>JAAKGJ010000003.1:0-600000 GCA_020827535.1 Ustilago esculenta
ACCCTAACCCTAACCCTAACCCTAACCCTAACCCTAACCCTAACCCTAACCCTAACCCTAACCCTAACCCTAACCCTAACCCTAACCCTAACCCTAAGTACCCCAAGATGGAAGATATTCTCCACGCTAATGGGTGTTCACAGATCCTCTCAACTCTGCGCAGTGTTCTATGGAAGCCATTTTCTATTTGGAGAACCTTTGCTGAAAACGCACCATATGCTCTGCTTGAGTGGAACAGGCCCAACAAGTGAAAGTCAAGATACAGTCTATTTGAGCACACAGAACACTGCACATAGGTGTACTGAGTGCAGTGAAGCAGTCCCTGGGTCAAACGCTTGTGTTCCCATGGACTTTACTTTGACATGCCTTTAAGTGGCCATATATGCAAGATAAAGGCATGTCAAAGTGAAGTACCCCAAGATGGAAGATATTCTCTACGCTAATGGGTGTTCTGAGATCCTCTCAACCCTGCGCAGTGTTCTATGGAAGCTGTTTTCCACTCTGAGAACATTTGTTCAAAACGCACTGTATGCTCTGCTTGAGTGGAACAGGCCCAACAAGTGAAAGTCAAGATACAGCCAAATTGAGCACACAGAACACTGCGCATAGGTGTACTGAGTGCAGTGCAACAATCCCTGGGTCAAACGCTTGTGTTCCCATGGACTTTACCTTGACATGCCTTTAAGTGGCCATATATGCAAGATAAAGGCATGTCAAGGTAATGTCTCTCAATTCTGAAGTGATGCAGACTGCAAGCAGTGTTCTGTGATCCTCTCAGCTATACAGAGGTGCCTATAAGGGTCTAAGTTTGATACAGAGGGTTTGGAGTTTGGTCACTGATATGGTGAGTTGCTTCAGTCACTGAGTATATGCAGTCACAAAGGGCTGAGAGTGATCTGGCAACACGAGTGAAAATCAAAAATCTGAAATTTGGAATTTGACAGAGGGGTAGACCGAGATCAAAAATTTTCACTGGCCAAAAAAATTTGCTTCGAGAGAGAATGAGGGAACACATTGACCTAACCAGCCCTAGACTCAAGCCTACTGGATGCAATCTTACTGATTGGCTTGTTCTCAAGGATAGCTCTTCGAAGAAAAGCACTGAATGCCCATCTGCCATCCCCCTTAGCATCAGCTGGCTTGACTGTTCGATGATAATAGGCTTGTGAATTGAGAACCAGGAGATCAAGAGGCTGCAGCTTGACCCTGACTTGGAACTCGGGAAGCTCAACCCATGCTGGCTGATCAAAGTTGAACAGAAAAGAGGGGCTGCAATCCAAAGGATCCCGATGATATCCTCCCGAGTAATTGACAAAGAAGGCTGTTGTACTGTACCAAGGATGCAATAGGAGGCCCACAGCCTTCGATCCAAAGATGCTGGAGAGCCATGCAATTGCTGCAGGCCTTTCTCGAAGGTTGTCCTGGAATTCCTTCTCAATCAAGTGTCTCGAGGGCAATAGGATGTTGTTGGTGTGCCTCCTTGACCATGCCAGTAGGTCAAGACCTTCCTCCTTGTATCGATGATTGAGTGTCTCTGCTGTGAAGTCAATGCTCGAGTGTCCCTGATGATGCCAGATGCCCAAGTGATGCTCGATAGCTTGTCTACTGGTATTGATGCTCGAACCTTGCTTTTTCCTGCAGTACTTCTCAAAGAGAATCTTGCCTTCCTTGCAACTAGACTGAGCTTTCAAAGCCTTTCGATGACTAGTGGGTGCAATCCTTTGGAGAATCACCATATTGTGATGCAGTAGGGTCAAATTGCCTTTGGGATTGATCTCCTGGAAGTCAAGTGTCTCGAACAAGTTGAAGTCTGTATTCTTGCTGATGTTGTGCTTCTTCTCCAGGCTGATGGTCTGCTTGTTGGCCTGCATGTCTCGATACTCTTTCCTCTTGGCTGCCTCCCTGGCTTTCTTTAAGGAGATCCTCCTTGCTAATGCCTCTTGGGATCGGGAAGACATGGTTCAGATGCTGTTGAGCTCGAGACTCCAGGATACAATCTGAAGTCCTCAAGAGGTGGGGCTTGCCTCGTACTCAAAAATGCCTGCCAAATCTCCCTGCCAAACTTGAGTACCAGGCAAGCCCCACTAGAAAAGGCCAAGTCTCGAAAAGAAATTCTGCACTGAGGTCAGATCTGGAGAGGTGGGGCTTGCCTCGTACTCAAAAATGCCTGCCAAATCTCCCTGCCAAACTTGAGTACCAGGCAAGCCCCACTAGAAAAGGCCAAGTCTCGAAAAGAAATTCTACACTGAGGTCAGATCTGGAGAGGTGGGGCTTGCCTCGTACTCAAAAATGCCTGCCAAATCTCCCTGCCAAACTTGAGTACCAGGCAAGCCCCACTAGAAAAGGCCAAGTCTCGAAAAGAAATTCTGCACTGAGGTCAGATCTGGAGAGGTGGGGCTTGCCTCGTACTCAAAAATGCCTGCCAAATCTCCCTGCCAAACTCGAGTACCAGGCAAGCCCCACTAGAAAAGGCCAAGTCTCGAAAAGAAATTCTGCACTGAGGTCAGATCTGGAGAGGTGGGGCTTGCCTCGTACTCAAAAATGCCTGCCAAATCTCCCTGCCAAACTCAAGTACCAGGCAAGCCCCACTAGAAAAATTGCCACCCAGAGACGACTCTTTGAGATACCAAAGTTGGCTGCACACAAGTATATCTTTGAGATGCTGCCACACACTGCCCAGAGACATCTCTTTGAGACTCTGAAACACAGTACACAGCATCAAATACAATGATGGGACACAGTTGAGACTGAGCACAAGTAAAAACATATCATCACATCAATGAACTTTTTTTTGCTCAGCGAGAGCTCCGCCTCCTTTGCCGCTTTTTCCTCTGCTGCTTTTCAGTAGCCAGCTGCGTCAAGTGAATGACATTCTTCTTCTTGGGCTCCTGCCGCTCCATAAGAGCCTTCCGGTAGAAACATGCAATGGCCATCTGGTCTTCTGGCTTGCTTCTTGCAGCAATGTGTGCTGGGTGCTGGAGTGTCCGGTGATACACAGAGTTGGACAGGAAAAATACAATATCCAGCGGCTGCAACACAATCTGGCAGTTGTACTCCCGCAGCTCCAAGATTGCATGCTGTCCAAGGTTGACCAGAATAGAGACATCTGCATCCTTGCTGTCAACATGTGATGTCCCAGAGAAACCAAAGAACGGTGAGAATGTTGAGTAGAGGTTGTGGCACAAGACATCCAGGCCAGCCACCCGCTCCAGTGCCCAGGGAAAGTGTACTTTGGCCCTCTGCTTGAGTTCTTCTTGGAAGGAATCACAGAGTCCTGATTCTTCTCCGTCTACCACTGGCTGAATGTTCTTGACGGCAAAGAGCCTGAACCATGCACAGAAGTCAGCTACTGCCTGCTTGCCTTGCTCATTGCCACACTGAAGAGTCTCTGCCGAGATAACCAAGCTGACCATTGGAAGATCATACCAGGCACCAAAGTGAAAGTGGTTGAGGTTCCGCTCCACTTCAGTCTGCCGTGTGGCAGCTAAGTGCTTCTTGAAGTTGGCCTTGTCATTCACTGCCTTGAAGAATTCCACACCACGGTCTGCAGACTCCTGCATAGCTTCGGCAGCACTGAGACTTGGTGGACCAAAGCAATGCAGGAACACTTTGCCTGTGTCAGCATCCTCCAAGGTGATGTTGCAGACATAGATTTGATTCTTGCTGTAGGCAAACTGAGTGACTGCCTCGCCAGTGATGATTGTTGGATCTAGAAGCTGAACTTTGGCGTCTCTGGTTGGTAGACCGGACTTGGAGTTGAACACCTTTTTGAGCTGATGGGTTTCTGCCTGTGAGACTGCAAGGTGAAAGAGTTGCCGCTTGACTTGCTTCTGCTGTGGTTGCAGGCTTGGGACTGGTTGGAACATTGGTGGCTTGGGGGTTGGTGGCTAGGGGGTTGGCGTCTCTCAGAGCCAGTCCAATTAGTGGGTGAGCATGCGTCTCTCAGAGCCAGTGCAACTACTCTAGCAAATTTGGCAAAAAAAAAAAAAAAAAACAAAACAATTCACCATCGCCAGCCGGATTGATCCTCATCAATTGAACCCACTCTGGGTTTGAAAGAAGATTGGTCCAGCTGGTGACGGAGGATTAACACTGTGAAAACAATGCGGCAATGCCAGGAGTCGAACTCCCGACACCCTGCGCACCGGCAGGCCCCTTTTCCCAAAAATGGGTTCTCAATGTCTACAACCGCCATGGAAGAGATCAGCCACTAAGCTATTTGGATCCTTGTTGTCCGCAAAGGAAATTCTAACTCACATGAGTACACTGCTTCCAACTGGCATGCAAAAAAATGAACATTCGCCAACAAACTATCTACATGGTGAGCTCAATTGCCACCGCAAACATGGCATATGCAAGCAATACTTTCTCACCCTTGTACACAACCATTGATCCCAATGCTGCCTCCACTGCACTGATGTTTGTGAACTCCATCTTGAGCTGTCGGTAAACCTGTGCACAGTGTTCCTTGCTACGGAGCACTGCAGCCACAACTGGAAGCACAATATCTGAGTACCTCCGTGAGCACTGCATCATACTGGCTGAGCTGTTGTCAGTGCACACTTTGATTGGGACCAAGCATGTGAAACATGCAATGTTCTTGGCCTTGACCATGCGGTGCTTGATCCTACCAATGTAGGTGGCATTGATGCGTGGCTCCACAGACAGTGGTAGGATGGCTTCAATCTCGGCCCAGCAGTTGCAGTTGCTGAAGCGGTGTGCTTGACCACATGAATGCTGGTCACGGAAGAGGTAGCACAGTGAGCAACTGTTGGTTAAGCTCTGCAGCAGCAGCTTGGTGATGTGTGTGTGGTGGTGCAGTGGCTGCTGGTGCGGTGGCTGTTGGTGCGGTGGCTGCTGGTGCGGTGGCTGTTGGTGCGGTGGCTGCTGGTGTGGTGGCTGCTGAGGCGGTGGCTGCTGGTGCGGTGGCTGCTGGTGTGGTGGCTGCTGGTGTGGTGGCTGCTGGTGCGGTGGCTGTTGGTGCGGTGGCTGCTGGTGCGGTGGCTGCTGGTGCGGTGGCTGCTGGTGCGGTGGCTGCTGGTGCGGTGGCTGCTGGTGTGGTGGCTGTTGGTGCGGTGGCTGCTGGTGCGGTGGCTGCTGGTGCGGTGGCTGCTGGTGTGGTGGCTGCTGGTGACAATGTTGCGGCAATGGATCCTCTGACAGAGTGCTGTATATATCCTGGTGCTGCAATGGTTGATAATGTGGACTGTGATCAATTGTCGGAGACTCTGACAGAGTACTGAGGATGTGCTGGTGCTGCGGTGACATAGTGGCCATCTTCTGGTGATGCAGGTCAAGAGCAGTGATGAATGATTGGTGCTGGCGGCATTGAGTATGTGTTGGAGACTCACTCGGAATGGCAGCACCAGAGGCAGATTGGTTGTGCTGTGTGTTGGAATTGGCTCTTTCACCAGGACAATGAGGATTCCTGGCTGACTGTGGCGGTGACTCCAATGCAACAACCTGTCTGGAAGGTGTTACAGGCCCATCACCATGTGGACAACAAAGATCACAAAGTGCAAAGTCAGGCTGACTGAGGCAGGTCACTGGCATCCCATCCATGTAGCTGGAGATGGCCAAGCGCCGACACGTCTGCTCTTCCATGTACTTCCTGATATATTCATCTTGTGATGGGCCTGGAGCTGCCAATAGAACTGCAGATGCTTGACCACCACTGCGCCCAGCTCGGCCTGATTCCTGAACATAGCTGACCATGTCCCAAGCATCATTGCAGTGCACCACCAAATTGACATGTGCTGGATTGATCCCAGTGCCAATTGCAGATGTGCCAACCAGAACACGCTTGCTGTTGTCGGTCTCTGCAGCTGAGCACTCCAACCAAGCCAAGAGTGTGTCCTGCTTCTCCCTTTCATCCATGCAGGAATAGATGCACCGGCAGTCAAGATCCTCTGCCATGTTCTGTGCTGCAGCCATAGACTTACAGAATACCATCACTGCTCCAGAGGAATGTGACTTGAGGAGACGTTGCAGATGAAGCAGCATATCAGCTGTAGATGCCACTCTGCAGACCTGGTATGAGATGTTCTTTCGGTTGGTTGCAGCCCTGATAAGACCAGTCCCATCTTGTGGAAGGTGCAGCACCATCTTGAAGGAAGGTAGCAGAGCTGGTGGCAGTGTTGCCGTCAGGAAGTACTGCTGGACACGGACAGCAGCAAAGAGTGCCTTGAGCTTGTCCATTGCAGGCCGGAAGGTATTCTGCGTCACACAGACATGGCACTCATCAAAAAAGATTCCAGCCAGCCGCCTTTGCTGGTCCAGCTCCTGTGCCCAGCTTGCAAAAGCCTGGTTGTAGCAGTTCTCTGCTGCAACAAAGACCAGCTGGCTCCCTTCCACCTTGTCCGCACTCTGGTACCCTGCCCATTTACTGGCTGAGATGCCAACACGGTGGCACTGCTGCAGTAGATCCTCTGTAAGTGCAATGTATGGCACCACCACAATGACCACAGAGGCAGGCGGCAGCCAGAGCAGCGGTGCCATGAACAAGGCAGACTTACCAGACCCTGTCGCCATAACAACTACCAGTGGAGACTCCTTGGCATAGATGGCATTCAGTGCATATGCCTGCTCCAGAGTCTTGGTGTAGCGGCTGCCAGTAATCTTGAACAATGCACTGCGCACCGCTGGAGGAAGGGTGGCTGACCGTTGCAGACCAGTGGAAGCTGCCAAGCTGGTTGAAGCTGAAGGAGCCGTGACTGGAGAAGAATCAACCATCTTGCGCTTGATGCTCCGTACATCCTCCTCCATGGATTCCAGCTTGCGCTTGACTGTCTCCAGCACTCTTGATGGCTCTGTGCCTGATGCTGCACCAGTGAGAGTCCCAAATGGCTTGATCTCCTCCTGGAACCGTGAGCGCAAGCCCCAGAAAATGTGCCACCGCTCTGACACTGCCAGCATTGCATCCATGCTCTCTTGTGTGAGCTGATGCAGCATACCAGCATCCAGACCGTAATGCTGGTCTGCAGTGTTGGTGGAGTGGCCAGCTTGCAGGTCATGAGCATTATCCTCCACATTCTCTGCCGTCAGAACCCTGGGCCGGATCAGCCTGCGGTCAATGCTGACAGCAAGCTGCCGCCATGTCCGCATTGTCAGACCATTGGACACTGAGCTAATGTACTGCTGGCAAAGTGCCTGCAGTGTCTTGCTGACTGTGTTGGTGTCCCACGGCCTACCAGCATGATCCACCAAGAGCATCGTACTAGCCTCACGTGGCTGCACCACTGCATTGTAGAGAAGGTGGACAAATGGAACCACCTGTGAGACGTATAGCACCACAAGACAGCCAACTCCATATGGCAGGAAGCGTGGAATGATCTTCTGGCGCCCAGTGCCCTTGTTGCTGGGCAGAGCAGTGAAGATGCTGCCATCATGGACAAAGATGTTCCGCGGACCCATGAGTGTGTTGGTGTGTTGGAGCTGCATGAGCTCTGTGCCCCTTGCTGGAAGACCACTCCCAAGCTCAATGAGCACCGCAAGTAGCTTGGTGAACTCATTGTGTATCGCAAAGTAGCTTTGCGCAGCTTCTGGATCAAACTCCAGCTCGTCAGAGTATGGATCCATCAGTGGCTGTGCAGGAGGAGCACCACCTGCAACTGCACGGCACAAGATGCTGGGGATGGTTGGCGGCTCCAAGAAGGCAGGAGCAAAGTTGAACCCAGGGCATGTGTTGCGGTGGTTGTCCCTGATGTGCCCAATGTTGATCATGTTGATGTCCTTTTCTTCTGCAAGCAGCCGGAGCTGAGTGAGCAGCCTCTCTGCCTGCTGCTGTGCACCCTGCATCAGCTCTTGCAGCCGGTCCACCACAATCACCTCTGTCCCAAAGGTGACTGTCCGCAGGTCCTTGCTCCACTGGAATGCATAAAGGCTGCCATCATCTTGCGCAAGCACCATTCCATACCGGAGGAGAGACTGAAGGTGTGCACTTGCAGAGTTGCTGTTGTGGTGCACATACCGCTTCAGAATCTTGTCCATTGCTGCTTGAATCCTTGATGGTGGCATGTCACAGAGGGTGCCGCTCTCTGGGTGGAGCAGCCGCTGGTGCAGCACACTGCGCAACCCAAACTCCAAGCTTGCAATGATAGAGGTGGCTGCACTGACAGGCTTGGGTGTGCCGTCCTTGCTGACACAGAGATGCAAAAACAGGTGGACCAATGTCAGCTGCTCTGTCTGTCCGTACTTGACTGGCTCTTGCATGACCAGGAGCACAGATGCTTGCAGGAGCACAGTTGTTGCCTTCTCCACCACTGCGGGATCCTTGTACATGTCCACATCTTCATTAACCACTGTGTTGTACTGGTCCCGTAGTTCCAGCATGACCTCTTCCAGCCTTTCCTCCATGCAAAGATGTTCCTCCAGACTCTTGCTGCCAAAGTACTCCAGATGGTCTCCGTCAAACAAGATGTGTGCAAGAAGGGCAAGGAGGAAAGCCCAAATGTCAGCACGCTTCCGGACTGTTGCTGCAGTGAGACTGTAGGGTGTGCTTGCTTCAGTGCTGTAAGCATGGAAGCTCTGTTGCACTTGACGGCCAGCACTGAGCAAGCAAGACATCCACCCATGGGCTGCTTGCTTGGCCATTGCAAGAATCCAGTGCACAATGTCATGGTGTGCACCAGGCCAGTCTTGAGGGTCTGATCCGAGTGAGCCAATTTTTATAATAGGCTTCCCGGCCCAGTACTTGTTCCAGCCAAGCTGCTTGGCCCACGGACTGATGTTGCCAGTCAGGACAGTGGCAGGCTGGATGCAAGGAGCACCAAAACCTGCTTCTTGCAGCCGCTCTTGATCCTTCTTGATGAAAGCATTGACCTTGGCCCGCACTGCTGCATCCAGCTTGTCTGCATCCATGGTTGTGGTCAGGATTGCTGGCGGAGGGGTGGGCTGCAGTGCTGGATTACAGACATACAGGTAGCGCCTGTTCTTGCCATTTTCAAAGATTATCTGGACTGGCACCGGGTGGAGGTACCTGGGCTTTCCATCCTCATGCACATGCTCCCGTGCATGTTGACACATGGAGGACCTGGCTGCAATGCTGTAAGGGCACTGCATGCAGTGGAAGCCCTGGTACTTTACCTCCAGCTCTGGAATGATTGGGACTGGGAGGAGATCCTTGTTGATGGCCACCGTGGCTGGATGCTCCATGTCCAACTCATCAAGCACATCTTGAAGTGCCTTCTTGGAAGAATCCACCAGTGGGTGTTGGTGGTAGCGCTTGAGGTGTGCCACAACTTCCTTGAAGAACGGGTAGATGGGAAGACCATAGGGGCAGTTGACATGTGTGCAGACCAGGATGCACGGATGGTTGACCAGGCGCAGATTGAAGCGGGCAAGCTGTTGCACCTGCTTGGGCTGGATGTTGGTAGTAGCTGCCTCCTGGTTGGGTGCCGGCAGGCCACAGCTTGAACACGGTAAATGCAAAAGCAGAACAGTGACGTGTCAGAAATCAGCAAAAAAAAAAAAAAAAAAAAAAAAAAAAAAAAAAAACTGAAAAGGTGAGGCTGTGTGGTGATGCAGTGAAATTCTGTACGTACCTGTTGGTGTCAACAGAGGGTCCAGCCTCTGGGACGTGAGAGTTGCTAGCAGCAGCAATGTTGGCTTGGGAAGTGATGGGAGACATGGTTTAGAGTGTGGTTGTTGCAGCGTAAAGAGCAGTAGTGTTGTAGAAAGGCTGGAGTGGTGAGATGCTTTTCAATGTCATCCATCACGGCCACACAGCCTGTATATATGTGCAAGATCTCAGCATGCACACACAGCACACAGCATACTGACAGATGGCCCAACTGACTAGCATTGAGTGGTGGGATGGCTCAGACAGCACACACGGTACACAAAAAGCCGGTGTGGACCAGCATAGAGATGCAGACACTGACGTCAAAAAACAATGGGACAACTGGGACTGAAAGTGAGGCACCGCAGACAACCTGTGTGCACCATAAGGGCAAGAACCACATGCGGTATAGACAAAAAAGCTCTTCCACAGTGAGCAGTGCACTGGACACCATCTGTGGTGATCCCTGCTGTGGACTGTGGATGACGTACCTTGTGCCAGTCAGAGGTGGAAAATTCCGGCCATTGTCACGCAGTGCTCATGTTCACAGCCAAATTCCAAATTCTGTTGGTGGCCACACGTCAAATGTCAAGAAGTGCAAAGGGCAGAAAATGATGGGCTTTGATTGCTGTACATGCATACCTGACAAACCAGTGTCCATCGTCCAGCCAAATTTCAAAGTCTGTTGGCTGCCTGTGCGTCAGGAAAAGATGGGCTGCCATCACCCTGTATTCATGATCAAGATACCAGTGACCGTTGCTCGGCCAAATTCAATAATCTGTTGCTGCCCACTTGTTAATGGGCAGAAAATGCCGGGCTGCCATCACCCTGCATTCATGATCAAGAGACCAGTGACCGTTGCTTGGCCAAATTCAATAATCTGTTGCTGCCCACTTGTTAATGGGCAGAAAATGCCGGGCTGCCATCACCCTGCATTCATGATCAAGATACCAGTGACCGTTGCTCGGCCAAATTCAATAATCTGTTGCTGCCCACTTGTTAATGGGCAGAAAATGCCGGGCTGCCATCACCCTGTATTCATGATCAAGATACCAGTGACCGTTGCTCGGCCAAATTCAATAATCTGTTGCTGCCCACTTGTTAATGGGCAGAAAATGCCGGGCTGTCACCACGCAACACTCAAGATCAAAGGACCAGTGTCTGTTGCCCAGACATCAAAGTGCAGGGAATGCAAAGGGCCAAAAAAAAAATGCCGGGCTGTTGCAGTACGGTGATACATTTTTGATGTGCCAAACTCAGATCAAAGTGTGTGAATGAAAGAGGGATGACATGTGTGGCCATTGCTGTCTGGCTGTTGCTGCGCCAATTTGGAATCTGTCTGCTGTGCACATGTGTCAAAGGGGATGTGTGTCCTTTGCTTTGTGTCTGTTGCCCTTGGAAATTGGATGTGTGTGGCTGTTGCTGCACCAATTTGGAATCTGTCTGCTGTGCACACACGTCAAAGGGGATGTGTGTCCTTTGCTTTGTGTCTGTTGCCCTTGGAAATTGGACGTGTGTGGCCATTGCTGCGCCAATTTGGAATCTGTCTGCTGTGCACACGCATCAAAGGGGATGTGTGTCCTTTGCTTTGTGTCTGTTGCCCTTGGAAATTGGACGTGTGTGGTCCCTGCTGCTGTGACGTTGCTACCCAAAATCCAAAATTCATTAAGCAGCAATCAAAGGGGAGGGCATGCGTGTGACCATTGCCAGGAGCCAGGAGCCAGCACCAACTTAGGACAGCACACGTCTGGGGTGGGTGACGTGGAATTTCTGACAATTTTGGACACACCAACACACTCCTTTTTGGATCCTCCATTTCCAATGGATTTGTTTGACGTACAGTGTGCAATTTCCAGGGATGAGTGTATGTCTGTGCAAAGTGTGCACACACTGCTCCGCCAGCATGGAGACTGCTGGTCAAATGAAATTATTGCACACCAAAGACACGCACACATTGGTCAACACTCTCAAACTGCAGCTGTGCATGGTGGTAGCCAACATGTGGCAGCCACGGCAGCTGTCTGTTGGTGCTCAGTGGTTTGAGATTGCATGGACTGCTATGTGACAGCTGCGCTGACATCTGATGTGAATCAAGTATGCACCTGTCAAGGGCTGTCAAAAATGTGAGATTGGACTGTTGTGCAGCAGGCCAATGCAGTGCAACACAACTGTTGCACTGCCAATTGCTGCCACCAAAGAGTTGGATTGGACCATTGGGAATTTCCAAGAATTTTGACATGTCCGTCACACACCTGGCTGTTGCCTGCCAAAAAGTTGGATTGGACCATTGGGAATTTCCAAGAATTTTCATGCGTCCGTCACGCACCTGGCCGTTGCCCGTTGCCTGCTATTGGCATCTGCCACTCACCTGGCCGTTGCCTGCCAAAAAGTTGGATTGGACCGTTGGGAATTTCCAAGAATTTTGATGTGTCCGTCACACACCTGGCCGTTGCCTGTTGCCTGCTATTGGCATCTGCCACTCACCTGGCCGTTGCCTGCCAAAAAGTTGGATTGGACTGTTGGGAATTTCCAAGAATTTTCACACGTCCGTCACGCACCTGGCTGTTGCCCATTGCCTGCTATTGGCATCTGCCACTCACCTGGCCGTTGCCTGCCAAAAAGTTGGATTGGACCGTTGGGAATTTCCAAGAATTTTCACGCATCCGGCACGCACCTGGCCGTTGCCCGTTGCCTGCTATTGGCATCTGCCACTCACCTGGCCGTTGCCTGCCAAAAAGTTGGATTGGAACGTTGGGAATTTCCAAGAATTTTCACGCGTCCGTCACGCACCTGGCCGTTGCCCGTTGCCTGCTATTGGCATCTGCCACTCACCTGGCCGTTGCCTGCCAAAAAGTTGGATTGGTCCGTTGGGAATTTCCAAGATTTTTCACGCGTCCGTCACCCACCTGGCCGTTGCCCAGCCAAAAAAAATTTGGATGCGTTGCGGCACTAGACCAGTCTACTTGGCCTTGTCTGTTGGGGTTGACGGACAGGGCTGGACACGTCGATTTGGCAGGACGGACATGGCCGTCGTGGGCGAGTGACAATCATTGGGCTAGGGCTAGGGACCCCTTGTAACCCTAACAACTTCGATGGCCCATATCTCCGCGACTGCGAAACGCGGTTTCGCCAGACTTTGTGTATATCATTCTGGGGGGTACTCCTACATATCTCATTAGTACAGATTCCACATTGTCGAACTTACCCAAAAGGGACCCCTTGTAACCCGAGTTCGGTTTGGGAAACCACTTGTCCATTTCGCACATTGCTTAAGCTCGCTCCGCTCGACGTCGTTTCCAACCATCGAATGAAGCGTTGGTGGTGTGGTGGCGTGGTGGACAGATGGTTTGGCTCGCAATCTCAGCCCGCGAGTACACGCTTGTTTGCGTGTGCAGACGGTGCGGCGGAGCGGGGGGGTTAAGTCGCTCTGCAATGAACCGTCGTCAATAAGTGGCGACGGTGGAGTCGTTTGTCGGGTGAGCAGGAGGTGAGTCGACGGTTGGTTTCGCCGGCGAAGGGATGAACCCGTCGCTATGTGGTGACAGTTTGGTGGCGTGAATAGGGCTATATATACAGCACCTCTTTTGGCCAAGTCCGCTTGTCCTAGTTGTTAGCCACAAACATGTTGTTTCTTGGTGGCCTTGTTGTAGCTCTTACCACCCCACTCCACCCCCCCACTGTCGACCTTGGCTACTCGCAATACCGAGGAACCTCGAACTCCACCACGCGCATCAACTCGTGGAAAGGCATCCGCTTCACCGCCCCCCCCATCTCCTCCCTCCGCTGGAAACCCCCCCAACCACCCGTCGTCAACCGAACCCAAATCCTCGACGCCACCACATACGCGCCCGAATGTCCGCAATCGCCACTGGCCAACCAAACCGTCCAACCGGACGCATCACTTGCAAGCGAAGACTGTCTCTTCCTCAACGTCTTCTCCCCGCAAACCGCACACAACCTCCCGGTCATGGTGTGGATCCATGGTGGAGGCTACAACGCCGGAAACAGCCAATCCGATTTCACCCCCCTCATCACCACCAACAACCACACCTTCGTCGTCGTCTCCATCCAATATCGTCTGGGTGCCTTCGGTTTCCTCTCCTCCAACCATATCCATCAATTCGGCACCGTTAACGTCGGTCTGCTCGATCAGAATTTCGCACTCGAATGGATCCAATCCCACATCTCGCTCTTCGGCGGTGATCCTCACCGTGTAACCATCGCAGGCGAAAGCGCAGGTGCTGGATCGGTCCTACTTCATTCCATCGCCAAAGATGGTAGGCTTGCAACTACGTTGTTTCAAAACCTCTTTGCTGCAAGTCCCTACCTTCCATGGATGTTTGGTTTCAACCATTCTTCCCCGTCCAATGCATACGAGCAATTCGCCATCGAAGCGGGCTGTTTCGAAGGGAATACTCCACAGGAGGTGGTGGATTGTTTGAGAACCAAAGATTCACCCACTTTGCAGAGTGCGAATGTAAAGGTTTCGAGTAGGGGTTTGTTTGGTTCTTGGGCGTTTTTTCCAGTGATTGATGCGGGGTTTGTTACAGATGTTCCGTCCAGGTTGTTGGCGAGACGAAGGGTTAATGGGAGATCGGTTTTGGTGGGCAATAATGCGGTTGAGGGGGCCGCATTTGTTCCGAGGAATATCTCGACACAGCAGCATGTAGTGACGTACTTGAACACGTTGTTGCCATGGTTGGCACATGACATGGTGTTGGAGGTGTTGAGCCACTATCCGGTGGATGCATCGATCACTACGAATTATGCGACGAATGGCGTGGCGGGTGCGGATGCCTGTAGTGTTTCGTCGGTCGCTCATGGTCAACAAGCTCGTGCTGATGTATGTTCCCACCAAACGACCCCCCCCCTTCGTTGATGTTGATACCTACTTACCCAACCACCACTCACCTCTTTCTTTGTTTGCATTCCATTCCAATCGGTTAGAATATCTACGCCGAACTCACCTTCGTCTGTCCCAGCTACTGGCTATCCAACACCTTCTCCACCTCATACCGCTACCAATACAGCATCCTCCCCGCCCTACACGGTTCCGACCTCCCCGCCTACCTCAACCCCATCCCCCCTTCCCCCACCCATTCCCCCGCATTCTCCCAAACCTTCCAAACCCTCCTGGGCAACTTCATCACCAAATCCAACCCCTCCACCCCCCCCACCATCCCCACCTGGCCCAACTACTCCCCCCCCAACTCCCCAGCACAAATGAACCTAAACCAAACCAACGGTACCAAACACTCCCTCCAACTGCTCGGCCAACACGTTGATGTGTTTACCCAACCCGGTCTCCAGTTGCACTTCCAAGTCGTTGATGCGTCCACATGGGAAGCTGGTCGAGGCGCCCGATGTGAGTTGTGGAACGCATTGACGCAGAAACCTCCTATCTAGTCCACTAGTCCACTAGTCCACTTCGTATCTGATTCTCTCGTGCGAAACAATCCCATCCCCTTCCCAAACCCACACTGCGAGTTTGCGAGTTTTTGAGTTTTTAGGGGGTATCAAAAAATTCGCGTTTTTAGAAATGTGTGTTTCTGATCTGCACACATTTCTAAAAACATGAATCTGCTTATGTAATCCAGCCATTTTCAAGAAATGCACATGTTTTTACAAACGCGGACCAAGACCCAGTATTGCAAAAACACAGTTTTTTTGTGCACAACCTTTCTTCTACCTCATCATCCTCCTGCTCACCACCACCTAATGCATCTCTCTTCCACTCATTCTTCCTCTCTCTTCCACTCTTTCTACCTCAACAACTTAACCTTGCTTTCTACCTCCATTCAGCTTTCCTGGATTTGACTGCTTCCACTTCCACTTCCACTTGGGTTTGCACCACTTCTGTTTCAATACACTCCACCAACACTCATTTCATCATGGCAACCACCCCAGTCAACAACAACAACATAGATCCTGCTAATCAACAGTTAGCCAACATGTCATCTCTCAATCCAGCTTCCAATTCTTTCCAGGAAACACACCTGCCTCTTTTGAGTCAACCCAGTTCTTCTTCTGCTTCAAATATTAGCTCCCTGCCACCCACATTGTCCCCCCCATCCACTGCCACCACTTCTACACCCACAACACAGGCATCCTCCAAGAAGAACCATGTCTGGTCTTCCCACAATATTGTCAGGCTTGTTACACTGATTCACAACAGTGAGGCCTACCAGCATGTACTGTTGCCTGCTTGCACAGGTGTGCAAAAGGAGCACTCAAGCTTTGTTTGCAAGGAATCAGTTTACTGCAAAATCTTCAAGAACATCTTTCCTGGTGCTGTGGTTGATACCATCCAGATCAAAACAAAGGTCCACTGGCTCTGTGGGACATACTCAAAGGAATGGAAAAGATTATCACTCACTGGAGCTGGATCTCTGGAAGAAGTTGACCCAAACTCCACAGTAAGTATATGCACAACTTGTCATCCTGTCTTGTTATGCTAACTTCAGAGTACTTATTTCTCTCCTTTGCTTGCCTTGTCTTATGTAGGCCTATACCAACCATGTTGCTCTTGCAGCCAAGTATCCTTGGTTCAAGATGATGCATGGTATGATGACTGATTGTCATCCTGCTGGCCCGGCTGTTCTCTACACCACACCTTCCCTTGATGCACCAAGTGATAGTGAGGGAGATGATCAAGGCAACTCATATGCAGGGGAGGCCATGGATGAGTGCAGTGACAGAGTCTTTGACCATGGACCCCATGGCCGTGGTCTGCCTGATCTGGCCACTCTTGTCAATGCCAGCCCCACCCCTGTTGGGTCTTCTGCCATTGCCATCAACATGTCTGAGCCACACACTCCTTCTCCATCCATGTGGCACCATTCCTCTGGTATTTTGGATGTCTTTGGCTCGAGCCACAGCCTTGGCTCAATGGATCCCTCCCCTGCTACAAAGTGCAAGTGCAACACTAATGGAGCAGAAGCACAACACACTTGCCAATGCTTTCTATTGGTTCACAATTGACAGACTGCAGATCAAGCTGCAGCTGGAGCAAGAGCACACAAAGCATGAAGTGATGTGCCTGGCTAGTGCAAAGGAGAAGGAAACTCAGGACAGGAATCTCATGCTAGAGCTGGTGTGCATGCTGGCTACCCAGCAAAGTTTTGTTGGTGGAGCATTCCATCAAAGTAATCCTGCTGCCACTCACCCCAATGACTCTGGCAACACAGATGCCAGTACCAACCTTCCTTAGCTGTCAACCACATCATCCGGCTCCTTGGTTCTTTTGTGAATGCTCACTCCTCTTCTCTTCTGGCAAACACTGCTGCATTGCTCTAATCCCACATACTCCCATCCCCCTAGTAACATTAGCATACCCTAATCACACCTCACAACATTTCAGAACCATGTAGCTTAGTGTACTGCCATCAAATGTAAACCAAATTGTTTCCTTGAAGTTGCAAGTGAGCAAAAAGACAAAGTGGTGGGATGAAGTGAGTAGTTGAATGTGTCAGGTGTGTTTTTGCATCTTGTTTCCCTACTCTCACCATCCCACCATCCTCCCAATTCCCCATCAACAAACACAGGTCCACATGTCATGGTTTGCCACAGCCAAAAGCAGATAACCTTGCACAGCATCCTCAACAT
Source organism: Ustilago esculenta (assembly GCA_020827535.1). Classification (NCBI taxonomy): domain Eukaryota; kingdom Fungi; phylum Basidiomycota; class Ustilaginomycetes; order Ustilaginales; family Ustilaginaceae; genus Ustilago; species Ustilago esculenta. The sequence goes on from JAAKGJ010000003.1 coordinate 17,165, forward strand.
ACTGGAGAAGTCTATTCCAGCAGAGTCCTGTGAATATGCCAATCAGGTCCAATACCACAATGAAGGATTGGACATGTTCAATGACAATGACAAAAACAGCAACTCTGACTTGGACAACTTCTTTGACAACAATGATGATGATCCAAACCCATTGTCATAACAGCTTGTGCACCTCTATTTACACATTTCTCAACACTGATACAGTGTCTCTCAATCTCTTGTACTTGCACAACCCAAAAAGCTAATTCAACTACTTGAATGACTTGCTACCACAAACCATTGAACATACTGCAGCCTTGTGTGCATGTCACCTGAAGCTTTTGACAAGCTAGCACTCTGACTCCAGCAAACAAGATCATTCCAGTCCAACATTCAAGGTATCAATGCTGGGGGTTTCTGTCCCCTTCCCCTCAGCAAGGTCAGGGAGATTGTCTCTGTAGGGCTTTACAGGCTTGGTCAGGCAGGCAATGGTGGCAGGGAGAGAGATTCATCTCTGCAGTGTGGATGCAGTGTGGGAAGCCTTGTTTGATGGACAACCCTCACTGTCAATGGGCTCATGGAGCTCAATAAAGAAGTGATGCAATTTGCTTCTGAGTATGAGAGGGCTAAGGCAGCAGCATGGGTTAGGAGAACAACTGGTGTTGACAAGTGGGGCAAAGGATGGCTGGTGGTTGATGGTACTCATGTGCCTCTTGCATGGAGACCTTCACTCCACAGCAATGAGCATTACAACTACAAGGGCTTCTACTCTATCAATGTTGCCCTTGTCATCATGCTGCACTCACTCTGCATAGTAGAGAGTGTTGTGGGACAGCCAGGAAGTGCACAGGATTCAAAGGTCTGGACCTCAGGTAGCAACATCCTTAAGAAACCACAGCTATATCTTGATGAAGGCCAGTTCATCTGGACAGACAGTGGCTATGGGCACCATGCCTTCACTGTTGGACCCTACACACATGTTGCAGCAGAGTCAAGTCATGACATGGGCAAGTTCAACAACACAATGTCTCAGGTTTGAGGGTGAGTTGAGCATGCAATTGCATACCTCAAGAATTGGTTCCAGTGCCTGTCTGGATACAGGGGTAACATTTATTGAGTCAAGGACCAGGTCATGGCAGCCAAGACAATCCAGGTGTGCATAGTTGCACATACCTTTGCAAGTATGTATGATCACCCAGATGACATTGCCAAGCTGCTTCTCCCAACATTTCCTGAAGATGAAGTTGTCCACATTGTGGAATCAGTTGAAATCAACGCTGCACAGGCTCAAGAAATCAGGCAATCAAGGCGGGCCAATCAACAACGCCACAAGGAGGAGGAGGAGGCAGCAAGGGTGGGGATGTCTGCGTGGGCTTGGCAACAACATCAAAGCTCCCTTGCTCATGATCTTCGCAAAGACATGTTCAAGGCTCTATTTCAAGCAAAAGGCTGGACTGAGATGGACACCAATGTGATCTCAAGATGTCATGAGCAGACAGTCCAAATGATGAGATTGGCAACCCTATCTCAATCAACAACTCAATGAACATCGTGACTACTGTGCCAACTTGTAATTTCATTCCAATCAACATGATGCAGTGTGTGTATGTGGAGTTTTGGTGGTGGCCTTGGTGAGGGTTGCTTCGTAACATCATGAGAAGATGTACAACCAAAGGCACTTCATTGTGATTGTTGTGGCCCAGATCACCCAATTGCAGAGATGTGTTTCCATTTGCACATGTATTTGTTTGGGGGTGCTCAAAACTGACATACAAAATTACATCTTGGGAAACGCGCGTTTCTAAAAACGCGAATTTTTTGATACCCCCTTTTGAGTTTTTGAATCAATCCCAATCCTTCCAACGTGATTTTTCCCCCCCAAAACACGCAAATTTTGAACAAATTTTCTTCCACCCAAGAACGAGATCCCGAACCGAAATCCAAAAAATTCAACAAAAAACTGTAGCGAAACGATGAACGTACGAAATGCATGCATGCGAGACCGGAAGGCAAACAGAAAAAAAAAAAAACCCCCCCGCCCCCCCAAAAAAATTATCTTACGGTGGCAAGAGTTGAGGTTCTGATCCAAAGTGCAATCTGCCATGGGCAGACAGAATGTGAGTCGAAACCGTAAGGAGTATGGGTTAGATTTAGCGCACAGCACAACGGTGTGGCGCGGACACCAAACCCTCATTCCAGTGATAAGGGGGGGTGGGGGGAGGTAGCCACCACTCACTACTGACTGGAGCTGCTCACTTGGAAGTCACTGGAAAGTCAAACTTGGAACCAAGGAGGAGAAAGGGGGGGGGGGGCTTAAGAAAAGTGTTCCATTTCAATCCCTCAACCCCCACTACCAGTTCTGGTCTAACCCCCAGAGAATGGGCAAAGGAGCCCTTTGAATGCCCTTCCAACAGTTGTACTAAAATCTAACATGTGAGCTCTCAGGGGGGGGGGTTGCCTTGCCATGGTTCAGCCTGGTAGGATGTCCATACACATCCGACTTTCCTTCTCCAGCATAGCCTAGAGCTCTGCTGTACAGGTGGCAGGATACCACATGCATGTGTGGCTCTGTTTGATTCCCACATGATCGAGCTTTGCAGGTGCTATCATGTGACCACACCAAAGTGCCCATGATAGCCCACAATGACTGGCACATCCCAACTAGTCCCCCCCCAAGGTTCCCACAGAAACCTTGTCACATGTAGTACTTAGTTCCCTCAATAGCAGCCAAGACAATACCCCATGGCACCACTGTTTACAAGCATGCACTTGGGCCTCTCTGTTTCTGTGCCACTTAACCACTCACTGACTGTAGCTGGCTTGCAGTTTCCAGATGCAAAAGGGTTGGTACCATTCCATGCTACCTACCCCCCCCCCCCCCTTGTACCCCCTTGTCCCCTGACCAACAATGTCGGTGCAATGCAAGAACCCTCCTTTGGACAACAAGTCTGGGCTTGGCAACCTTGGCACAAAGTAGTCCAGCTACTTGGTCAGGAGGCGCCATGCTTTGTCAGGAGACAATGGACCTCCCCACACCTTCCTGCTCCTGGAGTGTGTCCAACCAGCAGTACCTCTGGCCCCCCCCCCCCAATGGTGGGAACCAGGCACTGTTCACATGCAAGAGGTATGCCGCATGGGACTCCATCCACCAAAGGAAGGAGAACTGTGGATTTATCACCCCCTCCCCAAGTGGGGATCGGTTCCTGAAAACAAGCTGGAGAAACTTTTTGTCAACCAGTGCACAAACTCAACTTCATTCCCACAAAACCCTGCCAAGTTTCCCCACTGATGCTTGCAAACTCCTCTAGTTGGTAGGAGAGCATAATGATACTGTTAGGCCTGCATGGTAAGCACCACTGGGACCAACATGTGACCCAACCAGGGGCCCCCTGTTACGGGGCGCACACAGGCCTAGTGCCTGAGTACGCGAAATCGAGGATAAACAGGGTCTTAACCTCAATTTTGGGCTCTACTGCATGCAGGCACATAGACATCTGGCAATTCACACCAGGATGAAGGGCACAGGCGAGGAAGGGGCATTAGCTCAGTAGGGCTGGTGTATGAGGCTCCACGTAGATGGTAGGACATATAGGAAATAAGGGGTTTTCACAAGGAGGGCTGGGGCCTTGCTGTCTGCAGGTCCAGGAGGCCTGAGCAGGCCCAGAGCTTGAGTACTGAGGATAGGGGTACAAGGAGGCAAGGAGGAGGGCTCACCAAGTAGCAGAGCCTGCCCTGGAGGCAAGTGCCTAGAGCCAGGAGCGTGAGGTGCATGGCCTACCCCAGAAGTAGGCCTATATATGTCAAGGTCTTTTCATCATCAGATGAGTGGATCCTCATCCACTCTAGTCTTTACCATCTTTATCTTTCAGTATCAGTCTTTCAAGAATTGTAACAATCACAATACAGGTAGTTGTGATTACTTAGTTTAGTGTGCAAGCTCCAGGAGTTGAAGGAGCATCAGTAACATCAGGTCAGCACCATCACTGACCCTGCGACACCTACATCACAGGTGGAACCTCAACCATGGCCCTGGAACCTACACCAGTGCCTTACACAGCAGTAGTGAGGGTCTTACACTTGCTCAACATGCTCCAAATGCCAACTAAGTGCACCCTTGGGAGTTGGGAGTGCCATTGTATTACCTCAAGTGAACATGCCATGCAACCTCTGGATGGGGTGCCAACAGTGTTAACTGATATCGAGGATAAGGGCCTCTTAACCTCAATTTCACACACGTGTATTTTGGATCTGTATAGCCGGAACTCGCCACGCACTCAATATCGGCCTCAACCCTGACAGGCACCACCCCCTGGGTGATCCTTGCTCCTCGAGCACCTGGCTCGAGGAGGCACTCCTCCTCCAGGGTGCACTCCTCTGCACAGCACACCATCACCCTCGCCTCCTAAGTACCCCTATCCTCGGTACTCGAGCTCCAGGCTTGCTCCTGCCTCCTGGACCTGCATATGGCAAGGCCCAAGCTCTCCTTGTGAAAGACCCCTTATTCCTATATGTCCTACTCCCTGTGTGGAGCCTCCTGCACCAGCCCTAGTGAGCTATTGCCCCTTTTTCACCTGTGCCCTTTGTCTTGGTGGAAATCGCTGGGTGTCTATGTGCCTGCATGTGGTAGAGTCCAAAATCGAGGTTAAGACCTTGTTTATCCTCGATTTCACATACTCAGGCACTAGGCCTGTGTGTGCCCTGTAACACTACCCCCCCTTCTAGGGCTGAGCTCCATCGAGGCAAATGAAGTCCTGCGCAATGCCTACAAGACTCTCATTTGGACACCACCAGTGGTGTTATCCTCCCACCTCCTCCTCACTGTCCTCCGACAATTGCATCATCATGCCTCATCATTCCAATTCTTCTTCACAGCACTTGGCCCACAAGGGCTGCCATACTGCTGCACCTACCCCCTCCTTGGCACCTGTTCCAGGCCCTTTGTCCTCCTTGGCTCCTGTTTCAGGCCCTTCAGAGCCCCTATGGGCCCTTTTCCTTGTGGAGGACTGCTCCTCCCCTCCTCCTCCATTGGGTGGGCTTCTGGAGCCCCTGTTGCCTCCTCCCCCTGCCCCAGAGGCCCATCTGCCCCTCTTGGGGAGTGTACTGGGGGGCGACACCCCTCCACCTGGCACTCCAGTGGTGGCGCCCCGACAGAGGTTGGTGGTGAAGCTGCGTGGTCGCAGCACCACCCTATTGGAAGGAGTGAACTGGTAATGGGTTACCACTGCCGGTTCAGGGATCCTGGGGAAGAAACCACTGATCAGTTAAGGCAGGGGCAAGTAGCTATCTCGACAGTGCCTTCCCTTTATCAGAGGGGCTTGTAGAGCTAAGTCTGAGGATATTTCAGCTTAGATACACTCTGTATGTAGAGGATATCAGAGGTTGCAGTAGTTATCGAGAAGCAACTACCAACGTAGGCAACTTGCTCATGCAGGAGGAGGAGAGAAGAAGAAGAGAAGAGCAGACCATGCTATGTGAGGATGTGTGAACTAGTTCAAATAACTTTCTGCAACTGTATCTACAAGTGAGTCAGTGTATATATGTGTTTTTCCTGTGGTGGCAATGCCTCCTCGAGGTTGGCTATGTCTTCGCTAAATCGAGGGCATGGTACCTGTGTAGAGTCCTGAAGAGTATGGAGCATCGTTTGGGATCTTGAGTAGAGACAGTGAAATGTTATGGTAACTTATCTTGAGCATGTGTGTGTGTGAATGCATATATACACTATCTTTCCCTATCACAGAGGAGTGTGTTCCTATCTTGGCCAATGTATATGGCCCACACTCATCCAACACAAATTGTGTCCCAGAGATATGGATCTGGGGTCCCGCAATCATGGACCAATAGCCGAAACTGGGTAAATGTAGCCTATAGCTGGATGTGGGGGTCCAAAATTGGACTTTCCTTGATGTGTTGTGGCCTAACAATGTCAAAATAATTTTGAGGAATATTGACGTGTCTTAGATGCCTGTGTTGGAGCTCCATGATCTAACAGATTGTTCCGAAGTCGAAAATGCGAGTGACTGTATATTCCAACACACCCACCCCCCTGTCCTTCCTCCTGGTCCCAGCCTGGCCCAGGAGGTCTGTTCTACCAGGCTGATCACCATCCTTAGTGACCACCATTGTCTAGATCCAGATGACCCAATGGCTGATGCCTTTTTGGCTGGGCCCACTGTTCTGCTGGAGCCCCCCATCATCCCTGAAGCTCATGCCTTCAGGGAGACCTCGGCAGAGGCTATGGCCCATTGGGAGGAGGAGCTTCAACACCCTCCTCCTCCTCCTCCAATGGCAGACGCCATGGTGGATGGGGTCCTGTGCCCGTCCACCCCCATCTTCAATACTGCCATGCAGCATCTCATGCCTGAGTCACTGCCCAGCTCCCCTCCTCAATCCCCAGGACCTCTCCCCCCAGTCTGGCCTCCTACCTTCTCCAAGCTTGCCTCTTGGAGTGTGGAGCTGCCAGCACCCATCCTCCTGCTGCTGGTGGCTTGAGGCCTGTATCCTTGCTGGTGGGTGATCAAGCAAGGTTCTACTGCAGCTTACTGGCTCCATGCCTTGGTAATGCTGTGTCTTACCGAGGGTTGCATGCCCTGGCCTAGTTGGTTGTGTGAGTGCTGTGCTCGCTTGGACATACCATAAGTACTTCTCCTCTGCCCCCTTGTAGCATTTGCCGGCCTTTACTGACCTACTCCTTTTCCACAGCTGTTTCCCTTCAGCATTTGCAAGCCCCTTCAGCACCCATCTTTGTGTGCCTAGCAAGTGCTCACACTGCCATTTGTCAGGACACATTGGGTGTGTATGCACTATTCACACTTTCCCTGGAAAGTGGTATGCTGGGGATGCTGAGCCTTGGTGGTTCCAGGTGGGCAATCACAGAGTGGAGAGGGCCCACCTTGTTCATCCTTGTGGGCACAGCCTGGGTGAGGTCCACCGTGAGGACCATGTTTTTGATCCTCATGGTCATGAGGACTGGGACTTCTCCCATCATTGAGTGTGGGAGCTCAATGCTGACTGGTTGCACCCAGTCATGGCTGCCCTTGTGCAGTATATGACCTGTCACCATCACTTGTACTCTGAGTGACAACCTCATGAGTCTGTGACCACTTTGGGGGGCCCTCCTGACCCTCTCAATGACATCCTGGCTCCTCCCCCCACTCCATCTTCTCCCACAGTAGCTCCTCCTCTTTCCAAACTCAACCTTGAGTTTTTTGTCCCCCAGTCCACAGAGTACACTATGGACTACTAACCTTTTCTCTCATGTCCTCTAGGTTCCTTCAATTGCAATCTTGACACTTGATTCCCTGCTGATGTAAGCCTGAATGTGATGTGAGCTGATCACAGTATGTTTGCCTCATTCATTGGTCTGTGAGGCGCACTCTGAAATCGAGTTTAAGAGGCCCTTATCCTCAATTTGGGCAAAATCAAGTTTAAGTGCATCCTTATCCTCAATTTCGCATTTCTCAGGCTTCACTATCTCCAGCTCCATATGCACCCAGGCCTCCTCTTTAGTTGCTTTTGTCAACACCTCCCCCCACTGATTCCTCATACTCCTGGATGAGGCTAGGGCACTCAAGGTGATCATGAGGTTCCCAGGAGGCAGCCTCCTCTGGATACCCTTTCCACAGGACCTTGTACTCAAGGTTTGCCCCTCAACTGTGTCTGCCCACAATGGCCTCTACCTTGAAATTGAGGTCCTCTTCATGGATTTGAGGCTGTACCTGGTGTTCCATATGGCCTGGTAGCACACTGGTCCTGACTTTCTCCAACATTGATATGTGGAATACATCATGCACCCTGAGCTTGGGTGGGAGTTGTAGGTGATATGCTTGTTGACCTACCCTCTTGATGATGGGGTATGGGCCTGCAAACCTTGTATTGAGCTTAGGGCTGGGTCTTCTTGTCTTCCAGTTGCAATGGTTAATGTACACCAAGTCACCTACCTTGAGCTCCATGTCTGTGTGCTTGCAGTTGTATTGCTCTACTGCATGGGCTTGAGCTTGCCTGATCTGCTCCTGTAGGTATTGAGTGAGCTCCAGCTGTCCTCATGCAAACTCTTGTCTTGCTGGGTCTAGCACCCCTACTGTGTGGGGTAGGTCTGGGTGCATCCTAGGATTCCACCCATAGCAGGCAAAGAAGGGGGATACTCCTATGCTGCTATACACTGTGTTGTTGTACACAAACTCTGCCATTGGTAGCAGGCCTTCCCAATTGTCCTGCTTGTAGTTGCAATACATTCACAGGTACTGCTCCACCACTTGGTTCACCCTCTCTGTCTGACCATCAGTTTGTGGATGGTAAGCCATACTGAGCAAGTGCATGATGAGCAGAGACTCTGTGAACTTCTTCCAGGTTGCTGAGATGAACTGCCGGCCTCTGTCAGAGACAATGTGGTCTGGGGCTCCAAATCTCTTCATCACATGAGTCCTGAACAGCTCTGCAGTGTCTTGAGAGGTGGCTGTCTTGTATGTGGGGGCTAGGATGGCTAACTTTGTGAGATGGTCAACCACGATGAGTATGGAGTCATACCCATTGGATGGTGGTAGGCCCTCATTGAAGTCCATGGATATTGAGCCCCAGGGCCGCTCAGGAGTGGACAGCAGCTGCAGTAGGCCATAGGGCTTGTGGTGTGGCATCTTGTATTGCCTGCACACAGGGCAACTTGCTACATAGTCTGCTACTCAGGTGCTCAATCCTGGCCACCAATAGTGGTGTTGTACCAGCTCTAGGGTGGCATCCCTACCTCTGTGGCCAGCAGTAGCTCCATCATGGCATTGGGACATGACCATATACTGCAGGTGCTCCACAGAGAGAGAGCCTTCCCTCACCTGAGCTGCTCCCTGCATGTCACCATGGCCTTGTTTGCCTGGTAGTGTGACCTGGGGGATCACTAGCCTTCCTTTGTGGTACCACAGGCTGTCCTTGTCTTTGAAAGGTTGGTCCTTATGCATTGTCATGAGCTCCTGGTCCAGGGGCTGGAAGGTGTGAGCTAACTGCTCGAGGCAACCATTTGCAATTTCTGCCATGGTTGCATTGCCAGCATGCATCTGAAATTGAGGATAATGGGGCCTTAAACTCGATTTCAGCGAAATTGAGTATAAGGGCTCCTTATCTTTGATTTCAGCTTCTGACGTGAAAACTCTAGCTGGCAATAATTGCCAAACATTATGTTCCACCTCTTCACCTATGGGCTGCATATCCTGTCAGCAAGTATGGGCATCCAGCTTGCTGGCCTAGTCTCCAGGCCAATATTGGAGTATGAAGTTGAAGTCTGCTAGCAATACAGCCCATCTTGCTTGTCTGCCCATGATCTGATGTTGCAACTTGAAGTACTTGAGGGCCTCGTGATCTGTGAGGATTACTAACTGAGTTGGGAGGCCTGCAAGCATGTGGTGCCACTGACATAGGCAGGCAACTATGGTGAGCAGCTCCTTATCATGTATCTTGTAGTTGCACTCTGCCAACATCATCTTCCTTGAGTAGTAGGCAATGGGGTGCCATCTATGCTCGTGCTCTTGCTTGAGCACTCCTGCAATCACAAAGTCACTTGCATTGGTCTCCAATCATGTGGGCTTGTCATATTGGAAGTGTTGTAAGACCCCTGCGGTGGTGAAGGCTTCAATCAGCTTGTAGAAAGCCCCCTGAGCCTCCTCATTGAGCTGGAGTTTCTTGAATCTCTCTACTGGCTTGACCAGCAATGTCAGGGGCCTAGCAATCCTAGCAAAGTTTGCAATGAACCTTCTATAGAAGTTTGTGAACCCCAGGAAATGCTGTATGTCATGAATGCTCACTGGTAGGGGCCACTCCTTGATCACTTGTACCTTCTTGGGGTCCATCTCAATGCCAGTTGGCTTGATGATATTTCCCAGGAACTCCACAGTATCAGTGTGGAAAGTGCACTTGGACAGCTTTGTGAATAGCCAGTTCTCCTGTAACTGTCTCAGCACCTCCTGTACATGTGCAACATGCTCCTCCTTGTTATTACTGAAGATGAGGAAGTCATCAAGGTACACCACCACATAGATACCAATGATATCACAATATATGTGGTTCACCAGAGATTGGAATTGTGCCGGGGCATTCACCAGCCTGAATGGCATCACCAGGTACTTGTAGAGGCCCAGTTGAGTACCAAAGGCTGTCTTCCATTTGTCACCTGGAGTGATACACACCAGATTGTATGCAGCCTTGAGATCCAGCTTCATATAGATGGTGGCCTGCCAGAGTAGGAACAGCTGCTCCTCAATGAGTGGCAGTGGAGCACAATTCTTGACTGTGACCTTGTTGAGCCCTTGATAGTCTATGCACAGTCATAGGCCTCCATCCTTCTTTGGTATGAAGAGCACTGGTGAGTGCACAGGGCTCTTTGAGGGCCTGATGAAGCCCTTCTTGAGGTTCTCCTTGAGGTACTTCCTAAGCTCTGTCATCTCTTTGGGTCCCTTGAGGTACAACAGGCCCTGAGGGGGTTTGCCTCCTGGTACCAGCTCAATGTGCAGGTCATGTTCAGTGTGAGGGGGCAGCTTGTCAGCTTCTACCTCACAAAAGACCCCTTTGAGGTGCTTATATGGAGCCAGTACCTCCATTTGGATCGGGGTCTTGGGCTCCACCTCCATTTCCACACCATGATTGTTGCCTGTGGGCATGAAACCAAAGGCTGGTAGCAAGCTGAGAGGGGCCTCCAGCAGCATGAATCCTATGGGCCCATCATGCAGTGCAGCCTTGACCAATTGAGTAGCCAAGACAAATTCATGGCCGTGTGGCACTGTGTTACAGGGCGCACACAGGTCTAGTGCCTGAGTACGCGAAATCGAGGATAAGGGCCCCTTAAACTCGATTTCGAGCTCTACCACATGCAGGTGCATGAACCTCCTGTGGAAGCACATCAGGACAAGGGGCACAGGTGAAGGAGGGGCATTAGCTCAGTAGGGCTGGTGTAGGAGGCCCCATGTAGGAGGTAGGACATATAGGAATTAAGGGGTTTTCATGAGGGGAGTTGGGGCCTCGCCGGTTGCAGGCCCGGAGCTCAAGTGCCAAGGATAGGGGCATGAGGAGGGCTCACTAAGTAGCAGAGCCTGCCCTGGAGGCAGGTGCCTAGAGCCAGGAGCTTGAGGAGCATGGTCTACCCCAGAGGTAGGCCTATATATGTCAAGGTCTTGTTCATCATCAGATGAGTGGATCCTCATCCACTCTAGTCTTTACCATCTTTGTCTTTAAGTATCAGTCTTTCAAGTGTTATCACAATCACAATACAGGTAGTTGTGATTACTTTGTACAGTGTGCAAGATCCAGGAGTTGAAGGAGCATCAGTAACATCAGGTCAGCACCATCACTGACCCTGTGACACCTACATCACAGGCGGAACCTCAACTGCAGCCCTGGAACCTACACCAGTGCCTCACACAAGCAGTAGCGAGGGTCTTACACTCACTCAACACGCTCCAACTAACAACTAGTGCACCCTTGGGAGTTGGAGGTGCCATTGCATTTGCTCCCACAAACATGCCGAGCGACCTCTGGACAGGGTGCCAACAGGGTTAACCGATAACAAGTTTAAGGAGGCCTTAAACTTGATTTCGGCAAAATCGAGGATAAGGGCCTCTTAACCTCGATTTCGCACATGTGTAGTTGGATCTGCATAGCCGAAACTTGTCACACACTCGATATTGGTCCCAACCCTGACACACTGGTGGTTGCCGAAATCGAATTTAAGGGTACCCTTATCCTCAGTTTTGTGTTTACCAGATGCAACTCAAATTCCACTTGCCCAGTGTCCCAGTCGATCCTCAGTTTCCACCTTTTGAGCTCATCAAAACCCAGGATTAGATCATAGTCTGAGGCCTGGGCCACTGGTACCTTGAGGTTTCCCAGCGACTGACCCCCTACTTCCATGGCTATGTTGGCACTACTGCTGATCACAAGCTTATGGCCAGTTACACCATGTACCTCCCTTATTTTTATGTTTCTTGTAGTTACTCAATGCCTTTAAATGAATTCTTGAGATAATATGGACAGTCCAGCACCTGTGTCAGCAAGGATGTGAGCTTGGTGGCCATTGATGGAGCCTTTGAGCTCAAGCACCATTGCTTGAGTAGTGCTGGTGGTGGAGAAACAATATTGACAGTCTTGATATATACATTGGGATGGTGAGGTAGGTTCCAGGGCAAGGCAGGCCATCACTGCATCTCCCCATGCTTGTTTCCCTGGTTGCCCTGGCTCTCTTCAGGCTCTTGCCTGTACTCACCTAGGTCCAACTCTTCTTCCTGTAGGGGTTGATCCTCCAGGTCTTCTGGTTCCTTGTGCAGCTCCTCCACTATTGGGTGAGCTGCTACTTGAGGACTGCTGGGCCTGGGCTGGGCTGCTCCAGCATTCTTGTTGGGGCAGTTGTAGGACCAATGCCTGGTTCCTTGACAGATACAGCAGACACCACTACCAAAGGTAGTGGGGGTCCCTGTCACTGGGAGCTTCAGGCCAGGTGTGGGGGTAGGGGCCTGCTACCAACACAGTCGCCTAGGTGACCCTCTGTTGTTGCAGGCTGGGCTGGTGTGGTCATGCCTCCAGTTGCCCTGGGCCATGGGGCTCCTCCACTAGCTCCTGTTGTCCTTGTAGGGACTGTACTGGCTCCTGGCCTGTTCAAGCCTTGCTGGCCAGTGTCCAACCTGCTCCAAGTGGGAGTGCCAGGGTAGGTGGCAATATGACACTTGTTGATGGCCTTGACCTCCCTGTACCAGCTCCAGGGATCCTCCAGAGGGTTCCTCTTGAACTTCTCTTGGAGGCTGCGAGTGAGGCTGTTCCTGAAGAGGAACACAATGAGTTCATTGTCATCAATGTTGGCCTGGCTTTCCAGGTCCCTGAAGTGCTCTACATGGCATGTGGTGGCTCCTGGAGCATCACTCTCCATCTTGAGGCCTTGTAGCTTATTGTAGGTGGCCAGCCTACCATTATGACAACTGTACTGCTCTTGCAGCCTGAGTGTGAAGAAGTCCCAGTTGTGGAAGAGCTGGCCCTGTTGATTCCTGTCAGTCCTGAGCTTGGCCTTCCACCATTCTTGCACTGTGCTTTCCATATGACTCATGGTGTAGTTGATCATGGTCTTGTGATCTACTACCCCATTATGTCACAGCCAGGTCATGGCTTCAATGAGGAACATCTCGACATCGTGAGCATCAAACTTGGGGAAGGGATACTTGAGGTCATTCTTCACAGGCAGGGCCCTTTCGTCTGGCTTGGTAGTAGCCACCAGCCTGTGCTGGGCTCTGGACCCCGTGGGTGTGGAGTACAGAACCTTGTCACTGTAACCACAGTTACCTAGTGCTTGAGTCTCCTCGGGTGTAGGCCTAGGTAGTGGTGTTGGCATGTTAGGGTCCTGCAGCCTGCTAGCATTGTACATCTCCTCAAACTTGCTATGCTTGAGGAGTATCTCCAACTGCTTCCTCACCAATTGGATGAGCTTGTCAAGCTTCTCTGCCAGGTTGTTCTCCATCATTATGAATGTGGGGCACTACTTGGATGGTCCACTCTAATGTCAGGGTTGAGGCCAATATTGAGTGAATGGCAAGTTCTGGCTATACAGATCCAAATACATGTGTGCGAAATCGAGGTTAAGGGGGCCTTATCCTCGATATTGGTTAACCCTGTTGGCACCCTGTCCAGAGGTCGCATGGCATGTTCATGTGAGGTAATACAATGGCACACCCAACTCCCAAGGGTGCACTAGTTGGCAATTGGAGTGCGTTGAGTGAGTGTAAGACCCTCGCTATTTCTATGTAAGGCACTGGTGTAGGTTCCAGGGCTGCAGTTGAGGTTCCGCCTGTGATGTAGGTGTCGCAGGGTCAGTGATGGTGCTGACCTGATGTTACTGATGCTCCTTCAACTCCTGGATCTTGCACACTATACTAAGTAATCACAACTACCTGTATTGTGATCATTACAACGCTTGAAAAGACTGATACTGAAAGATAAAGATGGTAAAGACTAGAGTGGATGAGGATCCACTTGTCTGATGATGAGGAGCCCTCCCACATATATAGGCATTACCTCCTGGGTGAGCCTTACTCCTCAAGCTCCTGACTCGAGGAGGCACCTCGCCTCCGGGGCGAGCTCGTCTACCTAGCGAGCCTTCCCCTATACCTCCTGAGTACCCCTACACCTCCTGAGTACCCCTATCCTCTGCACTCCAACTCTGGGCCCACTCATGCCTCCTGGCCTGTAGATAGCGAGGCCCAAGCTCTCCTTATGAAAGGCCCCTTATTTCCTATATGTCTTACCCCTGCGTGGAGCCGCCTACACCAGTCCTACTGAGCTAATGCCCCTTCCTTGCCTGTGCCCTTTGTCTTGGTGTGAATCGCTGGATGTCTATGTGCCTGCACACAGTAGAGTCTGAGATCGAGTTCAAGGGGCCCTTATCCTCGATTTCGCGTACTCAGGCACTAGGCCCGTGTGCGCCCTGTAACAACATTGTGCTCCTTCTCCTCACCCACTGGTTGCATATTTTGCTGGCAGGTGAGTGCATTGGGCTCTCCAGCCTTGTCTCCAGGCCTGTACTGGAGCATGAAGTTGAAGTCAGCTAACAGCACAGCCCATCTAGCTTGTCTGCCTGTGATCTGGCATTGTGACTTGAAGTATTTGAGAGCTTCATGGTCCATGAGGATCACCAGTTGATTTGGAAGGCCTGGCCTGCAAGCATATGTCACCATTGGCACAGGCAAGCGACTATCGCAAGCAGCTCCTTATCATGTATCTTGTAGTTGTGCTCTGCTGAGGTCATCTTCCTTGAGTAGTAGGCAATGGGATGCCATCATCGGTTGTGCTCCTGCTTGAGCACTCTGTTACAGGGCGTACACAGGCCTAGTGCCTGGGTACGCAAAATTAAGGATAAAGGGGGTCTTAACCTCAATTTCAGCGAAATCAAGTATAGAGGGCCCTTAACCTTGATATCAGACTTTACCATGCACAGGTGCATATACAGGAGATATAGGGAATAAGAGTTTTCACAAGGAGAACTTGGACCCTCGCCATCTGCAGGCTCAGGAGGCATGAGTGGGCCTGGAGCTCAAGTACCAAGGATAGGGATGCTCAGGAGGTAAGGAGGAGGGCTTGCTATGGAGACAAGCTTGCCCTGGAGGCAAGGTACCTTTGAGCCAGGAGCTCAAGGAGCATGGCTTGCCCAGGAGGCAGTGCCTATGTATGTCATGACTTTTCTCATCATCAGACAAGTGGTTCCTCATCCACTCTAGTCTTTACCATCATTACTCTTCAGTTATCAGTCTTTCTCAGTCATGTAATTGCAATACAGGTCATTGTGACATATTAGCATAGTGTGCAGCTCCAGTAGACATAGGAGCCTTAGCAACAACAGGTCAACACCATCACTGACCCTGCAACACTTACATTGCAGGCAGAACCTCAACTGTGGCCCTGGAACCTCCACCAGTGGCTTATCAAGCTCACCACAAGTCTCTTACACTTGTGTACACACACCCAAGTTTCAATTAGTGCACCCTTGGTACCAGGTGTGTATGTCAGACCGGACGGCTGACCGACATGGCGCCCACTGCGGTTGGTGCTCTCCTGGCTGAGAGGCAGAGGGGCTGGCCACGCTGCGGCATGTGCCAGCTCTGGCTGATGCTAGAGGGCCCAACCAATGCTAGTTCTTCCTGCACCCCCGATGGGGGTTGCTGATCAACCTCCATTGCATGTATTACTTCTTTCGCCATATAAGCAATAGTAGTGCCATGCCCCGACCACTGCAACACACCGTCATGCAGCATATAAGACCCTGTCACTACCCCTAGCCCCCAGATGGCCTCCCACACCATTCTGTTGCTCTCAACCTCTCCTGCCTGGCCAACCCTGACCAACCATAGCCACCTCGTGGTATCCAGACCCTATGGTTCCAACATTACATGCAACCTCCCCATCTGGGTAGACATTGTGAGTAACAATGGTTCAAACCAGGAGCAACAACAGCCCCGACAGGGATGCTGCCGCCTGCGACAATGCCCCCACCGACATTCCTACCACTGCCGACAGCGTTACCAGCGAGCAGACCGACGCTCCCACTGTTGAAAGGAGTGAACTGGTAATGTGTTACCATCGCCGGTTCAGGGATCCTGGGGAAGAAACCACTGATCAGCTAAGGCAGAGGTGAGTAGCTATCTTGACAGTGCCTTCCCTATATTGGAGGGGCTTGTAGAGCTAAGTCTGAGGATATTTCAGCTTAGATACACTCCATAAATAGAGGATATCAGAGGGTTGCAGTGGTAATCGACGAGCAACTACCAACATAGGCAACTTAGCTCATGCAGGAGGAAGAGAGATGGAGAAGGAGAGAAGAAAGAGCAGACCTTGCTATGCAAGGATGTGGGAACTAGTTCAAATCACTTTCTGCAACTGTATCTACAAGTGAGTTGATGTATAAATGTGTTTTCCTATGATGGCAATGCCTTCACAAAGTTGGCTATGTCTTCACTATATCAAGGGCATGATACCTGTGTCGAGTCTTGGAGAGTATGGAGCATTGTTTGGGATCTTGAGTAGAGACAGTGAAATGTTGTAGGAGCTTATCTTTGGGCATGTGTGTGGGGTTGTGTATATATGCTATCTTTCCCTATCACAGAGGAGTGTGTTCCTATCTTTGCTAATATATACAGTCCACACTCATCTGACACAAATTGTGTCTCAGAGATATGGGTCCGGGGTCCCTGCAGTCATGGACCAATAGCTGAAATCAGATAAATGCAGTCCTATAACTGGATGTGGGGGTCCGAAATTGGACTTTTCTTGATGTGCCGTGGGCTAACAATGTCGAAATAATTTTTGAGGAATGTTGACGCATCTTGGATGCCTGTGTTGGACCTCCATGATCTAACAGATTGTTCCAAAGTCGAAAACGCGAGTGACTGTATATTCCAACACTCACTTCATTCACCCAGTTGGAGCCGATGCTGTCCGACATCGCCATGCTACTACAGAGCCTGACACAGGAGATCCAACTCCTGGCCCGCGCTGCCATGATGCTGGTGCCAGTGGCCGCACCCCTGACCATGGAGCAACCCTGTGAGACCCCTGTCCTGACAAGGGAGGCTTCTGTAGCCTCCTCAGAGCCTGCGGTGGAGACCATGGCAGGTCCCCTGGCAGAGGTGGAGCCAAAAGCAGCACCCCACCAACTGTCTTACCCCCTGTGGGTCAGCCTGTTGCCGGCTCCGAGGCAGCCCCCGACGCAACCCCATGCAGCTCTGCTGGCCGCACCGACGCTGCCCTACGCAACTCCACTGGTCATACCGGCGCCAACGGCGTGGGAAGCGCCCTCGGCGTGGGAAGCACCCTCGGCGCACCCAGAGCCTATTGAAAGGAGTGAACTGGTAATGTGTTACCGTTGCCAGTTCAGGGATCCTGGGAAGAAACCACTGATCAGCTAAGGCAGGGGCGAGTAGCTATCTCGACAGTGCCTTCCCTATGTCGGAGGGGCTTGTAGAGCTAAGTCTGAGGATATTTCAGCTTAGATACACTCCATAAATAGAGGATATCAGAGGGTTGCAGTGGTAATTGAGGAGCAACTACCAATGTAGGCAAATTAGCTCATGCAGGAGGAAGAGAGATGGAGAAGAAGAGAAGGAAGCAGACCTTGCTATGTGAGGATGTGGGAACTAGTTCAAATGACTTTCTTCAACTGTATCTACAAGTGAGTCAATGTATATATGTGTTTTCCTATGATGGCAATGCCTTCACAAAGTTGGCTATGTCTTCACTATATCAAGGGCATGATACCTGTGTCGAGTCTTGGAGAGTATGGAGCATTGTTTGGGATCTTGAGTAGAGACAGTGAAATGTTGTAGGAGCTTATCTTTGAGTGTGTGTGTGGGGTTGTGTATATATGCTATCTTTCCCTATCATGGAGGAGTGTGTTCCTATCTTTGCTAGTATATACAGTCCACACTCATCCAACACAAATTGTGTCTCAGAGATATGGGTCCAGGGTCCCTGCAATCATGGACCAATAGCTGAAATTGGGTAAATGCAGTCCTATAGCCAGATGTGGGGGGTTTGAAATTGGACTTTTCTTGATGTGTCATGGCCTAACAGTGTCGAAATAATTTTGAGGAATATTGACATGTCCTAGTTGCCTGTGTTGGACCTCCACAATCTAACAGATTGTTCCAAAGTCGAAAATGTGAGTGACTGTGTATTCCAACAGTCCCCCTCATTTGCAGTGTCTGCGAGGAGTCCTCAACACAGGCAATCTCAGATCTCAGTGTTTCTTGATACTGACCAGGGAATTTCATTTGTGTATACATGGGAGGAAAAGTGAGGAAAAGTGAGGAAAAGGGAGTGAAAAGGGATGAGGAAGGGGAGGTCCATGGCAAAAGAGATCTGGCGAAGGCACCCAATTTGCGATTGCGCTACATGTTGTTCTGCCTGATCTTGTACAGGGCAGTGTAGGCAATGTCTTTGTCTTCGTCGGGTATGTGCTCATTCATGATACCCCATAGAATCGACAAGTTGTCATTGATGGTCTTGATTCTTTGCTTTCATGGTGTCATCTGGCCTGTGTAACCATTCCTGTTACAGGCTGAATGTTGAGTGATGCAGAGATTGCAGTTTGTTGAGCGAGCCTTTCCGCTAAAAGTGAGTCCAGTCCCATATGTGCAGGTTTTCCCTCTGTGGACACAGTTATTGCAAGGCTGGTCCGCAACCTGGAACCCTTCTTTGAGAATGTCGTTCTTGCCTGGGAAGTGGGCGAGGCAGGAACGGTTGTTGTTGGAATCAGCGGGGAGTGGGAACTGTCTGTGGGGGGTCTCCCCGTTGTTGGATAGAGTCTCATCCACTGGAGGCATGTCTTCATTGCCTTCGAGCCCAGCGTTTCCATCTGGGAGGTGATTGTTTTTCCTGGGTCCTTCATTGGGGGAGTTTTCTTCATCACTGGACACCATGAACCTGATATGAGTTGGTGTTTTGTTTGACATTTTTAAAGATGAAAAAGAAAAAAAGGGTGAGGAGGTAGTGTGGTGGAGATTTGCCGGTGTTGGAGAGGGCTTGGCGGTGATGGGAGTGGTATGACAAAGTGTGGTGCAGTTGTTGTGGGTTGAGTGTGAAATTGGTGCACCACCAATGAAATCTCACATGCAAAATAATAAAATTTTCCCGCCAAGGGATTTTGGCAGGAGATTGCCAATGGGGGGAAATTTCAGCCAAAAAAGGGCTGGGGTTTCCCAAAATTGTGGATGAGCACGCATCCAGGGTGAAATTTGAAATTTTTTCACTTGGATGCATGTGGAAGGTCATGGAAAACTTGCTGTGATTGGCAAAATATTGGAAATTGAGGGATGTGAGATCCTGAATTGGGACACATTGACCTGTCATTGGATTTCAGATTTTTTGAATTTTTGATGAATGTTTGATCTGAGAATTTTGAATTTTGATGATTTTTGCTGCATCTAAAGAATGTGGAGGCATGCATTTGGATGCAGCAGTTTGTGGGGCATGGGTTCCTGTGTTGGGAACATTGGGTAAATGAATGAAGTGGGGTCCCCACATTGGGAAGATTGACCCTTAATAGAGATTAGATACCCTGAATTGGGTAAATGTTGAGATACTGTCTGTGCTGTGAGACTTTGACTTTCTTGAGTGGTTTGGTGAGACTGTCAGCAAGTTGTCCCAATGTAGGAATGTTGGTGACAATGATGGTACCATCAAGTTGTTTCTCCCTGACAAAGTGATATTTGATGTTGATGTGTTTGTTTCTTTGATGGTCCTTAGGGTCCTTAGAGAAGTATATAGCCACTTGGTTGTCCACATATAGCAGCATAGGCTTGTGAATCTTGAAGGAGAGTTCAGCTAAAAGTCATTGGCTCCAGGTGATCTCCTTGCATGCTTCTGCCATAGCAATGTACTCTGCATAGGTAGTTGATGTCACAACTAAGGGTTGTCTTTTGCTTAACCAGCTGTAGGGCATCCCATTGATGGTGTTTGCAATCCCTGATGTGGACTTTTGAGTAGCAGTGTCCCCCCCAAAGTCTGCATCAGAGTAGGTTTGCAAACGTGGGCCCCAGTCTTTCTCTGGAGGGAAGGATGTTCCCTTCTTCATGAAGAGGAGTCTGTAATCAGTGGTACCATTGAGATAACAGAGAAGGTGCTTCACAGCAGTCATGGCTTTATCAGTTGGGGAAGCCAGGTAGTGACTAAGATGGTTGACAGCAAAGGCAATGTCTGGTTGTGTGCAAGTGGAGATGTAGAGGATTGAGCCAATGATGGTACAATAGAGGGAGTGGTCATTGGCATTGAGTGCCACTCCATTGGCAATGTCACTCATGATAGTGGGTGTATGCATGATGTTTGCATTGTTGAGACCAAACTGAGTAAGTAGGCATTGTATATTGCTGGTTTGGGAGAGGTGAAGTGATGTTGGAGTAAATGTGACTTGAATTCCTAAGATGAATGATACTGGATCTCCTCCAGTCATCTTGAACTTGGATTGGAGTGTTGAGATGAACTTATCTGCTGTAGGCTTGTGTTTTGCAAAGATGAGAATGTCATCAATGTATAGGGTGAGGATGAGAGGTGGTTCACCCTTGTTCTCAATGTAGTAGAGAGCAGAGTCATAGTTGGATCTCTTGAAACTGATGTCAGTGAGTGTACTATCAGCCTTTTGGTACCATGTGCATCCAGCCTGCTTGAGGCCATAAAGAGACTTGTTGAGCTTGCAGACAAAGGATTGAGATCCTGATTGCATCATGGAGGCTGGCAATGGGGGCTGCCTCATGTAGAGGTTGACATCCTGTTCACCATTGAGGTAGGCAGTGATGACGTTGAGCTGGTAGATCTTCATGTCATATTGGAGTGACATGATCATGAGCATCCTAAGTGTAGCCATTTTTACCACTGGTGCAAAGGTTTCCTCATAATCAATACCATGAACTTGAGTGTAGCCTTGAGCAACCAGTCTAGCCTTGTATTTGTCGATGGTGCCATCTCCTTTCCATTTGACCTTGAACACCCATCAACAGCCAATGATGTTGGTGTTATCAGGAGCATTCACTATGGTCCAGGTATTGTTTTCCTGATGCAAGTTGAGCTCTTTCTGTATTGCCTCTTGCCATTTGGGCCAATCAGGCCAATGTTGAGCTTGGAGAATGGTCCTAGGTTCAACATCAGGTGCAGGGAAGGGAATTCCTTCATCAGTACTTGCTTCATTGGTGAAGGTGCCCTTGGTGTTGTCAATGGCGACAGATGAGAGGGAGCATATAAAATCTTCCAAGGGTGGAGTAGAAATCACTTGATCTCTTTCCTCTTGAGTGAGGTAAGGGAATCCCACACATTCTTCCTCTTGGGCAAACATAGGTCCGTTGTTGCTTGGAGGGTGCACAATATTGGGACTGATGGCTTGAATTGGAATAGGGTGGATGAGGACTGGCTCTTGGGGAGCCTCATCATGAATGTTGATGGTGGTAGTATCCTCAATTTGAGGGATGTCTTGTTCCTCGAAGGGGAAGAGTTCCTCATTGAAGGTAGCATTCCTGCTGGAAAGGATGGCCTTGGTCCAGAGGTTGAGTAGTTTGAAGGCCTTGGACCCATTGGTAACCCCAATGTAGACTGTAGGTAGGGCTCTCTTGTTGAGTTTTGAGTGGTTCTGCTCAGGTATGTGTGCCCACACTTGGCATCCAAAAACTCACAGCATTGAGTGGTCTCCTTCCTGTTGAAGGAAACACTTGAAGGGTGTCTCCATGGACAGTGCCTTCATAGGAAGCCTGTTCAAATAGGCAGTGTGGAGCAATGCATCTCCCCATAGATAGTGGGGAGCTCCTCCTTGAAGAAGGAGACTTCTGGTGATGTCAAAGAGGGTCCTGTTCATATGCTCAGCAATCCCATTCTGTTGAGGAGTGTATGGTGCCAATGTCTCATGTTGAATCCCTGTGGAGGAAAGGTAAGTGTTGAACTCTCTACTGATGTACTCACCACCATTGTCTGATCTGAGTCATCATATCTTCTTTCCTGTCTGATTTTCCATCAGAGTCTTATACTCTTGGAAGTGACCAAGTACCTCACTTTTGTGAGCCATGAGGTAGACCATCACAAACCTACTGTAGTCATCAATAAAGGTTACAGCAAATTGATGACCTCCAGGTGTTATATCCTTGAACTTGTTGACAATGTCAGAGTGAACGAGCTGTAGGGGCTCAGTTGTCGTTGTTGTCAAGCAATTGGGAAAGGGTTGTCTATGAGACTTGCTAACCTCACATACATGGCACTTTCCTGAGCTCATGTTGGTTTCCTTAGCAACTTCTGGGATAACTTCTGATATCTGTTTCATCCTTCCTTTGCTGGGATGACCAAGCTGCTGGTGCCAAATTGAGGTTGAAACAGCACCATAGGTGAGAGCTGCAAATTCAGGCTTTGGTTGGCATAGGTAGGTGAGCATGTTCCTTGTCTCTCCCTTGAAGATGATGTTGCCTCCCTTCCTTGCAATTAGTCTGCCGCTGTTGATACTGATACTGGTGACCTTGGCAACGAGATTGAGGGAAATGAGGTTGGCTGCATAGGCTGGAACATAGAAGACATTCTTGAGGACTAGGGTATGGGTTTTCTTGTGTCCTATATTGGCAACTACCTTAATGGTGCCCTTGCCACAGGCTGGCACATGTTGGAGGCTGCTGCTCTGGTTAGGAGGTGTAGCAGTTTCAGAGAGTTTGGTGAACAGGTTCTTGTTTATACAGATATAAACAGTTGAAGCAGAGTCAATGATCCAAATGTTGGCACTACCATAGCTGTTATTGGATGAGGAGTAAGCCAATTTCGGGTTCACTACATCTGTGATCATCATGGTTTCATCGCCCTCCTCTTTTCTAGGATTTGGGCATCTATTAGCATAATGGCCCTTCTGTTTGCACTTGAAGCAAACGACTTCTTCCAAGGGTTTGCCCTTGGGAGGGTTGTTTCCCTTCTGGGAGTTGAAGTTCCTAGATTGGTTGTTGAACTTCTTAGGCCTGCCATTGGTAACAAATGCAGAGACAGAGTTTGTTGATTGTTGACCTAATCCATAGACATGAAGTCCAAGTTTAATTTCTTTGGCCTTAAGTTGGTCAACACTATCATCATATTTGACCTTCTCGTTGATCTTGTCCTTGATGATAGTGACTGGCCTGATCTTGCCAATGGCATCTCTGATAGCAAAGGACTGTTCCTTGCGCTGATTGCAGTAAGATTCTTCCAATTGGCTATGGATTCCAGTGTATTTGCAACGCAGTCCCTTCATTAGGACAGTATACTGTTTGTGCCAGGAAGTTTGAGCTCCACCAAGCTTCAATTGCTCTACCATTGTTGTGATTTTGGAAGCATAGCTCACAATGGTGAGTTTGTCTTGCCTAAGACTATTAAATTCAGTCTCAATTTCCTCGAGCCTGTACCTTAGCTTCATGCTGAAGGACTTTTCAAGATGTTGCCAGATTTGATGTGCAGTAGGATAATGATCAACCATCATAGAAAGTTTGGTTGACATGCTAGAAAGAAGTAAGCCTTTGGTGGTAAGATTGTACCTACACCATTTGCAATGTTCCTTGGTTCCTTGAGGTGGTTCTGATGACTCAAACATGATTGTGTCATAGATATCAGGTCCCTTTTGCATGATGAGATTGATGCTATCGGCTCTCCACTTAAAGAAGTCATTGGAGTCAGTGAGCCTGGGAAGATGGAAATTACCAGATCCGATATCAATGGTCATCTTCCTAATGTACCTTGGTTGGGTTTGAGTAAGGGTGATACTTGGTGTTGAAGAGAAGTTTGAAGAAGATAAATGTGTTAAAGAGTCATCTGAGTGACGACATGTGGTGATATTGGCAAGTTCCTCATGGTCTGGAAATGACCTTGAAGGCTCTTGAGTGCTTGAATGAGTGTTGTAATGATGTGAGTGTGCTGATTGATTAGGCTTTGGGCTCATAACCTATTGGAAGGAGTGAACCAGTAATGAGTTACTGTTGCTGGTTCAGGGATCCTGGGGAAGAAACCACTGATCAGCTAAGGCAAGGGCAAGTAGCTATCTCGACAGTGCCTTCCCTATATCAGAGGGGCTTGTAGAGCTAAGTCTGAGGATATTTCAGCTTAGATACACTCCATATGTAGAGGATATCAGAAGGTTGCAGTAGTAATCAAGGAGCAACTACCAACATAGGCAACTTAGCTCACGCAGGAGGAAGAGAGAAGAAAAAGAAGAGAAGAGAGCAGACCTTGCTATGCAAGGATGTAGGAACTAGTTTGAATCACTTTCTGCAACTGTATCTACAAGTGAGTTGATGTATATATGTGTTTTGCTATGATGGCAATGCCTTCTCAAAGTTGGCTATGTCTTTGCTATATCGAGGGCATGATACCTGTGTCAAGTCTTGGAGAGTATGGAGCATCGTTAGGGATCTCAAGTAGAGACAGTGAAACATTATGGAAGCTTATCTTTG
Organism: Ustilago esculenta; assembly: GCA_020827535.1. Classification (NCBI taxonomy): domain Eukaryota; kingdom Fungi; phylum Basidiomycota; class Ustilaginomycetes; order Ustilaginales; family Ustilaginaceae; genus Ustilago; species Ustilago esculenta. Next base: position 41,578 of record JAAKGJ010000003.1, read on the forward strand.
AGCGTGTGTATGTGGTTGCGTATATACATTATCTCTCCCTATCACAGAGGAGTGTGTTCCTATCTTGCCAGTATATACGGCCCACACTCATCCGACACAAATTGTGTCTCAGAGATATGGGTCCAGCGTGCCCCCGCAATCATGGACCAATAGCCAAAATCGGGGTAAATGCAATCCTGTAGCCAGATGTGGGCGGGTCCAAAGTTGGACTTTTCTTGATGTGTTGTGGCCTAACAGTGTCAAAGTAAATTTTGACGAAATATTGATGCATCCTAGTTGTGTGTGTTGGACCTCCACAATCTAACAGCATTGTTCCAAAGTCGAAAATGTGAGTGACTGTATATTCCAACAGAAACCAGGCAAAAGAGAGGTGAGTCGCACTACCAGGATGTCGGACAGGCCACGGCGCAGAACTTACCCATCTCGTCGACATCACACAGGACACTGTGCATGTCGGTGCAATGCTGGCACCATGGCTTACCTGGCATGTGGATGCAATCCTCACCTGCTCAGATGCAGGCGAAGCAGTCACCCCACTCACCAGCCCACAGCGTTGCCAGCTCATCACCAACATCGTCAGGGGTGGCTGCCAGCATGGAGGCAGCTGGCATCCACACAACATGCTGGGTGGTGGGGGCAGCGGTGGAGGAGGCAGTGGCCGAGGATGGCACCAGGGCTGACAAGGACTCAGTGAGCACGATGGGCGCTTCCTCGATGATGGGTGCGTCTGTCATCGCAATGTCATTGTCGCTGTCATCCTCAACCTCTGCTGACCGAAAAAGGAAGTGAGATGGGTGGGTTAGTGAACACTCCCAAGATACCATGACCAGAACTGTCCAACTTACCAATGATGGTGCCAGGCGCCAGAGGTTTTCGGGTGCCGGCCGATGCAGAGGAGGAGGTGCCATGTGGCACAGTGGGGCAGGCGGGCCCTGGCAGGTCTTTGGGCAGTGGCACGTCCCATTGGTATGGGTGGGAGTGCGCCACCGCAGCGTGGCATGGTCGCAATGGACCAGAGGATGGCACGGATGGTGTGTCATCCCAGCCGGCCGCTGCAGAGGGAGGGTGGCATGCAGGGTCGGCCCAGTCTACCACCCATGGATTCAACAGAAACCATCAGCAACCAACCCAACTGAAGAACCCACGGCATGAGCAACTTACCCGAGATGTGGCAATTGATGCCATCCACCATGAACGGCATGGGCACCATCACCACTGTTGCCATTGTTGTTGTATCTGCACCACAGGAAAGCAAGTGCCGACTGTCAGTGCCAAGCCACAACCAAAAACACCAACCAATGCTGAGGTACTTATCACTGTCCAAGTCCATGGTGCAGTTGCGCACGTTGTCATTGTTCGGGGGGTGTTGGGACTGGAGGGTACAGTCCCAACACAAAGGGGTAGGTGGCAGAAAAGGTGGGGGGCAACATGGTGGGTGATGGCAGATGAAATAGAAGTAACTTATCAGCCCCCCACTTATATGCTGGTGCACAGCCTGAGGCTGCGGCAGCTGTCTTAGCATTGTGCAGTCTTGCAGCAGCTAAGTGCAGAACAAGGTTTGGTTGGAGGGAGTGCCATGCATGCACAGGGGAGTTGTGCAGCCCCGCTGATATGAAGCCGGCAGTACATGGAGATTAATGCTGCGACACATGATGATCAATGGGATGACACCTGCACAACCCTGCAGGCATGCATCCGATGGCTGCCCCCTGCAATGGGGGCATCACTGCTCTGACCACCCCAACCGTCGCTGTTGTCGCCTGTGGACGGGCGACTTGGATGGGGGGGTAGTGGATGTGTCAGTCAACTGCTTACACCCAAGTATACTTGGGAGGAGCGCATAGTGTGTACTCAGACAAGGTGGTGGATTTGTTGTTCAACTGCATACACCCAAGTACGCTTGGGAGGGGGGATAGTGTGTACTCAGACAAGGTGGTGGATTTGTTGTTCAACTGCATACACCGCTAGTACACATGGGAGGAGCGGATAGTGTGGTACTACCGCAATTATTTGACACACTCACACAAGAAAGAGAGAAGTGAGGTGTGTCAGTATGAGTCAACTTGCATATACCCCAAGTACACTTGGGAGGCAGGCATAGTATATGTGTCAGGGGGGGGGGGCTGAGCACATTCACAGGTAACTAGAGAGGAATGGTAATACAATATGCTATCCTAGTATCAAACCCCCGGGTGTGTGTGTGTGTGTGTGTGTGTGCTAATTTGACCACTTTGAGGGTGTGAGGACATAAGTGTAAGACACTCTATACTGTAGATGTAGAGCATATTGGTGGAGGTTTCTAAGCGTTGCAGTTGAGGTTCTGTTTGCAATGGTAGGTGTTGTAGCGTGAGTGTTGGTGCGCTGACCTGTTGTTGCGTATGGCTGGTTATGTTTACTGGAGCTGTAATAGTATGTTAATATGTCACAATGAAAGATGTATTGCCAATTTACATGACTGAGAAACCCACTCATAACTGAAGAGTAATCATGGTAAAAATTACTAGAGTGGATGGACGCAACCCCCCACTTGTGTGATGATGAGAAAAATCCATGACATAGATAGCCAATTACCTCCTGGCGCAAGCGTTGCTCCTCCGAGCAGCTCCAGGCTCGCAGATACTTTTGGCTCCAGGGCAGGCTCATGCCTCCTGGGCCTGCAAACGGCAACGCCAAACCTGTCTGTTACAGACACGTACACACGCCTAGTGCCTGAGTACGTGAAATCGAGGTTTGCAGAGCGCTTGGAACGAGCGCTAGCTTCATTAGTGCGAGCTGGCACGTGGTGGGGGGACGCGTTCATATTCGGGCTCATGTTCATAGCTTATCTATGAACTCTGGGCAGTCCCACGTCCTCCCAGTTTACCATCACCTCAAGCCTAGCTGATTGCGACCAAGCGATAGCTACACTTTCTTTCGGCTCCAGCGGGACCTAGCCACAATCCCGAGGCAGCCACTGTAAGGAAGTCGACCAGGTTCAGAATTTTGGCCTCTTTCGATGCCGCAATTTAGTCAGATTTCCGCCAACGGTGCCAATTCCGGTCACCGAATCTGGCATACTCTCCTCCCCACTTGTCCACGCTCCTATGGAACCTGACATGCCTTGCATACGCTGCAAGCGATCCCTAGGGCCAAACCATTTTACAGGCACTAATGGTAGGGTCACCAAGACTTGCTCTAGCTGCCACACCCGGATAACAGCAGCACGCAAGGCCCGGATCCAACACCGCAACCCCAGCTCCAGCGCCACGAGCCACACGAGGTCCATCTCCCCCCCCCGCACACCTTTCCCCGCTGCCAGCAGTCTCACCAGAATCAACCCTCTCCCCACTCTCAGCGTCCGCCATCGAAGCTCGAATATCCTCACACCTCGAATCATGGCTCAACCAACAGTTCGAAGAGCTACTGGCCACCCTTCGAACTGGCCAGCCTGCACACCCATTGATGGTGCCGTACAATCCCTCCCCTTCCGTCTTTTTGCAAACACCAACCGCGCACAACCACCCAACCGGTGAGTCCCTCCCTCTGTCCACGTCTCGCTGCTTCCCCTGGGTAGCTGCCGATATTCTAGAAAAAGTAGCACAAGACAAACTGCGCCCGGAGGAGCTAGTTAAGCTACGCAACCCGGAGTCCAAGGTCTCACGCGAACCCACGCGCTCGACCGGGCTCGTCCGCGAAAGCGGCCAGCTCACGTTAATGGAGGACTCCAGCGACACTCGCACCTCCACCTTCGCTAAGGCGAACCCTAACGTGGCCGCCCTTACACAGGTCTGGCTGGCATACGTAGCCATACGACTCCGTTACACACGCAACCATGAGCTTGCCGAGGCCCTCCTAGTGCACCTGGAGTACCTCATCGACTATGAAAGCACGTACACCTGGCGGGCTATCATTGACTATCACCTAGCGGTGTGCCGCCTCAGGTTCGGCACAGGAGCAGTGCACGAGTGGGTGGACGTCAACAACAACATTGCTGGGAGAGTCCTTCTCACAAACCCCAGGATGGTAAGCCTCAACAACTCCTCCACTGCGCGACGGGACCAGGCACCCCCCAACTTCAGGAAAGGAGCAGGGGGCCACCCAAGTCGAGCCACCACCTCCATGAGCTCTGACATGTGCCGCAGGTTCAACGCGGGGCATGACTGCACAGGGTGCACTCGCCAGCACACATGCCTTCACTGCAACAGCCCACACCCGCTTCCTTCCTGCCCCAACTTCGCCAGGAGCGGAAAAAGTACAAACACTGTCAAAACCGGGTAATGGTGAGTAACTACTCACTCAGGCAACACAGTCAAGCCGAGGCACCCCTGGGTGTGCCAGCACCACCCTTACCCAGCTCATGGGATCAGGCCATGCCACCTTCAAGAGCGTCTTCACAGGCACCGCTGCCCCCAAACGCACCCTCTCCTACCCAGCCCCCGCAGCTGTCGTTTGCGGAAGACAAGATCAAGGCCGCGCTGCCGTCTAAAGTGCCCCCCCAGGCCACACCACCTCCAAGAGCGTCTCCCAAGGCCGCGCTGCTGTCAAATGTGTCCCCCCAGGCCACGCCGCCTCCAAGAGCGTCTTCCGAGGCCACACTGCCATCAAAGGCGCCTCCACAGGCCACACCACCTCCAAGAGCGTCTCCCAAGGCCACGCTGCCATCAAACGCGTCCCCCCAGGCCACGCTGCCTCCAAGAGTGTCTTCCCAGGCCACGCCGCCTCCAAGAGCATCTTCCCAGGCCACGCTGCCGCCAAATGTGTCCCCCCAGGCCACACCGCCTTCAAGAGCACTCAGCCCCCCCTGGGACATCCTTGCCGGCATCGTTGACATGCCCCCTGACCTAGCCACCCCTCTCCTTGCCTCCATCCTCACAGGTAGACCACCAGCACCTCGTCCCAACACGTCCTGCGTATGGCCCATTTTTGACCAGTCAGACACGCCAGCTGCAAATGGTACACTCAATGCGCAACACTGGTTGCCTTTCCTGAACCTCTACCCAGACCAGGCCTTTGCAGTGCAACTACGCGGGGTGCTCCTCCACGGGGTCAAGCTCGGCTACAAGGGACCGCTACAACACGAGGCCAGGTTAGGGGTAAGGAATTTGCCCATGGACAACCTAGGCCTTGAGCACCTCCGTCAAGAAATCAGCTCCAGGGTCTCTGAAGGCCGCCTCTGCCCCGTAGTAAGCCCAGACGCAGTCCGGTTGGTGTGCTCCCCGGTGGGTGTGGTACCAAAGCTGCACAGCGACAAGCTGTGCACCATTTACCACCTGTCACACCCACACCTCCCAGGCACACACTTGCCGTCAGTCAACAGCCACATTGACACAGCGTTTGTAGCCATCAAATACAACACTTTGGACACCATCATGGACTACATTTGTGAGCACCCAGGCGCACTCCTTTGGAAGGCCGACCTCTAAGACGCATTCAGGCACGTGGTTGTTGCCAAGAGCGATGCACGCTTGATGGGGATCCAGTTCGAAGGGGCCTTCTACCAAGTGTGCGCACTAGCCTTCGGCGGTAGCTCCTCCCCCTTTCTCTTCAACCTTTTTGCGGAGTTCCTGCACTGGCTCGCGGCCTTCGCACAACAGTCCATTTCGGCACTCCAGCCACCCTCCAATCCGCAGCCCTACTCGGTCATCACACACTACCTCGACGACTTTTTCGGAGCCGCAGACGCAGGCACCAATGCTAATGTTCCCATTGCAGCATTGAGCCTCGCAGCATCAGCCCTAGGCTTCAGGCTGAGCAGAAAAAAGACTGTCTGGCACACCACCTGTCTCGAGGTCCTAGGGATTGAACTGGACTCGGTTGCCCAGACAGCCTCAGTCACCGAGTCACGCCGAAGGCGCATCCTACAAAGCTGCGAGCGCATACTAGATCACGGGCGAGCATCTCTGGGAGATATGCAGAAAAAAACCGGACTCCTCCAGTTCGTCACAAGAGTAGTACCCCAAGGTCGCACTTTCCTCCGTCGTCTCTACGATGCAGTCAAAGCATGCTACAGGACCCCCTTGAAACGCTGTATCAGCAGTGCAACCCGGACAGAACTGTCGTGGTGGGTCAACACTTTGTCCTCATGGGATGGTGTGTCCCTACTGCAGCCCTCCCCCTTGCTCATCGAGCACATCTGGACGTACGCCTCCAAGCATAGCATAGGAGCGCACCTCGGGACCATGCATCAACCAATCATGGTCCTCTCCCGGGAGATATCAAGATGGCATCGCAACAAAGATATTCGTTTCCTGGAAGCTCTAGCAGTGTTGGAGGCTCTAAGGCTATTCTCCCCCCTGTGGTCAGGCCCGCGTCGGGTAGTCGTCCATGTAGACAACGAAAACGTCGAGCACGGCCTATGCAAAGGGTCAATTCGCGACCCAGCCACACAGACCATTCTTCGTGTGATCTTCACCCTGTGCCTACAGAGGCACATCGACCTGGTGCCACTCCGGGTGAGCTCCGAAGAGAACATCCTCGCTGACGCCCTTTCCCGTCATTGTTTTCATTTCATCGAGCAGCACTACCCAACAGCCTTCTCCCTGATAAAGTTCAAAGGAGCCAAGGCGAAGGAAACTGGGGAACTCAGCCGCCAGCCTCCTTCAAAGCCGCAACATGCCTCTCTGCCCCGGCCAACTTCCTACTCTGGAACAGCCTTGCCATCAACACCTGCTCTCGCTCCAGGGCAATATGCACAGATTTCGTCGAGTTCACGGCCTCCCCCCGACCCTTCCCAGCCACCAAGTCCCAGCTCATCGAATGGGTGGCGAACCAGCACACCAAAGGGAAGTCATACAGCACCGTCAGATGCGACCTCGTGGTCCTCAAGTTGTGGCATGTCGACATTGGGGCCCCAACTCCTGCCTTTGACACTGAGTGACTCGCCAGAGTGGTGCGAGGTTTTAAGAGGGTGGCCGGGGACCCACTCCCCACCGCAAAGCTGCCCATCACCCTCCCCCTCCTACGGAAACTCGTCCGCGCCCTGCCCAGTATTTGCACCTCACCTCACGACCAGCATATGTTTAGAGCAGTGTTCTGCCTCGCTTTTGCGTGCTTCCTGCGTGCCGGGGAGCTCACGGGGGGAGCGGAGGACCCCAGTGTGCAGCTCACGGTCGGCTCTGTCTCCTTTGCAACGGACCGCTCTCATGCGACCATCACCCTCCCAGCTAGCAAGACGGACCCCTTCCGACGAGGGGCCAAGCTCACGGCGCCTGCAGTCAGGACCAGCACCTGCACAGTCTCAGCCCTCGAGGTCATTTGCGCAGGTAAACCAACATGGGCACCACTCTTCACGTTGGAGGGCGGCCTACCATTCAGTCGAGGAGTCTTCACGCGCACACTCCGCCAGTGCCTCCTGGCATGCGACATCTCCCCAGCCGATTACTCCGGCCACTCTTTTCGCCGAGGCGCCGCGACCTGGGCTGCCGCGAACGGCGTGGACGACGACACCATCCGCGGGCTCGGACGGTGGAAGAGTGATTGTTTCCGAAGGTACATTGACAAGTCCGCCTCCGACCGTGCCGCTACCACAGCCCGGGGCGCTGTATTCCCCACCCACACTGCGCGCTCGACCTATCAACCCCCCGCTTGGCGCGACATCTGACATGCATCGTTTTCCGCCTATCTTGTGGGGGAGTCGGGCTCACCTTGCTCACCAGCCATCCGCTCGCAACCGATACACCTAACGGTTCGCTGGCTTCACCAACGGCACAACCAACGGCCCACGGCTGGCGGGGGGGAGCTTCGCCAGCCGACTCCTACGAGTTAGGCAAACAATTTAACATTTCAACATTAAATTAAAATCTAACAATTTCCTCCACCAACGCTGATTTAATGCCCACCAGCACGAGCCGGCAGCCGAACAATGATGGCAGAGCGCTTGGAACGAGCGCTAGCTTCATTAGCGCGAGCTGGCACATGGTTGTGGGGGGGGGGGGTTACGTGTTCATATTTGGGGGCTTCATGTTCATAGCTTATCTATGAACCTCTGGGCAGTCTGCACGTCCAAGCGATAGCTACCGCCTTTGTTTTCGGCGCGCTCGCTCCGCTGTGGCCCAGTTCTTGGCACGTAAGATTTTCACTGTATTTAAGTTCTCCTGCGATTCTCGCGCGCACTCTGTACCCGCTCTCACGCGACGGCTCCGACCGGCCGCGGCGGCTTACGGGCGCACGGCTGGGGGGGGGGGGGGGGAGCTTCGCCAGCCGACTCGTACGAGATAGGCCAAACGGATTTAACATTTTCAACATTAAATTGGAAAATCTAACAATTTCCTTTCCACCAACGCTGATTTAATGCGCCCCCCCACCAGCGCGAGCTGGCACGTGGGTTGGGGGGGGGGGTTTACGTGTTCATATTTGGGGGCTTCATGTTGATAGCTTATCTATGAACCTCTCTGGGCAGTCTGCACGTACGATTTTGACTGTATTTAAAGTTCCTCCTGCGATTCTCGCGCGCACTCTGTACCGCTCGACCGCCCGCGGCGGCTTACGGCCCACGGCTGGGGGGGGGGGAGCTTCGCCAGCCGACTCGTACGAGATAGGCCAAACGGATTTAACATTTCAACATTAAATTGGAAAATCTAACAATTTCCTTTCCACCAACCAACGCTGATTTAATGCGCCCCCCCACCAGCGCGAGCCGGCAGCCCGAACAATGATGGCAGAGCGCGCTTGGAACGAGCGCTAGCTTCATTAGCGCGAGCTGGCACATGGTTGTGGGGGGGGGGGGTTACGTGTTCATATTTGGGGGCTTCATGTTCATAGCTTATCTATGAACCTCTCTGGGCAGTCTGCACGTACGGATTTTTTGACTGTATTTAAAGTTCCTCCTGCGATTCTCGCGCGCACTCTGTACCGCTCGACCGCCCGCGGCGGCTTACGGCCCACGGCTGGGGGGGGGGAGCTTCGCCAGCCGACTCGTTACGAGATAGGCCAAACGGATTTAACATTTTCAACATTTAAATTTGGAAAAAAAAATCTAACAAAATTTCCCCCCTTTTTTTCCCCCCCCCCCCAACCAACGCTGATTTAATGCGCCCCCCCACCAGCGAGAGCTGGCACGTGGGTTGGGGGGGGGGGGGTTGTACGTGTTCATATTTTGGGGGGGCTTCATTGTTGATAGCTTATCTATGAACCTCTCTGGGCAGTCTGCACGTACGATTTTTGACTGTATTTAAAGTTCTGCTGCGATTCTCGCGCGCACTCTGCAGAGCGCTTGGAACGAGCGCTAGCTTCATTGGCGCGAGCTGGCACGAGGTGGGGGGACGCGTTTCATTTCCGGGCTCATGTTCATAGCTTATCTAGGAACTCTGGGTAGTCCCACGTCCTCCCAGTTACCATCACCTCAAACTTAGCTGATCCTCAAACTTAGCTGATCGCGACCAAGCGGATAGCTACACTTTGTTTCGCCCTCCCTCCCCTGTCCCCATTTCTTGCACATTCCGCCACGATTCACTGTATTTAGTTTCTGCTGCGATTCTCGCGCGCACTCCACACCGCTCTCACGCGACGGCTCCGACCGGCCGCGGCGGCTTACGGGGCGCACGGCTGGGGGGGGGAGCTTCGCCAGCCGACTCCTACGAGTTAGGCATAACAATTTAACATTTCAACATTAAAATCTAACAAAAAATCTCAACAACTCCCGATTAAATGACACCAGCGCGGGCCGGCAGCGACGATGATGTACCGCGCTCTCACGCGACGGCTCCGACCGGCCGCGGCGGCTTACGGGGCGCACGGCTGGGGGGGGGGGGAGCTTCGGCCAGCCGACTCCGTTACGAGAGAGGCCAAACAGATTTAACATTTTCAACATTTAAATTTGGAAAAAAAATCAATCTAACAAAATTTCCCCCCTTTTTTTCCCCCCCCCCCACCAGCGAGAGTCGGCAGCCCGAACAATGGAAGAAGCCGCGCGCGCTTAAAACCCCCCCCCCCCCCCCCCCTACATGTGAGAGGAGTCTTACTGCGTGCAGGTGTGCATGGGGGGGGGGCGCGCGCGCACACACACGAGCGGTTTAGGAGATTATACGTGTGTTAGGTTGGGGGGGGTTTTTTTTTTTTTTTTTTTTTTCCCAATGACGATGGGGGTTGGGTTTTTGGGTGTGTGTCCTCATTGATGCTAGCAGTTTGAAGCAAAGTAGGTTTTTGGCCCAGATGGTAATGCTATATAACTTGAAAATTCGTCTTTTTTTACCCATAAAGTAGTTTCCACTCTTTTTTTGTTTTTGTTTTTTTTTCCAGTCCTTTCACGATTTTGTTTTTGGGGTTTTTTTGGTTTTGAATTTTTGTTTTCATAAAGTGGTTTTGGAGTAAAGTGGAACACGATTCATGGGGGGGGGGAATTTAGTTTGTATGATTTTGGAGATAGGAACGTATGAAGAAGTTGAAAAAAAGAGCAAGTAACGGCTGTAAACCCCAAAAAAAAACAAAACAACAAAAAACAACAAAACTGTAAGTTTAAACGACAGCGGGGGGGGGGGGAATAAAGAAAGGGACTTACAAACATATACAACGTATTAACATGCAAAGCCCAAATCTTACCATGAGTATCCAAACAATCAAATTTGCGTTTACGTTGCAATCTCTGTTGTGCATGGAACAAGATACACCAATCTTGCGAATCGGTTTGATGAAGATGATGATGATGGTGATGGTGGAAAGATGAAATTTCTTGGGGTTGTTCGAAAGCGGAAATTACCGAGTAAGGGTTTGGTTTGAGTAGTAGATGTAGGTTTGTTAGTAGCGTGCCGATGAAGATTTGGGTGATTTGTAAAGTTGTGAGGTTACGTTTTAGTCTTGTTGGTAATCGGAAGTGCATGGAGGTGAATAAGTAGTAGGTGTACATTAGGGTGTGGACGAAGCTGTTGAACATGCAGAATATCCAGATGGGTTGACTGCTGTGTCGATATGCAATCCACATGCATACGATTGCGCCTGAATGGTGGTACGATTGTAGTTTGGTTACCTTTTTGCCTTGGACTAGTAGGATGGCCGAGTCGATTACTTCGTAGTATTTGCTCAGGTAGAATACATATGTGTAGGCTCCAAGTTGCGCAGAGTTGATGGGCATTGAACATAGTGCGAGCGAGACGCCGTTGAGGTTAGATGCGTTCCAGCCTTGTAGTAGGAAGTCGAGGATGGGTGGAGTGATCTTGGTGAATGTGTAGGCGCTATAGATGGCTAGGGTTGCATTGTGGATTAGAATGGTTGAGCGTAGGAATTTGGCAAAGCGTGTGGCGCCTTTGGTAAAGTCTCGGTTGCCGTGACGTTGGATGAGGTGGTTGGCTTGGTGCACCATGAGGTAGTAGCATACCGAAAACGTGAGCGGCAACTTGGCGCTTAGCGTTGTTTCGAATGTGGTTCGAGAGATGATCGCTTGGAATACCCGCGACGTAGACGGGTATGGAGGATATGCTCCTCCCACATCAAACAAACTCATCATGCTCATCTGTCTTGAACGCGCAAACAGTGATGGGAGAATACGAGAGAAGGAGAGAGAGAGAGAGAGAGAAGCGGCGTGTCCAGTCCAGTCCAGTCCAGTCCAGTCCAGTCCAGTACAGTACAGTACAGTACAGTGCTTGGCTGAATGCCAAACACACAAAGTGACAGTTGATTCCACACAGAGTGTACTACGTATCCCCACCAAATGAACTTGGGCGGGGTCCATGAATGAAGTGCACTCGATCCGCATGTGACCGGATTGGCTTCGATTCATTATTATCTCATGAATGGTTTCCACCAACATTCCTTCCCCATCCTTCCCCATCCTTCCTTGCTTCCTTGCTTCCTTGCTTCCTTGCTTCCTTGCTTCCGCGCGAAATCACAGCTTCGAACCGTTCACACCTTGCACACGTCGATCGGGACCGTCGACGGCACCACAACGATACAGCTCGGTGCGATTGTGCGCGTCGACGTAGCCGAGTTCGCGCAGGATGTCGTGGGTATGTTCACCGGGGGTGAGGAGCAATTCTGCGGGGAGGGATTCGTATACGCCACCGGTGCTTCCGGCTGGCGGTTTTGCGGGCGTGCGCGAAAGCGTGGGAGCGGGGGAGGGGATTATGGGGTTTCCATTCGCCACGCTTTGTGCGGTGGCTAGCGGTAGCACTCCCCATAGTGCTGCTTCGTCGCGCGTGAGGATGGGGACGGTGCAGGCGTCGGTGTGGAGGAAGTGTTGTTGCCATTCGGAGCGGGGGAGTTGGGAGAAGCACGCGGTGAAGTAGTGGCGTAGTTGGGGCCACGTGTTTCGATCGTGTTGGGTGTTTGTAGACGGATGTTGTGTGTGTTTGGGAGGTTGAGGAAGTACTTTTCGAAGGATGTTGAGCAATTGTTGGTAGAATTGAGGCTCGATAGCTCCAACGCTCATGTATCCACCATCTTTGCAAGCATACACACCATACCAAGGAGCGCCTCCATCAAGCATATTACGTCCCCTACTCGGGTCGGTACCATCATTGTGAACAACACCCCAACTTGGATGCGACAGATAACTCGACATCAGAACAAAGGAGGATACATACCTAGTTCCCGTCACCATGTCCGCCTCGACCACCTGACCTTTGAACGACGTGGATCTCTCGACCAAAGCGAGCAGAATGCCGAGCAAACAAACCATGGCGCCTCCTGCGAAATCGCCCAACAAATTCGAGGGTGGAAATGGGTTTGCTCCCGCTCCGCCCAACATCGAAAGCACGCCACTCAGCGCAATGTAGTTGATATCGTGTCCCGCCATGTTTGCAAACATGCCCGTGCGCTGAAACCCAGTAAGCCTTGCAAAGATGAGTCCGCGCTCGATCTCCGGTTCGAAATGCGACGGCGCAAGACCAAGTCGTTCCAAAACCCCCGGACGGAACGGGTCAATCACAATATCCGCACTCCGCACCAGCTTCACAATCACTCCATGTCCCTCCACCGTTTGCGCACAAACAGCGATAGATCGTTTGCCTCGACACAAACTGTCCGGATTCATTCGAGTTTGCGTCCTGTCGATCCGGATCACGTCGGCGCCAAAGTCGGCAAGAACCATACCCACAAACGGTGCGGGCGCCAACCCGCAGAACTATTGCTCCCCGCGCCGAATCCCGAAATCGTTTCGTCAGCAACGAGTTTCGACCAATCACCACACGCGCCGCTTGCACTTACTTCGACGACGCGTAGCCCGGAAAGGGGCAGCGTTGGGTTGGCAGGTGGTTTGGATGATGACATGTTGATTGAGGTAGAAGCGAAGCGAGGGCAGGGAGAGGCGGATGCGAGTGTGGGATATGAGGTTGGACAAAGTAGTGTATACTTTCCGCTCGGTTCACCGGTCTCTTTTCCGGGCCGCGTTCCACCTTGCACAACCGAACGGGGAAAATCGCGCCAATGTGAATCGCAATGGAACATGGGGATTTGGATGAGTTGACGCTATACAACCCAACTGTGTGTGAGAAGTGGTACTTACGCAGCATAAGTGTTGTTTGTTTGTTTGTTTGTTTGTTTTTTTTATTTTTTATTTTTTGTTTGTTTGTTTGTTTTTGTTTTCTGACGAGCGTTGATGATCGTCGAGATGTTTGGGGTTGGTATCGACGTGATTCGTTGTGGGAAACACATTCTTGGAAGGTGGGGGGTTATATGATGCCAGATTGTGTTGCCCAAGTGTGGCATTGTGTTAGTGTGTCTAGTAGCGGGGTTGCTGGATGTTGTAGTGTTTGTTGCCATGAGGATGATGATGTTGATGTGGAGTCGGTAGTGGTGGGGTTGGGTCGGTGAGTATGCGGGTGGTGCGGGTGACTTAAGACCATGTTGGCGTGCGCGATGTGTTTCGAATACAGGTCGAGGAACAGATTTACCAAGTCGATACATTCTATCAAAACCCAGCGTGAGAACAAGGGAAGGGTTGGGTTTGTTAAATGATTGTTTGAAAAGGAAAGGGGGAGGGGGGAACTTACTGGAACGATCACGAGGAAGAAGACGTTGCGGATACTCTGCAAGAACATTCATCAAAAACAACCCCGTCCTTGAAAGTGCCCAATGGAACCACAACGGCAACACCAAAACGTTCAACTCCACCTCCCTCCGCACACTCTCCCTCGATCGACCCGAACCACTCGCAGTTGCAAGACACACGAGTTCGAGCGACCGAATCGCCGCCTCCACACCTCGAGTCAAACTCTCCCTCAACGTCTTGCGCCTCAACCTCTCTATCTCCGCCTCGATCTCACTACCACCACCACCACCACCACCACCACCACCACTAGTACTACTACTCGTCTTGATATGGTTGGAGTGTAGATGGATATGACCAACACATCCATCGCACAAAGTGGAATCCAAAACCTCCCATCCAATGGTTGCCACCAACACCTTGGTCAAAAACAAATCCAACCAAACCAACCTCTCCGCCTCGCCTCCCCCCCCCATATCCGCCTCCAACCTCATCCCCATCTGCTCCTGACACGAATCCAACCGTTCAAACGCGTCCAACACCGTGTCGAACCGCATACGCACCGTATCCAACCCCGAACCGCCAATCCCAAACGACGGTTCGTCGACACGATGAACCAGCGCACCACGCTTTCCGTTTGCGCCAATGTGGTACGTTTTGCTGAGGATGGAGGCAATGTGCGAGTGGAAGATGAGTGTTTGATCGCGTGGCGCGGTTGGATGGCAAGATTGGAGTGCGTTGCATACTGCATGCGGGGTGGAGAGGTTGGTGATGCTGGGGGTGGTTTGCATGATGGATTGGTGGAGTTCGGTGATGTAGGCGGTGAGCCAGACACGCAGGAGGTCTTGTTTGGCGAGATGGCGCGGGGGGGGTAGGAGGGACATGATTTCGGCCATGGTCATCATGGCAGGGTGGTGTTGTTGTTGACGTAGCAATTTGGCCGACCACCATCGTGCGAGACGCGAGGCGATCCATGCTCGTTTCCCGCCGAACCAGGTGGCGAAGAGGGAGGCGGCGACGATTTCTTCCACGCCGATGCCGAGTTGGGGATCGAGTTCGGGTTCAGAGTGCTGATGCGAATCGAGGTGGGCAGAGGCCAAGCTTGGATGGTCGGTTTGAAGTCGGGCGATGAGATGGTTTTTTAGCGGGATGTGGAGACGGTTGAGTTGGGCGTGGTGGAGCGAGGCGATGCAGACGATGGAGGATAGGATCATGGGCGACATGTTTGCATCGGGTGTGTAGGTAGGGAAGCCAAAGCTGTATTGGTCGAGGTATTCGGCGAAGAAGTGGAAGAGGACGACGGCGTCGGAGGGGGAGATGAGGTTTTGTTTGATCACGTTGGGACGTGGGTGTTTGCTGCCAACATCCGAAGTGACGAGACGGTAGAGGTTGGGCAACATGCATTCACCCGAACGAGGCGGTTGGTTGGTTCGATCCAACACACTCAACCTGAGCTTCTGGACCGCAGCGAGCGGTGTCGACGCAAGGTCTGTATCGTCCTCGGTATGAACGCCACGCATGGGCTCTGCATCTGTACCAACGGGACTCTGGACCAGACATGCGCCCGCAATCGTACGTGTTCTCTTGTTCACCCCACCATCGTGTTTGGCGGGTATGTGCACGACGGACGCCGAATCGGTTGGTGTTGGATGCAAACCAGCCGTAGACGTCGTCGCATTCGACTCGAACGCTGCAGTGGAAGTGGTACGCGGTTGTTTGTGCAGAACACTCTGCAACGAACCTTCCAAAGTAGCCAGCTGATGTTGGACGCGCATCTGCCAGCTCAACGACTGCCTGTTGGCTTGCAACTCGCAGCTCACACCCAGACGTAGGCATCGTCGGCACGAGGGGTTGTGTTCGAACACGCATTTCACCTTGCTTTGACGACAGCGGAAGCACGTTTGGGAGCGTTTGGGTTTGTGCGCGTCGTCGTGGGGGGGGGAGGTGGATGCGCGCGGTGGGTGCGGTGGGTGCGGTGATGTGCTCATGATGGGTGTGGAAGGGAAGGAGGAAGGAGGAGGAGGAAGAAGCGGCAGAAAGGGTGGCGGGATTGTTATCTCCGCCACGCGGGTGCAAACAAACATGCATGCGGGGATTTTCAGTCGAACTGCATTCATTCACTCAATCATCCATCCATCCATCCAACCACCATCCATCGCAACCCCATCATGTCAACCAAACGACCACTCGACACACCCCCATCCTCGTCGTCGTCGTCCAAACGAGCTGCAATCCACATGGCGACCAAACCTCGCCTACTCGCCACCCTCCCGCATCCACGCCATACTACCGCCTCGATTGGCACCTCCCCGTTTCGAGCCGCACCCAGCTTCCAACAACCCACACGCATCGGTTCGTTTTCGTTCGACGCGAAGCGCGGATTGTTCCACGACGACCGAAGCAAACGATTCTACCGTGGACCGCCCCCTTATACGAATCGCCATGCTTATTCGCCGCCACATGGTTCGCGCGGCAGGGTGTTTGGGGGTGATCTCAACTATGGGATGGAACGGTTTGTTGCGAGGGATGAGCGCGTGGTGGAACATATCGATGCGCTTGTGATGGCGTTGCAGTTTCGCACCGAGTCGGCGTTGACGGAGGAGCAGAGGCGGAGGTGGGAGAGCGAGAGGAGGAGGGTGGATGTGGTGACGTGGAGAGGCATTGTTACCAAACTCTGTCTTGCGTATCAGCAATCCGACCAGAACACTACTCGTTCGGATGCGTTTGAACTCAATGCAATGTTGGTCGACAATACACTGTATTTGGAGGAATTCATCTCGTCCGCTGCTCGGGCGGAAAAGGAGAGAAGCGAGGCGGATGGGAGGATGAAGAGGTTTGGGTATTATGGGTATGCGTTTGAGAGTTTTTGTACTGTCGATGCCGAGCAGAAAGTGTGTGAACGTTTGGGTGGGATGGGGTGGGGGGGGGATGTGAATACAAACGTTCAATGGTGTCAAGTGGTGAGCACAAAACTCGGTTCGAACCGTCTCATCATCGCCGGCGAAGTGGATGCCGTCGAACGGAACCCCATCACGGCCAAGGAGGAATTGGTCGAGTTAAAGACATCCATGCAGATCACTTGCGCACAGACGAATGTGGCGAGAGCGAGGGTGGAGCGCGAACGGTTTGAGCGCAAGTTGCTCAAGTTCTTCATGCAGAGTTATTTGCTTGGGGTTGGCAAGGTTGTCGTGGGGTTTCGCGATCGGTTTGGTGTGTTGACTACGCACCAGGTGTTTGAAACACTGCGTATCCCGCGTATGGTGAGGGCGGGCATGCCCATACCGGGCGAGGTTCATCCAGACGGCACACCGGTGGTGAGGAAGACGTCGGTTTGGGATCCCAACCACATGCTTGGATTTGGCGATCAGATGCTCTCGTTCATTCGAACCACCATCCACGCCCACTCTGGCTCAACCAACACCGATTCAGAAGCACACACACACGCTCGCGTCTACCGCGTCTCCTTCCAACCTCCGTTCCACCACGTCCAAATCCGTGTGCTCTCCGCCCAACAGGTGTGCGACGAGGTGCAGGCGGGCGAGACACATTCGCACCAGCGCGTGGGGTTTCTTCCGCGCACGTTCTACGAGTTTGTTCAGCGTCGCGCCACGCCGGGCGGTAGTTGATGAAAGCGTCTAGAATGGATTTCACTGGTGCGACGACTGGATTGCGAGACAGACACAGACACAGAGAGGGGGGGTGGGGTGGATGGGTTAGACGAGACGTTTAAATACGAGCAGTGCGATGAGGATGGCGAGCGCTTTGATGCACGTGTCGATGAGAGCGAGTTTGTGTTCTGTGGGCGAGATGCGCGTTGCGGGCGTGTCGACGGTGGATGGTGGTAGGGGGGGGGTTGCGGGGATGGATGCTGGCTCTGGTTCTGGCTGTGGCTGTGGCTGTGGTTGTGGTTGCGGGGGAGGCGAGTCAGTTGAAGCAGGCGAGGCAGGCGAAGCAGGCGAAGCAGTTTCTGTTGCAGCCAAACCATTCACCTCCGCCTCCATATCAGGCAACATCTCCAACGTCGACCTCATACAAACCTCGCACGTCCAACGCCTAGACTCTGTAGCCAACCTGGTCCTCATCTCTACCGGATACTCCAACGCACCCACCCCCACCGCGTTCTCTGCCCTTTCCGCCATAAACCCCTGCAAGCCCAACAAGGCGGTCCTCACACCCCACGCGGGCTGCCACAACTCCTCGTGAAACCCGGTAAACGTCAGACAGATGCGCTTGTTGAGCTCCCACCGACCGTTGGGCGTCAAGAGCATGAGGTCCGGCGGACGCATCGGATACTCTGGCGGCAGCAGCAGTCTTCCGTGGTAGAGGCCGTGTGCGAATTCCGTATTGGCGGGGCCTCGCAGTGTAAAGTGCCATTCAAACATGTTGTCGTCCAGCGGCGACGCGGTGAAGAGCCGCGAGTGGTCCTGGCTGAGTTCGCGCGCTTCGCTGAGGATGCGTTTGACCGCGGACGACTTTTTGTTGTGCGACGACGTCGACGCCATGGTTGGCGAGGCTGCGGAGCGCGTTGGTGGTCGAGGCGAGGAAGGAGCGCAAGCGGGGATGGTGGGCAAGCGGGGATGGTGGGCATGGATGGCATTCCAAACTGAGCTTCCACGTCGCCACCATGGCGCGGAGGCGCTTGCAGTGTTATGTCACGTCGGTCTAACAACACAGTCCGAATCCCCCCCATGGATCACCGATGCGCGACTCTGGGTGCCGATCGAGTGTGTGAGTGAGTGTGGCTCGGCGAGATGCAGACGCGGGATTGTGCATATAACAACCCTGTCGATGCGAATTCTCTTCCACCACCACCACCACCATCACCACATCCACCATCAACCACCATCCACCATCCACAGCGGTATCGTCGCTTGCACGCCATGAACGCAGCCATCTCGCGCGCCCGCTCGCGCGCGCTCGATGCGGTGTCCCACCTCTCCACCTCTTCCTCCAACCGTCCGCTGCCCACCACAACCACGCCCTGGAGTGCGTCCACCGGCTCGCACAAGTCCAAACCGCGACTGTTCACTCGACCCGCAGCTAACCACGCACACACACACGCAGATGCGCATGCGCATGCGGATGCGGATGGGCGGCGATGGTGGCGGTTGGAGACGCCGTCGCGTTCGATGGTGGTGTTTGTTCTCGGGTGTATCGCGTGGTATATGTGTTCGTCGTTGTCTTCGAATACGTCCAAGGCGTTGTTGTCCAGACCGAACAAGATGCGTGCGGATGCGGAGGGGATGGCGTTGTTTCCGTATCCGGTGACGTTGACGTTGGTGCATTTTGGATTTGTGAATGTGTGCAGTTTCGTATGTGCTTCGCCACGGTTGTTGGGAGGGTATGCGTTGACGAGGTTGGGTAGGCCGAGTTGGAGGAGGATGGTGCAGGTGGCGCAGTTGGCGTTTTTCAATGTGCTTGGGTCGGCGCTTTCGTCGCTTGCCATCTCGCGTGTTCCTGTGGCGACGGTGCATACTATCAAGGCGTTAAGTCCCCTGTTTACCGTGGTAAGCTATACGTATCTGTTTGGCGTGACGTATTCGGTCAAGACGTATTTGTCGTTGGTGCCGTTGACGTTGGGGGTGATGATGGCGTGTACTGGGTTTGCTTTCGATGCGGATGATGTGGTTGGATTCGGCGCCGCATTGGCGTCGACGTTTGTGTTTGTGGCGCAAAACATATACTCGAAGAAACTGCTTCGAAACACCCCCACCTCGTCGAATGCGATGGATGCGGCCTCGGAAAACTTGGACAAGATCAACATCCTCTTCTACTCGTCGCTCTGCTCGCTCACGCTAATGGTCCCACTCTCGCTCTACTACGACGCTTCGTCTTTGCTCTTCACTCCGTCGTGGAAACCATCGGCTGCAGTTCCGTACCATCGAGGAACGTTGGTTGTGTGGTGGCTGTTTTGGAATGGTCTCGTCCATTTCGCCCAAAACATGCTTGCATTCAACGTGCTTTCTCTCGTTTCGCCCGTCACCTACTCGATCGCGTCGTTGCTCAAACGCGTGTTTGTCATCGTTCTTGCCATCGTATGGTTCCATCAATCCGTGTCCCAACTCCAATGGTGCGGTATCGTCTCGACGTTTTACGGCCTTTGGTTGTACAATCAGACCAAGACCAAACAGGAGGTCGAAAAGGTCGAACGCAAGGTGGAGCGCAAGCAGTCGGATTCTTCCTACCCCGATGCAATCCTCCCTTTGACACACACGCATGGTGCAGAGGCTGCTGCTGCTTCGACGACGAGAGTATTTGCTCAACCTGCGTCCACACAATCAGTCAAGTTGGGCAAGTTGGGCAAGTTGGGCAATTCGGGCAATTCAGGGTATAGGGGCGTGTCTACTTGGACGTATGTGGCTCCCACGGTTGGCGGGTGGAACGACATACCCGATGGGATGGACGCGAGCAAAAGCTACATCAAAGATCCGACAAAGAGTCTACCCAGTCCGCCGGACAGCGACAAGGAAGTGTAACCTGCACGTCTCCCCGACGAGACGATTATTTGCAAACGGTAGACCACACAACAGCAATCAATAATACAGAATCCGGAGAGTGGCAAATCATGACTCCATCCTTTTGGAATGTGTAGGAAAAGCGGGAGGAGGGGGGGTTTTCAACCGACGAGTATGGCGCCGACAACTGCGCAAATCGCCATGCAAATCGCCATGCAAATCGCGCCAACCGCACACTTCTGACCAACCGCACCATTCACTCCACCCAATGCCAAGGAGGGGATGCCATTACTCGCCGTCCGCACGCCACTACTCGTCTGCATGAACGTGTTTGCATCCGGACCGGTCGAAACGGTCAAAGTGGGTGCGGTTGCGGTAACCACCACTGTGCCTCCCCCGACATCCCCGCCACTGTTGCCACTGTTGGGATTCGAATTGTTGGGATTGGGATTGGGATTGGGATTGGGATTGGGGGATTGGGTGTTGACGGGTGCGACTTGAAACGTCGATGTTTGTGTGAGCGTGCGGAACTGGTAGCTTGTGGAAGTTGCGAGTGGAGACACGTTGAACGTGCCTGCTGCATTCGTGGTGGCGCGCTGGTTGGTGAACGCAGGGTTGAACTGCGTAGTGGAAGCGGTGATGGTGGATGCGTCCGTGCGTTCCACCTGGGCACCGCTCACGCCGACCATCGCAGCGAGCATGACGAAGAAGAGGAGGAGGAGGAGGAGGAGGAAAGGGTTGGTGAGAGGATGCATGGTAGGGGTGAGTGGTGGGTGGTGGTGGGATGGGGAGGATGTGCACAAATTAATCTGATTTTGCAGATCATTTAATTTGCCAAATCATGTGAATCAATGCGGGGGAAAAGCGAATAATTCATTCATTTGCGTGAAAAACGCCCCCGATCGGCACACACACATCGCCGATCTGGACACACGCCGCACCGTCAACCTAACATTGTGGCGTCTACTCGCCAAACACATATACAAAACTGCCGCGCTTCCTCTCGCGGATGGGCATCAACTCATACCGCAACGCCTCCAACTGCACAAAGAAGCCGCTCCGGATGAACGGCGAGCAGAACAGCGGGATGACAGCCAGGAAGAACGCGTGGAGCATCACCACCGACACCAGTGTGGGGATTCGCGCATTGAGGTGTGGCAACGAGCGTTTGAACCATGTGGCGGTGACGGTGGCGAGGCCGTTCAGTACGAAGAACACAAAGTTTTCGCCGTTGGCAAACCCCAGTGTAAAGTACGTGATGTGTTCGTGGAACACGCCGCTCATGGCGAACGTGAGGAGCGCGGCGGCTGCTTTTGGCACGAACGACGATTTCTTGGTTGTGTTGCTGCCGTTGGCGCGCATGCCGTTTTGGTGGGCGGTAGTCGTGGTGTTGGAGCGGTTGCGTTGGCGCATCGACGGTTGGTTGGCGAGTGCCGAGAGCAGTTTGAGGTTGTGCGCGTGGCGGTGCGTGGTGTCGTCTTCGCCCGACGTGTGGCCGGCGTCGGTTTCAGAGAGACCATCCATGTGCGAGAAGTGTTTGGCGGTGGTGGTGGCGGTGGTGGTGGCGGTGGCGGTGGCGGCTGCTGCTGCGGTGGCGTGTTTCTTGCGCAGCAAGCTTTTGGTCTTCCCACCGCCAAACACCACTCGGTGGAGCACGCTGGCAATGGCGCGGTTCCAGTGACTCCAGAACAGACGGATGTTGGTTGTCCCCAACGGATTCTCAAACATGTCTGCCATCTCCACGTCGATGAGGATACCCAGCAGCTTGAGCAGTCCATCGCCAAACAGCGCGAGCGCCATGAGGATGCACAGTCCGAGTGCATCGCAGTAGCAGTGGTATGCGAGCTGGCTCATGTTGCGCGTCAGCTCAAACGGCGGGATAAAGTAGAGGGTTCCAAACATGGCGATGGCTTCGATCGCCACCTTGGGCATGCCCTTCAGGTTCTCCCACCGAGCATTGCGCGCATATCCTTCCTCGGCGGTGCGTTGCGCAATCTCGTCCAGCTCCTTGGGGAATGTCCAGAGTTGGGCGAAGAAGCGTGCAAACGACCACGAGTTCACCTCGTCCATGGCGCGAATGTGGAAGATGTCCCACACCAGCAGACACGAGCGGAAGCCGAGCGCGGGACGCCAAAAGTCGAGCAGCATCACCCCCGACCGACCCGTGACCAGCGGCCATGCGAGCAGCGCAGCGATGAGGCCGAGCATGCAGAGCCACTTGCCAAGCTGCGACCTGACCGCCACCTTGTGGTACAGCAAGAACGCCACCACGGCGGAGCCTACGATGAACGAAAGCATGCGCACAGCAATGATGCCTGCCGTCCACAGCGGGTAAGGCGGCACATCGTACTCGACCACCTTGTAGCCAAACTTGCGTGCGGTGTCCAGCACCGGGTCCGAGGCAAGCAGCTTGAAGCCCAGCTTGGAGTGCGTGGGTTTGCCCGCCAGCTCGGCGAAGAACGTCGATAGCTTGTGTTGGAGCCACATGTCGACGTGTTGTTGTTGTTGTTGTTGTTGTTGTTGTTGGTGGTGGTGGTGGTGGAGGAGGAGGAGGAGGAGCTGCAGCAGCGAGCACAGACCGCTTGGATGGTGGCCATGGCTTATAACACACGACGGCGTGGCGAATACGACCGGGGTATGCGCTTCAACCAGCGGATGGAGCATGTCTCCAACGTGAAAGCCGCGCTTGACAGCTTGGGAACAGAAGCCAAACACTCTTGCGCTCGCTCGTAGCCGCTGTACCGCTGCACCGCTGCACCGCTGCAGCTGCACAGATGAAACACTCGATTTAGCCGACGTCGTACTCGAACTTCAAGCCCAGCCTGGCCTGCATGGCCACCCTTGGCGTCGTCATATGCAGCTCACGGGGCAAACTGTGCTACCCTCGGCACCCGATGGATACTCATTAGCAGTGGAGCCGCTGGAACACCATGGCGTGATAGCAGGTGTCCACCGCCTGGTGTTCATCTCATCGGGCAGCGCACACTGCCCGATCTGGCGAATGGATTGCCGAGACTCGCACACGGCATTCACATTCTTGCATGCTGCTTTCCCACTCGCATCCACCAACCCATTCACCATTCCAGTTTGCCACACCACCCACGCCCTGTGCAATCTCGACACTCCAACCATGCGCGCCATACCAACCGTACTCCGAACAACCGCTCGCATCCCCTTGCGTCTCTCCTCAACATCCGCACAACCACCACCGCTCGTCCGCCTCCAAAACGCGCGTCTCAACAACCCCGCCTCCCCCCACACATCCATCTCGCTCGACTGGACCATCAACGATGCCGGCGCCGACGAATGCTGGGCAATCATCGCCCCCGCCTCCGAACACGCCAGTGCAATCCGACACCAACTCATCTCCATCCTCTCCGGCCACCTCCGTCCCCGTCTAGCCACCTCCAACCTCCAACATCCACCCCTCCATCCGTTCCTCCAAGAAACACCTGGCGAGGTGCGTAACGCGATCAGACACGTTTCGTTTGCGACTCGGTTCGGTTCTGGCTCGGCTTCGGCAGCGGGTGAGTTTACGAATTATTCGGCGAGGTATGGTGCGATCCGTGATCAGGATCGGGTTACTTTGTACGAGAGACTTATGGATGTTCTTGGGTGTCCGGTGGGGTTGGTGGCGGCGCAGAAGCTCGTGCCAGATCCGTTTTCGACGCACGCGAACCATGTCGGGTTGTTCAAGTACAGATCCAATACCGAATGCGTAGAGGCTCGGAGGAAGGCGCAAGTGGCAGATGGGGTGATAAGGAGCATGGCACCGATGGTGATGATTACGGACGAGTTGCTTCGTATGCCGCTGATTGCGCTTTCGAATGGACAGACTAGGAGGGCGAGGATTTTGAGCAGCTTGATCACCGGGGCACAGCTTGTTATTCTCGAAGAGCCTTTTTCGGGCATCGATGCTCATACCAGGAAACGGTTGGGCGGTTTGTTTGCACAATTGCATACGCAGAGGACGCCGAGGTTGGTGTTGGTGTTGAGGGAGCAGGATGCGCTGCCTCAACTTGTTACTCATGTTTTGGTCGTCGACGAGTTGGGAAACATTGCTTCCATCGGTCGTCGAGATTCCACCGCTTCCATCACACATAACCAACATGATCCGACTCCAACTGGGGTGGATGTTATCCGATCCAATGCAGAATCCAACGTGGGACGTGGCGATACGTCCGTCCCAGCGTTGATATCTCTCAAATCGGTGTGCATCGTCTATGGAGAGAACAAGGTGTTGGACGCAATCGATCTCGAGATCCATCCTGGCATGCGATTGGTGCTTGCGGGAGACAATGGATCGGGAAAAACCACACTCCTCGCCTTGCTGCTCGGCGATCATCCCAAATCATTCTCCTTCGCCTCCCATTCCCTCTCGCTCTTCTCCCACGCACGAGACCATCCCTCCAACGCACGCACACTCCTCAACCGACGCCTCGGCCACCTCTCCCCGGAACTCTTCAACGCCTTCCCACGTCGTCCGCTCTCCACAGGCGGTCTCACCGTCGCCGAAGTGATCGCGTCTGGATTCGAAAACGTGTTTGCACGAACCACCTACACCCGCACACAGAAGCATCGCGTCTGGAGGCTGCTCGCCCACTTTTCCGACGTGATCCGATCGGCTTCGGGTGGCGAGTTGCGCCAGGTTGGGCGCAGCGGGTTTGCAGAGTTGAGTCATGGCAGTCAGGCGGTGGTGTTGTTCTTGCGTGCGGTGGTGGCGAATCCGCAGGTTTTGGTGTTGGATGAGCCGTTTCAGGGTATGGATACGAGACAGGTGGAGCGCACTACCGAGTATGTTGATCGTCCGGAGCGGTTTGCTATCGGTTCCAATGCGGACGAGGTGCGGGTGGATTTGGAGGAGAGGAGGAGGATGGCGGTGGTGTTGGTGAGTCATTACGAAGCCGAATGGCCGTCCACTTTTGGTTGCTTGCTTCGTCTAAGTCAAGGCAAGATCGTCCAACGAATCTAGACAGTATCCACATTCAATACACTTGTGTTTTCCTCAATTGCATTCACAAAGCTTCACAACATACAATCACCAAAACAACGCCAACATTCCAACACGAGCAACACCCACTTACGCACCATCATGGCGGCGAACCATCCACGTCCTCACCACGCCATCCGCGCCAGCACTTGCGAAACGAACATCATCGAACCACGCCACCGCCTGTACACCATTCGCATGAGCATTTGTGATGGCCACATTCTTCATCGGTTTCTTGACACTCCACACATACACATGCGTATCCAGACTTGCCGAAACCGCATGCGTTCCATCCGGCGAGAATCGGATCTCGTTGATCCGCGCCGAGTGGAACACCCAGTGCGAAATCTTGAGCGTCTTCGTGGCGAGATCATACACTTGGATTTTGCCGTTCGACTCTCCCGCTGCGAGCAGCGACAGTTGGGCGTCGAACGCAAGCGCAGTTACGCATGTTCGGTTGTTGGTGAACGTGCCACTTTCACACAGCGTGGAGGAGGAGGAGGAGGAGAGGGTGTAGAGGTGCACTTTTCCGTCTTCGGAGCCCACGGCGATGTGCGAGGCGTCGGCTGAGATGGTAGCAGAGGAGGGTGTGTAGTTGGTGCGGTGGTGCGTTTTTTTGGCGGATTGGATCACGTCGATGCCGTTTGCAACCGCGATGACTATGGTGCCGTTTGTGGATGCAGCACTGGCTTTGGGTTGGCTGGAAGTGGCAATCGAAACACCAGTGTACTTTCCATCCGAGATCTTGCGTACCGAGTCGTCCATGCTCACCACATACGCACCATCGCGAGTGGAATGCACACCCAACACTGCGCTTGAACCCTCCCCCCCAGTGACGGGCGTAGCCACACCTTCTGGTGACCACGAGAGAACACGACCATCGTAGCTTCCTCCCAACAGCGTCTTTCCATCCTCGGCTACATCGAGCGATCGAACTCCAAACCCCTTGCATGCGCCATACAGCTTGTCCAGCTTGCCTCCCTCTTCGATCACGTTGAGATCGCCCGAGAAGCTGAGCGAGATGATGCGGTTGGCGGCCCAGACGATTCCGACCTGTTGGTCGTCCACCTTCTGGCTGCCGTGGCCGTTCAAGTCGTGCGATGCCTCGATCTTTTGCGCGCCAATGTCCCATACCTTGACGAAGCCGTCTGCCCCCGCCGTGGCGATCTTCTTGCTATCGGGCGAAAAGTCGACCGCAAAGATGGTACCGGTGTGAGCGCCTGAAGCATTGGCAGAGAGTTCGACGAGCGTATCGCCCGTCTTGCCGTCGTACACAAACACCTTGCTGTCGGAGCCGACCGAGACGAAATGGTCGCCGTTGGGGGCGTATGCGACGTCGTGCACGAAGCGAGTGTGCGTGTTGATGGTTTTGTTGTACTTGTACGGAGCGCCATGGTAGAACACGAGGTTGTTGTCGTCTGCCGCGGTGACGGCGCGGAAGGGACGTTGTTTGCGCATGGCGACCGCGTTGATCTGACGGCTGTGACCGGTGACCTCACCCACACTCGAGCCGCTGTCAAACGAGAACGCATGGCCGAAACGTTCGCGTCCATCACCCACAGCAATGATGCGCTTCGACTCGCCGTCCCAAGCCAGATCGTTGATGCGACCCGCAACCACCTTGACCTCGTTCTTGAGGATGTGTTCGTTGCCGACGAGGTCCCACACTCGAACGTTGCCCGCCTGGTCAGCAGAGGCGCAGTAGTAGCCGGTGGGGGAGATACGCGCCACGGTGGTAGGCTGCGTGTGCTGCGAGTAGGCAAGCGCCGGCTTGGAGGCGTCGGTGATGGAACGAACAAACACGGTTCGATTCTGGCAGTAGACCACGTATTCGCCGTTGGGATGCGCCGAGATCTTGGTGGATTGGGCGCGGATGGTGGCAGGATTGCCTGGCAGCAGATTCTGCAGTGTGGCGGACATTGTGTCACGACGACGATGGGCGGGATGGATGGCAGAGACGGCGTGCAGCACTGGTGGTGGTGATGAGGGCAGCGACACACACACCTGTCACATGTCACTTACTTGTGTGACACCCAAGCTAGAAGAAGCACCAACACCGCGTCCGTGCGCATGTCCCCCACATGTCAGATCGACACCATCCCACACTGCGCCCAATTCACGATGGCGGCTTGTCCACAGCGCTCCCATCATGACCATCACTGTATCAATGCTCGCCCAACCATGCCATTTTCATAGACCCCGTGCGGCAATGAGGTTCATCTGACCATCCAACCTTGCTCTACGCCATGAAAGTCCCAAAAAACAAAAAACAAAAAACAAAAAAACAAAAAAACAAAAAGGTGCTGCGGTGCACACACACGCAGCCGCTTCGTACAAGTGGGACGGGCGGGCGGGTCCCCTCTTTTCGCTGGCGTGAGAAGCAGCGGGAACGAGGCTTGTGTCGAGGTACACCGATGAGATGAGAAATGGGATTGGGGCATATGACAACTATGACATTGGGGTGAAACCGAAATTGCCGAGTTTTTGCCCACACACTCGATATGAATCCCATGGTGGGTACCGAAGTTGGTCGGTTTGGGCAGGTATATAATACGAACCACTTGCTCGTGTTTTGCGTCTTGTTGGTCTTTTTTTTTTTTTTTTCCTCAGCCCGTTTGCCTTCTTGCAAGAGGGATATATATCTTCATAGCATTTGCATAGATCGTTCGCGTTTCGCACGACGTCGACAAGCATCGACATTGCCTTGTTGGCTTCGCGCACAGCAATGCGGGTTCTTTTCTTCTTTGCCGCAGCCTACATTCTCATCGCGTGCGTAGCTTGCCAGCCGTTGCGAGACGCTGCCACAGAGCTTGAAGCCAGCAAGAACGCCTATCGTAGGCCATCGACTTCGACCGATTCAGCTCGGCCTGTCACCTCCAAGACCAAGCGCGTACGTATTGTGATTCTCTCCTTCCCGCCGCCTTTTGTTTTTGTTTTGTTTTGTTTTTTTGGAAATCCGCAGCTATCGTTTCAACCTCGTGCTCACTCCTTGCTTTCCCGGCATTGGTTTGGCTCTAAAACAGAGGATCGTGGATATTGGGGCTGCAGGCAATGCTATTACCGAATTCTTTTCTCGTTTTGGCTCCGAGGCTCGAGGTGCAAAGGCGGCTGCTGACGCCACCGAGGTCGGTACGAAAACGCCTGTCTCCAAGGGGTTTAGGCTGCCCAAGATTCGACGGTTTGGTACTGCAGACAACCCATTGAAGCCGTCAAACCCCGAGGATCGTGTTCCGCCCGCTCCGAAGCCCTTTATTTTCAATGGGGATGAGGCGGGATATGTTGGCGATGCCGATCATGACTCCCGTGTGACGAGAATGTACGCTCAACCTCCGCCCTCGGTTCGACTGGCAACCGAGACGGGAGGTTCGGACGGTAGGGTGGGTCTGGCTACGGCACTCAAGTTCGAGAGCGAAGAAGAGAGGCGCAAGAATAGGTGGAGCGATCCGGAACACATAGGCAAGGTAGCCGTCGTCGCCGCCGTGAGTCTCACAACCACATGGCTTCTGGCACGCAGCATCAAACAGGAGCTCGACACTACGCAGAACCTCAACGCGGCTAGGGCCAGCATCGAATCTCAGGAACAAGCCGCTGTCCAGCAAGCTCTTTCTGACAATGCGGCGCGCGAGGCGGCTGCCTCCAGGACCAAGCTTCGACAGAGAGATGTGTCTTCTTCCGCCGTCGAATCAGAGCACGTGCGCGGCGCACGTAGGTTGGAGAAGAGAGATGTTCCGTTCCGAGCGGTGCGTGATTGCTTTCAGGGCACTTCGGTTTGGAGGGGAGCTCGGGTGTTGATGGACATGATTGAAAATGCTCCTAGCGAAGCCAAGAGGCTGGCTCTCAGGTATTTGTTGGGCGCATCAGCCATGTTGAGCGTGGGTGGTGCACTGTTCTACTACGAGATCCGAGCTCATGACCATCATAAATCCAAGCCAGACAACTCGACGCAGTCAACCCAATCATCTGCTTCTCCTTCCTCTACCCATGAGCACGACAAACCCATCCCTCCCCGGCACTCGCTCGATGTAGAACCGGCGGATGTAGTCGAAGCTGGCCAACCCAAGCCACCACAAGCACGGGAGCGACTCTCTAAGCGCGCAGTCTTGGCAGAGCCACCCCACGAGTCGACCAACGCCGCCAGCACTGTGGAGAAGCAATCGTCGGCTAGCGACGCTTCTCCGCAGGGAAAGCACGAAATGGCGATTGGAGAGGCAGAGCATCTCTTGAGGCGAATGGTTGGTGCGAGCGAAGTGGTTACGATGGGTCAGATGATGGCGCTCGACGCTGGTCGTGCTTCGTTTAACCCACACGCGTCCGAGGCAGCCGAAGAAGCAGTGGAGGAGCTTGATCCAGCAGCTGTCGCTGCTATTGTCTTGGGCATCGCTGCGGTTGCTGCGGGTGGCACTGTGGGACTCTCTTACTATCTCGCGGGTGGAAATTTCCACAAGCGCGATCTCGACCAAGTATCGTTGCGTTCCGAAATCGTTAAACGAGACCTTCAGAGGCTTGGAATGCCTCTGTCGAAGCGGGTGCTTCCCACGAGGTTTGGCGAGGAGGTTCTGGAACATGGCGCTCTCGAGGTTGATGCTGCCAACGGCGAGAGGGGGGCTGCGGAGGCTGACAGGATGCGTGGTACCAAGCTCGATGCTGCAATTGCCGGCGGTCTCACTGTACTGCTTGGTGGAGGTCTGTGGCTGGGTGGTGTATACTTGCACGATAAAAGTAAGCAGAAACGCGACGAGCAGCAGCCCCACAAGCGAGACGTCGAAACGCACGGCACCTCACCCTTGCTGAAAAGAGGATCGGCCAAAGTAGTACCATCGATCCTGGGCGAGCACGGCGATGTACCGATGCCACCCCACGACGACCATGTAAGCAAAAAGGCAACGTGGATAATACTCGGAACCATCTCTTCGATCATAGCCGGCGGTATCGCGCTCGACCTAGCGTTCAAAAACAAATACAAGGATCAGGATGGGGAGCAATTGCATCGGAAACGAGATCTTGAGAAGCGCGTCAACGTGCCATGGTCGAAAGTGGCTTCGGCTAAAGTGGTTCCTTCGGTGGTTGAACATGGTGAGGCGGTTGTTCGGCCGAATGAGGGTGGATATGGTCCGGGGGAGAGGGCGAGGAGGAGGGCGACGATGGTGGTTCTTGGGATTTTGCTTCCTATTTTTACGGGGGCGTTGGCGGTTGATGCGGTGCTGCTTCATGATGCGGAAAAGCAAGAGCGACGGGATGCAAAGCAGCAACATCATCAGAAGCGCGATCTTGAGAAGCGATGGGGCTTCCCCTGGTCGAAGGTGGCATCGCCAAAGGTGGATCTTGCGCATTCAGGAGAGAAAATCGAGCACATTACCATGCCTCAAACGTCGCAAGAAATCGCCAACTTCCTTCACGAAATTGAGAAGCAAGAAAAGAAGTCTGACGAGACGCTCATCGCGGTTCTATTCACACTCCTAGCCGGAGTCATCACCACGCGTGAGGTGCTGAAATACAAGGAAAAGCAACTTCACCAACACGATGCACAGCAACCACATCAAAAGCGGGATCTCGAGAAGCGATGGAACTTCCCTTGGTCGAAAGCGACCTCATCGCCCAAAGTATTTCCTTCGGTGATCGAACACGGAGAGGAAGTGATTCGGACGGATTGGGGACGATACGAAGCAGATGGGGGGAGTGGGGGTAAGTTGAAGAAGATAGCACTTGGGGTAACGCTTTCTGTGTTGGGTGGGATTTTGGTGTTTAGTTCGGTGCTTCTTCACTCGTATAGGCATGATGGAGATAAGTCGCCACATAGGAAGCGCGAGATTGGGAAGCGAGCCGGGGGTGGTGTTGCTGCTGTGAGCGAGTCGGCTTTCGAGGTGGCTACGGAAACCGAACGACGTCCATGGGAAATGTCGGAAGAAACTGTAACCAACCTCTATACTGGTTTGGGCGTTTCGGCCGGTATCATCTCCACCGCGGTGTCGTTATACTTTGCTATAGTGGGGTTGAAGAAGACTTCATCCGAGGAGGAGGAGTTGAAAAGACATCATCATGCGGATTTTGTTCAAAACGCTGAGAATGCTGCGGCTCAGTCGAGACATCTTATCAAGCGTGCAGATGTGGTACCGGTTGGCGAGATCGAGGAGGAGGAGGAGGAGGAGGAGGATGCAGATGCGGTGAATCCGGGGCGCGATCACGTGGAGATGTCCGAGTTGGAGCATACGTTGTTCAAGTGTTTGGGGTATGGTTCGGTGGTGGCGACGTCGGGGGTGTTTGGATACTTTGGAATCCGGAGTTTGGTGCAGATGATCGAGACGAAACATTCCAAGAAGCGGTTGGAGAAGCGAGAGATTGAACAACTTTCTTCCGAGTTGCATGAGCTTTTCAAGCGTTCGGTTGGATCGCCTGCAGGTGTGTTACCTACTGCGGAAGCCGAGTTGGGAAGGGTGGCCGATGCGGCTGCTCGAGCTGCGACTCCCGAGAGAGAAGCTGGAGTGCATGGTTCTCGTCCTGGAACGCCAGAACATGCGACTTGGCGACGGGAGAGCAGCGTGTTGGACAATTCGCTCAAGGGCGTGGGTGTTGTATTGGCCGCCGCAGCAACAACCGCGCTTGGTTACTTTGCCATCAAGGACATCAAGGAGGCGTTTGCAAACGACAAGCCTGATGGAAACCAACATCGCAAGCGCTCGATCGACCAACCTCCCTCCGAACTCCACTCGCTGTTCAAGCGTTTAGACTCACCACCTGGAGCCGAGATCGAGTTGCAAGAACTCGCCACTGCGGCCACTCGGGCGGCGAGTCCAGCGCGAGCACCAGTGAGTCCGGAGCGAACACCAGTGAGTCCGGAGGGAACACGTATCGTTGACGATGGTCATCCTGGAACAACTGGACGAAGGGAAAGCGTGGTAGACAATCTAGCCATCGGTGTTGCTGCAGCACTCGTCGGCTTGGGAGTAACCGAGCTTTCGTACTTTGGTGTGCGAGAAATCATCCGGGCAATGCAGAAGAAGAGGGCTTCGGAATTGAAACATGGCAAGCGCTCGGTTGAAGAGCTTTCCACCGAACTACACTCGCTGTTTAAGCGTTTCGACGCACCCCCTGGAGCCGAAGTCGAGTTGCGGGAAGTTGGCAATGCGGCTACTAGGGCGGTGAGTCCAGAGCGAGCACCAGTGAGTCCGGTGCGAACACCGGTGGTGGGTGATGGTCGTCCTGGCACAATGGGACGAAGGGAAAGGATGCTGAACAATGCAGGTATCGGCATTGCTGCTGCACTTGTCGGCGTGGGAGTGACCGAACTTTCGTACCTTGCCATTAAGGACATCAAGGATGCGATTCAGAAGAAGAGGGGTTCGGAGTCGAGACATCGCAAGCGAGAGGTGGAAGAGCTTTCGTCCGAGTTGCACGAGCTTTTGAAGCGGGTGAATGCATCGCCTGCTGGTGAAGTGGTCCCTTTTGCTGAAGTCGAGTTGGGAAGGATCACCAGTGCGGTCGAGGGGGCGGAGAGTCCAGAAAGAGCATCGGTGCAGGGGGATTCTCGTGCTAGAACGCCAGAACATGGTACGCCAGAACATGGTATGCCAGAACATGGTATGCCAGAACGAGACGACAGCAAGACGAACAAAAAGCTCAAAGCAGTTGTCGCCGCCATGGCAGTCGCCACCACCGCCAGCCTTAGCTTGCTCTCCTACAAAGCCATCAAAGCAGTCCTCGCTCCCGAAACCTCGTCCGAACGCCAACATCACAAACGCTCTCTCGAGTCACTCTCCTCGCACCTCGAGTCGCTGCTCAAACGATCCGACGTCTTCCCCGTAGAGCAGCATACATTCGATTCAGCCGTGGAGACACTGCCGGAGGACGCGCAACTGTGTGAGATGCTTCGCGTCCACGCAGCAGCGGCGGTGGTGGCGACGTTGGGAACAACGGCGTTTATTGGATATCTGGTGCATCATATCTGGAAGGAACAGCAGTTGGAGCACCACGATGAAGCGTCCGAGGCGAAGCTTTTGGAGGGTGATGGGGAGCCAGCGTTGTCGAAACGGTCGGTGGGAGAGATGTCGAGGGCGATAAAGCTTGCGATGGCGGATTTTAAGAGTTTGGCATCCAAGGCTGAGCTTACGCAGGAGGAGAGGGAGGAGAGGAGGGGGAGGTTTAAAAAGTATGCTGCGGTGGGTGTGACGGTTGCTGGGCTTGAAGCACTCAAGGCGTATATTGTGTATGAAGTGATGGAACTATACCGGATGGAGAAGGAGCAGAAGAGGGAGCGCGAGTTGGAGGAGCAACGTTGGGCTGATGATGCGTATGGGGAGCAGGAGCAGAGGTTGGAGAAGCGTGCTGATGTGCATCCGGTTGCGGAGCTCGAGATGACGGCGGCGCAAGAGGTGAATGGGAATCCTAGGCTGGATGAGGCGAGGCACAATGTGAAGCAGTTTGTGATAGGTGCAGGCAAGTCGATCGTGGCGGTATTGGGTATGTTGGTTAGTGGAGTCGCACTGGGTTATGCGTTACATGCGATCAGAAGTCGCATTCGACCGTCGCTCGACGACAACCAAGACGATGGTCCCAAGCGGATCGACCCATCGATTCAAGCGGATCCAGCAACACAGTTGGATCCAGCGACGCAATCAGACCCGTCGCTTGGGCGCAGACGGCTGTACAAACGTTCGCCTGGATCGGAAGAGGGCATCGACCGCATGCTGATGCTCCGGCTGTTTCGACAGCTCGCCATCGGTTCGCGACGATCGGGTCTGACGGAATACATAACAGAGCAGTTGGAGACCGAGTCGGGTGGATCGTCGATGCGGCCGGAACCGGTGACCAAGACGACTACTGCGTACGTGGGCAGCCAGATTGTGCGAAGCGTGCCGAGAGAAAGGGAGAGTGGGGAGGAAGAGACGTACGAGGGAGAGATGAGCCATCGCTTGGGGGAGAAGGAAGAGGGGGTCAAGGTGAAGCGCGATCGGTGGTCGAGGTCGGGCATGCCCTACATCTTCCTTGGTTCGTTGTTTTTGACGTCATGGTATGCGGCGAGTCTGGTGGTCAAGTATCACAACAGAAGCAAGCTCCACGATCGATACCGCTCGTATGCCTACCCGCCGTCGAGGGCTCGTCAGCAAGACAATGACGGTCAGACGAGTGGGGTTTCTGCGGCGTAACGTCGTATGTTTCTGCTTCTTTATATCATTCATTCACATTCGAACACAGTCGAGCTCGCTCTGGTAGAGGGCTCGCTGCTGCCGACACATCTGTCGTTACGATTTGCACATTCATTCACAGTTTAGCCATGACGACGAGTGGGTGGTTGTGCGTGTGCGTGTGTGTGGATGTGAGCGACGGTTGGCAACGGACGGAAGCTCGCCCGAGATGGCGAACTGGGCATGGTGCCAAGCATGATAACCAACTCCGTCCAATCACCGCACGCTGCATGATCCCTTGCTCTCGCGCTGCTTCCAGCCGTCTCCTTCCACCCCGTTCCGCTCGCCGCTCTGCGCTATCTGGCTTGTTTCTTTGTAGGTCTCTTTCTCACACAGCGAATGTCGCTTGTGTTGCTACCACCACCACTATCACGCAACACGAATCCGCTCTAACCATTCTGCTCGATTCTGCTCTATCACCGACCATCACACCTGTAGCCTCTACGCCAGCGACACCACCTTCCACCATGGACACCCCATCGTGCGTCGACATCTTTGTCATCAACCCAAACAGTTCGAGCGTCATCACCGACGCGCTGTCCCTGTCGTTGTCTGCGCAAACCCCGCCCGGATGCACCTCGCACTATGTCACGGGCCCGCCTACCGCGCCCGAGTCGATCCAGGATGTAGTGGGCTCGATCGTTTCAGCCGCAGAGACGTACAAAGCGTTGGTTGCCGCATCGCCGCAATCGGATCTGGCGAAGCATCCGGCGAGTGCGTTTCTGGTGGCGTGTTTCAGCGACCATCCACTTGTGGGCATGTTGCGCGAAAAGTGTGGCGGCAAGCCCGCGATGCATTTGCTCGAGGCGGCGGTGGTGCATGCGTTGTCGAGTGGCGTGCGATTCGGCGTGCTGACGACGGCAAAGAGTGTGGTGCCCGATGTGGACGCGGGTGTGAGGAAGGTGATGGGCGGCAATTCGGATAGGTATGTGGGCACGTATGCGACTGGCTTGGGCGTGGTGGAGTTGCAGACCGGCAATAGGGACAAGGTGCACGCGGTGGTTTCCAGCGCGGCGCAGCAGTTGGTGAGGAGGGGGGCGGATGTGATCGTTTTGGGGTGTGCAGCCATGACCGGCATGGAGGGGTTGGTGAGGAGCGCATGTCAGCAGGTGGGCGAGGAGCAGGTGGCGGTCATCGATGGCGCTAGCGCGGGCATGCAGATTCTGGCTGGCT
Organism: Ustilago esculenta; assembly: GCA_020827535.1. Taxonomy (NCBI): domain Eukaryota; kingdom Fungi; phylum Basidiomycota; class Ustilaginomycetes; order Ustilaginales; family Ustilaginaceae; genus Ustilago; species Ustilago esculenta. Next base: position 77,269 of record JAAKGJ010000003.1, read on the forward strand.
TGGCTAGAGTCAACTATCGTGCCTAGTCGTATACATTTCAACCCACCACCAATGCACACAGTACAGACGGGGGAAGCATGTCATTGGTCAACCACACCACATGCCACAACACAATCAAACACACTCGTCAACATTGCAACACCTTCTCAGCTTGTCTTCAAGCATGAGCCAGGCTCTGCGGGAAATCAAACACCGTCTGCGGATCCCACCTCGTCTTCAACGCCTTGAGCCTCTCCAACCCACCCGCATAGTACGCCCTCCCCCAATCCTTCTGTCTGCTATCCACATAATTCACATACGCACCCCACTCCGCCGCCTCATCGCTGCTCTTGGCCGTGTCGACCAGATCATCGTACGCTTTCCAGACCACCTGCTGCGCATGTGCATCATCGTTTCCGGGGAACCCGTACGAGTAGAACTGGTACACAAACGCCGCCTGGTGTGCATTGAAACTCGAATCAGCCGCATCCACCTTGGCGACAGGGTAGGAGAGCGGCCCGAGGAAGTCGAACGAGATTCCGTTGCCAGTACCCTCAAGCCCCGCGTACGAGTTGAGCTTGTTGACGAGCGAGAGTGCCGAGGTGTAGGTGTAGGTGGCGGTGAGCGGTTGGACGAGAGATTTGGCGTAGAATTGCTCGTGATCGGTGTGCGCTCGCCCAGTCACGTTGAGGCTTCCCATGATGTCGGTGAGACTGTCGATCCACGAAGAAAACGGTTTCACGTTGCTACTGGTTGCTTGGATTCGCGCCTGTTTGTGCAAGCCGGAGATGAGGTCGTCGTGCGCTTTTCTGGACGTGTTGATGTGTTGGCCGCTCAGTTGGCAACTGTTTCCGTTAAAGTCGCCCGAGTCCGAGCCCGAGATGAGCAGTTCGCCGCCGAACTCGGCGGGCAGACCGGCGGACGCGGAGGGGGCGAGCGTCATGGATTGGAGTGCGACAATGGCGTTTGCACAGTCTTGGTTGGATTTGTACGTGTAAGCGTAGTTGAGGATTTGGGTAGGGGCGGCGAGGAGCGAGAAGGAGAACTGGGTTACGATGCCAAAGTTGTTGGCTCCTCCGCCGCGCAATGCCCACCACAGATCGGGGTTTTGATGTTTGTTGACGGTGAGCAGCGTTCCGGTGTGGTCGACGATGCGCATTTGGGTGATACGATCGAGGAGGTATCCCCAAGCGCGCGTGGTGAAGCCAAACCCACCACCTAGCGCATGGCCACTCACACCCACCATGGGGCAAGTGCCATGCGGCAATGCAAACCTTCCCTGGTTCCATATCTCTTGCGCCAACGTACCCAACCTCACCCCGGCGCCTACGTCTGCAGTGTTTGTGGCGTGGTTGACGTTGACGGTGTTGAGATGTCGCAAGTCGACAACCACACTGCCATCCTGTCCACCGAGAGAATACGCCTCGTACGAATGGCCACCCGACCTGGGCGACAACTTGTACTTGCCACCCTCGGCCGAGACGCACTTGACAATCGACGCCACCTCCGCCTCGGTCTCGGGCACCGCAATCACGAGCGGCTTGTAGTCGAAGATGGGATTGTACGACGACGCGAGTGCCGAGTAGTCGGAGGACGACTGGTACGACAGATCATAGCCCCCCGAGTTGGAGAGACACGATCGGAGCGACGATGGCGACGAGGTGGACTGGCGAGCGTGTAAAGCGGTTGGTGCAGCGTTGAAGTTGTAGACGGGGAAAGCGGTGGCTACGCCGGAGGAAAGTGCGACGGCGGCCACGAGTGCGAGTTGTACGTTGGACGGCATACTGAATCGATGCTCGTCCAGGTGGGGAGAAGAGCAAGTGATGGGGGAGACCGAGACGAGTGTAAGCGATGAAGGCTGCTGTATATATGCTCAAACCACCGACACCTGGACTGGTGCAGCACGCATGCGTGTTCTGTACGGGACCAGGGGGCTAGCATGGACCCGGTCTACATGCCACCCACCATTTTGGTCGAAGAACAAAGGACGTCCGAAGCAGCTTCACTTGGCTGTTTCCGCATTCCCACAGAGAGTCGGCGGCCGATTGTTTCGGATATGGCAGAGCCGGCGGTGGAAACAGTGGCGACCAGAGCAAGTCGACGCCAAGCGAGGAGGCGGCTGTGCAACTCGGATGACCCCACCGCGCTTGGAGGCAAGGTCCGGGAAGAGAATCCGGGCGCTATGGTCGTACGCCCGACGACAGGGTGCTTGCTTGGGTTGCATGCTCGACCAGGCTTGCCTCGCACAGTTCGGTTCGCGGGTCGGCTGGCGAAACGTCAACGCCAACGACTGAACGACTGTGCAACCTGAACGACAGACGGCAGCGAGTGTTCTATTCGGCGAGTGGTTCGCCCACTGACGTCGACGTGCATGTCTGCTCGCCACCAATATGTACTTCTCCGCAGCCTAACACAACAAGTTTGCCTACGAACACGTGCGAGTTGTCGTGCGAGTTGTCGTACAGGTTGTCGTGCGAGTGGCGACACAGCGACGGGTGACAAATCCCAAGTGTTTTCCGTGGCACTCCGGGATGCGGCTAGTTCGCAAGCTTGCGGCTAGTTCCAAGCTTGCACACCACGTTCTTCTCGTCCCATCCACACTCCACTCACTCGATCTCTGCTCGTTCCGTCGCAGCGACTACGATCAGCACCCCCCCCCCCCTCCCCCGACAACACTGCTCTGGCGAAGCATGTGGAGCATGTGGAGCATGTGGAGCACAATCACCAACCCTTCGGTGCGCACCAGACGGCTCGCCACCTCGTCGTTCTTCATCGCCACTTTCGCCGCCTCCATCGTCACCGTCTCGCTCTCCGCATCAACCATCCTCCCATGTCCCGCAAACCGATCCCATGCAAGGGGCACACTAGCACAACCTTCGAATGACGCCGATCCAACAGAAGCCATGCGTATCGGCCAAAAGGTGGTGCTCACAAAGAAGGGCGGTTGGATCGAGATTCAACATCCCCCGCATGTTGGTTGATGCATTCCAACCTGGATCCGCAACAGCACATCTATCGCAGGCATGATTCCAATCCGGAAACATGGTTTTTATTCGTGTTTGGGTTCCTGATCTCAACGTCTCGAAATATCGCAGAAACCGGTGCGCGTTCGTTTGTACCATTATACCATCCGCGCTTTTTCAGCTTAGCTACTCCAGGCTGTCTTCCCCATGCAGGGTGCGCTCAGCGTCAGACGTCACGTTCAGTCCAGGTTGGTTGGTTGGTTCGTGAGATGTTTGCTACCGTTGGTGTGTTGGATATCGAGTGCGAGTGCGAAAGAGTTACGTCGCTCCGGGAGCGGCAGATATCCAGGTACCGTTGCTCAACACTGCCATTGCGGCGCGGGTGAAATCACCCGGACTACCCTGTGAGCTGAACGCAATGCGCACATAATGAGGCAGCTCCCTCACCGTCCCATTCGTCACGCCTACGCCCGCATCGCTCTCCCTCTCCTGCGCATATACATCCACCAGACTCGACAGATTAAAACTCGTCGCCGCACCTTGGTAGCGCAATACATCGTCCACCAGCAATGCATACCCATCCCAATCGTCCACCTCATCCTCCGGAATACCATTCCACCTCACCATCCCCGCAGAACCATCCCAACTGCTCGAAGTCGTGTTGAACGTAGGTCGGGCTGTTCCACCCGTAGCATCTCCTTGCACCACCGCGTTGTCCTCCAGCAGACCGTCGAAGCTCCATCTTGCAACACCGTTGGTGAACATGCCCAACAGGAACGCAATGTAGATGAGACACAACCGCGTGGGGAATGCGCAAGCCGGAAGAAGCACAAGCGCGATAATGTAATGGTGCAATCGTAAAGTCTCCCCCGGAACTGCAGCAGCTAGGCCGATGAGGATAGCGCCAACAGTGTAAAGCGAGACGTACTTGGCGAGGTGGCCTGTCTTCCACATGACTCGGATCTGGTTGAGCGCGATCATGAGCACCACGATGGCGATCACGATCACTGCGATGAGACTTCCCGGTTGCTGTCGGATATCGCGCGCCACCAAGCGTTGAATGGGCACTTTTCCGAACACGACGTTGAGCAAGATGCCAAGCCACCAGAAGCCCAACGTCCACAATGTACTTTCGATAGGCACGTGGATGAATGCGGGCCAGACAAAGCGGAAGGTTAGTCTCCAGATCGCGTAGCATGTAAACAGATACGGCAAAAAGTCGCCAATCGCCGATCCGATCGGCGGTGGATATCCTCGAGGATACGACACCAGTGTGATGTGCCAGTATCCCAAACACACGAGTGTCCAGAACCATACCATCCGCTTCGGTCGAAGCACAAAGCCCACAAACGCAGATAGAATCGCGTTGACCACGTATCCTTCCCATCGTCGGTCGGTGCAATCAGCTTCTGCTTCGGTGGTCTCGAAACGGTAGCCGAGGGGAAACACCGAATCGAATCCGACCGAGTGGATCCCGTTGGCCTTGCTCGCTTCGAATCCGGCATGCGTGCCGACCAAGCGTACCGATCCACAACCGCCTCGTGAGTTTTTGATCACGCCCGCGTGGATAGCAGCCGCACAAATAAACGAGTCGCCACGATACGTCCGATTCGCGTCACCACCACCCACCACCAGAGGCTCATAGTTCACCAGCTGGTTGCCCACCGCGCGCGGATTGAGCAGCGTCACATCGATGCAATTGGCGGGACAGCGGAAAGCTTGTCCCACCTCACCCGTCGGCGTGTAGAACGGCGTGCAATCCTCACCGTTCAACCCGCACCCCGCGTTTCGAAGCCAGTAGGTAGACGTGCACGACATGAACGCCGGCGTTCGTGACACACCATCTACACCCACCACTGCCGATTCGTACCACAGCGACTTTGCCAGATATGCGAACCCCAGAATCCAACCAATGTAGACCAGACAGAGCACGGTCCAATGCAGCTTGTTCAGCTTGGCATCCGCAACCATGGCTCGCCACCATGCGAGGCCTGGTGGCACATCGTCTTGGTAGTGTTCGTCGTCGAGCTGATGTGATGAAGCAGAGTAGCGTCCGTGGTGGTACACATCGCCCCGATGCTGGGGATCCTTCCAGGCGAAGGGATCGGTGAGGCGGATCCAAGCTCGCTCGATGCGTGCTAGCGGCCACCAACGGAAATGTCGAATGCTGAGGTGTGCGGGCGGTTTCGGACCGAGCGCGCACCTACGCACACGTCCAGTACCGCGACGCAGTCGGAAGCGCCCACCACCGGACCGTGAAGACGTGCGCGCTTCTCCCGGGATTTGCGGGTCAAAGATGGGCTCGACTTGTGGCTGCAAGCTGAGTGGGGTCAGGGGTGTAGCGCTGGCTTTCTTGATGGGGTCGTGGAGAGTCGCTCGGTTAAGGCTGTCGCTGTTATACGATGAGCCAGGTAAGTTGCTACTGTGCGTCTCAATCTCTTGCTCCCGCGCTAGAGAGATGGGAGCGACTGAATACATGATGCGCTCTGACGAGGTGATGTGTTCTTCGGGATGGTTTTGGCCAACTACGTTGTCGTCGTCGTCGATCGTATACCCTTGCACGTCATCGGAGATCTGGTTCGAGTTTTCAGCCCGATAGCTCCCAACAGTGCGAGGGTGGCCGTTCTCGTTCTCACAAGTGGTGGTCGCTCCGTCGGAATTCGAAGGCACAGCAGACCCGAGACCGCGGGGATACCCCTCGAGTACCTCTCTCCACGCAGGCGCAGTTGTGATCACGCGCATCTGCTCGCTGAGCGATCTTGGATGCAACACAACGAAGCACGTATAAAACGGAAGCTGCTGCTTTCGTAGCGCCTCGAGATCCTGGGCCGAAGCGTCTCGCAGGATGTTTTGGGTGTGCTCCGAATACGGTCGACGACTCATCTGTTTGAGTAGCCACTGGATGCTGTCCATGTTGCTTGTGAGCGTGGTCATGCCATATCTCGCGCAAGCATGCATGGACCGCAGCGTGGTATACGTCTGTGCACCCGCCTGGTGGACAGTGCTCTGGCGGAGCTTCTTGTACTTGCTCCTGGGCAGATCTTCAGAGATGTCTTGCCAGTGGGGACCCCACAACTCGGTGAGACAGCTTTCGAGCGTGTCGACCATGTGAGAGATGAAATGGGCGCGAGCAAGATCTGGGTAGACTTGCCTCAGCCGAGCGAGAGATTCAAAGCCTCCGGGACCGAGGTCGTGAAGCGGCTTGATGGGTAGAATCAAGCATCTGCGAAGCTCTTTGTGCTCAGGGCCTGCCCATTTGGAAGCGTGCCAAAAGTGGTTTGGATCGACGCCTTGGTCTCCGAGTAAGGCGCTCACCCTTCGCTTCTCGTTGGGACCACCTACGGTGGCGCTGACGCGACGAAGTCGATCGAACGCGCCGACAGTGGCAAAGAGCTCGACGGGAGTGCGGTTTCCTGGTTTTAAAGACGCAACACCGCCTTGTGTGCCCCAGATGGGAGCCAGGATTGCGTCAAACAGGGTCTCGATGGACATTTCACGCTCGAGCTGGATAGCGAGTGCTCTGCCCTCCTTGAGGGCTGCATTGTGCAAAGCACGAGACGCCTCGTCGTGTTGGTCGTCCTGCAGTGAAAGCTCGGCAGCCCTTGCCTCGAGTGCCTCTTTGCGGATGGAAAACGTACGGAAGTGGTGCTGATAGAGCGCACCGGAGCCATGAACGCCATGCTCGAGCTTGGGATGCCTCTTGGTTTCGTCCAATGAAGGGTGTTGGGTGGTACTCTGGTAGAAGAGGCCGTGTGTGGTGTCGCTGACCAGAGCGATCATGGCTGTGACGTCGAGGTTGATCTGTTTTGTGGTACGCCACTGGGGCTTGACGGGTGCTGGTGGAATGCTGGGCAATCGCATTGGAGTGGCTTCTTCGGGACTGGTGGTCAGGCCGATACTGGGCGGATGAAAGTGGTGGAACAACGTAGTTGGTAGCTGGCGGTATCCGAAGATGATGTGGACGTTGCATCGTTGGGCTTCTTGTGCGATGGCTGCCAAGCGATGGTTGAAACGATCCGATTCGGACATGGTATAAAAGTGGGCTAGCGCGGCTTGGTTGCGGTTCTCAAGGGGTGAGAGTAGCGGTTGGGAAGGGGTTTGGAGGTGGATGCGTGTGACGACGATTTCGACATGGATGGGCACGAATGGAAGCATTCTACCATGCTGTTCTGATCGCTGGACGCGCGCGCTTGCTTGGGTGTCGGCGGCAGCACGAAGCTGGTGGATGAGGTTGGTGAGGGAGCACTTTCTGGCAGCAACATCAAAGGCGACTGAATGGAGCAGAGATGTGTGGTGTTCTGCGTCTGGTTCACGCGGCGAACACAGTTGGGTATGGTGATGTTCATGAAAGGAGTCGCCAGCGGCGTCTGTTTGACTTGACATGGGTTGGGCGTCATGTTCGGACGCAGAGTCGGAGCTGTTGTCGTCTTGGTCGACCATGTAGCTTTCGGCCTCTCTAAACTCGTGACGCAACCTCTGTGGCTTGATGATGTAAAGCGTGGACCATCGATCGCCGTTTTGAGAAACCATGTGGACCTTGACGGTTTGAGTGTTGACATTGTGTGCGCTTGGGTTTTGCATGTTTTTGTTGCGACACAATTCAGCGGACATGCTAAAGGCGAATCGATCGTGGATGGAGAGCAAGGGACCGAAGGTGAAGGCGACGTAGAGCAGCTCCTCCCAGAAGCGAATGTGGTGGATGGCGTTGGAGTAAGGGTGGGGTTGTTGCCAGCTACCTCGTTCGGCGGCGATACGCTGGAGAGCGGCCAGTTCAGACTCGATCTGGCTGCGGAGGAGAGTGAGACCCTTGAGGGAAGTGGACGCGACGATGCGATCGCGGTGTTCATCCCACCTGGGACCTGCTATGGGGCAGTAAGCTCTGACAAGTGTGTGTGCATCCGGTTGGTAGGCGTGGGTTGTTGAAGGAGGGGTGAGCGCAGGGGCATAGCTGTAGGCGGGTGCGAGGGTGAGCCAGGAGCGGTAGGCGATGGCAAAGTCGTGGATGGAGGAGTGAACGGCGAGAAGGGCATCGCGCATGCGCGAAGCAGGGATGAGTGGCGGCGACATGGCTAGCGAGCGAGCATGGCCAAGCGGGTGGTGTGTGTGGCTTGCGTGTGTTGCGTGTGTTGCGTGCGTCGATGCTCACCAACACTCAGCCCATGCGGTGTGGTGCAGACGCGCGCGAGCAAGGGCGTGGGAACAAACAAGGTTCAACGAGTGCACGATTCATACAAACCTTGTTTTTGTTAGCCAAATTCAAACCACTACAAGCTGCGTGTATATGTGTATTCGAATCAAACAGCGGCGATGGTTCTGTACTGTACAGCCAACGCTTACTAAAACACAATCGTCTCGAACAACATCCATCTACTCAGAGGTTGGCGCTGCTGTGCTTGTTGGTCTGGGAGACGCCAACAAAGCGGTAACGCACGTCGCCCTTCTTCAAGCGCTCTACCGCATGGTTGATTCCGTGCTCCGTCATGGGCACTTCTTCGATGATGGGTTTGATGGCGTGGAGTGCAGCGAACTCGAGCATCTTTTCGTGCACCTCGCGAGTGGCAACCAGCGAGCCTTGGATCTTGAGCTGCTTTCCGACAATGGGCATGTAGGGGAATACAAAGTCGCCGTCGTCCACCGAGAGCGCGATGATGGTGGCGTCCTTTTCGAGCACGTTCAGGTACGTCTTCCAGTCGGGTTGGGTGCTGGTGGTCACCATGAGGTAGTCGAGCGGCTTGACGCCTTCGAGTTTGGGGTTGGTCTTGGCAGCTACAAACTCGTGTGCGCCAAGCCTGGTCGCTTCGTCCTTCTTGTTCTCGGAACCAGAGAACACCACGACTTGGCAGCCCATCTTGTTGAGGAACTGAATTGCAAGGTGACCAAGACCGCCAATACCAATCACACCCACCCGGTCATACGGGCTGATGCGCGCATCGTGCATCGCACCAAACACCGTCGCACCACCGCACTGGAGAGGAGCAGCATGCTTGAGCTCCAACCCGTCGGGAATCTTGTGGCAGAACTCTTCGGTGATCACAAACTTGTCACCGAACGAGGCCTGGTCCAGATCGGCGTTGCCATACATTCGGTTCTCGTAGCAGTTGGTGTCGCGACCCTTCTTGCAGAACTTGCAGCTACCGCACGAGCCATGGTTGTAACCCCAACCAACACGGTCGCCAGTCTTGAAGTGCTTCACCTCGGGTCCGACCTGTGAGACAATACCAACACCTTCGTGACCGAGAACCATGTCCTTGTTGAGGAAGTGGATGTCGGTGTAGCACAGACCAGAGTGGGTAATGTCGATGACTACGTCGCGAGCATTGATGGTGCGCTCAGCACCCTGCGCCTTGACGACCTTGCCGGACGGGGAGCCCTTGAAAACAGTACCGAGGTTGACAGTGGACATGATGAAAAAGCAGATGCTGCTTGGGAGGGCTGATTGTGTTGGGGTGGAAGCATAAAGCGAGCTGTGCGGAAAGCAGCACGTTTTATTTGTGCCTGGCTGAGTGTGGAATGTGGGCTGATGAGCAGCGCAAGGGCGGTGAGATGCGAGCACGACACTAACGCTGCTTGTCTGGCAAGATTTCGTGTGACGCCAACCGTCGACAAGATGGGCGAAAGCTTCGCAAATGTGCGGCAATGTATCCTAGGCGTTGTCGTGCGACATCCACGCGCTGCACCGTATCGATCCGGTTGCTGGCTCGAGTGCATGCCGGATCCATGGAGCTTCTGCAGCGTTGCACTAGTCCGCAAGTGCACGGGAATAAGTAATTTGTAAATTGTTGTGGACACTGAATTCGGTTCGGGGATTGCTGTTTGTCACAAGGGCGCAGATGATGACATACGACATCAAATGCCGTTCTATGATTTGCACTCAAAGCCGATTGCCGAGGTTGGGTTGCGTGGTACCGTTGTGTATTTGCCGATCATGCGCACAACCATGTGTTGACGCTATGTCCGTAATCTCACAACCCGCCAAGCCATTTTGTGCAGCACTGTCGCCAATCCAACTGCGCTTGCTCGCAGCACGTTGGCGAACCAGTAAAGCCGAATCCAAAGACCGAGGCAGCCATCTGTGAAAAGCAGCCCGATTCGATTTGCTCATCGCATCGCATCGCATCACATCGCATCGCATCGCCCCGATTCCTGATTTTCCTGATTTTCCTGATTTCCCCCGAGTTTCCCCGATGTGGTTTGAAACTCGACCTCGGTGTCTACAACGGGGGTTTAAGCGGAAAGAATCCCAATCGCAGTTCAAAAAGACTCTGCAGAAGAGCGGTTTGGCGGAGGAAGGCGGGGTGTCGGCGCACGTCAGCACAAAAAAGTGCGGCGTCTTGCGTTGCCGGGTTGCACCCCCACCCCCCCAAATGCTGGGTTTAATCAACTAGCAAGCGTAGAGTTGCGAGGGTTGAGTCGAGCGACTGCCGACGTCGGGTGTGAGTGCATTGTGGTTTTGATGCCACGCAGTTGCGGTGGAAGATGGAGACGTGTGAGCGTGATATAAAAAATATATATAGAAAATAAACATGAACCGGTGGGGGAGTGAAGCTAGGAACCGGGTGACAAGTTAGGCGGAATGCGGATGTTTTGAGCACCGAGTGTGCTCGAATGGGCGCCAGGCTCTCTGGGCAGATTGGTGCCTGCTTCGGCAACGATTCCGCAGGTTGGACACTTGGACGAAATGACGGCGTGAATTTAGGTTGGTGGTGTTATGCTTCAGCACTTCCCACGCCCACCATCTGCACAGTGGCTCAGCCAGTCATGCATCGTCCCCACCAATTGTGACCGGCACACTTCATCTCGGCGTCCACCCGAAACAACACCGCCTTGGTATCATCACACACGCCACACGCCACCAACTTGGACACACTGCCTCGTCGCTCCAAAACTCACACCTCCAACCACCCAACCAGCCCCCTTAGCTAGCTCAGTCGTGGTGCGGCTCGCTGCATCCAAACCAAAAGCTAAAACAGCCGCGCAGTCTCCCGCACTGCGCTGCTTAAGAACCCACCCCCCCCCCCGTTCGGCTCATCAATGGCGACATCTCTCTAACCCCATCACGCCATCCTCTTCAATCTATTCCCCCCCACCCCGACCCCGACACGCCCCCCCCTCGCGAGGCGTTGCTTGCAACATAAACCCGCTCCATATCAGCCCCCGACGGGTTGGCGTGTAGAATGGACCAGCTCGAACTCGTGGCCCACGCCAAGCAGTTTGATCACGATTACCAACACCAACACCTCGAATATCTGCCGTCCACACAGAACCACATTCATCGCGATCAACAGCACCAACAAACCAGCTCACACCAGCAGACGCATGCGCTCGATACCATCGATGTAGAAAAGGTGCACCATTTAGAGCACAAGCCTTCCGCATGTGTTCGACATACCACAGATGCCAATCATGGTGCTGCTTCGTCGCCGCGTGCCAATGACGCTTGCCTTGTTGGCGACAACGCGAGTGGTGTTGTCAAGGACCGTGGTTGGGGTGCATGGAAGTTTGTCGTTGCTTCTTCTGCCACCGAGTTCATGATCTGGGGCGCTTCCTATGGATATGGTTCGTTTCAGGATTATCATCAGCATGATGCTCGTTCTCCCTTCCACAACGCTTCGCTTACTTCCACCTCGTCCATTGGTACAACGTTGCTGGCGGGTCAACACTTTATTCCGCTCTTGTCGTTCGGTTTGTACACCGTGTTTCCGTCGCTCGTCAAGCGGTTTACGTACACGTGTGTGGTGGCGTCTTCGGTTTCGTTGCTCGTCGCAAGCTTTGCCAACTCCGTCGCACTGCTCATTGTGTTCCAAGGTCTTCTGCTCGGTATCTTTGGTGGCAACCTCTTTACTACCATCATCCTTTGGTTGCCCAATTGGTGGGATGAGAGACGTGGGTTTGCTACCGCACTCATCTTCGTGGGCTCCGCTATCGGCGGCATCGTTTGGCCCATCATGTTTACCCAACTACTCGACCATGTTGGGTTTAGGTGGACGTTGAGGACTTGGTCGTTGATCCAGTTGTTTGTATCTGGTAGTGCGGTGATTTGTTTGGCTCCCGGTTGTAGCTTGGATGCGATTGCGACGCCGCTTCGGTGGAGCGCCATTGTGCCTGGCTTTCCAAGATCGTTGGTTTCGGCTATCACGTTGCTTAATTGTGTGGCTTTGCTCACACAGACCACCGCGTGGTATTCGGTTTCGCTCAACATTTCAAACTACACCTCGTCCATGGGGTTTTCCAACTCCACTTCCACGGGCATTCTTTCCATCTTCAATGCGTCCGCAGCCATCACGTATTTCGTGCTGGGTTATGTGGTGGATCGATTTCCGTATGCACTCATTATGGCGACCAGCACCATTCTCAATCTGGTGTTTACCGTGTTGGTGTTTGGATTCGCGGGCAAGTCGTTGACCAAGATTATTGTGTATGTCGTGTTTTTCGGCATTTCGGGTGGCGGGTTTTCGAGCTTTTTGACACCCGTGTCGAGGGATATTGCGGACAAGAGTCGGTCGCATGAGTTTTCGTTGCGCTTTCTGTACCTCGTCGCCGTGAGGGGGTTGGCCGCGATGTTGGGCCCGATTGTGGCGGTGCAGTTCTATCCCGATCGGTTGGGGAGGCAGAGTGCGTATGGGAGTTATGGGTTTACTCCGTTTATCGTGTTTATTTCGGGCGTGTTGGCGTTGTCGACCGGCGCTTCGTTGGCGATTTTCGTGTACAAGAGGTATGTCGAGCCGAGGAGGGAGAGGGTCAAGGTGGTGAGTGAGCCGGTGACGCCGCCGTCGGGTAGTCGTTCGGTGTAGTTGTTGCGCCCCGGCTTGTGTTTCGTTCAGTGTCACACACAGACCGCCGGTTTTGTTTGGGTTTACAATGCGATTTGATTCCAGTCGTCCATTGTGTACTCTACTGTAGTGTATGGTGAGGAAACTACTGCGGGGGTTTGTATTCGTGGATCATGTACGGCCATTCTACGTATCCTCTTTGCGCTCTGACTTCGTCCACTCTATCCATTCCCAGCACTCGGAATCCCGCTTTGAGATAGGCGCCTTTGCCCATGGGACTCGACTCAAGCCACGCATCAACATGCTCCTGATTCGCCTTTTCGACGCCCCACCTAACCAACATACTACCCACACCCCTACGCTGATGCTGCGGATCCATGCTCAGAAGCTTCAAGAACCAATAATCCCTTCCGTTCATCCTCGCCTCCCTGGTCTGGACCATCTGGGCGAAAAACCGATTGAGCAGATTCGGTTCGCGTTGAGCGGTTTGCCGCGTTTCGTCGGTCTGGCGCGGCGTACTCGGCGTAACCCTTTGCCAAACAGCAAACCCGGTAAGAGTCGATCCCTCCGGAAGATCGGTCGAGGCGAGATCGCGACCGATACCATCGGGGATGGCGCCGTCTTGTTGGGGGACGAGGTAGGAACCGACAAAGATGTGCGTGTTTTGGGCAAAGAGTTCGAGTTCCTTGGTGGTGCGTTCGGCGATGGTTTCGTCGCGGGTGAGCGGACGGCCTTGGGTTGGGTCGGGTTCGGAGTTGAGGATGGACGCGATTTCGTCCGGGGTGGTGTTGGTGGGGTCGTTGAAGGCGTCGTATTGGATTCGTGCCACCTGGGGGATTTCGGCTTTCTGGATGAGACGGAGTACGTATCTGGCTCGAGTTGGTGCCGACATGATTGGGCCGCTACTAATGAAACGAGTTGGAAGGCGAGGCAAAGGGGATGAGGGGGGGGGGAGGATGGGGGAAGGGGGAAGGGGGAAAGCGAGGGGTTGTGTTATATGGAGGATGGGGATTGGGGGTTGGGACGGAAAGGCACGGTCCGAGCCAACTACGCCATTCATGCTGCCTCCGCACCGCATTCGCGTATCGCGCGCAAACATGCACCGCGACCCGCCGGTTCGTCAAGCCTTTCTCCGCGGACAACACCATGCACCCCGACATACTCGCCTATTTTGCTTCTGTCGAGCAGCGCTTTCTCGCTCTCGAGCTTCGAAATCAACCTCCGCCTGCGTTCTGCACCACAATGCGGTTGGATGGACTGGGATACTGCAACAGCGGACTGTTGTCATAGAAGCGCAACTCTCGCCTTCCGCTTCTCAAAAAACACTCCAACTCGTGCAGAAAATGTCTCGCCTTGCGCTCGCCCAGAAACTCGCCCAACAGCCGCACCGTCTCGTCGGCCGAAACGTCCAACACCTGCAGCAACGACACCACATACTGGGTGAGGAATTCCACATCGATGTGCGGCCAAACCTGCAACTCCCTCGTCACAAACATTGAAATCCTCCTCGCCACATCCGCCCCATCCACCCCACCGGTGGCGACAGATTGTCGGATTTGCACCGGCGTCGGACACGCTCGATACCCGGTGTGACGATTGGATCCGACGTGTTTGGCGTACAGCGAGTGGCGGTAGATGTGTTTGCGCTTTTCCAATTGTCGATCTAGATCTTGCTCGGTTGGAAGGTGGAGGTGCGGATGGCGGTGGGCATGGCGTGATAGCCGCGCACGCTGCACTTGCCGAACCAGGCTTGTGCGGTCTCCACTCGAAGTGACACGGTTTGAAGTGGTGATGGTGGAAGCATCGAGAGGGGGGGGAAGATGGTATCGAATGTAGTCGTCGTCGTCTCGGATTGCATGGATGACGTATTTGCCGATATCGCTCTGGCATAGCGGACATGTGCGCTTGATCGCCGCCCACCGCAAGATGCAGCCGAAGCAGAACTGCGAGTGCAAACATCGAGGCAGCACGACTCGGTCTGAGATGCGCGAGCTGTAGCAGATCAGGCACCAGCTTTCGTCTGCCTCTGCACTCTGGTCGCAAACGGAGACATCGGGGCTGGGATTGGAGGTGGTGGGAGAGGTGGAGGGAGGAGAGGGAAGGGATGGGGTTGGGTTCACATGGTGGTGGGTGGTGAGTGGTGTGGGCAGCATGAAGCAAGCCGCTGTGGGAGGAGGGGGGAGAAGGGGAGATGGTGGTTTGGCGGCAACAACGAGGAGTGGAATCATGATTAAAAAGGCGCTTTTTGTGGATTGATTTTGGGTTTGGTTTATTCTTTTCCTGTTCCTTTTTTTGTTTTTGGCGCGATTCTGATAAGATAACAGCCACTCACGATTCGCCACTCGGCGCCATCTCGGACTTGGCCGGTGCCTGCGTACTGCCGCAATCGTGTGCACACGACACCCGTTCCCGACGGCCCGACCTTCCTCGCTTCCTCCCATCCTCGCATCTCAATCCATCGCATACAAAAGCGCACCCCATCAACACCCACCCCATCAACACCCACCCCATCAACACCCACCCCCCACCACCGCTGCACTCCACACTCTTCTCAATCATGTCCACCCCCACCGCCCCCTCGCTGCACCACGGACACCCACCCTCCGTGCTACTCACCACGTTGCTCACCACCATCCAGCAGTGCATCATCCCACTCACCACCGTCGCCGTATCGCGCGGCTGCAAAGTATTCGGTGCCTCGATCCTCTCCAAACGCACACTCCAACCCATCGTGTCGTCCACCAACGACGAAATCACCTCTCCGCTTCTCCATGGAGAAACGTCCACGCTGTTCAAATTCCACGCATACAATGCGGCGCTACCAGAATCGCACCGAGTGGATCCTAAGGAATGTGTCTTTCTCTCGACACACGAACCGTGTTCGCTCTGCTTGAGCGCCATCACTTGGTCCGGATTCGACAACTTCTACTACCTGTTTACCTACAAGGATACCATGGATACTTTTGCCATTCCGCACGATATCAACATCTTGAAACAGGTTTTTCAGACCAATCCAATCCCAGACGTTGGCGTGCACAGCTTGTATAACAGGTGCAATGCGTATTGGCAATGTTTCTCCCTCGATGACTTAATCGCCCAATCACCCGAGGCCGAAAGACAATTGTTGAAGCTCAAGTTGGAGTTGGTTAAGACAGAGTACAACGAGTTGTCGCAAACGTATCAACTTTCAAAGCCGAATCAAGTACCGGGTCAAATCCCCCTCGCCTAAAACCGTCACACCTGTTCACATAACTAGTTGTATCCATCTCCAATCGTTTCATAACCAATACTGTACTGTGCATAACGCCAAACTAGATTCTATGCGTGAGGAAAAGGGGCGGAGGGGGGTTCATGTCATGTTTGCACCGATCTTGCTCTTCCACCCAGGCGTGCGCTCAAACCCGTTGGGTGCCCGTCTGAAAATCAATCAGTGTCTGCTGAATCTCGTGCCGATTCGTCATCACAAACGGTCCATACTGATACACCTGCTGATCCAACGGCTCGCCTGCCACCAGAACCAACCTCGCCTTCTCCGCCTTACTCGCATTCGTATTCCTTACTCCCTTCTCTCCATCCTTGCTGAGCACGAGTGTGTGGTGTGCTTCCACCTTCTCGTCCGCGATTGTGGGTGTGCATGGGTTGCCGATGGTGATGTGGCGTTCGAGTGTGTAGATAAACGCGTTGTAGTGGGGGGTTGATGGTTTGGTACACTGAGCCGGATGCGTCGAGGTGGATGTCGAGAAAGAGGATGTCGGCGTTTTTGGGTAGTTCGATGGGTGATTTCACACCGTGTGATTCGCCAGCGACTACTTTGATCTTGCATCCCTTCTCTCCCCGCTCGTCATCCCCATGCTTGGATTCAGCCGTGGGCACCTGTTCAGCACGGTATTCCTGATAACTCGGCGGTTCCTTCTTGGCCGACTTTGGCAGATCCACCCACAATTGCAGGACCCACTGGGTCGGACAATTTGTTTCGATTTCCATCGCGATGCATCGGCATTTCGGCATGCATAATCCCATGGCCAGCGTTCATCCATTGAACATCTCCTGGTTCAATCGTACCAGTATGTCCCGCAAAGTCCTCGTGTTGCAATTGTCCCTCCAGAACAAAATGTCGCTGTCGTTTGACCTGGGTGTGGATGGTCTGGAAATCCAGCACCTTCGCCGATGTGGAAGTGATCTAGCATTACAAACCGAGAGATGTTTCGAAGCGTTGGGGTTCCGATCGTTCGTCGAACCACCGCTCCCGCACCTTCTCCCGTTTCGATGCTGCGCACCTTCTTGGCAACCACACGGGAGGCTGTTCTTGCGAGACACATGTTGCGCTCCTCCGTCATCGTTTGCGGAGAGGTGTGAGGGGTGAATACGAGCTGGATGAACGGTTGGATGAGGAACAAAGCCAACGAGCCAACCAGGAGTGTTCGGGTGAGCGACGAGGAAATCGAGTGGGGGTGACGTTGGTGAGGTCGTGGCGCTTTGGTGGGCGGAACGTTGGCAGCGTGGGGCATCAAGTGCGACGTTCGAGTTGGTTGTTCTGATAGGTGTCAGACGTCGTTGGTTGTCGAGAGGTGCGAGGTGGATTTTATACGTTTGTGGGGGTGAGCAGCGGATTTGTGTTGTGCTTCGGAAATTGAGAAATTGCCCAAATTCCGAGCCACCGACCGCCAGTGCGCGCGCTTAAAATCCGGGGTTCCACTTCATATCGCCGTGCCACGCAGACACACTTGACTCGCACAACCCCGTCCGTGTCTCTGTCGAATCCCTCTCACTATGCCTCGAACCTCGTCAGTGATATGCTGGCATGTAGCCGCAGTACGCAAACGGATCGACGCGATCGTGTCAGGAAGTGTCTCTATTCAATCGACGTAGAATGTGAAACTGTGAAGCACCTTCTGCGCCACGTCCAGGAATTCCTCCGCCGTCTGCCAACTGCCGGCAACAGTTTTCAACTCCTTGCCCATATCCTGCAGCACAATCGGCCAATCCTGGATCGGCTGACCCAACAACGTCGCACCTTCATCCAGAGTGCCATGCTGCAACCAACATTCGTTGCTCGACTCAAACCTCGTCTGCGCCATCTCCGCCACTCTGTGTCCCGGACTGGGTCGTTCGGCATCCACATGCAGACATTGATCCGAGATCAGCTCGACGCATGTTTCGCGAATTTCGACTGCGCATTTGCAGACACGTCGTCGTCTTTGCGCAGATGTCCGCTGAAGACGGCACAGGATGACCAGGATTCCGAACGCTTGTCCGAGACCTTCCAGGATGGTGGGTGTGAGGTTCGACAGTCGAGGCATGCTCATGAAGTTGCCGATCACCGCACCGGCGTGCATAGCTGCCCAACGTTGCAGCCTGGGGTTGCGATACGGGCATGAATTCGGGTCGACGCAGCTCTCGCAACGCAGAGGAACGGCTGTCTGAACGCCCGACGGTGTGGCGCCGGCCTTTGCACCGTTCGACGCTCGCGTTCCGTTGGCTTCGGCAACTTCGCCGCAAGTAGCCACTATCGCGTGCACCACATGGTGAGCATTGAAGAGCACCGAGAACTGGATGACGTGGAAGCGAAAGTGAAGATGGAAGCGATCGTTGCTGTGTGCCAGGCTTGGTAAACGCGCTGCAGTGTTCGTACCGAACTTGGCATTCTCATGTGCAAGTCTGGCTCGGTTGCTGCTCTCCGGTTGGCTGAAGCCCATCGAATTCGCCACTGGGTTCGGCATGTACGATTGTTGGTAGAGCCGCATCCACCTCGAGAGGGCAGCGATCATCATTTCTGCACTCAGCACGTTGAGCTTGTGGTACGCCACACCGCTCTTGATGCAAAACGAAGATTCGAGACGCGTTGCGAACGACGCTTGAGCGGGACTAAAGTCCGCAGCGTGCGATGTCCCCGTGCGGAACGGTGGCGTGTGCCTTGCGATCCAAAACAGATGAAGGCCTTCGAGCAGACTCAACAGCACAAAGTGCTCCATGAGCGTGAAACAGAGCATACCTTCGAGGTTGCGCCTGTCCTTTGCGTAGTCCTCTTGCGTTTCTTCGATGCTCGAGCCCTCGTTGCGCTTGGCGGTAGCGGGAGATGGTGCATCGATGGCGAGCAGTGCGTCCAAGATGGGTCCGAGCTGCCTCTTGCCAGAGCAGAGCGGACGCTTATGGGTTTCACGCGTAGCCTTGTGCTCGAGCACGAGCCTGGCCCACTCGATCGCCGTCTTGGCATCCCAAACGTCGTCGGCGCAAGGGACGAGTGCCTGACACGCAATTCTACCCATGCTTCGCATCTGGCTGTAGCTCGAAAGAAATTCGGAATGATGCGACTCGGTGATGCTGTGGCAGATCATGTTGCGGTTCACCTCTTCTGCGTCCGACCACTGCTTCCACACACCTTGCAGACGTTCGAGCAGTTTCTTTTGCTCTGCCGACAGCTTGTTGGCGGTCTGATCTCTGGCGAGTACCTCGAGCTCGACGAGCGCCATCGAGATGTTGGGGCCGAGCACACGCTGCAACGACTCCTCCCATGGCCCGACGAGGAACCAGATACCTTGGCGCCAGGCGTATTCGCGCACGAGGGAACTGCCGGTGTATGAGCTGTGGATGGACTTTTGACGGATGCCCTCGTCGCGGCAGAGGAAAGAATAGAGATGGGTGAAAGCCATGACGGCGATGGCTTCGCGCATGAGGTGGGGTTGATCGAGATAGAAGACGGCACCTGCCCAAATGCTGCGGAAGATGAGTTGCCAGAGCTCGGTGCCGTAAGCTTTGACGTCGGCGCGTGGCTGCCAAAGCGTTCCGAAGGCGAGGAGCGAGATAAACAGGTTTGGGCGTTCGGCTGCTAGGCGACGGTGGTCGAGCAGCCAGTAGGACGGGAGGAGAGGCATCATGGAGCGCGTATGGCGCGTAGCAGCGCTGAAGAGCGAGGCAGCGGTGAGACGGGGTGGCTTCTTGGGAATGT
Organism: Ustilago esculenta; assembly: GCA_020827535.1. Classification (NCBI taxonomy): domain Eukaryota; kingdom Fungi; phylum Basidiomycota; class Ustilaginomycetes; order Ustilaginales; family Ustilaginaceae; genus Ustilago; species Ustilago esculenta. The sequence continues at coordinate 96,927 of JAAKGJ010000003.1, forward strand.
TGACGCCGTGCAGCACCAGATCACGTGTGCGCGCGCCAACGTTGGTGGCGGCCTGGTCGCCTATCTTTTCGACGGATCGCGTCATTTCGTCTGCGTCGTCCATGTTGGGATTGGTAGACGGATGACGTGGGGTTGCGGGTGTGGACCTGCCAGAGCTGTGCGCCGAGCCGGTAAATATGGCAAACGGCACGTGGTTGGCCAGCGGCTGTGGAGCCGGATCGGAAGAGGAACTCGAGGCGGACTGTGCGTCTTGGATGTGCGATGGCTGTTGGTGTTGGTGTTGCGACTGTAGCTGCTGCTGCTGCTGCTGTTGAGTAGAGAATGCGGCTGCTTGTTGCGATTGTGGCTGCTGCTGCTGCTGCAGGTGTGCTTGTTGCATGTGAGCTTGTACTGGTTGTGGCGAGGGGATAGCATGGATGGCGTGATCGGCAAAAGGGTAGGCTTCGGCGGACATGGGTGGAAGGTCGACGGGGGCCATGTGTTCGTGAGGGACAAAAGTGGAGATAGAGTCCATGAGGATCGACTGAAGGATATCGTCGAAAAAATTCTGTGCTTCGGTGTCCGAGTTGGAGCTGGAGCCCCACGAAGGAGAAGGGGCGGTGAGGGCGGCTATTGAGAGCTGAGCGCTTGCGTCGTGGGCTGTCGCCTGAGCGTAGCTAGCCGCGGACGCAAGCGCCGAGGAAGAGGAGGAGGAGGTGGTGGTGGTGGTGGTGCTGTCGCCGTAGAGGTTTGGATAGAAAGACAGGGGCGTGGAGGATGCTGCTGCTGCTGCGGCTCCGGACGCATTTGGTGTGCTGGAATCGTAGGTTTGAGACTGGGTGGTGGACAACTGCCAAGGGCTGTGGTTGATGCTGGAAGATTCGCTCGCAGAGGTGTGCGGTTGGGTGGACGAAGCGGGCTGGGGAGCAGAGTCATTGCGGAGATAGGGGTGGTAGTGGTGCGATCTGTAATAGTTGGAGGATGACGGCGCAGAAGATCGAGAGGAGACGTCGGGCGAGAAAGCAGAGCGGTGGTTTGTGCTAGGCGAAGTGGAGCGATTCGAGGGAGCATGGTATGCAACAAGATGATGAATGGCTGCCGACGCAGATGGGCATGAGGATGGCGAGGTGTGTGGCGGGAGAGCAGGGATTGGATTGGCATCGGAGGGGGTTACGTCCAATTGGTGTGTTTGGTCGTCGGCGTCGTCTTCGGACTTGATGGCGTTGTCGGATGGATGGGCGCCGCCGATCTTGACGGCGGACAGATTGGGCTGATGCGGGTGTATGCGCTTCTTGTGTCGCTGGAAGCTATCGATGCGCTTGAATTCCTGGTCGCAGTCGGGACATCTCCAGACGGCCTCATCGGAGTGGGAGAGAAGGTGACGGCGTAGATGGACGGGCTTGGAGAAGAGATAGTCGCATCCAACGTGCGGGCAGGCGATGGTTTTGGGCATGGCCAAGCTTGGAGTGGCGGGGAACAGCGGGTGGGAAACCGAGAGACGATGGTTCAAGCCTTCATGTCGCGAAGCTGTGGCTCAAGCTCGAGATGCGTTTGACCGGGCGGATCGGGTCTGCGTCGCCGAGCATGAGGAACGCGATGCATGCAGAGCAGACGAGGTTGAGCTTGGGTGGAGCAGGCAACGTCGAGTGGGTAGATTGGTTTGGGCTGCGAATAGGATGGCGGCGAGATGATGGCGGCGAGATGATGGTGGCGAGACGGGTGGGTGGCGAATGGATGGACGGATGGATTGAATGGTGCGTCGACTGAGCCAAAGTGCGTGCGAAGCGAGACTCAAATTCAATGATTCACACGCCCATGACTGCATCGGGTGTTTTCCGAGGCTTGTCATGCGGCGCAGCCGAGCGCAGTGGAGCGTGATGGTTTGCAAACACCAAACACGAATCACGAATCACGAATCACGCAGTCGCACCACCGCAGCAGCAGCGCACAGCACGGCGGAACCGCCGAGGGCGTGGGTCGTGTGTGGCACGGCACGTCCGCATCGTGGGCGCTTTTCCCACGCCGTGCCCATGTTCCATACATATATACTGCACAAACAGAACATGGTGAAAGACGCGCAAAGTTTCGAGTTCCAGTAACACAGCTACGCGTCGGGCTTCGCGCGTCGGGCGTCAGGATAGTCACCCGTGTGTGGTGTGGGGTAGCAGTCGAGTGTCATGATGCACAATTGCCGCTGAGAAACCATGAGTATGAATGCAGTCGTCAGTCTTGCGTTTCAGCGTCCACACGCGGCGGTAACCTCGATGTGGTAACCTCGACGCTTTCCCCACACTCGGCATTCGGCACAACTGTCACAGTCACACAGTCTTATATATATCGCTCGCACGCCCCTTGCCTCGTGCCGCTCCCCCCCCCTCCCCCCCCATCCTGCTCCCACGATGAGCCTCACCGTCAACTCACTCGCCGAGCGTTTGGGAGTGCTCTGCACCCAGCTCACCTCCACCACCGCTGGCCCCGCCGCACTCGCCGTGTTTGCCCTGTATGTGGTGCGCAAGTTCTTCCAGCGACGCAAGCGTCTCGCCGCACGCAACGCCTGGTCCAACACCACCCGCGAGGTTGCGGTCATCACCGGCGGCTCCGGCGGCATCGGCATCGAGGTCGTAAAATGTCTTTCCTCCAAAGGCGTCAAGGTGGCCATCCTCGATCTTGTCCAACCCAAAGCTGCCATTCTGTCCAGTACCGTCCGCTTCTACAACGCAGATATGACCGACTACGACAGCATCCTTGCCGCATCCAAGGCGATCCAGAACGATCTTGGTCCCGTCACCATCCTCGTCAACAATGCAGGTGTCGCCAACGACGGCGCGAGTATCCTTGAGTTTGATCCCAAAAAGACCAAACTCACCATCGACGTCAACCTGCTCTCCCAGTTCTACACACTCAAGATCTTCCTTCCACACATGATCCGCACCAACCATGGCCATGTCATGTCTGTCGCCAGTGCCGGCTCCTTCATGATGCCTGCAGGCGGTGCAGACTACGGCGCGACCAAGGCGGGTCTCGTCGCACTGCACGAAACACTTCAGATCGAGCTCGAGTTGCTGTATCAGAACCGAACCGGAGTCGCGTGTTCTATCGTTCATCCGTACTGGATTCGCACACCCATGACCGATGTTATCTTTGTCAAAAAGTTCCACGACAACATGATCGAGCCCGCGCTTGTGGGTCGAAAGATGGTGGAGCAGTTGCTGAGCGGTCAGGGTGGCAGTTTGTATATTCCTGGTTGGATCGGCAATCTGGCTTGGATTCGTGTGCTCCCGCATAGTCTTCAGCATACAATTAGGGTGCGCGCCACGCGCGATCTCAAGAGGAACAAACGTGAAGACCGTCCTGATCCTCCCATGCCATGAAGAACTTGTTGATTGTTCGTGCAATTCGATGAGCAATCTCATGCTCATATCTAGCTTTTGCATCTCGATCCGGTCGAACACCGTTTCAACGCAATGCTTGTATTGTTCCCCGGGCGTGAACACGACACGCTTGCCTACGCCCACTTTTTCTTGACCATTACAAAGCAAAGCGGCCACCTGAGATGCAACGTATCCACCTCACCGCCATTAACTCTCTCGACTTCGCTCCTGAGCTTGACCAAAAACCTATCCACCACATCCTTGCCCCCATTCTTCTGCGCATCCTCCGTGTGTTGGCCAAGATACGTATGCGTCGCCGACCACGTTCTCAAATAACTCGCCAACTCCTCCCACGTCAAATGCTTATCCATCGTCGCCTCGCTCTGATCGCCTTCGAATTCGGCCCTCACACCCGCGGTCAAGCCGCATGCTTCCAGAGGCTGGGTGGTGAGCGGTGGCCAAGTTGTCCAAATTTGGTCGGGGGTGAGACCCGAGGTCGAAAACGTGCGTTTGAATGCAGTGGATTCGTCCCAGTGTGCAGCGAGGTGTGCGTAGGTTGTGGGCAACCGCATGGGTCCAAGGCCTTGGTTGATGATCGATCTGCCTGGTTGTTCCCAGTATTCGCCAATCGAATCAATGTCGGCGGTGGGTTGATCCATGGCGTCGAGACGTGGAGATCCAGCACCATGCCCATCCTTGAGCGCGAACCGATTCAACAACCACCGAGTGGATGGAAACTCGGGAAGGAAGAAGTCAGGATATCCATACAGGCAAACACTGCCGCCCGGTCGCACCACCCTCGTCACCTCGTTCCAAAACTTGGCATAGTCAAACCAATGCGCTGCTTGCCCCGACGTGATCAAATCCACCGACCCATCCGCCACAAACTCAAGTCGTTCCGAATAGCCCTGTTTGTATTCGAGCTTTCCCAGCCTTCCCTTGGCCCCATCCTGCGCATTGGGAACCAGGTTCGACGGAAGGTTGGGCGTGCAAGGCGTGATGGCTGCTTCCACCATCTTCGACGATGGATCGAGGCCGATCACTCGATCAAAGTACGGCAGCAGGGAGATGGTGGAGATACCAGGCCCACATCCTAGATCCAACGCCAGACTCGAGCCACCCGCATCAGCGGAGGTAGACACGCCAGGGGATGAGCCAAAGTGATACTTTAAAACCTTGTCGTACACCCATTTGGGGTACGATGGGCGGAATGCGAGATACGCCGCCGCGTCGAAGGTTTTGCGGGAAAACGTCGCCATATCCTCGTGTGGTGTGCGCCAGTTGGTATCGTGGAAGATGGCTGCTCGATCGGAACGAGGATGGTTGGACAGAGACTATATATCTTTGCAAAACGCGGACGACTCGGCATTCGTGGCGGAATTTGTTCGGCCATCTAACGCCGAGTTACCGCCGGAAACCCAAACCAAAGCGCACCGTCAGCTGCACAGTTGTACAGCTGCATTGTACAGTTGCATTGCACAGTTGCATTGCACAGTTGCACAGCTACTGCCGCTCAATCCCCGCTTGTGTCTTGTACGACCTTGGAATTCCGCACGTCGCACTCTCCCTGCCCACTTGCCCATTGGCAACGTCGTGCCACAATCGCGCCAACCCGTTCGACTCAAAGAAAAGCGGGGCGCCTTGGAGCCGACAACCCAACCGAGCAAGCGATCTTGTTGAGAAACGAATCGATTAGGAACGGATGGGTGCTACAGACAAATGCGATGCGAGATGCGGGGATGCGAAGAAATGCTGGAATGCTCAATCTGGGAACGACAAGGGAAAAGCGGATTTCTAAGGGGGAATCAACGAGGTTGGCGCACATCTGGCGAGGTTTAGCGGAAGAAATGGCTCTAATCCGCACCTAGTGGGCCTCACCGGATCGACCTAGTTGCGTGCTGTCGAGGCTCTGGTGCAGCTGGATGGTGCTGATCGCCGATGGGGTCCGTTCCGGCGCCATTTGGATCATCGATGGCCATCTCGACCAACGCATCCTCATTCGAAGGCCACGTCGGTCTCAGCTTCGGACTCGCTATTGGCGACGGGGTATGACTTCTGCCAAACTGCTCAGACAGCTTCCGAAGCAAGCTTGGCCTGTCGCCGCTTGCGTTTCGGGTGAATGCAGCCGCTCGTTGATGACGCAAGGTGAACGGCGAGTCTGCACAAGTGCTATCGGTGTGGCTTGACGTCTGTGTGCACTCTTCGACGCGCACAAGCGCAGACACGCTCTGCACACGGGCCTCTGAAACACTAGCCGTCGAGGCGGACCGAATGCGCGAAGCGCGTGTGTGTGGGAGCAACGGAGAGCGACTTGAAGGTCCGGTTTGTGTGGGTAGAGTTGAGCTCAACGGTTCTGTACCAATGCTTGATTCGGCATCGAGCTTCAACCCGGACGGTTCAGAGCGCTGCGTCCAACGCGCAGTGCGTCCTGAGCTTGGCTCTGCGACAGTGGCGGTGAGCGATCGTCCGAGCCCTGACGCCGATGCTGTAAATGCTGAAGGCTGCATTTCTGACCCGCTACCCGACGGCAGAGTCATGCAACCGACTGGCACGGAACCATCCACGGGGATGTGACGGCCGAAGCTGCTTCCATGACTGCTGATGCTCCACGCGGTTGTTGGCGAAAGCATTCGACCACCATGCTGGTCGTACGTGATTGAAGCCTGCTGTGCAGAGCAGGCGCCTCCTTGCCATCTTTCGCCGTCCGGATCCGAATTGAGCGGGGCAACGTGGTTGTGTGCTTGATCGTCAGCAGAACACCGTGCTGAGTGGACAGCAGGAGCCTGAATAGCAATGCCAAGTCCGCTGCGCGTCGGTCGCAACGCGGACGTGCCTGTCTCTATCGTGGACGCCGTGGAGTCCGTAAACGATGCTGCGCTGGGCTTGTCCGCCGAGCGATGAGCTGATTTAGCCTGGTGAAGGAGCTGGAGCCAGTCGTCCTCGGGCCCAGCATACGAGGAAAAGCGCTCAGCACCTTGGGCCGGCGTCTCGACCTGATCCACCAGCTTTTCGCCCGAGTCGGTGGCGCGAGCTCCAAAGACAAGGCGGATGGTCTTGTGCAGGTAGATCTTGGGAGATCTAACGGGTTTGGTGGTAGCTTTCTTTGATCCGGTCTGCGCAGGATCGGGGTGGACTCGGATGCGGCGCGCATTGGACGCATCGAAGCCGGCTTGATGATCGTCGTGCTGGGGCTTTACGGGCGGGCAGCAGAACTGAAGGTGGATGGCGAATCGCAGAGCTTCCTTGGGCGTGGGCCGAGCGCAGTTTGGCGTGTTTCGGGTGCTGGAATGGCGCTCGTCGGTGGAGACTGCATCTGGGGTGGTATTGCGAACAATGGTTTTCTGACGCACAAAGGTTTTGGTTGCAGGTCGCATGTCGGTAAGGTCATACGGCACGAGGAAGAGCTTGACCGCGTTGAGATCTGGATACTTGACGATGAGCTGGATCTGGCCCTTGGGCGGCACAGCATAGCCGGGGAACGAAGGAAGGTCGACCGGGTCGGAAGCACTGGCAGAAGGCAAGCGAGCAGACGAGGTGGAATCGGTGCTGAGAGAGGATAGGCGGCTTGCGAGCAGGATGTTGTGGTAGTGGGCTTCGAGATCGATGGTGCCTACGTACGGACTTCCCAGTGCGGCGGTGGAGCCAAGATTTGGGGCGGAGGCAGGTGGATGGATGGCGTGAAAGTGGTAAAAGTGGGCTGGAAACTTGACATGGAGATGAGGTGGGCATCGCAGAGAAGGCTTGCACCTGCCCATTCCCAGCACACCGATCTGTGCGTCAAACACAAGCGGCTTGGATGCGGGCATGGACATGCGGCCGCACAGCAGCGATTCTTGAAAGGAGCCGACGAGACTGCCGAAATTGGGAGTTGGGCTACAAGCAGAGATGCTGTAGCCGGAGGAGCGACGGCGGGTGTTGACGGACCTTGAGAAGCTCGAAGAGAGCAATGGCGGAGAAACGGCGTAGGCATCGTCGTAGGGCGAGTTGGGGGTGGGCGAGCGGGACGGAGCAAACGGACTGTGCATCAGGCGAGCGGGGCCACTAGCATGGCGAGAGGAAGGAGCAGCAGAGAAGGCGGGTGTGGTGTGGCCAAGCGGGGTCAGCGAATCAGGCGCAAGACGCACAGCTTGGGCGTCTACGGTTGTGGCAGACCGGCCCGAAGAATGCAAGTCGAAGGGCGGGAAAGCGGAGATGTGTGCGTACGCCTTTGCAGGCTTGAGCTGGAGCTTGGTGGGGGCATGTTGAGGGACGGTGGTTTCAGAAGCCAACGCAGACCTGCTCAGCGGGCTGGTGGGAAAGGCGCTGTAGAAAGACATGGCGTGGCGTGTTGGAGAGGTATGCTCGGGTAAAGTGAGTGCGTAGTTGAGGACGCAGCGCACTCGCTGGGATGCGAGTGAAAGGGGAAGTCAAGCCGACGAGACGGATACGGAGGCGAGCGCGTCAGCATAGCTGTTGAGAGGGAGATATCAGTGCATGTTGGAAAGAAGAGATGGGAGACACTCGGAGCGGTTGGTGGGAGAGCGGAATGCGTGTGTGTGTTTGAGGAAAGGAATGCGGCGATGCGGAACGACGAGGTGCAACACTATGCTGTGTACAGTATGCTGTGTACAGTATGCTGTGTACAGTATGCTGTGTTGTACAGTATGCTGTGTTGTGCTGTGTTGTACAGTGCAGTACTGCAACAGTGGCGGGTGCACTGTGACTCGAGGGGCCTTTGCGGTTAAACAGCGGTGTGGCTGTTTGCTGCTGGCTGCTTGCTGCAAGTCATGCACTGAAACCTAAAATCCACCCGCCGCGCTCTCGCTTCTCCTCCACATCTGGGTGTGAGAGCCGATCCAAGGCTTACGCACGAGAATTGCACCGAATCTAACACGCTCGGTTTGGGGTGGTGGACACGGGTCACAGGATCAGGCGACTAGCGCTCGAGTCCGAGTGTCAAACGGGCGCACTGGTTCACACTGCTGGGCAGGAGTGGCATGAATCTCGCGTTGCACCTGTGTTCTGCGCCACGGCGTCGCGTGGGTTGAGCTGCAGCTTGTGGGCTGTGTGTTGTGGGGTGTGTATTGTGATGTACAGTACAGTGGCTGGCTTGGCACGGCACAGGTGAACTGCCCCATGTTGGAGCCAAACCAATCTGGCTGCAGCGAACCCCACCAAAACATTCACAGTTTGGCTCGACGCTGCCACAAACCAAAGAAAAAAAAACATCACCCGATGTGGCCGCCCCACCTGATTCAGGAGCGTCCTCCCACATCAGCCTCTTGCAGCCGGTCGTTCTCCATGCCCTCTTTTCCTCCCGCTTCGATCCATCTTGGCGTGCTTCTTCTACCACCACCATTACACTAGCAGCGTCGCTTTGCGCAGCTCAGCGCTAGCCAGGCTACACGATACACACAACATGCTCTAGTTCAAGCTCAACGCCGTCGACACTCCTACCAACCGATACGCTACGCAACAGAGCCGCATAAACAACACTATGCGTGCCTCATCCATCACCATCGATCCCTCGTGCACATATAGAATCGCGCGCGGCAGTCCGCACCACGGTGGCACCACCATGTCGGGTCTACCACTCGACACTGGTCGCACCGTCTCGCCTGCGGGCTTCAAGCAGGTTGCTTTCGATCACAAGTGCCAAGTGATCCCCGAGGGCGATTGTGTGGTGTTGCGCAAACTGCTCAGTCTTTGCCCTACGCGTGCACAGAGCCCGCCCATCGTCGACGCTTCCTCCAGGTCAGCAGGTTTGATCGCTCGAGCCATCTCACCTCCTTTTGCTCGCGCCGTGTCACCTACCGCAACACGTGCCAAGTCGCCAAATCCGAAAAGGGCGAGTGGTGTTGGAAATGCGCCATCTAGTTGGTCGACTTCGTGGAAGACTCGTTTGACCAGTTGGGGCAGCGTGGAGTCGAATACCATTGCCGCTAATCTGTCGGCCGCATTCGGAGCACCACCACAGTCGAGCAGCGCTGGTCCTCGTTTGGTAGCACCAGTGCCAGCTAGAGGCACACCAGGTGCTTTGATGAGGTCGAATGACGACAATGTGGACGATACCTCTCCTTCTAACGAAAGCATAATCAGTTTCGACGACATTGATGCCGAGTTCCAGCATGCGGTTTCGGGAGTGGCGATGCACCAACACCAAGCGCCCGTCGCCACAGTCGTCGCTGGACCGCCGGGACGCTCGGTGTTTCAGCCGTCACGCCGTTGCAGTCCGTTTGTGCGTAGTGTGAGCGAGATGCAGCATCGGCGCCCTGTCTCCGCCGGTACACGCAAGAGCTGCCTGGTTCGGTCAAAGACACCACAAGCACCCGGTGCTCGGTCGTTGATGGACGATGGAATGGAGCCGCTGCGTGCAACAAGGTCGCATGATCAGAATGGCTGCTCTTCGCGACGCAGACGCGCCGATGGCGTTCCCGTCGTCTGCGCATCGCCGCTCGGTTCGCCACAGGACGAACGAGGCGCAGCATGCTGGGGGGCCGACGCATCTGGATCGAACACTGCAAAGGATCAGAAGCCCACGGCGCAGACCAGCGAAAAGTGCAAGGTGTCTGGTTGGAGACGCTTTCGCAGGGCAGCTTCGGAAGAAGGGTCGCAGCGGTACGAGCGCAGAAGCAGCAGCAGCAGCCCGAGCGGTGGCATGCTTGGTATGCACATGGACGACGTAGCGATCAAGCGCCAAATCCAGGCGGGACGATGGCCGTTTGAAGCACGGTTGAATGCGGAATGCAGTTGCAAGAACTGTCAAGACAGAATCGAGGTAGGGCTCGCATCCGACTACGAGCCCAAATGGACGCGCGCAGCCAGGATGCGTTGGCTCGAGGCGCAAGAGGATGCAGCGGTGCAATCACGACGCAGTGAATCACGCAGCTCGGGTCGTGCGGCGATCCAAGCGGATGAAGTGGCGCAACTTCACAACCAGACGGCGCATCCCATGACTGCGGCTGAGCTGGCGCAAGAGTCGACGTCGCCGAGTGTGGAGCGAGACGAACCGAGCTTGAGCGCAACCGCCGAAGCAGCGAATCCGACGGGACTCGAGGAGGGCGACGACACGCTGCGACGCGAAATCATCGCACGGCGTCAGAGGAGTGCGAGGCAGAGTCCGGTGATGCGGCATGGCGCGCGTAGCATGATGCGCCAGATCGAAGAGGCCGAACGGAGAGAAGAGGAGGCAGCACGCGACCGGACGCGCAGTCGATGGTGTGGGTCTGGACACTCGTCGGCGTGCTCACGCGCAATGTCGCCATCGCTGCCATGCACTCCGGAACCCACTTGGGTGTCGACCACACCGCAGCAACGCACAGCGGATGGAACCGCCGCGTCGACGTCTTACTTTGAACTGCACCTTCCACCGCAACGCGTACGGTCGCCGTTGATGCGCGTGGATGTGGCTTAGAGGCGTCGCTATTCGAGGTCGAGCACCTCGGACTCGTCCGCATTGTGGATGGCGAGTGTGGCACAAACGCTCGAGGCGGTTGGTGCTTCGGCCAGCGCGGTGATTGATAGAAAAGGCTGACCACAAGTGCGTCGGCTGAGAAATTCAAACGGGCTGTACTGTTAACGACAGCTTCGCAATGCACACCGTCTCTGCTGCAGTCTGAGTGGTGGCAAACGCTCGATATGAGCGGCGTGAGTTGTCGCAACGACTGACACTGTGCGTGCGTGTGGCAGGTGGTGTTTGAGTGTTGGGTCTAACATGTGGGGTGAAATTGGGCGCTGCGCCTCGTCAAGTTGGAACCCGATGGCGTGCTCGGTAGCTTGCGTTGATTGCACACACGCACACGCACACGCACACGCACACACAACGTGGACATGGAGGATTGGCTGCAAGCATCGAGTTGTTTGCCAAAGCACGACATCACGGCGCATTCAAGCCAGTGTTGGCTTTGTTGGCTCCGTCGTTCCAGACGTCCCACAGCGCATGCATGCAGCCACAGCTTGAGCATGTCTTGTCGTGCTCCGGCTTCCGGCCGCAAGCCACGGTGGCTGCAGCGCTGCAAGCGTGTGCTGCACACCCTGACAGCTGCCGTTCGATGTCGCAATCGTATGCGCGTCTTCAGTCACACTTGCATGGCGCCAACCAATGTGTTAACGTGCGCTACACTCGAGCCGCTCTATCTCTCCACATGAACTGTGCGCGCCAGATCCCATCCCTCCCTCCTCCCTCCTCCCTCCTCCCTCAGTGTCGCGACACCGCCGTCATGGTGCACTCCATGGCGTGCCCGCACTCTGTGACATTTGCATTCACTCCAGAAACCACTCGCTTCTTCGCACACCCTCGCACACCCTCGCACACCCTCGCACACCCTCACCCTCGCCATCCATCATTACGTCAAGCACGCAACGCGCTGCCCTCAATCCATGCCTGCCGCTCGTCTCCCCGTCGTCGTTTTATCGTTTTATCGTTCATTCCCCGCCCGTTTTCACCATCCACACCACCTTCCAAACAACCACCCGCCAACCCCCAATCTTTCTTCTTGCCAAGCTGCAGTCCTCAATGCGGCTTGCTTCCACCCTTTTCCAAACACCCCATTCTCCTCCACACTTTTCTCTTCACTTCAGCACGCCATCCTTTCTCATAATCCCACTCACCGCCGCCTTTTCCATCAACCCCCCTCTCATCCCCTTGCGCCATCTTTATCGTGCCCGTCTCACCAACCACCCAACTTAGCCCAACTTCCACTCAGCTCCAGTCCACACCTTGCTCCTCGCTAGCCACATCTACCCTCACTTCCTGTGCCCATCACTTCCTGCATCAGTGCACCTCGTGTTTCTTCGTTCCACTCCACCGCTTCCAACACCACCCACGCTCTCCAATCCTCACCACTCTTGCTATTCTTGTCTCCGTTTCACAGTCTCACCCAACTCTCTTTTCTTCCCGCGTGGTGCTGCCCTCTCCACCCAACAACCCACTCCATACGCACTCTATTCACCCGCTCACTTCCCATTCGTCCCACCACAACCTCTTCGCTTCTTGCCTCATCTTCACCCAACCCCATTCCCCCATTCCCGCTTTCCCGCCTCCCGTCTCCAGACGCCGCCTCTTGTCACGCCTCCCTTCCGTTCTTCCTTCTTCGTCTTGCCACATCCGTCTGCTTCTCGCTCGCCACTCGGCTGCCCCTTGACCAACTTTCCCACTTTTGCGCTCCGCTCTTGAGCTTCCCACCTTTTCTCAAACAGCCCGCGTCCAATTTCAAACTACGCCCCATTCCCTCTTTGCCACCTGCCAACAATATATAGTCCTTCACCCCAGTCTTCAATCCTCTGCTCCCACCTCTTCCCAAAACCCCCTCCGCCTTCCTCTCCCTCTCCTTTTGTGGTGGCTTCTCTATCGCCCCACATCCATTCGCTCTCAACATGACTACACACACTCATCCACACCCTAAACCCTCGCTCCGTCACAGCGCAACCAACGCCTTCAAGTGGGCCGTTGGCTACAATCATACCGAGATCAACCGTCTTGGCATTCCCGTAGTCAGCAGCCGCGACTGGCTCGCCAACATTTTCAACAACCCACGTAGCAACGCCATCCATTACTTTGATGGCCTCTTTCCCTTCCGCAAGTGGATTGCCTCGTACAATCTTCAGTGGCTTATTGGTGATCTCATCGCCGGTGTTACTGTCGCCCTCGTCCTTGTTCCGCAGTCCATGTCCTACGCCAAGCTTGCCGGCCTTCGCCCCGAATTCGGTCTCTACTCCTCCTTCGTCGGTGTCATGATCTACGCCATCTTTGCCACCTCCAAGGATGTCACCATCGGTCCTGTCGCTGTCATGTCGCTCCAGACCTTTAACGTCATTCACAACGTCTTGCGCCACACAAACGCTTGGTCTCCCGAAGTCATCGCTACCGCGCTCGCCTTCATGTGCGGTGTCATCTGTCTCGCCATTGGTCTGCTTCGCCTTGGTTTTATCATCGAGTTCATCCCCACCCCCGCCGTCGCTGGTTTCATGACTGGTTCTGCCATTCAGATCGCCGCAGGTCAGGTGCCCAAGCTTCTCGGTCTCAAGGTCACCACCAACACAAACCCCGCATACCGTGTCATCATCGACACACTCAACCAGCTCAAACATACCGACATCAATGCAGCCTTTGGTTTGCCTGCCCTCGTCTTCCTCTACTTTATCAAGTGGTTCACCCGATGGCTCCCCAACCGCTATCCTCGCACTGCAAGACTCATGTTCTTCGTCTCGGTGTTGCGTAACGCCTTTGTCATCATCGTCTTCACCATCGCTTCTCGTATTTGGCTCGGTCACTATAAGAACTACAAACAGTACCCCATTAGCGTCCTCCTCACTGTGCCTAGGGGTTTCAAGCATATTGGACAGCCCAACCTCACCACCACCCTTCTCTCCGATCTCGCTCCCCAACTGCCAGTGTCGGTGGTCGTTTTGCTTCTCGAACACATTGCTATTGCCAAGTCGTTTGGTCGTCTCAACAACTACAAGATCAACCCCAACCAGGAGCTCATCGCCATTGGTGTCACCAACCTCGTCGGTCCCTGCTTTGGTGCTTACGCTGCTACTGGTTCGTTCTCGCGAACTGCCATCAAGTCCAAGTCCGGTGTGCGCACTCCCTTGGCTGGTTGGTTCACTGGTATCTTGGTTCTGATTGCCATCTATGCGCTCAGCGGCACTTTCTACTGGATTCCTAACGCCGTTCTTTCGGCTGTCATCATTCACGCCGTTACCGACTTGGTGGTGCCCTTCTCGGTGTCGTACAAGTTCTGGCTCATCAGTCCGTTTGAACTCATCATTTTCCTGGGTGCGGTGTTTGCTACCGTTTTCTCCACCACCGAGAACGGTGTCTACGTCTCCGTGGCTGCTTCGTTGGCGTTGTTGCTCATCCGCATTGCTCGCCCGCGTGGTCGATGGCTTGGTCTGGTTCGTGTTCAACATGCCACTTCCAATCCGAATGAGTCGGCGGTTACTCTCTCGCATCGTGATGTGTTTGTGCCTCTTGATGATAAGGATGGTTTGCGCGATCCTTCCATTCATGTCGAGCCTCCACCGCCTGGCATTCTGATTTATCGTTTCGAGGAGGCGTTTACCTACCCGAACGCTTCGCATCTTGCCGATCTCATCATCGACCGAGTCAAGCAGGTTACTAGACCGGGCAAGCCGTCCACTTCGAACAAACTCGGAGACCGACCTTGGAACGATCCAGGTGCTCCCAACCCGCATTTGGTCAAGTTTGCGCGTGCCGTCACCTGCCGTGGACGCAAGGCTGCTCGGCAAGATTCTCATCTGGATGGTTGCGGCGTTGATACGCGTCCTATCCTGCGTGCGATGATCTTTGACTTTAGCTCGGTGAGCAATGTTGACACCACGTCGGTGCAGACGTTGGTGGATGTGCGTACTGCGGTGGAGCGGTATGCGGATGCCAAGGTGGAGTTCCATTTTGCCAACGTGCTCTCGCCTTGGATTCGACGTGGGTTGCTTGCCGGTGGGTTTGGTCTTGGTTTCCCGTCAAAGAGGATTACAGAGATTGCTCCGGTTGTGTCCCAGCCTCAGAATGTTACTTTGTCTGCGCGCGAGCTTGAAGCTCGGGAGCAGGCGGAGGCGGATCGACGCGCCAAGGCGATCGAGCGTATGAGTCACAAGAGCGCCAATGAGGGCTCCGCGTATCCGTTCAAGGGTCGGGCGACTAAGCCGTTGACAGAGCTCGAGGCGGGTCTTGCTGGTGATGGGGCGGCTGCTAGTCGAAGCCGTGTGGATTTGCATGAGGATCTGGATGATGTTGATCCTGACCAGATTCGAAAGGTTACCATTGGCGATGCGCTTTATGATGTGCAGACTTTGGATCAAAATCAGACTAGCAAACGCTCGTCTGGCAATACTCCGTCGCGCGATAGTCTCGAAAAGGTTCTCGAGGAAGGCGAACACCGCGCAGACCGTCCACGCTCGGATCCCGACAGCCACATCTCGGTCCCCATCATCTGGGGCAACAATCTCACCCCCTTCTTCCACCTCGACCTTTCCGCCGCTTTCGCTGCTGCTACCGAAAGTCTCGGCGAAGAATCCCAGCTCGGCTCTAGCTTCGACAAGAACATCTAAACATACCCTGCCTATGCTCCCGATTAGAAACATCTTCCCCCTCCAAAAAAACCACTTTCTAGTTATGTGTCGTGGTGTGTCTTTTGTTAACGTCACCATGTCAAGCAGTGCCCCCTCCATCTTAGGTTGTTCAGGAATTCGGGTTTTTATTTTCTTTTTCTTTTCGACTCATCGTCACGCTTACAGTACACATGTGGTTTGGCGTCCTCTTTACCTCAGCCATGTATTTGTAAATTTCTCGATTTCGATCTATCGTCGCTCCATCTTTCATGCTTTGGTTTGTGGTTGTCGGTGATGGGTCCCGAACGATGAGAAGCTGGGAAATGCAATACAGGACGGTGAGGTTTGAAAGATTTGGAGCGCTTCAATTGGTGGTGTGTGCTCAGCGCTGTGTTCAAAGAACGCGGTAGCATGATGCATTCGAGAGTCAAATGAGGCCGAGGCGCCGAGTGCAGACAAAGGACACAGATACGAAGTGGAACAAGATTAGAGACTCGCAAACGAAGGTGAGGTTGATAAGATATCGGGAAAGACGGTGTGAGAAAAGCTGAAAAGACAGGGGGAGGCTGGAGAGAAAGGGATTGCAGGAAATGGTCTATTTGGCTGTTGATGATGAGCAAAGGGGGCCTTGATTGGAAATCGAAGCCACAATTGTGTGCACTCTGCCTATTTTTGCATGAGTAGTATAGGGAGTTGCAGAAACAAGGTGCTTCCATGGATGCCAGCCTCTTAACATCACCCCGGCGCGACCAAAGCGATGCAGACGAGTAAAACACTCAGAATACCATCGAGGGAACGCCTACGATCCAGCGATTAGTCGATTAGGGGTACCGGAGAATGTATTTGAGTTCGTGAAAGTCCCAACCGGGAATCTCGGCAGCTTCGAAAGAGTCGATGTTGATTAACTTGCTCGTCTTCGATTTGACATCGTACTTCCAAACCAGTTTCGCGAAGGTGTCTTTAGGAAGTTGAAGCAGGGTTGCCGCGGGGCTCTCCGGTTTGAGCACACTGTAGTAGTAGATCTGGCGGCCCCTGAACGGACGTTGCCAAAACTTGGGCTTATACATGCCTATGTAGTTGGACCTTTTATCCGCATCTTGCAATGCTGAATACAAAAACTCTCGGTCTGCGGGAATCGTCACGCGGTAATTATAACTGCGCCAATGCCCAATAGTGTCAACGTACTTTTTGCTTACAAGTCCATGGGACACCCGGATCATATCCCGATCATATGAGTTCAGTTTGTAGGTAGGCGCGGCCAGCACGCTCACGGCCACTACGGCCAGAAGAAGGAGGAAGTAGACAAAGCGCGAACGAATAGCAACCATCTTGACGTCGGTGCGGAGGATTCAGAGCTGTTGGTATATGGCCAGTTTGGTATATGGCCAGTTTGTGAAGGGAGAAACACTACCACAGCCAGAAACCAAGAAGTATATATATACCCACAGGGCACCTTCCAGTTGGCTCAGACAAGCGTGACGAAAAGATCGGCCTCAATCTGCGCAAGCCCACCGTAATGCCCACAACTTTGCTACGTGGGTTACACTTAGTTGTGGCACCTTTCATGTGCGAGTAATGTTTCAATCATCGCGATAGGGGAACAAAATAGACAGCCGTTGAGCTTTTCATGTTGCTAGGTGGGATTTGTGTCAGTGGAAATGGAAACATTATGCCACTAGCCCACTATCTTGGTGGGGGCACGAAGACGTTGCCAGTGGGGATGGCCGTCTTTGCTACGATGACGCAAAGCAATACAGGCGTGTCTGCAGGCGTGTCTGGTCAGCGCGATGTTCAAAGAGCGCGGTAGCACGATGCATTGGACAATCGCATGAGACGCATGCACCGTGTGCAGACACAATGACACAAATCCGAGGTGGAACAAGATGGTATACTCGCAGAAGGTGAGGAGAATAAGAAGATTTCGGGAAAGATGCTGTGAGAAAAGCTGGAAAGCCGCCTTCGCACAGTAGCGGCGGTGAAAAAGCACGATTCTCAAGAAAGCGAGCACAGCGTTACAGCGTTAGGATTGAGTAAACAAGTAAACAAGTAAACAAGTAAACAAGTAAACAAGTAAACAAGTAAACAAGTAAACAAGTAAACAAATTGCAGGGAAGAGGCTATTCCGCTGATGAACAAGGGGGCCTGATTGAGGGCAAAATCCGCAATGGAGTGGAGACACTTTGTTTTACGCACGAGTAGCATAGGGAGTTGCAGAAACAAGACGCTTCGACCGAGGTCCCCGCCCAACCAAAGCGATGCAGACGAGTAAAACACTCAGCATCCCGTCGAGACAAGCCCTGGCGTTCAGCGATCAGTGTTGCTCAAGAAGGTATTGGAGCGGGTAAAAGTTCCAGTCGGGAATTTCCTCATATTTGAGGAAGTCGATGTTGAGCAAGTGGTGCTTTTTCGATTTGACATCGTACTTCCAAAGCAGCATGGCGATGTTGTCAGCAGGAAGGTTGAGCTGTCGTCCAGCGAGGCTCACCGGCTTGAGCCTACTGTAGTAGTAGATCTGGCGTTGCTGGTTGGTCAGACGCATGAATCCCGATGGCTTATGCGTGCCTACGTACACGGACGCGCGTTGAGCATCTTCGAAAGCATGATCCAAAAAGCCCGGTGTTGTGGGGAGTGGCACGCTCGGTTGCACCTTTAGCCAAGGCTTTTGGAACGCAACGTGCCTATCGATGACCAATCCATCGGCTGCCGTGCGCATGTCGTGATCAGCCGGGGTCGTTAGACCGAAAGCTAGCACGCTGACGGCCAATACGGCCAGAAGCAAGAGGAAGGAGACAAAGCGCGAACGAATAGCAACCATCTTGACGTCTGTTTGAGGGTTTCAGACCCGTTGGAATATGACCGGCGTGTGATGGAAGAATCTCTACCACTGCCAGAAACCAAGAAGTATATATACCCACCGGGCACCTTCCAGTTTGCTCAGACAAGCGTGTCGACAAGATCGTCCTCAGTCTGCGCAAGCCCACCTGATGCGCACAACTTTGCTACGAGGCTTGCAGTTAGGCGTGGCGTCTTTCAGCTGTGGCCATGTACGAGAAGTGGGTGGTCTCAATGATCATCATCATGGGGAGCGAGACAACCACGGAGCTGTTCATGTTGCTAGGTGGGATTCGTGTCAATGGACGAGGAAACAGTATGCCACTAGCCCGCTTTATTGGTGAGGGCACGAAGACGTTGCCAGTGGGGATGGCCGTCTTTGCTACGTTGACAGAGAATGCCGATACAAACGCCATATTATTGGGACAAAGTGGATAGGAAGGAAACAATCAGCCCACTACGCTGCCAAAAGCCCCTGTTTTGGTGGTAAGTGTGGGCGTGTGGCACATTTGTGTAGGGCTGTCTGTTTTGAGCTGGCTCAGTATTGCAGATGAAGTGAGCTCTTTCGGACGAATACTGCTTCTTGCCTCTGAAAGGAGCCGTCGCATTTGTCATCTGGTTTACCCACGTGAAGCATGCTCTGTTGGCGAATCGTCGGCACACAATCGGTAAAGAATCTCAGCAAAGAAACGCTCCTACTGGGCTCATCTCAACTTCAATCGCCGAAGGCGCCGGGTCGAATACGTCTCACACCCTGCTTAACATCGTGCACTTGATGACGGAATAAAAACGGGTTGCAAACTATGGCCAAGGCATTTTGAAGGGGTCAAACCCCAAGGGCAGAGAGTTGATTGAGCGACAAAGACGAGATAGGGAGGAAAGGTACAGGGAAAGCGAAAAAAACGGAATTTGGCCTACAGCCAAGAAAGAGAAGAAGCAGTTGGAAAGCAGTGTGTCGAGTGCTCTCCTTGCCCTCTCGAGCTAGTGGAGTGGGAGCACTCTGACACAGAGCTCTAAAAGGAGTATTCGAAGACGGGTGAGGCGGAGAAGTGGCCGTGTTTGGCCAATGCATCGCTCTCTGACCAGCGTTAAAGGCCGCCGGTGGTAGAAGGTGTGGAGTTACTTCGGAGTCCTACGATATACTCGAGTACTTAATGGCGCAAGGTGCTCTTGAGAAAAGTCCAATTCATGATCTGTCCAGCGTTAGTTCCGACCGGCCAGACATCCAATCGCTTCAACACCGTCCCTTTGGAATTTACCTGCCAGAAAGCGAAAATATCGCGAGGATCATGCCTGCGAAAGCCCCACCTGTGGCCGAGCAGACTGTCGCCCGGAATCCTGGTGGTCACGTAGATGTTTTTGCTTCCTTCGCCATAAGTTACGTGGAGTGGGCCGTTATGCGGTGTTTGTGCAAACTTCCAGGCGCTTTCTTCGAGGTTGGGGTGCGCGCCCTTCAGATGCGAAAAGTACCGTATGGGTGGCACGTTGCCTACATTAGCTATGCTACTTCTCACGAAGTCGGTATGAAAGCCATTATAATGGTCGCCAGCCTCTTTGGAAAGCGCAACATCATCCGCTATGACGGAAATGGCCAAGAGGAGGAGGACCAAAGCGACCGAAAGTAGGCGGAAGCAAAACATTTCGGCAGAGTGTTCGTTGAAGGCCTCGATAACGTAGAGTTGCTGGTTGATGTGTCGGCTGTCAAAAGATTTGGAGTTCGAGGGCCTTATAAATGCGATTCCGCCCTTCCATCATTGTCACTGTGCAAACTCATCCTTTTTGTCTCCATCCGTCAGAAGAATCAGTATGAATTCATTGGTCAGGACAAGTCATGAGAAGGACAATGCTTTCAAAGACATCCAATCACATGGTCGATTCAGCGGTCCTCTGTCCCTTCTTGTCAGCTTAACGAACTAGACGAGACAGTATCGGTTGCTTGTTGCTCAAAAAAAGGGTGTCACAGTGCAACATCCTATTGTGTAGTACAGTGCAACATCCTATTGTACAGTACAGTGCAACAACCTGTACTTAACAGTGCAACCTATTGTACAGCACAGTGCAGCAACCTGTTGTGCAGCATGGTGCAAAGCTCTGCGCCATAAGTTTCGGACGAGGCGTCCCGGTGTCCAAGTGACAAGAGCGCCACAAAGGCGTAAGCCACACCGAAACCAGAAATGAAATTCATCTTACCGGGCGTTGCTGGACAACATTACACATACCTACCAGTCATTTGGAGTCCTGAATGAAGAATAAAGAACGGGGGTAATCGGTTTTGCAGCGTCTCCGGCTTGGAACCTTTTCCTCAATTGTGCGCCTTAGAAGTGAGCTCGCTTGAGTCTTTTCAGCGGCGTTCGGCTTTTGCGGATGTGACATGAGCGCAATTCAAAGGCCACCACACTCTTTGCTTATTGACAGGGTGAATGGTGAAATGAATTTGGGGCTGGGAAGTGAAGGGTAATGTGAGACAGGTTTATTTTCGGACAGGAAGAGTGACTTTGAGGAAACAAATATCGGGCATACATGCCACGATCTCAAGACAATGCGCCTTGAGAAGATTTTGACGAGCTGGCAACCCAGCTGAGGGCGCTTGAAACAGTGCGTTATGGCCGTCTAGCAAGATCGTCCAAGACGGTTTGCAGGGAGTAATTCTCCCCTATGGGAGCGCCCGCTGCCCAAGCGTCAAAACCCAGCAGTTTGTGATTGAATTTGAGTTGACCCCGATGCTTCTCTTTATCAACTCTCCAAAAAAGAAATGCGTTCTTGGGAGTACCGTCGTTGAGTCCCCATGCAGTGTTGACCAGAACATGAGAGCTGGGGAGCTTGGTTAAAATGTAGACCGACTTCGGGCTATCTTGATGAAAAGCCCGGTAGACCGGCCCGGCAGATGGCCTGTAGGCATAGTTCCATGCAATTTCGGCCTGTTCCATGCTGGGCTGGATTGTGTACCTGTATGAGTTGGAATACTGCGGTGCATGTCCGCTGTGGCCTAACTCTAAGAAACTTTGCGCAGCAGTCCACACAGCTCTATCCTTGCTGCTCCAGCCAGTCTGCTCTATGGCATGTGCCAAGGAAGCCATCAGAATGACAAGCACACAAGAAACTTTGAAGAGGGAAATCATCTTGAGGTGAGGAGAGAGCGAAATGGTTGAATGTACTTTGGGTGTGGCAGCAGAGAATCTTCTGACATCTTATATATGACGTAGGCCGAATAAGGACTCTTTAGCTTAGCAAGAAAACGGCTGGTATCCATAGAACGGAAAAATCGGGCAACAATGATATCAAGGCGAGAGACAACACCAGGTAGTTGGTTGTCATACTCTGATGCCTCCTGACTGGATCCGCCCACACTGTCCTGGCTGAGCATAACACTCTTTTAGACCATGGGGTCTTGAACTAGGTGAGGCTGCTGGTCCGCTGTACTGGGTTGAGCGCAAGGCAAGCGACAAAGACAATCGAGCGAGAACAGGGTGGGAAAAGCGACAATCGCTAGGCAGTGGCCTAACAACGAGCGAAGAAGATCATCGTTGGAGGAAAATACTGTGTACATGATGAAAGAGAGTGGCAGAAGTTCTCGCCTTTTACCGCGCGAGCCGCAAAGCCACTCTAACCACATGGACACAATTGAATTAATCAGGTGGGCTGGACTTTGAGACAAAGCAAACATTTCATCAGCAAACAATAGCGCCGAAGTCTCCAGGAGCTACAACACCTGTCTTCTGCACAGTTGCTGCGATCCTTTCGCCGCACCGTTCCCAACAAAAGGTTCTGCCAGACCCGCACATATCACTGTCGTAAGATTCGGCACGCTTCGGGTGGAGCTAAAACAAAGTCGCTCTGAGTCTAGTCGAAGTTTGCCTTTCCATTTTCCCAGCTGCAGACGGCTTGTCGACAGTGGCGACATTTTATTTTGACACCAGAAAAATGGGTGCAACAGTGGGATAAATGGCCAAGCGTACTGTACCTCAAGGGGCGCGAAAGATTCTTCCTACTTCTTCCAAGAAGTCGGTACAATCTCTGAGTTCAATCTCGGTTCGGTGTCTGCTGAACCAGGACTTCCAGCTCGGGCAACAGATCCGAAGCTTCTCGCTGGCGAGATTTGGATACAATCGTACAGCTATCCCACCAATTCCGCCAGAACGGATTATGAAAGCGGTTGTCAGGAAATCTCTGGATAGAGAATGCTAGATGTCGCCCACCTGCGGGGGAGTATTTTCTATCGGACCTACTTGGCTCCTTTCTAGTATCGAGGGCCGCATAGGTGGCCATGATCCACGTAGGCTCAGGCAATCTAGCAGGGAGCAGACATGTGTGGATCTCTAAAGGTCAACAACGAGCTCGATGGTTCTTGGTCTGGGTGTTCTTCACCTCTCTCCTAACTCGGATTCGTTGAGATCAAGATATTGGCGATCGGGAGGATTTCACATCTACGGGCTGTCAACTCGATAACGATTCCTGAAAGATGGAAGCACTAGCACCGATATGAACAGCGTTGCCAAGAACAACTCAGGCTTGGGAAAGCGGACTGATGCAACCGACAGTCCACTTGTCATACCGGTAACGTCGTGAACCGAGATCGATCAACATGGCAGCGGGCATGAATCGGTGTTGCATGTGTTGCAGGTGCTTGCAACAACCTGCATCCAAAACTGGGCCACCGATCTCCACTGAGGTCCACTGAGCTCATTTGCGCAGTTGGATCCACTCAGCGACGGTGGGTCTCTCTTACTGCCGATTGGATTCTTCGTCATCTAGAACTCTTCTTTGAGCTGGATGGGTTTGAAAAAATGTTCAAAAGCTTCCTTGGGCTTATTTAAAGCGCTAGTTTTTGTGCTTGGTGGAGTTGAGGCTGAATTTTCCGGTGTCAAGCCCGCAATAGCCGGTACCTGTCTGGTACAATTGCTGAACCGTCTTTGTTGCTCCTACCGACTTTCCCACCATTTGTTGCACCTGAATGGTTCGGAGGACTTTACTTCATCCTCCTCCTCTTTCGCTTTCAAGTTAAGGCGCTTCGGAAGTGAAGATACCAGCCGAGTTATCGACTTAATGAACAGCAACTTTTCGACATGTCGCTGTGAAAGCTGTCCACATATTGATCTCGAGGTGGGGCCCCTAGAGCCTCAAAATGATCACGGTCAGCGGTCCAACGGATAGATCAGGCAGTGAGAACCGGCAGTCTAGCAAGTCTCTGAAGAGATAAAAGGGATCCATAAGCTTGCTTTAACCATGACGCCCTCCCCCCAAATTCCCACAGTCTACTCCTTACACATCAGCTCACCTTCGTCTCGGGCCGAAACAACATGAAGCGAGAAAGGGCTGTACAGTGCCTCACCTTGGTTCTTTTTTTCAGCTTGACATTCGGCTACTCGAGGGCAATGGATTATCCTGGACCGTCCAGGTCTATACATGAAATTTCTTCTTCATCTTCGCGAGGTAGTCCTGTCTTGCAATTCAACTCCGGTCATTCCGGTAGCTCGGGCAGGAAATCAGACACTCTGTACGAGCCTTCTGACAGAGGTACAAGCTCACGTTCCACGCCTCCAGGCTCTAGTGGGGCTACTGGTGGCGTCAGCTCGCAGCGCTCTTCTCAGATCCCTGCATTTGAAGATGGCACCGGTATCATTTGGGGGCCTTACAACTTGCATAAGGATAAGTTTCAGCTGGAATTATACCCATTGAACTTACCAGCTTTCGCACATTTCTATAATGCAGAGGAATCGAGCCCGACGCCTTATCCTCGGAGTTTGCAGGGTTATCCGCTTTCGCCTAGGCCCATCTCCTATCGCCCAGAGCCAGAGTTACTTCAAGCAATTCGCAAGAAAATCTTTGACCGATTGAAGGAGAGAGACATAAGTGCCCAGAGGGTGGACAGCAGCAATAGGCTCTTTTACGAAGGCATGTACCTGTTGCCGCCCCTTGAAAACACTCCCTCTGGTCTGCGTGTCCCCACTAATGTTCTCGAAAATCGAATTCTCAGAGTCCCGGACAACCGTATTTTTTCGAGACCAAAGGCGGAGGTCAACCTCTTCCTTCTCAATTTAGTTACTTCGAGAGGACCAAGACAGATTCTAGCAACCTCGACATTGAAAACGGCCATCTTTACACCGTTACCCGAAACTCCACAGAATTCAAAGCTCTGGCTTTTCTACGAGCGCAGAAAAAGTGTTGGGACAAGCTCAGCGGAGAGGCTTAAAGGGACTTCCTTCCTTGGCGCGATGTTTCTTCCGAAGCACACGGAAACGATGCTCTTGGAAGCTGGCGACATCGTAAGATATGACCCCCGTTAATCCGGCGACTCGTTGGCGAGCTCCGTCACATCAGGTGTAAGAAAAATCCCACCCCTCTAAAAGTTGATACGATGCAGCATTGCTCCAGAAGTGTTGAAAAAATGCGGCTATTAGCTCGGGATACGATTCTAAGCGCCGAAACGACCCGCGGGCAGACCTCGGTTCAAACAGGCAAAGTGTGGTACTCCATCACTTTCATTGAGTAATGCTGATGCACAGGTGTGAATGGCATTTTTTATGGCGCAAAGATGGCCCGCTGAGGTTTGAGAAAATCGAACGCTGGACGTCTCCATCGTATATGTGGTGTGAATAGCGTTGCAGCTTAGATCTGCGCTTTCTTGGAGAATTCATTATTTTCTCGAAAGCTTTTCTAACAGATTGTTCGCATCACTTGGAGGAACCATGCAGTAGGCGCCGGCAACATGCTATGGAGAACGATCAACTTCTCAGAAGCTACGGACGATCCTATAAGCGGAGTGGAGTTTCCGACTCACACTTGATCCCCGTCTTGAAGGAATGTGGTGATCGTCCGTAAGCCCGACTGAAGCAGAGTCGCTCGCGGCACTGCTTTTGGACCAGTACCGCTCGCCCGATTCATTCCAGTTGGAGGAAACACCAAGTGTAGTTCCTATCACAGACATACCAGTATCATAAACAGCGACCTCCAATCTGAACGAGTTGCAATATGACTGGCCCGAAACACTGCAACCCGGGGTGTGGGTGAGTGATCCTCCAATAAACGAAGTAAGCCACGACAAATGTGAATGGTTACCAGCTTTTCAGGATGAGTTCGAGCGTGAATGGGGTCCACACGAGACTCAACCTACGCTGTTCCAAGCACGGGAGTCTCAACTTCGTATGGATCAGCTGGTTCATCTTCACGCCCCGGATGACATAGAGCCTGCAAGCCTGGGGAAAATACAGGGTGCGATTGTTGCGGGTAAGATACCTTCTTACCTTCAAACCCAAGCTGCCAAGTTCCGCCTAGACCCAGAACCCTTGGAAGACCTCCAAGCTTCAATCAAAAGAAGACTACCCAGTGCCCAGATGCCGCTTCACCGAGCAGCTCCGCGACGTTGCGACATGTTGGACTATTGTCAAGCTTGGGGATTGAAAGAGCATTTGCGTGTTTCAGCACCTAGTTCATTCGCTTCTGAGCTTGCCAGATAACTATTCAAACAGCTTAGTCTGGTTCGTCGGGCTTAAGCACGCAAAACATCGGAGCATTTCTCCGATATGCATCATGGCTTCTGCTTCAACTATTATGAAATGTTCTGCCCCTTTCTAGGCAAGGCAAACAGTAAGCGAAGAAAGGAAAACCGAATAGCCGGTAGCAGGCTACGGCATTCAAAGCTGCCTACTCGAGCATCGCATTCTCGCGTGCTGCTACGGTTCATTTCGGCTGCAACTCGGGAAGGGCAAGCTGAGCGCGCTTCTCCCACTCACTGCCTTCATGTATTTCCTACTATTCATCAGCATCTTCATCCGTCGCTATGCAGCTCATGCAACAAGCGCGAGTGTACTTATCCCACTCTATTTCATTTATGCGTACCACCTTCATGTCTATCCCTCTCACCATCATCTTTACCTGTTGCTAAGCCACTGCCTAGCGATTGTAGCATTTTCCCACCCTTGTTGGTCACTCGCCTTTGCGCTCGACAATCCCCCTCCACGGTGGGCCGGTAGCCTTGACGAACTCAAGGACACCAGGTCTAGCCGCATTTAGACCTTCCTATGAATCAAGCGTGTAATGCTCAGCTCGAAAATGTATGTCGTTTTACCCGTGCTGCAGTTGTCGTTTCCAATACCCTAGCCATTTTGTCTTGTGACCTTCCGTTTCCCTCCCCACCAAGTTTGCTGATGAAGTATACTGGATGTTGTACACCTACCATCCCACATTAAAGGCCGAAGCCACCAGTGTCGGCAGAAACTGAAGAGAAATGGCTATACACTACAGCTTCGCTGGCCCAAGCTCTCGTAGGTTTTTGCCGAGTGTTTCCCAAAGCAGGACGATGAGCGAGTTATGAAAAGCTTAAATGTCTGCACAGTCTTCGGTGTCTAACAACACAAAGTCCCCAACCCAACCTGGCTCTCACCTTGCCTCCTAGAAGTCTCTCAAGATGCATTGGCAGTCATTCCCGCGTTTCTTGCTGCTCGCTGCCGTAGCAGCGATCTATGTGGAGGCCGCCGGCAATGGAAACATACGTCAAAGCGAAATGATACCTGTGTGGGAACGAGACCCTAGATATGCTCCCAGAAGGGCCAACCCCGACACTCATTCTTTCTTGCTAACCGGTAACAGTCTCCGCAATGTAGATGAAGCTGCTCCGGCTATTCCACCACAGCCGTGGGTCCGTGTCAAATCCGGAGCCAGCTCAAGCCGGGCCCCCCCAAGCACCCGGTATGAAATTCCGGAATTCTGGCATGCTGGCACTACGTTTGGACCCTACCCGATCGGTGAATCAAGGTTCGAGCCAAAGGCATACCCAATTAAGATCAATGTCTTTCGACATCTGTACGCCTCGGGCCAGCCTCGACCTGCGAATTTTGAGACCTTCGTCAACAGTGACATAGAGGCTAATAGTGGAAAGCTGCTCGACACCTATGGAACTATCTACTTTCCCGAGCCACAACGATTGCTAGAGATTCAGAACCTAATCTGGGGCAAGCTGTCCGAACGCGGAAGGGCTCCTTACCAAGTGATGCCAGAGACTCTATTGCCGCTTAAAGAAGGCGAGTGGTTGTGGCCACCTACCGAGATTGCACGAAATGGAATCGGCTTGCAGATTCCTGCGCAGATCATCGAACGTCGCGTCCGTAGAACCATCTGGGTTCAATACGCATACCATTCCCAAGAACAACCTACCATGTTACACTTGACAGTGCCGACATTTGGACGTCAGCGCCATATCTTGGCCTACCCATTGGTTGGAGGCGAACACGTGCGGGTTGGCTTTGCTCGTAGCCAAGAACCTATAAATTCCAAATTGTGGTATTTCTTTGAGGGTATGTCAGAAAGGACAAATGGACGCGAGCTGAACAAGATGGCCTTCCTTGGAGCAACGTATCTTCCTAATGATTTGGAAATACTTCTCCTCAACACTGGAGTTGCCACACCCGCCTTTCAAAGCGTTTTGCATCATTCGCATTGAAGACCTGTGGTAGCCCCAGATTTTGGCCAAGAGTTTCCATCAATGAAACAGCATGCAAGCTTTTAATCTTCCTCGAGTCTCTTCACTAGATTTCCCGCGTGTTCTCATGTAGCACCGTCCCCATAAATCGACCGATATCGACCAATGAGCTGGCTCTGGCTCTGAACCCTCGTGCTCCCAGCCGTTTGACCCTGACATGCATACTCGAGTACATTGCTCTGTAAACTGAATGGCCATGCTATTGCGTGTAACAGTTGTGGTTGACTCCGCCGTTTAGCATTGTTCGGCACAAACTGTTCGCTTTGCCTATGTTGCTCAGATTGGTCGTGCGAAATATTTGTGACATTGAGACACTAGCTTTCCACATACTCTTGGTGGATCGGATCCTCACACCTTCTCATAATTAGTCTAGTTCATGGTCAAGTGATGAGAGTGAGCTCGAAGCCGCCAGGGAATGAAGGAGAAGGTGCTTTACAACTCTCAAACTAAGAGGCAGTGTTTGGGTGGCTGCAACATGGCTCGTGTCGTGGGATTGTGTCGGATGAGATGAGCTGAACAGCAACGGCTTAAAACCGAAATACGATGAGGGAGTTGCTGTGGCTGGACCAAGCTTGCGAAGCCTTCGAGCTTGATAGAGAAGATAAGACCGTGATGGCCAAGTAAGAGAGCGGCGTAGAAACGAAGTGAGGTGATGAGGAGAGCGGTTGTAGCACGTGCTCCCCTTCCCCATCGGAACTAGATGGAAAGCTTTCCGAGGAGCCGAACTCCTATAATACGCCAGTGTGGCGCCCATTTTCAACGCAGTGTCGAATTGTCTCGTAGTGATCGTTATGAAACTCAGCAAACATAGACATGTGTATGACATTGAGCACTCGAGATCCGGCTGTACTCTATCAGGTGCTGCATTTTCAATTCAAAGAGGAGCCAATCTGTGTGACGAGCTTGTTGCGCTATCACCATTCACACGTAAGCGCCACTCACAAAAGAGAGACTCTGACCTGGCACACTTGTTCACAACTTTCCACGCCTCCCATCCACATTGAGACTATCTCACGCCAAGCGCCACCAACAATACCGGTTGCTCGGTTCGCTTTCTTGGCTGCAGCTAAAGTTGTGCGGAGGCATGCAGCCCAAACATAGCTGTCACTACCATGATGCTTTTCAGCCAGTCGCCCAACTTTAGTACGAATGGCAATCCCATCGCCTTGAACGGCCTTAGTTTTGCAAAAGCAGTCAGTGAAGTGTATGTAGCTTTCATGCACGTAAAAGACATATAAGTACTGCACAAACGCTCTCTCTCAGCTCATTTGCTACGTCGATTCTTCCACATCACATACTTTCTCGAGTCTATGATCCTTTCCTCCTCGCTTTTTGGAGACGATGCCGATGCGAAGACCGCTCCTATACCTGGTGATCCTTCTGATCGTGTTGATCGCCATTGTTCGAGCTCCAAATGGGCCACCTCAGGAAACATTCCCGGAATATCATCTCTTTCCCCCTCCTGCTGCCTCACCCCGCGCAAATCGTCTGGTACAGTTTCCACTTCCGAGACTGTCTACCGATGCGGAGCAGTTTTCGCAGTCTCACCAGCACGTTGTACCGCCTCCAGTCTCGAATACAGAGAGTTCTGGCTCATCAAATGACCTTTCCGAGGCTCGAGACCTGCCAGAATATCTACGAGCCTCCGGCTCAAGCTCTATCACGGCGGGTGGAAATCAAGTCTTGTATCCGTGGAATGCAGAGGTGCCTCCTGGTGCTATATTGTTATCGACCACTTCGCATCCGCAAGCGCAAGGCCTTTCAGCGCCTCGCTGGCAGATAAACCAATTCGCAATGGGGGATGGTAGACAATTTGGGCCATTGCGCATCGGTGGCACCCAGTTCTATGCAATGCCATACCCTTTGAGGATGCCTCTGTTTCAGCACCTGTATACGAACAGAGGCTTTGCTCCCACAAATTTTGACTCCTTTGCTTTGAACAACCACCTCTACGGGTTTCACGAGATCCACTTCCAGCCTGAGCCACAGCTCCTGTCTGATATTCAAGAGACAATCGCGAGAGCGTTGCTCGCTGTTGGAAGGCAGTATCATCGCGTCCAATCTGGTTCCTCCCTGTACGAAGGTCATTGGGCATGGCCACCTGTTGCAATGCACCCAGATGAAGCTGCGCTGGAAATGCCCGGTGCACTTCGAGAACGAATCCAACACGCTGTCTTATCACAGTTCAGCATTCATCAAAGTCCCTGGCCCAGATTCCACCGTCTACAAGTTCCCACAAGTCAAGGTTTTCGGCATGTCTTGATGACACAAGTGCCAAATGAAGTGTTCACTGAGGTGGCTCGCTCGGCCACAAAAGCACAGTTTTGGTTGTTCCACGAAGGCAAGGTGGATCCAGCCGGAAGACCGGCCGTAGCTTTGCTTGGAGGCATGTTCCTACCCAACGATGCAGCAGACGCTCTGTATGCATCTGGAAACCTACATGTCGCCTTCTCATCTTGGGTAGGCGATGCACATTATTGATGCGATGTTGACGTTCAACCTGACAACAATCGTATTTTGGCCACTGTAAGTGGCAGCTAGAGCTGTGCTTCTCAAGCTTGCTCACACGTTGTCATCACGTATGCACGCTTTGCACGCTTTGAGGTGGGATGTAGTTGTAGTTCTTCGGATGGGAGGGCAAGAACGTCTAATCCAGTTGCCGCACTGGTTCATGGTGCTATTGTCGTTGTGAGCGATCCTCGAGGACGCCTTCTGTTCATCGCCTTTCCCACCAACTAAGCTAATGATGCCCTTCCCCCCATTTAATCTTATGACGCCAGACCTAGCTTGTTCCAGTTTACGCCTGCCTATTGTTTGGTCCCACACTTTTAGCTTGTAAGCAAAGGTCTACGCCTTGCTCTTGCCGCAATCACAGTGTTCGTTCCACCCACCTCCAGTGTCTAGGATTGCTTCTCCCTAACACCTTTGCTTACCCGTATGTCTGGGCTTTCCCACCTAGACAAGTCGCACGAAGATCCTACTTGACCGAAAACTTGGACAAGTCCGAATGCTAGCTGAATCGGTGTTCAAGCTTTGCATTTCTCATCTCCCACCATGCATGCTTTCTCAAAGGAAGTGATCTTGCAACAGAAACTGATCATGAACGGCAGGGGTTGGCGATTTCAGCGCAACCGCATGCTAGGTTTCATGGCGAGGGACACCGGGCATCCAGACCACGAACCTTGCATGCACTGTGGTTAGGTGCTTGGTGGGCAAATCCATGTGACGGAGTTAGCAGACTGGGGGAACTGCAAATGAAACATGCTTCCCACCACGAGAAGAAGGTGGGTCAAGTTTCACACGTCAGTAAAATTGTGGGCTCGGCGAATATGACTGGCCGCTGTTTTAGGGATGACAACAGCGGCAACTGAAAGTGCTGGTGTCCTGGGCTTAGGGCTAACTGTAATGCAACCACGCACGTTAGATTGGGTCGGGCACGATTGCAAAGATATAAGTGCGCCGAAACCGGTCAGTCACAAACGTCTTGGTACCAAAGCGTTGCATATTTCCTATTCCACTTTCTCTCCAACTTGAGCCACAGCTGAACAAGATGAGGACTCGAAGGTTGGTTCAAGGGCTTGTCCCGTTGCTACTCTTTATGGGTTGTGCTCTAGCACAAGCAGGCAATGGGCCGCCCGAGTACGAGCTCTTTCCAGGGGGCAGTGGTAGATCAGGCTTCTTTCAGCCACCACATGAAACCAGTTCAGGCCATAGCACAGCGGCTAGGCTGCCTTCGGACGAGGAGCTCTTTGCGGCCATGACGGCTGGCCAACGCGATGCTATGGCGGCGGGCCAACAAGCAAACCAGCTGCACCAAGTCCGCGACTGGCCATGGAACCCGACTCGCCGCGCATGGACGCTGAACGAGTGGACTCCAGGCACACTTCGAGCACAGGGGACGTTCCACGAATTCCAGCTGAACGGAAGAACGTTTGGGCCTTATACGGTCGGCGGTGCAAGGTTTGAAGCAAAGTCCTATCCGCATGATCTTCCGTTCCTGCAAAACACTTACGACCGCACCCCAAGGTTGCTTCCAATCGACTTCGATCACTTGATTCGACAAAACATTTTCTTGGCCAATGAACAAGTGTTCCGTCCAGACCCACACACGTTGGATCTGGTTCAGAGGCGGGTGTTGCTTGGGTTGAGTGCTCGTGGATGGTATCCGGCTCGTGTCGGTGGCAACAGCCAGATCTTTCAGGGCGAATACCTGTGGCCACCTGTGAAGCCGACTTCGAAAGGCTCGGGGTTGGACATGTCTAGAGCCGTGAGAACACAATTGTTTCATGGTGTGAAGTCGAGGCTGAAAGCTCATAACACAAGGGCTCCGATGATATGGCATTTACAAGTGCCCGAAGTGGACCATACAACAAGACACATCATGATGACACCTGTGGATTGGGAGTCATACACCGATATAATGGGATCAGGTGTCAACTCGGACCTCTGGCTCTTGCACGAAGCTCAGGTGGACCCACGCGCACTACATGAGCCTATGCTGGCTCTACTCGGCGCTATGTTCCTTCCTAAAGGCGCAGCGGGCACGCTGAATGCGAACGGAGTGATAAAACCTGCTTTCTCCCACCTCATTAGTGCTCACTGACGGGTTGATTTAAGCACCTTGCCGTTCACCTCGGTTGCAATAGACAGTTGCATTCGAGTGTCTCATCCAGTGCAGAGCCAATAAGCGAGCCAAATCTAGTGTGTGAGAGCCAGCACACGTACTCTAGGCAGTTGACTTGTGTGTAGCCAAGCCCCAAGGCGCAAGGGCAGTCGTGTAGACACCTTCTGTCTTGGCTGAGCTTGTGTGTTGCAATACACGACGAGCATGCCAAGCGCTGTACAGTAGTGTACAGTACAGTACGTTGTGTTGCGCGGTGGCAAATATAACTCTGCAGGTGGCTGCAGGTGGCTGTATGCGTGCTCATCATGCATGCGTGTGCTGCGCGTGTTGCAGGGTCTCGAACCAAATTCGGGCTTGGGGCGCGTAGCCGGCGGGTGTGAGCGGTCCAAGTCGCAGCAAGTCGCAGCAAGTCGCAGCGTACTGTGCTGAGCTGTTGCTGTGCTGAGCTGTTGCTGTGCTGAGCTGTTGCTGTGCTGTACTGCACTGCACTGTACTGTACTGTATCTAATTCGACAGCACGGTCTCTTCTGTCGTCTTGACAGCAACAACATCATCGTCGTTTTCCTGACAAGATCCGGTTCGACCAGCTCCATCTCTCAGGCTCCGACGTTGGCAATGACTTCCATGTCCGCTGCTCCGCCGTCGCTCATACGCTCATAGCGGCGCATCTGCTTGCTCGCTCCGCCATCTGATGCGGCAGACGACATCCATAGCCGTCATAGCCGTCATCAACCACCAATCGGCGCCATTGTTGCAAGCATGCACCACACTCAACATCAAACCAACCACGATGCGGTTCCAGAGCGACCCGCACTGCTGCCCAACGCCGCTTCGCTGCGCCCTACGCATGTCACTTCTCATCTACCGCCGATCAAGTCGCTACAGAATCCCAATCATACCTCCAGGTCTCGTTCGCCATTTCGACGTCGCAAACACGATTCTCGCCCATCAGAACATCCCACTTTCTCTACCAATGCTCGCAAACTCCTTCCCAGCTCTAACACGCTCCAGACTTTCCTCACAGTCACTCAAGCTCCCCATTTGGGTCACACCCACCACTTCGGTAGCCGCGATGATGGAGCCGCTGCACCGCATCACGCGCATGCGCACGACTCGTCACCAAAATGGAGAGTGCGTAAGACGCCAATCTTCTCTGGGCTTTTGGCACCTTTCTCGATTATGCTAGAAGTTCCAGGCTTGACGTCCAAGTGGTACGCCAAGATCGACCAAAACGGCTTTGTGGAGCGCTTCGTAGACAACCCCCCCATTCTTACCGTCGGTCTCTCCATCTCGCTAGGTGCGGCTGTGGTGGCCAATGCGGCCATCATCTTTCGGTTCCTCGAGGTGCTGCGCCCGCGTCAAAGCATTGCGTTGGCGATTGCAGGCTTTGCTCTCCACGACTTGATCAACGTGGTGGCGCTGGCGACTTTTGGCGGCATCTATGGGCCCAAGCACGATGGTCTGAGCCTGAGTGCATCCTATTGGATGGTATGTTCCTCAACCATTACCTCGACGCTTGTCACCATCAGCTTGGTTGCCGACTATGTTCGAACCAAGGACTTTCGACACGCTGGATCTGGGTTGACACAGCTGCAGAAGGGCCTGGTGCTGGCGGGCATGGCATTGCTGCTGTACCTATCGCTCGGATCGCTCATCTTTGTGTTTGTCATCAAGATCGACTTTATCACGGCGCTGTACTTTTCAACAGCAACGATCTTGACAGTAGGATTTGGCGATGTGGTTCCGCAAAGTGCAGGCGGCAAGGTGCTCGTCATCCTGTATGCGCCAATCGGAATCGTTCTCGTCGCGATTGTGGTCTCCTCTGCGAGAAACACGATCCTCGAGACTTTCCAGGCAACACTATTGGCGCGCACCAAGGAGCGGCGTCGACGAATGGCCGAACGAAGAGCAGCGCAGAAGGAGCACAAGCGTCAAGATCGCGCGTTGCGTCGCATCATGCCTCGCACGTCCACATTCGGACCTGACGCTAGTGCGGAGGGTAAAGATTGTGCAGACGATAGCAATGACTTTGCAGATGCACTCGCGCGGATGGAGAAGCAAGCTGCCGACCATCATCCCCAAAACGAGTCGCCCGTCGGCAGTGGCGTGACCGGTTCATCGGTCGACACCAAAACGACCTCGGAAAGTACCAGCCATACCACCAAGCATGATCAGGATTCCAGTGTTGCAGCCGAGAAGGATCCTCTTGCCATTGCAGGCGATCCAGCATTGCAGCGCGAAATCAAGGCGCTTCAGCACGAGCTCTTGGTTGCCCAACGAAGAACCGAAGAAGAATTCCGACAGTTCGAGGAGCACTCGCGCCACGAGGCTATCATGGCAGCACGGATGAAGCTCGCGCTCGCAGCGTCGATGACGCTTGCATTCTGGCTCCTCGGTGCCGTTGCTTTCAGGTACGCTGAGCGATGGAGCTACGGTGGAGCACTGTGGTTCTGCTTTATCGCCATGATCACCATCGGATATGGAGACTACCATCCGTCAACACAGCTGGGCCGAGGGATCTTTGTGATTTGGGGATTGATGGGTGTAGCTGTGCTCACGATCCTGTTGGCGGTTGTGCAGGATGCGTTTGGTGGCATTTTCCATAAGCTGTTGACCAACTCGACTTCGAGGCTGTTCGATCGGGCGGAGCGAAGGGCGCAAAAACGGCGCTTGAAGAAGCAGCAGGAGCCAGAGACCGCGACAAAGGCAGAGGATGACATGGAAGCCACAGATACCCGCCAAGCTGGATCGAGTTCGGTTCGAAAACTGCATCTAGCGCAAAGGAAGAGCGAAGGCGACGTGCCACAGCGCAAGTATCACACCGACGCGGCAGAAAGGAAGGGAAAGAGCATGGAAGCACGTGTAGAAAGGTCTGCACGTGCCGCATCACCAGAGCCTGTCGAGATGGAGGGACTGGAACCACCTCTGAAGCTCGTCATCCCATCGTTCTTACTGGAGCAAGTCGACAGCACGGGCGATGGACTGTGGAGCACGCACATCCAGCTTCCACGCAACGCAGCCGCCAGAGTGGAAGACACACTGGTGTCGACACCTCAAAAGCTTGCGTTTGCGGCGCTGCAGACGTTCCAGCACTCGGTGCGAGTGCTGCGACTCCACGAGCCCATGATCGTGCAGGCAATGAACGACGTTCCTGCGCTGCGACACTATTACACGTCTCGTCAACGTGCGCAGCCAACGCATGCGGACGAGAGCCAAGATGGAAGCGCAACGGAGTTAGACGCTGAGACAGCGCTGCAAAACCTGCATGCGTCGCTGCAGCAGACGGCGAATCCAGAGTACGACAAGGTGGCGCAGCTGGTGGTCGCCAACGTCGAGTTTGAGCATCACCTGAGGGTGCTGCTGGATGGATTTCAAGGGCTCAAAGACCGGGTGGAAGGCTTTAAGCAGACGCAATTGGAGAGAAGCAGAACCATGTCCATGTCAGAAAAGCCGACGATCCAAGCCGCACAAGACTCGCCGCAAGAGCGGACGAGAACAGAAGCTTGACAAAGTTGGCCACGCATAGTTGACTTGTACACTACATTGACGCAGCTACCGCAACACATGTGGCATGACACGATCGCATCCCGATTACCAACCATCTACGACTGTTGCGATTTCGTCAAGCCGGGGAATCTGGACTGGAGGATGTGGAGCAGATGGGGCCAGATCTGGTTTGAGGAGTCGCCTTTCAAGTTGACAAACAGCTCGTGCTTGCCGGATGCAGTTGCGGCGTGTGGGTGTGATTCGGTGCGGCAATCAATGTCGACGATGGAGCCAGACTTTTGGCGGTAGTATTGAAGCATGGGTTCTGTTTGGGCGTGGAACGATCGGAGACGTTTACCAAAAGTTTCTACGTTGTCGTCTTCACGCTTCGAGAGCGGCTCGCCCGTGATGTCGTCCTTTCCCTCGACGTTGGGAGGATTGTACGAGAGGTTGTAAACGCGCCCGGAGCCAAGGTGGGTCCAACGCTCTACAGACGTGGAGGAATTGCGCGAAAGAATCACAGAGTGAGCCGATGGTGAGTTTGGGGGGATTGGAGCGGAGAGCGGATGTACTTACGCAGGATTCTGTCGAGGATGACGTGTTCGGGAACGTCCAAGTTGACGACCAAGCTCAAAGGCTTTCGCTGTTGCTCCAGCATCTGGTCTAGCATCTGTGCCTGGCCGAGAGTCCGTGGGAATCCATCCAACAACCAGTCGCGCCCGGCCAACGCCTTGACCTCAGCGCCGATCAGGTCCATCATCACCTGATCTGGCATGAGGCCACCCTGTTTGATCACCTGCTCCGCGCGCTGTCCGATGTCGGTGTTGCGCTGGATGTGCGATCGCAGCACATCGCCCGCGGACAGAACCGACACGGCGTAGTGCTGGAGCAGACGCGTCGACTGCGTTCCCTTGCCCGAGCCGGGCGATCCGACGAGGAGCATGCGCATGTGGCTATCACGCGCGCCACTCGTCGAGCCAAACCATCGCATGCCTCCGACGCGTGTGCTCGACGTCGAGCCATGGCTTCGGATGCAGCGGAATCCAATCCGAGTCGTCATGATGCCCACCAGACCGGGATTCTGCACCGTCCAGCTCCGATCCGCTGTAAGTCGACGCAGCACTGAACAACGCGCTGCGAGGTGCTGTGTGATGTGGTGAATGAACCTTTGATGTGTGGCGCATGTGAAGCCAAGCGTGGCGAGCGCCCAAACGCAGCCGAGGTGGTCCTAGCGCCCACGCCGGTCCGGAAGTGCCAAATTGGCACCGGGACGCGAATGCTGATTTGATTTAGCACTCGTCTCTCCCTTTTTTTTTTCTTTTTTTTTTCCCCCTCTTGGCTCGTGGGTTTGGCCCGCAACCGGCTACTGTATGAGCTTCACGGATAGGGATAGGGATCGGGATCGGGATCGGGACACCGATCTGTTTGCCTCTTGTTCCCAACCGTAACTATGACTTGTCCCCACACCGCTCTTCTGCTCAGCATGTCTCTTCTTGGAACGAATCATGGATTCATATTGCAAACATTCTATACGAAACGCTCTTGGATGCACGGGTACAAAAATAAACACGGCGTCGACGGCGGTGTGGTGGTTCTAGCGCCCCATCCAACCACCATCCACGACGAGCATCTCACCGCTCACATACTGGCTCGCCTGCGAAGCAAGGAAGAGCAACGGTCCCTTAAAGTCAGCGGCGTCACCCCATCGACCCGCAGGGATTCTCTCGCTGATCTGTCGCAGCCTCGTCGCGTCTGCGAGCAGCTTCTCGTTCATGTCCGTGGCAATGTAGCCTGGAGCGATGCCGTTCACCTGCACGTTGTGCTTGGCCCATTCGTTGCTGAGTGCCTTGGTCAGCTGGCCCACCGCTCCCTTTGCGCTTGCATATGCGGGTACAGTCAGCCCGCCCTGGAACGTGAGCAGAGAGCCAAAGTTGATGATCTTGCCCGAGCGACGTGGCACCATGTGTCGACCAGCCGCTTGCGAGAGCAGCCACACCGCCTTGAGGTTCACGTTGAGCACCTCGTCCCAGTCCGATTCCGGAAACTCGGTCGAGGCGTGACGACGTTGGATGCCGCCGCAGTTGACCACAATGTCGATCGCACCAGTGGGTGACAATCCAAGTGCGCGCTCAAACAGTGTCTTGACCTGCTCCATGTCAGAGAGATCGGCCTCGACCGTCGAGTGCTTCTGCGAAGAGGTCTGGCCAGCCACCGCGGTGAGCGGAGAAAGAGCAGGGTTGGCACCATCGCCACAAGCAACAGTGCCCGGGCGAACAGCAAGGATCACGCTAGCACCCGCCTCGACCAGCGCAACAGCACACGCTTGGCCGATACCACGAGTACCTCCGGTCAGCAATGCGGTCTTGCCCGACAGGTTGAACAGGCCCAACGACGAAGTCGATGGTGTCTTTTCGCAAGCTGCTTCCGAAACCGACATGTTGCGTTTTATGAAAAGTGTTGGTGCTGACGAGCTGTCGCCTCGTACTCCAAGTACGTTTTGTTTGCCAGGTGTGGAACCTCAAGAGAATGGGCGGATGTAAACAGAGATGGCTTCCAGGAAATGAAAGAGTAGGTTTAGGTTAGGTGGACGGGAAGGAGCTTCGACGACCGACATACGGGACACACCCTTTTATCTGATTCTCTCGAGGCCGCTCCTCAGCCCACTGAGAAACACCACTTTCGGGCGACGCTTGCGATCAACAGCCAGACTGGTCGAGACGCCAGCTCGGGTGTTCAGTGCGGGGGACCACAGGCTACACAGTGCGACTCGCGCGGCGTCAAGAGTCAGTGCGTTCTGGGCCGGACACTTCGGACCGCGTCTCCGGGCGCAAGAATTTCTTTTTCTTGGACGTGTCACTGCTGCCGATGCAACATGATTCAAAATTCCGTGCCGTAGCCAAGTATCGGCGGCCTACCTCGGACACTTGTGTCGCAATGACGACAGTTGAATGATGGTTGAACTAGACCTACTGCACAAGCGTTGATGTTTACTGCAAATGCGTTGCTGTTTACTACACAAGCGTTGTTGTTTGCTGCGAAAGTCTTGTTGTTTACTGCGCAAGCGTTGTTGTTTACTCCACCAGCGATGAACAAGGGTTTAGCACACAAACCCACGAGATGCATGCTCGCTGGCTAGCTTTGGCTGATTTCTGACGTGGCTTGCTGATCGCCTTGACGAGCAAGCAGTTCCTTTCAGTGGTACTATCATATGCTGTGCCCATGTGGGCTGGGATAGCACGAGAAAAATCAACCCGACCCACAAGGTTCATCATGGTACAAAGGAACGGGCTGGTGGCACCTTCACGCACAGACCTTGACATGGTACAGTTGCAACAACACGAGCTTTGAGGCTGTGTCTAGCCTCCCATAGAAGATCCGTATTGTTTTCCTTCTGCAGACTTAGCGGTGCCACTTTACTTGGACCGGCGGTTGGGTCTTGGTCGCTCTGCCACATAAAGACACCATGATCACAGCCCTTGGCGCCAGAATCTCTTACCGCACACTCTCCACTAGACATCTCACCTGCCACACGTTTTAAGACCTTCATTTGTACTTTTGATCTTGCTCTTTCCTTCTAGTATCCGTCTTCGCTGGAACGATGCGATGGACTACCTTTCTCGTCCTGTCCTCAATTGCCCTTCTCTTCGTCTCCACTGTCGCTCTTCCAGTCCCCAAATCCAAGTCAGGCCAGGAAAGAATCAAGCCCCGACAAGTTGAAGAAGAGCTGCTCCAGGGTGCCGAAGATAGCGTTGAGTTGTTCGATACACCTCGTATCCACGACTCATCAGAAAAGATCCACGAAGGTACTGCAAAGAACAACATCACAGCGAATCGACTTTTGGAATCTATGCAGACACCACAGGAACAGGGGCCAACACCGCCGAGGCTGAGTCCAGTACTTATTCAGCTCGAGGTGGAAAGGTACAACAGTAGAGCTGGATATCGTGCTTCTAGTCAGCAGATCGGACCGTGGACCTATCGACAACGGACCGAGTATGGCGCCTACAGCCGACAGAGCGCTTATGGTGCCTACAGCCGACAGAGCGAGTACGGTTCGTATCGCTGAGAGGAGTACGCGTAGATACTTGTCGAGAAGCTTTCCCCTTGGGCTCTCGGTAATTCAACATTCTTTAGTAGACAATCTGTACTTGCTTTGCTCCCGTAGACTTCTTGATGAAGTCTGCAGTTTGGCGGTCACTTTCGGTCACTTGTGTGTCTGTCGATTAGTGTTGTGAAAAATGAAGCGTTTCGCGGTGGGATAAGGCTGCAAGTGACAACGCACGAGTGGGTCGGTGCAATCGTGCCTTTCCGGACCGGCTTTGGTTGTGTGGGTGACAACTTCATCACCCTTCCTTTCTGCCTCGTTTCTACCCCTAATGGCATTGTCAGCAGACCCACGACCCCAGTTCAATCACAGAATTGCAGCCACGCTTGCCTCTTTTCTCTTCACTTTCACTCGTTCGTTTCCTCGCTGTCGGTTTACACCATCCACAGCCTCTTTTCTTTTTTTTTTTTTCCACCATGCCATCCCGAGCCGGGACGCTTTCGCGAGCGGCGTTGCTCATGCTCGCATGCCTTTCACTACTCATATGCGTGACGCCAATTCTCGCGAATGAGGTGGTGCAAGACCCACTAGAGGCGCAAGCCAGCAGTTTTGGCTGGCTCGCGATTCGTAACTTCACCTACTGTCTCTCGTCCAACCCGGATCCACCCAACAAGCCGCGAGGTGTGCAGCCCAAGAAAGGCGGTGCCACCACGCTCGGAAAGGGTCAAGAGAGATTGACAGGAATGGGAGATAGTGTGGTTGTTCTGTATCATCCCGAAGACACGAACAAGGCGATTGCATGGTGCAATACTCTGGTCGCGTTTCAGAGCACCCCGCATGTTCAGTGTAGTATGGCGCTACCCACTTGTCAGAGATGCGATGCGATCAGGTCTAAGAGTGGTACCGGATCGACTGGTGCAGTGCAAGATGGAAAAGCCGGTAGAAGGAAGCGAAGAAGGGCCCCAAGCAAGAAATTGGGCCCGCAAAAGTGGAATCAACCTGTAGAGCGGTTTGGCGGTGCTGGCGATGGTGGATCGGGTGTGTGGCAAAAGCGAGGCAATGGGAACAATGATCCGAGCGATGCGTGGGTGCCTCTTCCTGGTAGTGATGCTCAAGTGAGCCCCCCGACGAGGGGTATCACTGGCCGTCCGTTTGGCACGAGCTTGTTCGGTGGCGGCGCTGGTTCGGGCGTGGATGTGGAGAACGACGCTGGACTGGAAGCGGCGATTTCAGAGTTCCAAGACTACTGTGAGAACAAGCTCACACTCGCGGTTCGAGCTGATTGCCCTTTCCACATTGTCAAGGACTGGTCAGACGAGCCACCGTTTGACCTGCATCGCTTCTGCATGTCGTTGCGGGGCAGCGATGGACACACGCTTCATTCAGAACCTGGCACAGGCAATTCTTTGGGTGGTGCAAGTAGAGATGCGTCAGGAACGTCACTCGGGAAGGACGATGGGGCGAATGGGCATGGAACAAAGGCACCTGTAGTCCAAGGCGGCGAGGTTGACGGGACTGATGGTACAAGCGGCAGGGGGAGGGGAGCTATGGATCCTAATGACCCTATCGTACCGTTTCCCAACGATGGTGGAGTAGCAGCGGGACAGCCCAAAGTTGGGGGAAAGAGGTAGCTGTGGTGGTATACACGGTGGAACAGTCAACATGTCGACGTTGCCCGTTTGCTTGCTTGCTTGCTTGTTTGCTTGTTTGCTTGTTTGCTTGTTCGCTCCCTCGCCAGAGCCTGTTTGATGCTGCTCTTGTGTCAAAGGGAGCAGGTTCATTTACATTTTCGAAGCCTGATTTTGAATTCACATTCGAATTCACATTCGAATTCACAATTTTGTGTCTTTGCTCGTATAATAAAATTTCTGGTTTATCTCGAGCCTTGTAAGGGCTCTCGAGTGGTTCGAAGCTGCGACTACGCGGGAGAGTGACAGTGGCTGCTTCTCTTCAAACGGCACGCAATTGAAGATCATGATTGCTCTTGATACCATGACATGCGCCGTAAGCAAGCCAGGAGACTTGCACGTCCAAACGCCATGCGAATCAAGGTGGGGGAGCCAGCCGAGCGCGGCAAGAATGGACAAATTCTGGCACCATTCCGGTTTTCGATTCGAACGCGATCCGCAACAGCTTGGCCCATGCGCAGCTAGCCTTGCTTGAATTCCGTTCTTGTGCTCGCCACGCTGTGTTCCTCCCCAAACACCCACGCTTTCTGCCACCGTTCTTGGCTTCCTCCATCAAGCTCAAACAGTGTCGAGAAGATCGCGAGTCATGTCGAGCAAGCTGACTCTGCAGTCGACGTATGCGCTGGGCGAGGGCGTCGATATGCCCGCGCTCGGTTTTGGCGTTTACAAGAGCCCTGTAGATGTAACCGAACGATCGGTGATTACCGCACTCAAGACGGGATACCGCCACATCGACAGTGCGCAGTACTACGAGAACGAAAAGGAGTAAGTGCGCCACGGCTTTGCGCGAAGTAGATCAAGACGAAAGTTGACAAAGTGTGTTTGGGTTTGTGTTTGTGTTTGGGTTTGGGTTTGGATAGGGTTGGAAATGCAGTTCGAGCTTGGTGTTTGGAGACACACTCTTCGAGACGGGATGTGTTTGTGACGACCAAGATCATAGCGCCGCTCAAGACGCAGGAGGAGACGCTCGAGTCGCTGCGCGAGTCGGTCAACAAAATCAACCTTGATGGTGAGTGAATGCCGACGCTGTCTGCGTGGAGCGCGAGAGAGGCGAACTGACAAGGATGTTTGGATTGGTGTGCATGCTCTGGTGATGCAGGCTACGTGGACTGTTTCCTGATCCACACGCCCACATCTGGGCCGGAGGGACGCAAGCACCTGTGGGATGCGCTGAAAGAGCTTCAAGCGGAGGGCAAGGTGATCACGATTGGAGTGAGCAACTACGGTGTGAAGCATGTTCAAGAGCTGATTGATCGCAACCAGACGCCTGCGGTGAACCAGATAGAGCTGCACCCCTGGTGTCAGCAGCGTCCGATCGTGGAGTTTTGCAAGAAGCACAACATCGTGCTGCAGGCTTACTGCCCCATTGTGCGTGGAAAGCACGCCGACGATGCGGAGCTGAAGAGGATTGCGGACAAGCACAAGGTGGACTGGTCGCA
Source organism: Ustilago esculenta (assembly GCA_020827535.1). Classification (NCBI taxonomy): domain Eukaryota; kingdom Fungi; phylum Basidiomycota; class Ustilaginomycetes; order Ustilaginales; family Ustilaginaceae; genus Ustilago; species Ustilago esculenta. The sequence continues at coordinate 139,917 of JAAKGJ010000003.1, forward strand.
GGTGCTGCTGCGATGGTCGCTGCAGAAGGGATTCGTGCCGCTGCCAAAGTCGGACACGCCGTCGCGCATTGCTTCCAACGCCGACATGTATGGATTTGAGCTGGACGACGAGGACATGGCCGCGCTGGATGCCAAGGACGAGGGTGCCCAGGGTGCTGTTGCGCCCAACCCGGTGGACTGCGACTAAGTGTAGCGGCCGCGACACTTTCGACTCAGTGGAGTCCCGATCAAGTGTGCGATCGGGGACGGATGGAGGATGTGATTATGTAATGTAGTATTTAATGGACATCGAGTCGAGTAGTACAGTATGGACAGTATGTATGTACAGTTTGTACAGTAGGTGGCGGTGCTTGCTTGCAGGCGGAGAATGAATTGCGGCTGCACGGCGGCTGCACGGTGTCTGGCGTGCGCACGCGCTGTGACAGAATCGCGAAAATGTCTCATTTTGGATTGCGCCGTTCGCAGCCGCTGTGAGCGTGTTTGCATGCATGGACGACGCATTGACGACGCATTGACGACGCATTGACGACGCATTGACGCTTGCCAAGCAGCTGGGCAGACGCATCTGTTGCCAACAACTCTACTGCAAATCGTGAAGGCGACGTGATCGAAGAAAAAAAAACAAACTTTGCAATTCACGATTCGTGGCCCAAGTGTTGCTGAGAGCCTTGCCAGCGCGTAGGGCGGATTGCTCTCGCTCCCATCGAGCACAGTCGACGACGCAGGGCGGCGCAGAGTGCTGTAGAATTCTTGGTGACAGACGCGGACCGCTGGAGGAACTTGATCAACATTCATGATTCCGAAGCGAAAACTCGGTTGGAACGCGCTCCGGGTTCTGCAATCGATGTGCGCTTGCGCAAGAAACAACACTGCACTGCACTACTGTACAGTGCAGTACAGTGCAGTACAGTGCATGCCGCGTGCGCAGTACTCAACTCACACTGTGCAGTGCTGGATTGGGCGCTGACAGTTGCGCCGTGTATCCTTCTCATTGTCCTGTCCGCTATAGTTCTGACAAGCTCGATTCGCCAAAACATGGCCAGGCAATCATGTCGGCGGCCTTTCTCGTCCGTCTGTACCCCCTTTCCTCCCTCACCACCTCTCTGATCTGGCAGCATCCTCATCCACCCATACCATTCCGGCATCGAGCAAACAAGCATGCCACCGGCATCATCATCAACGTCAGCATGGGCGCTCGGTCTGGCACTGCTTTCCTTGGCATCAGCAGCCTGTGCTGAGCCAGAGTCGCTCGCGTCCTATCCACCCTCGCACCTGCACCCACGTCAGGCGCCAGCCACATCCAGCGGGAGCACTGCCGACCAGGTCTCGATCTACCAGCAAGCTTTCACCGATCCTGTGGCTGCTGCCAAGGCCGCCAACCTGCTCCCCTTCATCGCAGCCCAATCCGCTACCGGCGGCCTCTGGCAATACAACCTGGTTGGCGACAGTGGTCAGCTCCCATGGAACGTCAACGTCCCCTTTGTAGCCGACGCTGCCGTCAATGGAAGCACCGACGCCGGATGGGAAGCGCTTCCGGACATTCAGGCCATGTCGCTCAACCGTACATTTGCGCCGACACCGGGCGCCGTGCTACCCTTCTATCACACGCTGCACTATAGCAACACCAAGATCAAGCGTGCCGTCATGGTCATGCCCGGAAAGCCCCGAGACTGCTGGAAGTACACCTCGCTCGTACAGAACGCGCTCGACGTCTACATCACCAACCCTCAGAGCTCTAGCAGCAGCCCGACTGGTTCCGACGATGCCGATGCTGCTACACGCACCACCAAGGATGAGGTGCTCATCCTCGGTCCTTGCTGGATGAATTCGAATGACCTGAGTGCAGGCGCGATTCGCAATGGCGAGCTTTATTGGCATGGTTCGCAGTGGCAGTCGGGTATGGCGTCGCGCGGCCCTGGAACCACTTTCGTCTCTTCGTACGAGGTGATGGACTCGTTCTTGGACACGCTGTTCGACAAGACGCAGTTCCCGGCGCTCGAGACGGTCGTCATTGCTGGTCACTCGATGGGGGCCCAGATGGTGCAGCGCTATGCGGTGGTCAAGCAGCCCGCATCGTACGATGCCAACGTCAGCTTCTGGATCGGCAATCCTGGTTCGTACGTTTGGCTCACCTCTTCGCGTCCCAACCAGAACAACGCCAGCTGTTGGAGCGACTACAACGAATGGGGCTACGGCTTGGACGCCTCCGGTGTGCCCAACTACGCGCGTGCACGTATGAGCAACGACAATCAGCAGATTGTGTCGACGTTTGCGTCGCGCAACGTCCACTACAATTACGGCTTGCTCGACAACGGCCAAGGTGACACGGCGTGCGCTGCGTCTTATCAGGGCGCCAACCATCTCGAGCGTGGATGCCATTTTGTGGAGTCGGTCGCCAACTTGTTCGGAGGAAGCCTGCCCACGACTCACACCGCCAACTTTATGCCCAACGTCTCGCACCAGGACTACTCGATGCTGTCGTACAATATCTCGCTCTACCGACTCTTCCAGCAGACTCCGGTTGGTGCCAACGCAACAGCGAGTAGTGCTGCCAAAGGAGGAAGCATCGTCAAGAAGGGCGCCCGCTCCAGCGGCTCTGCCAACTCAGCATCGGTGCTGAAGGGTGGCGCAGTGGCGGTGGGTGCAGGCGGTCTGCTTGCGTTTGCCATGAGCCTGCTCTAGAATGATCATGGCATGGACGCTTACTTTTTGTATAACCAGATTTGCAATCGTGTGCCGCGTGCATTGCCGGCGTTGCTGGACGAGTCTGAGTCGACCGAGTGTGGTGGGAAAGATCGGGAATCGGGGTGGGGTGAGCCGCATCGGAGAAAAGACCGGAGTTTTGTGTTGCCGGTGGAAATGTGTGTTTGTGGCTCCACATTGCTGTCGTGTGCTGCTCAGTTACTGCTCAGCTACTGCTCAGCTGCTGCTCAGCTGCTGCTCAGCTGCTGCTCAGCTGCACAGAATCCCGTTTTCCCCGCAAGCGCGGCGGTCGGAAAATCGCATTCAGTAGCCACACACCCAGCCGCCTCTCTCTCGCTCGGCAACTCGGATGCTCGAGTACCGCCGTGCAACCCGCATCGGCGAGCCACGACTCGTGTCCCGTGCACTCTTCTACTACCCCCCCCCCGCTGCCTGCCCACACACGAATAAGTACGCCGCACACACTTCCGCCGCTTTCCCCGTCTACCACCATCGTTCAACCGCACCATTCGACAACACATCTAGCCCCGCAGCTCGTCCCTCGAAGATAGTACTTCAACCGTTGTCACGCTTTCCATTTCTCCTCGTCGTCCAGTTTTCAACATGCCCAAACCGGGTCCAGCGAGTCGCAGCAGCATTGCCAACCTCATGCGCCTCTCGCATGTGGCTGGCTGCCCTTGTCATGGATGTTCTGTCGCTCGTGGCGGTGCAAACCTTGCCCGTGCTGGTCTCAACATGATCTCAAAGCACAACGCTCAGCCCGGCGCAAACGCACGTGGTTACGCCACGCCCGTGGATAACCTCGTGCAGAAGGAGTATGCGTTTGAACTCGCCGCTTCCAACATTCGTTTCGGTGAGGGCGTCACCAACGAGGTCGGCATGGATTTCGCCAACATGAAGGCACGCAAGGTGGGCGTGTTTACCGATCGCACCGTGCGAGGCCTCACCGCGATGAAGCAGAGCATCGAGGGGCTCGAACAGGCCGGAGTCAAGTACGAGATCTTTGACAAGGTCAGGGTGGAGCCAAACGAGCAGTCGTGGGAGGAGGCCATCAAGTTTGCAAGGCAGCAGGACTTTTCCCACTTCCTTGCTGTTGGTGGTGGCTCGGTGATGGACACGTGCAAGGTGGCCAACCTGTTTACCTGCTATCCTGATGCCAATCTTCTCGAGTTTGTCAATGCGCCCATCGGACGTGGCACTCCGATCGACAAGGTGCTCCGTCCCCTGCTCTGTGTGCCTACCACAGCTGGAACAGGCTCCGAAACCACGGGCACAGCCATCTTTGATCACACCGCCACAGAGTCCAAGACCGGTATCGCCTCGCGTGCTCTTCGTCCGCTGTTGGGTATCGTCGACCCGCTCAACACCAAAACCTGCCCTACCGCGGTCCATATCAGTGCGGGTCTCGATGTGCTCTTCCACGCACTCGAGTCGTACACAGCCATCCCATACTACGAGCGCATGCCTCGACCTGCCAACCCTCTGCAACGACCCGCCTACCAGGGCCGCAATCCCATCTCGGACGTCTTTTCGCTCTGGGCTCTCAAGCAGACCGTCAAGTATCTGCCCCGCGTCGCACGCGACCGCACCGACTCCGAAGCTCGTGGTCAGATGCTGCTCGCAGCTACGTTTGCCGGTATTGGTTTCGGAAATGCAGGCGTCCATCTCTGCCACGGAATGTCGTACCCGATCTCGGGACTCAACAAGAAGTTTGGCAAATACCAACATCCAGGATATCAAGTCGACCATCCTATTGTGCCCCACGGTGTGTCTGTCGCGCTGACGGGTCCGGCGGTGTTCGAGTTTACCGCGCCTTCCGCGCCGGACCGCCACAGAGAGGTGGCAGCCATCTTTGCCGGTTACCAAAACGGAAGCGAGAGCACCGATATTTCTCGTCTGCCGGACTCCGAGGTCGGCGGTTTGGTGTACGACAGGATCGCACAGTTCTTGGCGGAGCTCGGCGTGCCAAGAGGGCTGGAGAAGATCGGATACAAGCACGAGCACGTCGAGGCGTTGGTCAAGGGCACCATCCCGCAGCGGAGGGTGTTGGATCTCGCACCCGGCATCGGCGATGTGATGGGTGCAGATGGGCATGAACATCTCGCTAGGATCTTGGAAAAGTGTCGTAAGTATCCCCTAGCCTGTTTGTTTTTGCTTGCCACACTTGCGTACAACCGACTCACTGACAAAGGATGTTGCTCTCCCGTGCTCAACAGTCTCGTACTAAGCTTTGACGTTGTTCTTGACGAGCCAGATCGAAAGAATCCCATCTCAGAGCTGTACTGTTGTGAACTGGCTGCTGGAAAGCACTGTGCACATGAAGCATGGCGTGGTGATGGCGTGGTGATGGCGTGGTGATGGCGTGGTGTGTGCTGGTTGGGCGGCAAGAAACGCGCATGTGCGAGAAGAAAAGTAGCGCGTGAAATCGTGAAATCGTGAAATCGTGAAATCATGAATTTCCACGCGGATTTCCAAAAGCCGCGCTTATTCGCTTATTTCGCTTGCATGTGCGGAGAACTCACCATGCCGTTTCTTGCTCTTGTGCTCCGAATCCAACCACCTTGGCTGTTTGTGGTCCCACTTCCACCATCTCCCATCCTCCACTGTACAGTGTTCCTCATCAACATGTCGTCTTTGCTCGAAGTTCCGTTTGTCAACCACATCGTCTCAGGTATCACCGGTGGCAAGGATCCGTTCCACAACCTTACCTGGGCAGGCGTACCTCTCTCGCTCCTCCTCGCCGCTCTCCCGCACTGGTACACCATCTACCTCGCCGAGTCGAACAAGGTTCAAGGCGGATGGTCCAACGTAAACCCACGCTTCTGGGTTCAACGTCTCATCGCTAAATCAAACACCACCCAACTTACCCCGCTCGAGCTGCAGATCCTCCGCGGTCAGAGTTGCCAGGCAAACGCGTTCGAAAACGTTCCTCTCTTCATCGCCACCCTCATCTGGGCAAACGTGGCCAAGTTGGACGAAGCGACGATCAACAACTTTGTCGTTGGTTATCTTGTTTCCAGGGCCGCTTTCACCGTGTTGTATTTGAAGACTACCACCAAGCCGAATAGCTTTGCCAGGACGGCGGTGTTCCAGGTCGGCATCATTTGGATCACCACCGTTTGGTTGAAGGGTGCTTTCAAGATCCTGCCCAACCTCAAGTAAACCACTCCTCCTCAGCCCAACCCACGCACATGGACCCTCCCCAACTCATTCAAACCCATGGAATGTAATATGTTACTCTGCAGATGGGTCATGACACTTCGATTTTGATTCGCATCTCACGGGTTGGACAGTGTTACAGCTTGGATGCGAACCGAGCGCGCAGCACGTTTTTCTGCACTTTTCCCGTGCTGGTCTTGGGCAGTTCGTCTACGATGTCGAACCACTCTGGTACGGCAAAACCGGACATGCGATCCTTGCAGTGTTTCTTGAGTTGGTCCAGCAACTCGACATTCTCCTTTGAGCCCTTCTTCTTGAGTGCGTCCACATTCTTCTTCGTCTTGGCCTGTTCGGTGAGCACTACAAACGCCTCACCTCGTTCGCCCCATTTCTCGTGCGGTCTTGCAATCACACAGCATTCCAGAACGTCCGGGTGCGCGGCGAGTTCTTGTTCCACCATGAGACTCGAGATGTTTTCACCTCCCGAGATGATGATGTCCTTGCCTCGATCCAGGATCTGAATTTCTCCACCGGCGTGTCTCACCGCAAGATCTCCAGTGTGGAACCAACCTTTCATGATCGCCTTGTCGGTGGCAGCCTTATCGTTGTAGTATCCCATCATGGTCATATTTCCGCGAATCACAATCTCGCCGGTTTCCTTTCCATTCCTCTCCACATCGATCAAATCCTCGGTAGCTTTGTCGTTGCTACTCTCGGTACGCACCACGCGGACTTCGTCGGATGTGAGGTAGGAATGTCCTTGACGAGCCATCATGCGTGCGCGTGCATCCACGTCGAGTTTGGCCCATTCGGGTTCAAAGTATCTCCTGGTAAACGGTCCGTATGTCTCTGTAAGACCGTACACATGCACGGGGTAGAGGTTGAGACTTTCCATCTTGGCGAGAAGGTTTGCCGTCGGTGCAGAAGCCGCAACCGCGACGTTGACGCGATGCGGCAGTTTGCGTGCCGAGGGGTGGTTGGTGAGTCCAATTTGCACCGTGGGTGCACCACAGTAGTGGGTTACGCCGTGGTTGAGGAGTGCATCCCAAATGACTGCATTGTCGACCTTTCGAATCGTGTGATGTGTGCCCAACGATGCAGTGACTGCCCAGGGATATGTCCATCCACACGCATGGAACATGGGCAACACCCAGAGATATACACTATCCTGTGTAATGTTGGACTCAAACGCGTTCGCCACCGCCGACAGGTAGGCACCGCGGTGGTTGGTGAGCACGCCTTTGGGTCGACCAGTAGTGCCCGAAGTATAGCACAGTGCAATCGGCTGTTCCTCATCCTGAGGTGCGTCGACAAGCTTCCATCCCGTCTTGGGTTGAGCCGATGGCTTGGTGCGAGTCTTGTACTTGGAAAGCTCTGCCTCTTCAGCACGCTGCCACTGTTGCCAACCATGGTCGAGGAACTTTTCATACTCATCGTTCGGATCCTGTCCACCACTATCCTTGCTCACCACCACCGTAATCCCAGCACCCGGGTTCGACGGTACGAGATGGGTGAACTCGTGATCACACAGAATGATCGTGCTGCCGGAATGCTCGAGAACATACGCCACCTCCTTGGGCGTGTTGCGGATGTTGATCGGAGTGATAATCCCTCCAGCCGCGGGAATACCCCAGTGTGCATCGGCAATCAGAGGCGCATTAGGCGAGATCACTGCCACACGGTCGCCCGTCTTGAATCCCGGAACCGAACGCACCGCAAACGCGAGCGACAGCGTTCGAGCTGCCCATTGCTCGTAGGTGAACGAGTATGCGCGTTCCGGATGAACGATGGCAAGTTTGCGAGGCGTGATCAGTGCAGCTCGCAGCAGGAACGAAACTGGCGTGAGTGAGGATCGATGGTGCGGCGTGCCTGGGTGGGTGGAGAGCGAGAGCTCGAATGGGATCGAGGTGGGTGGCTGCGACGAGCGCGGAGGGGTGTACGGCATGGTGGACACGTATATCTTGAAGGGTGTGAGAATAACCTCAGGACGGGGTGAGCCAAGATGGTGGTTCAAGGGAAGGGAGCTTAAATAAGACCATCAGGCGGGTAGTAGAGTACCAAGGTTGTGGGCACCGGTTAGTTCTTGTCGTGTACCAGCCAATGGGGAAAATGTGGGGTAATGCCAAGAGCCGGTAAAGCTGCCGTTGCTGGTTGGTCGTGGGCGGACCAAACGGACGGCGGCTGATGCAAGTGGGATTTGTTTTGGTTGACCCGAGCACATGCCCAGTCGTACGGGGTAGACTATGCATCTGTGTATTTTTTGGCTCATCAGGCTCGACATTGGAGCCGACCGCGTTGTATGGCTCCATGGTGGCTCCTGAAGCGACAACATGATTTGTCTCGTAAAGCAGCGCCATTTGACATTTGTTTTCTGGGCATTGCACATACTGCGCTTCTGACGCCGTCCGAAACGAACCTCATGGGGCCGTTTTGGCCTTGATCACCGACGGCAAGCTTGGAGAAACCATGTCGAAGAGACGCTTGGAAAGCGGCGGCAGTCAACCGTGCACAAGCCAACCGCTGTAAGTTTCCCCTTTTGGCGTCACCGGTCCACGGCACCAACTTGGCTTCCGAATGCCGGTCGACTGTTAAACCGACGTTTCACCATTCGGACATGCGCGGTTTCGGAATTTGAACCCTGACCACCAACCCCAACCGGCGCACAAGACGACAGCAATGCAATCTAACAATTTGATACCAGGTTGTAATGGAAACCTGCAAACATCTACACTCCGTGTCCGATTTATGTTCTGTAAAGAGTGAAGCAAAAGAAACGAAACAACAAGAACACGAAAAACGACAAGCGAGCGCGCGAACGAAGTGCAAATCACTCAAAAATTAAGTAGACTAGGTGGGGTTCGAACCCACGAACCCGAAGGACGAGGAAAGAAATACACAGCATTGTGTGTGTCTCGGCGTCCGGAGGCACAACCCGCGCCAAAATTAATCTTAAATCTCGCGCGTTTGACCACTCCGCTACTAGTCTGCATTCTATTCCCAATCCCACAATTGCTGCACACTTATAGTGTCAGAAGATTGTTCGTTTGTTCCACTCAATCGTATACTTGAATGGCTCAACTGCACACGTTCACTGTACTCCACGGCATGATTGGGATGAAACAATCTTTGATGTGCATTGTATACCGACAACACGGCGGAGAAATAGTGTCCGTATGTGGGATCGAAATGTGGCAAGTGATGGGGGGTTGTAGAAGGTATCAAAACAAATGTGGGCAAGGCAAGAGCTGCTAGGAATTGTGATGCGAGGAGCTTAGAGGACGGCACCTCATCAAAGCTAGATGCGGCGAGGCTGATCGGTGAGCTCATAAGACTCGCTCATACCTGCAGTTCGGCGAGCGGTGGCGTAAGGAGGTGCTGGCCCGCCCGACGAGACGGGCAGACCTGGGGTTCGCATTCGACCCTGCTCCAGCGCGTTAGCTGGCGACAGCGGTCGAGACGGTGGCGCAGTTGCGGGAGCGGTACCGCCTTCCGCACCCATCTCGTCAAACACGTCATGCCCCCCAAACGCAGCACCCGCGTCCATGAATCGGTAGGCACGCTCACCTGCACCCAGCGTGGTGTGCACTCCAGCCTCGGAAGTGGTAGGCTTGGATAGGTCTTCGGGAGGTGGGAACGGAACCATAGTGACGTGGTTCAACGAGGCAGCATTGGGGTCACCCTTGGGTCCGTAAATCTTGCACTCAGCCAAGAACACCTTGAGTTGGCAAAGCCATCGGTTGCGACGCTGTGCCTTGAGTCCGCCCTGCTGCCAGTTGGACTTGTATCGGATGCCAGCAGACAGAAGCAGGCTGCCTTGTTCGAGGAAGTCGACCACGTTGATGTCCAATCCGGGCAGAAAGTCGCGCTTCTCGCCGTCGAGCCAGTGGACCATCTTGGTTCGGAGAGTCTCGATCTGGGCAAACGAGGTGCTGTAAGCAACTTCAAACTTGAACGTCTCCTCGATGGCGCCGGATCGACGCAGGTTGACGATGGGCTTGGTGGCAAGCTGGTTGTGGCTGATCATGACGTTCTTGCCGTTGGTGGTCTTGAAGACGGTGGTAAGCAGCCGCATCTCCTTGACAATGTACGAGTCATCGCCGACATCGACGCGGTCGCCTACGTCGTAAGGGTGCTTGATGAAGAGGAAGATGATGGCGCCGAGGGTCTCCTGGGCGGTGGTGCCGATGAGCCAGGAGAGACCAAGGATCAATGTACCGAAAGAGGTGACAAGCGTACTGAATGCGAAGGACAACATGGCAGCAATGATGATGGCGGCGATGAGAACAAAGACGCTCATAAAGATCGAGTCGAGGCGTCCGACGGCGGAGTCGACGTCGCGCATGGAGAGCTGCAACGCGAGTCGCTCGCGGTGAATGTCGACGCAAGCGGTCTCGAGTTCGTCCTTGGTGATATCGCCGTTGAGGTCGCGGTCAAAGATCTCGAAGGCAACCTCGGCGGTGCTGGCATCGGGGAAGCAGTGGATGATGTCGTCGACAACAAGCTCGGACTTGCCTGGCGGGCAGAAGCTGTACCAGATCCTTCTTGCGAGCGCCTGGGTTTGCTTGCGCGAATTGAGCGAGGAAGCCACGACGGATCGAGGGTTGCCCGGCTGCAAGACACTCTGACCAGCAATCTCGCTTGCGACGGTTCCGAGCACGCTGGTGCTCTGCAGCGCCACGTCTCGTACTTTCTGGCCGGTCTTGCGAAGACGGTTGCGCGCGAGGTGGAGGCCGGTGGACTTGCGCTTGGCCTCGTGCTCAGCAGCAATGTAGGTGTCTTTGCGGTGGAGGTTTTTGGAGTTCTCGTAGAGGGTGGTGAGCACCTTGATGTTGAATTTGGACGTCTGGATGCGATCCTCGTACGAGACACGATGGAAGTTGTACGCGATGCCCTGGATAAAAAGCTTTTCGCCCAGCAAGATGGCGGCGCTGAGACAGACGCCGAACCAGAGACGGTAGCCGGAAAGCATAATGTTGCTGGTGGAGGGCCACGAGCTGTTGTTGTCGGCGATGGAAGTGGTATGAGAAGACGATTTTGAGGTGGAGGTGGAGGTGGAGTTGGTTGGGGACAAAGAGGCCTGCTCTATGGCAGCCTTGTCGGCACCCTGGAAGTTGCCAATTACGATGGCGAGCCAGAGAGCAAAGAGGAGGATGGTCCAGAGGAAGAAGGCGACGTATTTTTCGGTGACGATGAGAAACTCGGTGTATCGACGCATCTTTTGGTGAATGTTCCCGACGGTCCATCGAAGGATGCGAGGAATGAGAATGGCGCCGACGCGGCAAGCCCACCAGCCGATCCAGATGGAGCTGAGCCAGACAGACCACCAGAAGATGCCGACATCGAGGACGTTGGGGTTGACAAACTGGTTGGCAGGCCTTGCGTCATAAATGAGGAGGGCGATGATACCTGGGATCCAAAAGAGAGCGGTGGGGACAAGAATGTAGAGGATGAGCCGGACGGAGGGATGGCCAAGCTTGGGAGCTTGGGCATGGCGACCGTTGAGACCGACAAAGCTGGCATAGGCGCTGTCGTGCGAGTAGCCGGCACCTTTGAGGAGGCGCTCCCACGAGTCGCTGTCGTGGCGCTCGAATCCGGGGCGTTTGGGAGCGGAGGGGGCGCTACCTTTGCTCATGGCAGCTTGAAGACGTCTGGACATGTCAGTGGACTGGGAGTAATCCTGCGTGCGACGGGCAGAAGGCTGAGGGGGTGGATAGGAGTTGGAGTTGTCGGAAGCAGCGTCGTTAGCCCACTGACCGGAGGAAGCGTAGTTGGCGGGGTAGTTGTCATACTCCTTTTCAGACGGATAGTCGGCGACGTTGTCGTAGTAGGTGTTGGCGCTGACACCTTGGGCAGCCAAGGGAGCATCGTAAGTGCGAACAGGAGTGTGGAGGGTAGCATTGTCGTCCGAAGGCCTTGGAGCGTGTGGCGAGGACGGGTTGGCGCCGCCAGGCACGCGTGTCCACGGCGCGGACATCGATGCTATGAATTGAAAGAGTGAGGGACGGGGAGAGGCGTCTAGGGGAACAGGGAAGGAATGGTGATGGTTGGGGAGCAAGGTGAGAGCGAGGGTGGTGTTGTGGAGCAAGGGGAGCTAGCTGGCAAGTGCAAGTGGTTGTGGCTGCTGGCAGTTGGCATTCGATGCAGCCTGCAGCCTGCAGCCAGCAGCCAGCAGCCAGCAGCCAGCAGCTAGCTTGCATTGTGCGTCCTGTCAACCGCGAACTGTCATGTTGGTCTCAAGCCGAACCTTCAAAAAAAGAAAACAAAAAAACAAAAAACAAAAAACAAAAAACAGAAAACAGAAACCCCTCTTTGGAAGGAAAAAGAAACAGAGAAGGAGAAAACAAAAGAACTGTGCTTAAAAAAAAAAAAGGGAACAAGCGGCGGTAAAGGGGGCAGGCGCTGGGACGAGGTGAAACCCCTAATGTGCACTCCGAGCCATGGTCGCGGCTCACAATTTCTGGCTTTGAAAACACACAAACTTGGCAAGGCGATGGCGGTGGCGCAACAGCGCAGTCACAGTGGCTGGCTAGTGAGAAGCTTAGCCGAGCGCTGGACTCGTGCAAACAGGTGTCTGTGCACGGCAAGCCATTCATGAATCACAGAATGTGATTTTATCGAAGAGCGAGCGAGCCGGTCGGCCGGCCGATCCATGGGTTGCGACAGTGAATTTCACTTTGGCTGCAACGCGCTCTGCAGCGCTCTGCAGCGCTCGGCGGCGTCTTGACGTGATGACACTGTGCTGTGCTGGTATGCGTGTGCGCGGTCGTCTGACCCCTCGGACGAGCCGACTCGGTGCGAAATTCTCAAGTGGCTTGCTTGTTTGATTTTTTTTTTTTTTGATTTTTTTTTTTTTTCTTTTCCTAACCCAACCCGGCTTGTAGTCAGCAGAGCCGCTCCCCCCTCCCCTTTGGTGCTACACGCCAGCGCTTTCTAGAGATGCGGCTTGTGTGTGAGAAGCGTGTCGGCCGGCAGTGTTCACTTGGCTTGGCGTAGTGCACCGCACCGCACCGCACGCAGTGGTCGCATTTCCGGCGTCGCCAAAAAAGTCAGCCAGCCCTCCGCCGCGATGCCTCGAAATTGTCAATTAATCAAGTCAACTGCGCGCTTTCTATCCCCTCCGAGCCCAAGCTTGTTTCGAGCTCGACCGCGCCACAACCTCATCTCCATCCACCGTCACTTCCTTGTCGCCACCTCCTCACATCATGCTCGTCATTCACGAGGCGCCCACCTCGCCACAAGTGCACCAACAAGCTCCGAGCGCCATCATCTCTCTCTCCTGGGCCTTGTTGGTGATTCCATGCATCTTACTCGTCGCTGCCTTTGCTTGGATCATCTACAACTTTGGCAACCCCTCCGACTCGCCCCAAGCCAACCGCTTCGGCCATGTACACTACGATGCTCACCAACACGAGCAAGACCACGACGAAAAAGAGCAGCTGCTCGACGCTTTCCACCAATTCCAGTCCCACTCTGCTACTCCCAGTACGTCGCATCTGCCTTCCGCCTCCACCCATCCCACGTCTGCCTCGTCTTGGAAGATCAGCAGCAAGTTCAGCACCACATCCAGAGGCGGCTCCATCTACACCACCTATCCGGATCCGAACCACGCTTCTTCGTCCTCTTCCCCAAACTCAAACCGCACAACCCTCACCATCCAACCAAACCCCAGCAGAGCTGTTGGAAGCAAAGCCGCCAAAGTTCTCGCCCTCAATCGCGACCGCATGATGCACCATCTCGAAGATCTTGATCCCATCGACCGACAACAGCTTCAACGCTCTTCCTCACGTGCCAGCGACACGCGCAAGTCCGACTGATTCCTACCTCCACCATTTGTTTCTTGGTCCTTTCCCATATTCGCATTGCATTCCAACACTCACCTTGTATTTCTATCTCTCTCGTCTAATTCCATTCATTCGCCACATCTCCTCTTTGCCTTGGCCGCTACACCCACCGAACTCATCTCCTCTTCCTCCGCATTCCACCCCAATTCCCCCTCAACACATCCCGTCTCGTGTCATCTCGAGCTGCTCCATCGCTTCCGAATGGTGGGTCCCTCATCCGAGAGCTTCATCTTGCCGCATCAACTAACTTGCGTCGACCCACAGTGACCACCAGTGCGATGCTGCTTTCTCACGCTCAGCTCGTCTTACCAACAGCGCCGTGGGTAGTTTTGCCAACCCATTTTCATACTACACAATCGTTGTCCATGCTTTTCATGATTTCTGCTCTAGCTTGAATCTTCTTTAGAGCCTCGAGCACCGTCTCGTCTTGCCTCCATGCAACCTGAAGCCAAGTGGGGGCGGAAGCACAGAATCAACACCCAATCATTTCCATGCTCCGCCCCGACACTTGATCAGTGGTTTGGATAGCACGCTGCACTAAGTGGGATTTTCTCTCAAGCACCAATGTGTGACTCTGGTGTTCATCCTCAGAAAAAGCTGACAGCCGTACAGTTCTATAAAGCTACGGCTCGTTTGGCTCGCCTCCGTCTTTTCTTTGCCATCAGGTCTCCTTCATAGTCCTGCCACCATTTACCTTCCTCTAAAATGATTGCTGTATCTCGCGGTTTCTTCCAGCCCCTGCTCCTGATCTTGGCGTTGGCCTCTCTGGTCTTCGCCTTCTACCAGAAGCCACAATTTAGCACACACGACGACAATTTCTGGAACAAGGCTTTCGACATCTACCAAGACGCCCATCCTAACAGGCATTACGTGAAATTCACGGAGGGCATAGGAGCGTTCAGCCACGTCAACAACCTTCCCCAAAGACTTTTTACTGCTTCGTTTGTAGGCGGACCAAAAGCCATATTCGTCGGATCGCGCAGGGACTTGCTCGGCAAAAGGACCACCTACCTCTCGACCTTGATCGAGCAAGGAGGCCCTTCACTCGCTATAGACACGCAATTGGCAAACGAAATGGGCCTGGGTCAAGGAAATAAACACGCTTTGGCGTTTTGGAAGCTTCGTGACAGCCAAATCCAACTCCTTACCATCGATGTGTTTCAGAACACAAACACTCGATATCCACTACAAGACATCAGAAACCTGGTCCCTACAGACACCATTGTCAAGTTTTGATCCAACGGCAATTTCCACCCTAGGTCGATTCCAGAAGCCGCGCACCTTGTGCAGAAGAGGTTGGCGTTGGAGGTGTGCAGAGCACCCACTTCATTCATCCGTGAACCTCTGCCATGCCCGTTCTGTTTCTTACATCTTTTTCACAATCTTCTACTTTTCCGACTCTATTGCTGTCTAGCATAATATCTTTTCTACCCTCTACTTCTTGCATTTTTCGCTTGCTTTGCGTACGGCCATTCGCTTCTATGGCGGGCTGGCGAATTCTCATCGAGATTATAGGCCTCACAGTTCTTGGCCGCAATCTAAGTTATGCTCCCAACCTGTTCATGTCGACGAGTGCAATGTCGAGTCAAGACCAATTCTCTTTTGGCCTTCCCCACGTCGAGAGCATGATTGACCATCGCTCGTGGTACGTCTCTCTCTCTCCCCGTGCGACATGCTCATCCACACATGAATCGCAGCTTTTGCCATGTGGGACGTTGGAAGCCGTATGGCTTGGGAGATGTTAAAACTATGGATGCCATGCAATTTCGAGGCCGTTTCGGTGGGAATTTCCTGTCGTGGCAGTGGCTGTGCCTTTTTAGGTTCCCCTTTTGGGATCGTACCACCGAGCCTCGGTGGACTGTTTCAGTTGGAGAAGATTGTTGAAAGCGGCGAAGGTTGGAGATGGGCATGGCTAAACAGGGGTGCATATAAAAGCAGACGTTTGTCGACGTACTCAAGCATAACAGTGGTCAGTCACCGCAATCGCTCTTCACTAACCGAGTCGTGATCATCATGTCGACGAGTTTCCGTTCTCTCTTCTTTCTTGGTTGGATCTTTCCCGCGCTGCGATGCGTCGTAGGAGGGATGACAGGTTTTGATCGGGTCAACTGGCACAAAGCCATCCAAATCTACATTGATAATCACCCGGACGGAAAGATCCAATCCTACCGTACCACACTCGACACATACAAGCACGTCCCCAGCCTCGAGGAAAAGGCACTCACGCATGCCAAGTCTCACGGCGTTATCCCCATAGCTAGTTATGATATTCTTGGCGACTCGAACAGGCCCGGGCCGATGGAAAAGAAAATCTACTTTTCCAGCCTCATCAAGCCCGGAGACCCCCTCCAGCGCGAGATGGGTCTCCATGACGAGACCGCGTTTGCATTCTGGAAACACGAGGCCCACAAGACGCATCTGATCCAGATCGATACACTAGGTCCCGCCAGCGTCGATTGGCACTTGATTCCTCTCGAGCAAGGTCCCCCCCAGACCTGAAGACGTGAGGCTGTCTGCTTGCGTTCGTCCTAGATCCTCAACACATACAAATGATTTATTTCATGTTCTGTAGACGAGGTTTCCTAGAGAATGCGCAGTATCACAAATGATGGCCGAACTTGACATGAAGCCGGAAACGATCACTGTGTTGCATGAAAACACCAATCCAAGATCAAAAGGAACCGCAAAATGAGAAGAAAAAAAAAAGAAAAGATGGTGGAGAAACAACCGTGAATAAAATGAGAGCGAAAAGAGAAGACAATCTGCCAGGCGACAGTCGAGCTGTCAAACACGGCTGGTCCGCGTATTGCGACTCTGTCCCCCGATTCGTTGCTGCAACTCGTGCGAGAAGAGCCTCGTAGGTCTAGCCGCAATCATCTGTTTTTCTATGTGTCTAGGTGTGTGATGCTTAGCCACGATGCAAGATTAAGCGCTGTCCGTACATATCCCAGTTAATAGGAGCAACCTCCAAGTGCAGTCTTCTGAACAGTTGGGCGGTGTCACAGACGCCTGGTCCCCGGAATCGCGTTTTTTCCGGACACAGGTTACTGCTACGGCTACGGCTGGCCAATGTTTAGTCTGTCCCGAAACACCTCCATTGCCGAGTGAGAGGACGGAGAATCAAGGACGCTTATCTATCTAGCGGGGTATTCGGCTGTGCTCTTTCTGTTGCAGAAAACATCAATTCTTCCCATGGACGCTGTTCAGCCAAAGTGGCTTGGACTCATCGTTCCGACTCTGACAATCATGGTCATGCTAGAATTGGCACATCTTCTGTTGACAGGTTTGCTTTTCCAGCAATGGGGCCGAGTAAAGGAAGCTTGCCTAGCGTGGCACAGCGGCGGAACCGAGACATGTCGAACTGGAGGATTTCGCCCACGTGTGGAACTGAAGATGAAAGCACTGGTACTAGCGCAAAACACCGGAACAAGCCACAGTACATTACTACCAAACGAGGATTACGGTAGCGCAGCAAGAGCTCATATTTCACCGCGGTGAAAAGCGGCGGCTTCAACTTACACACCATGCGACTGGAGGATAAAGTGAAGCCGCTGTGATCACACGGGTTAAAGTTCTCGGCCAAGTGCAAGTGACCGGTGTATTCCTCTTCAGAGGCTGATTTACTTTGTCCACTTTTGTACGTACTCTCTAGTTTGACTTCCTGAAACCGGCTTACTTCATCGAAAGAGACAGCGGAAGCTTTTTGTACCTGTCATGCTCCCATGGGAACTGCTTTCTTCCTTGCCTTTGAGCTCCCCGGCCTACTTCATTTCCGTCAAGCTTAGGTTTTCTTCCACCGCTCCTTAATAGGTCGGGGCACGTGGTACAGTAGGAGCGCCGAAATCAAGGATTCATGTTTTGTTGAAGTAGTGTCACATACGAAGTCACTCATGAAACTGCAAGCCGCTTGACTCCATCGTCTTGCAAGATTCGAAGAGGGGATGAATGACGGACTTCATCGGCACGACTTCCCTGCCTCAACGTCATATTCTATGTTGTACCGGATGATCCAATACCCGTTTACAGCTCCTATCCACTCCCGGTATTGCGCCGTTTATAAAATCCGTTCTTGCATCACAATTGTTGTTTCACCTCGCTCACACCTCGTTTTAGCTGACTGCCACTCCTCAGTTGGAATCATACTTCATGCTCAACTTTCAACGACGCTTCATCAGCTACATGGCTATGCCGGTTCTGGCGGCGCTCTGGGTGCTCGCGTCCAAGAATCCGCAGGAGTACGACTTTTCAATGTGGAAGGGAGCGCAAGAAGACTACTCGCGGACGCACAAGCTCAAAAACTTTGCAGCCGAACACGTTGGTCTAGAACCATACCAAGACATCCCCAATTTGAAGGAAAAGCTCTTCGGGACTGCGGAACGCGCGGGAAGATTCAAGGGAGCAATGTTGATCGGTAAGAGGGGCTCCCACAATGAAGGGAATCGAGCGATCTGGTTCTCGACTGTCGTAGACCCAGATGATATGGTGGGACAGGAGATGGAACTCGATGACAGGATCGCTCTTGCCTTTTGGAGACGGGATAAAGATGGCTTTAAGCTGCTTTGGATCGATATGGTGCCGGATCTCGGAGTCTCTTGGGGGTTGCAAAACCTGAAAACTGTCTTGCGCCAGTTCTGAGGGAGATACCCGTTGGTCTTTTGTTACTCAGCTTTCGCATTACTTTGACAAGACCCTGAGTCGCACGTGAAGGCAACATGGCTCTTCAAAACTTCGTATGTAGCACGAACACTGTGTGACTCCAGAGAGGACTGAGTTTCAGCCGAGTGCAACAAAGAGGAGCGAATCGAGCGAGAAACGGTTGAGCTGCCGGTTGAGTGCTTCGGTCCTTGCTCGGACGGGGGAGTGGTATCGTTGCGCAATGCTTCCCGTTGGATGTGTGAATTTTACGTGCCTCCCTCCCCCCCAAAGTAGGATGGAGTAATTATATCGCGCAAGTCACATCCTGTATTCATGCTGCGCACTCATTCCTGAGCCTTTCAGCCTATCGAGCTCTTCGAAAAAAGTGTCTCGTGAGTTACGATTGGCGGAAACGCACAGTATTGCTTTGCTTTTGGCGTGCTATGGTGTTGTGCTCAAAGTGAAACAGGCCTCGAAGGAATTGCGGATCGCATATATACCTATGTCTAGTTTGCAACTTTGGCCAACAAAAGGACAACAGACCGCTAGTTTAGACAATTCCATCGTCTTCTCGACTACAAAGGTATTCAACATCTTTCCTCACAGTCTCTGTAATTCTACGAGCTCTCCACCTAGTTTCGTCATAACACACATTGCGGAGACGAACCGAGGAGTAAGCCTCAGTTTCGATCTTTACACGATGGATTCTGTGAGTAGTGCGAGAAGTAGACGTATTCATGTGCATCCTTCTAACCTTGCTTTTCTCTTCATGTACAGGTGACACAGGAAAATTCGAACATTGACTTGATTGCTCAACAGCCTAACTACCACTCCGTATGCAGTTGCGACTGTGACATCACCTTGATCAACACCACTGGTATAAATGAGATTCAGGACGAACTCACCATAGAGTCGAAGTGGGAGGACATGAATGGTCTTTTTCAGGGTTTCACCATCGAGTATATGGTAGACCAGAGCACTGATTGGTCTAATAGGCCCTACATGCATGTTTTTGTTGAAAATCCCAGCGGCCCCGTAGAAGATAAAAAGCCTACCTCGGAGCACATGGTACAGAATCAGGAGGCCATAATAATTGCCATATGTAAACGTGTCGTAGAGGAAAGCCCGGCTGAAACGAGGAAGTTGCCTCAAGTTGCCTTTGATCACGGTAAGATTCTCGTCAAGATCGAAGATCCGGCCATTCTGGTGTCTCTGTGGCGATCCCCTCCTGTCTACGGCGACAAAACACTCAAGCTTATTTCACGTGGCCTACCTTGGTCGGACGTCGCAGTGTTCAGCTTGTCTGAAAAAAAGCCAATGACAGAAAGTGAAATATTCTCCGCGTGCAAGATTTTTACCACCCTGCGGAAGAACGACCTGATCAACATCTTCGTCAGATTCTACAAGGTTCATGGCTTCCCAGAAGATTCCATGTTCACTGGTGATCTCTTGGTTTTCTGGGACAACTTCGCTCAGCGCAGCATGCCGAGGCTCAACGGACTGGCACTTCAAGTCGCCCACTTTGGGACAAATATTAATAACGAGAGCGGTAGCGCTTAAGATCACAGCCAGTGGGAACACCATGGTGAGCCTGTTTGTTTTGGCCTTAGATCTATAATGCCCACGACTTAGTAGCATACTATGCATCCTTTCCTACCTTCCTTTCCATTGACCGCAACTAGCGTCGAGTTTCGCAAATGCACGATCTTCTTTGTCACCACTTTATTCCATTCATCTTCCAATCAAATTTTTGTGTTTGCAGTTCCTGTCCCATCAATTCTGTGCCTTTCAGCCAGCTGAGCGGAGCAGGCAGAGCGCTTGGAACGAGCGCTAGCTTCATTAGCACGAGCTGGCATGTGGTGGGGGGACATGTTCATGTTCATGCTCATGTTCATGGCTAATCTATGAACTCTGGGCAGTCCCATGACCTCCCAGCTTACCATCACCTCAAGCTCAGCTGATCACAACCAAGCAATAGCTGCACTTTATTTCGGTCCCAATGGGACCTAGCCACTATTGGAAGGAGTGAACCGGTAATGTATTACCGTTGCCGGTTCAGGGATCCTGGGGAAACCACTGATCAGCTAAGGCAGGGGTGAGTAGCTATCTTGACAGTGCCTTCCCTATTTTGGAGGGGCTTGTAGAGCTAAGTCTGAGGATATTTCAGCTTAGATACACTCTGTAGATAGAGGATATCAGAGGGTCGCAGTAGTGGTTGAGGAGCAATTAACAATGTAGGCAACTTGGCTCACACAGGAGGAAGAGAGATGGAGAAGAAGAGAAGAGAGCAGACCTTGCTATGTGAGGATGTGGGAACTAGTTCAAATGACTTTCTGCAACTGTATCTACAGATGAATCGATGTATATATATGTGTTTTCCTATGATGGCAATGCCTTCTTGAGGTTGGCTATGTTTTTGCTGTATCGAGGGCATG
Source organism: Ustilago esculenta (assembly GCA_020827535.1). Taxonomy (NCBI): domain Eukaryota; kingdom Fungi; phylum Basidiomycota; class Ustilaginomycetes; order Ustilaginales; family Ustilaginaceae; genus Ustilago; species Ustilago esculenta. The sequence continues at coordinate 160,690 of JAAKGJ010000003.1, forward strand.
ATGCCTGTGTCAAGTCTTGGAGAGTATGGAGCATTGTTTGGGATCTTGAGTAGAGACAGTGAAACATTGCATGAGCTTATCTTTGGGCATGTGTGTAGGGTTGCATATATACACTATCTTTCCCTATCATGGAGGAGTGTGTTCCTATCTTTGTTAATATATACGGTCCACACTTGTCCGACACAAATTGTGTTTCAGATATATGGGTCTGGGGTCCCTGCAGTCATGGACCAATAGCCGAAATTGGGTAAGTGCAGTCCTGTAGCCAGATGTGGGGGTCCAAAAATGGACTTTTCTTGACGTGCTGTGGCCTAACAGTGTTGAAATAATTTTTGAGGAATATTGACACGTCCTGGTTGCCTGTGTTGGACCTCCACAATCTAACAGATCGTTCCGAAGTCGAAAACGCGAGTGACTGTATATTCCAACAGCCACAATCCTGAGTCAGCTCGCTGTTGAGGGAGCCGGCCAAGTTTCAAATTTCAGCCCTAAATTTAACCAGATTTCCATCAATGGCGCCAACTCTGGTCATCGAAACTGGCCTACTCGCCTCCCTACTTGTTTGTCATGCTCTCATGGAGCCTGACAAGCCTTGCATACACTTTAAGTGATCCTTAGGGCCAACCCATTTCACAGGCACTAATGGTAGGGTCACCAAGACTTGCTCTAGCTGCCACACCAGGATAACAGCAGCACATGAGGCCCGAGCCCAACACCACAACCCCAGCCCCAGCGCTGCAAGCCATACAAGGTCCATCTCCCCCCCCCCCCGGCATGCCACTCCCTGCCGCTGGCAGCCTCACCTTGTGAATCAACCCTCTCCCCACTCTCAGTGACTGCCATTGAAGCCCAAATCTCCTCATGCCTTGAATCCCAGCTAGACCAACAGTTTGAAGAGCTACTGGCCACCCTTTGAGCTGGCCAGCCTGCACACCCAACGACAGTGCTGTACACCCCCTCCCCTTCCGTCTTATCACAAACACTGCCAACCGCGCACAACCACCCAACCGGTGAGTCCCTCCCTCTTGTTAGAATATACAGTCACTCGCGTTTTCGACTTCGGAATGATCTGTTAGATTGTGGAGGTCCAACACAGGCAACTAAGATGCATCAATATTCCTCAAAATTATTTCGACACTGTTAGGCCATGATGTGTCAAGAAAAGTCCAATTTTGGACCCACCACATCCGGCTACAGGACTGCACTTACCTGATTCCGGCTATTTGTCCATGACTGCAGGGACCCCGGACCCATATCTCTGAAACACAATTTGTGTTGGACAGGTGTGGACCATATATATTAACAAAGATAGGAACACACTCCTCTGTGATAGGGAAAGATAGTGTATATATGCAACCCCACACACACACTCAAAGATAAGCTCCTGCAATACATCACTGTCTCTACTCGAGGTCCCAAATGATGCTCCATACTCTCCAAGATTCAACACAGGTATCATACCCTCGATATAGCAAAGACATAGCCAACTTTGAGAAAGTATTGCCATCATAGGAAAACACATATATACATCAACTCACTTGTAGATACAGTTGCAGAAAGTCATTCAAACTAGTTCCCACATCCTCACATAGCAAGGTCTGCTTCCTCCTCTTCTCCATCTCTCTTCCTCCTGTGTGAGCCAAGTTGCCTACATTGTTAATTGCTCCTCAACCACTACTGCGACCCTCTGATATCCTCTATCTACAGAGTGTATCTAAGCTGAAATATCCTCAGACTTAGCTCTACAAGCCCCTCCAAAATAGGGAAGGCACTGTCAAGATAGCTACTCACCCCTGCCTTAGCTGATCAGTGGTTTCCCCAGGATCCCTGAACCGGCAACGATAACACATTACCGGTTCACTCCTTCCAATACCTCTGTCCACATCTCGCTGCTTCCCTTGGATAACTGCCAATATTCTAGACAAGGTAGTGTTGGAATACACAGTCACTTGCGTTTTCGACTTCGGAACAATCTGTTAGATCATGGAGCTCCAACACAGGCATCCAAGACATGTCAATATTCCTCAAAAATTATTTCAACATTGTTAGGCCATGATGTGTCAAGAAAAGTCCAATTAGGGACCCCCACATCTGGCTACAGGATTGCATTTACCCAATTTTGGCTATTGGTCCACAATTGCGGGGACCCCAGACCCATATCTCTGAGACACAATTTGTGTTGGATGAGTGTGGGCCATATATACTGGCAGAGATAAGAACACACTCCTCCATGATAGGGAAAGATAGCATATATACACAACCCCATACATATGCTCAAAGATAAGCTCCTACAATGTTTCACTTTCTCTACTCAAGATCCCAAATGATGCTCCATACTCTCCAAGATTCGACACAGGTATCATACCCTCAATATAGCAAAGACATAGCCAACTTTGAGAAAGTATTGCCATCATAGGAAAACACATATATACATCAACTCACTTGTAGATACAGTTGCAGAAAGTCATTTGAACTAGTTCCCACATCCTTGCTATGCAAGGTCTGCCTTCTCCTCTTCTCCATCTCTCTTCCTCCTGTGTGAGCCAAGTTGCCTACGTTGTTAATTGCTCCTTGATCACTACTGCAACCCTCTTATATCCTCTATCTATGGAGTGTATCTAAACTGAAACATCCTCAGACTTAGCTCTACAAGCCCCTCCAATATAGGGAAGACACTGTCGAGATAGCTCCTTGCCTCTGTCTTAGCTGATCAGAGGTTTCCCTTGGATCCCTGAACCGGCAATGGTAACACATTACTGGTTCACTCCTTTTCAATATAACTATCACATTGCCGGTGAGCAAGACGGACCCCTTTCGCCAGGGTGCAACACTCACTGCGCCCGCCATCCCCCTCAGCACCTGCGCGATGGCCCACCGCTGGGCCATCTGCCACTGGCATGCCCCCCAGGAGGCCCTCTTCGTTCTCGAGGGCAGCCACCCTTTCAACCGCGACTCCTTTGTCGCCATGCTCTGCCACTGCCTCAAGGCCTGTGGCATTGCGCCATCTTCATACTCTGGGCACTCCTTCCAGCGTGGCGCTGACTCCAACACAATCTGGGCCCTGGGCCAATGGTGCAGTGACTGCTTCCATCACTATGTCGACAAGTCTGCCAACATTCATGCCGCCACTTCCAGGATGGCCCTCTATGCAAACACCTCTGCCAGCTTGCGCCTTGACACCCTGGCATGGCACAACTTCTGATCAGCCTGTTCTTCTCATGGGACCACCTGGGCCAGAGCCCCAGCCTCAATTCGTGACTGTCACACCTAATGGTATGCCACTCGTCCACAGGGTGGCCATGGCTGGGAGCTCACAAGCAACTCTCACTCGAGTTAGGCAATCTTAGGTTCTTTTTCCACCACTTGTGTGACAGCGTGGCTAATAGTTAGATCATTGATTGAACATCCCAAAGACGTTGACAAAATGCAATAGACGTCATGGAATGATGGCGCAGAAACAACGGTTTCCCTCGCCACCTATCGTTTGAACCTAGTCCTGTCAGATTGACTTGCTCAATTACGCTCTAGCCATAAAGCGCTGTTGAATGAACTCGCCGGAACCGAGATTGGATCGTCTAGACTGGCTCAATAATTGCGCACTCGTTTCATTCTGCTGCACCAAAGAGCTAATCAGAGATCTACACTCTTACGAGGTTGGCGCAGGCTTCATTCTGAATGTTTAAGAAGCGGAAGTGGTCGGGCTGGTTGGATAAATGTCCTTTCGCGCACGTCTAGCTACTCAAACTTCGGATCAGAGAAACCATGTCAAACTTCATTGGCGGAATCTTTTCTTTGCGCGGGACGATAGCGTGTCCCTCGAGAGGGAACGATGTTTTTCACGTGGATCTTACGCCCATTCCAGGCGACTAGAACCATCACCGGTAGCAATCTCACGCTAAGGTTCATGCATGCATCTAATTGGAAGCGCGCTTTCCGGGCTTTCATCGGACTTGCGCTCATGAAAGGAACGGAAAGCTTCAACGGGGATGACGTGACTCGGTATGCGCGGATGATCAAGGTCAAGAACCAGACGTAGAGCAAATTTCAAGAGGGCTTGGTGCACATCCTGTTCGAAGGCTAACCTTGCTGTATAAGGCAGAAGTAGCGACGACACAATGCGGTAAGGAACAATAATAGGTGGTAACCGTCAATCTGAGCGCAGACGAAACGTGACTGTCTTACTTCTTTAGCCGAACACCCTTCAACATGGTCAGTACACCAACACGGCGTATTCATAACAAGATAAAAAAAGCCTTTTGATCTCACCAAGTCGTCCATCCTCTCCTCACTTAACTTTCCTTCTCGTCTCAGTTCTAACGATAATTCTTCATTCGGGTCTTCCTCCTGTACTGCAGTGACAGGTTCAAGATGGACAAAGACAACCCACGTTTCTCGACAGCTCTTCAGAAATGCAACATGAACGGAGTCCAGGTAAGTCAAACATTGAAAACGCTACAATCAGGAGAGATCGCACTCCAACTGACTCTACTTTCGATTTTTGTTCGAACAATCAGCATGCTCTCGAAGAGGACCCTGTTGATATTCTTGAAAATCAAGCGGATACCCCGGAGGCCCAAGATGTGGCCAGCGAGACTGAAGGCTCGAAATTTGACTCTTCCATTGGGGTTGTCTGGGGTGAAACCCGGTTTAGCGTTGAATACCTTACGGATATGACGTCTCCTTGGACAGCCACACCATCAGTACTTGTGCTTCAGTCCTCCAATATGCCAGCTTCGAGGTACGAAGAAAATTGCTTCACGCCCACGGAGAGGATGGAAATCATCCTTGAAGTCGCAAAACGTTTCAAAGAGGAATGTCCCAAGGATACCACGCTTCATCCGGTTCTTTACTTTGACGGGCAAAGGATTCATGTTTGGTCAATCACCGAAGAGCTGATGGAATCTTTCTGGAAGTCGCCACCTCTCTTCCAAAGCCACCCCATGAAGGTTATTTCGAAAGGGTTTCCTGCCGTGAATGTGTCGGTATACATTGTCTCTGGTTTGGGAGCAATGCCGCGAGAAGAGTTGCTGAAGAGGCTGCACTTCGAAGGGGAAACAAAGGTAAAACTTGTCCTGGCAGATTTCGAAATTTCTGAAACCGATCCCTTGGGATTCATCGTTTCAGGCGAACTAAAGGTCTTCACCAATGACAAAGAATTCGGAAGCAGCAAAGAGTTCGGAAAAGTTTTCCCTGGATGCAGTTGCCGGCAGCTGGATTATCAGGATCAGCCATAACGAGAGCATCCCCTCACAGGCCGGGCTCTATAATTTCCTACACATACTACCGTTTTCTCTTTCACATGACTCGAGTTCTTCCTGTATAGACCTGTCACACACTGCCAACGTTTGCGATTCTTGACCTCAATTTTAACTGCTTTCATTTGACGACGTATGGCGAGAAAAATTGAGAAAAAATAGGGTCAGAAAATCCCATGGACCTGAAAGAAATAGAATAGAACGTTTCGAGAGTAACACTTGTGCGGAAATAATCATTGTCGCTGCCGGCCCGCGCTGGTGTCATTTAATCAGAGTTGTTGAAATTGTTAGATTTTAATGTTGAAATGTTAAATTGTTTGCCTAACTCGTAGGAGTCGCTGGCGAGCTCCCAGCCGTGGCCGTAAGGGCCGCGGGCGGTCGAGCGTCACGTGAGAGCGGTGCAGAGTGCGCACAAGAACGCCGGAAAACTAAATACAGTGAAACGTACGTGCAAGAACTGGGGACAGGGGAGGGAGGGCGAAAGAAAGCGTAGCTACTGCTTGGTTGTGATCAGCTAGGCTTGAGGTGATGGTAAACTTGAGTGATGGTAAACTGGGAGGATGTGGAACTGCCCAGAGTTCATAGATAAGCTATGAACATGAGCCCGAGTATGAACGCGTCCCCCCACCATGTGCCAGCTCGCGCTAATGAAGCTAGCGCTCGTTCCAAGCGCTCTGCAGTTTTGATTTCAAAGGTTTCGAACAAGCAATTCTGATATTTGCTTTGATCATCTGCTCTGATGGTCTGCAGACAATCACTTTCGCTCAGGGGCTGGATTACGGAGACACCTCTTCCTTGCCTGTGTGATGGCTTCGGCTACTGAAAGTCTACGTCTACTCTTCGTGTATGTTGGTCCTAACGAAGAAAGGCTTCTGTATCTTTGCAACATCCACTCCGTTACTAAACATCCGAACTTGGCCTGCAAAGATCGGTCCGGCGGAAAGGTTTGTGATTTTGTGATTTCGTAAAAGCTAGCAAAGGCAGCAATCAGCCCAGAGTCTTGATCACGATGCGCTTGGTGCTTGGCATACTGCGATGTGAACCGCTCGTTAAAGTCGTTTTTCTTCATACCGATCCCATCGCTGAAGGTGGTACAGAAGGGCTTTTCGTGCCAGAGACCCTTGGAGACAAATTGCATGCACGTTCCCCTCAGCTCAGGCGGAGACCACCAGAGCTTGAGGAGGCTTTATAGAATAAGGCCAGAAATATGGACATGTCTTCGATCGAAATTGATGATGGCTTGTGCTGCGGAATCGACTCCATCGTTTCTGTGGACTTCTTTGATGATGGTAGCGATGATTTCATCCTGCTATTCCTCCGGGTAGGGAGTGGTGTTAAGGGGACCAGAAATGCTGCCATCCCCTGCGACGAGCACGTGCGTGCATCCTTCCTTTGACCATGGAATGGTAGTTTTTTCTAGGTACGCCAAGATCACGCACATGAAGACCTCAGCCCTGGGAAAGACTATCTCCCACCATCTGCGCACGTTGGGTCGCCAGTTGGGACTCGGAAACAGATCCTTGTTTCTGCCTGACATGCTCTTTGTGCTGTCAACGGTTGTCTGTTTCATTGAGATTTTAAACCGTAGGAGAGGATACAGGTAAGATTACGCTCGAAGCAGATGTCGAAACAAACACAGCATGAGGAGGACTCTAACAATCTTTGTTTCAGCCGTCATTTCGACAGTTGCTGATTCGGAGATCACTGGGGAAGTGTTTCATCCTTGGAAGCCAGGAAAAACAAGAAGCGTTGACGAGGGAAAGGTCGAAGTGGAAGAGCAAAGGAAAAAAAAAAAAAAAAAAAAAAAAAAAAAAAAAAAAAAAAAAAAAAAAAAAAAAAAAAAAAAAAAAAGAATTACGAGAGACTAAGGAGTCAAGATGGGACTCACCGAGAATCGTTTCCGATAGAATTTGAGCCGGCCTGCATTTGGCACCTGCTGCGAAAGCTGAGATTAGAGGTGTGACATCTGTCTTTGACCGATGCTGATCTAGGCTGGCTGTTAGAGGTCTTGTTCAAAATCACTGCTGAGTGAATAGCAGCCTGCGCACGCTTCTGCTGATAATGTTTGTGTAGACGCGTCGCGACGCACAAAGGGACTTGTGCCAAACGAGCGGTGTTTCGATCAGGTGGGTGACAGGTGTTTGTGTGAGCGCATTGATCTGTTCGATATGCAGGCGTGCATTGGAAATTGTGTGTCAGGCGCCCAATCTGTCACTGGTCTCATCACGATCAAACTTCGCACCTATCACCTGTCTCATCCTCATCATCATCATCATCATCATCACTGCACTTCGCTATGTAGCATATATCGTTTGTGAGGATGGAAAGAGATATAAGGAGGGTCGCTTTCGTGCGATGGTGCAGTTTTCTCCAAATCCATCACACACTCTAAACCACTTGCACCTTGAACACCAAACACAATCATTGCAATGTTGAGCTTTGTCTCCCCACCGCGCTATCCCACCGCTTCAAACCAAGCAAAAGACCCAATGGTCAGCGCCGCTCGCACCATTCTCAACACATTCCCACAACATCTACGTGCATCTTTTGGATCTTGCACTTCTCGTACTAACGAAGAATCGTGTCTCGAGAAAAGGGAGAAAACGCCGTTACTTGACGTCAAGACTGGGTCACAATCCACACAGAAATATGGTTCCCTGCTCAAACGGAAACATGCTCGAAAAGACGAGTTGAAGCAGTCCATTTCTCGACCCATTCTACAATTCTCGGATTGCGATTTGATTCAGCAACACTTGACACAAGATGGGTGTTTCGAGCATGTTGAAACGAGTACGTCAAGTGTGTATTCATCCCCCACGTGGGATAGTCGATTCCAGGCAGAATCGGATAGAGTGGACGCGTTTGAATACGACAATCATGACTCTGGGAAGGGAAGGGAGGAGAGGTGTTCAATTCAGAGCTTTACGTCCTCCAACAGGGAGTACACTTTCTTCTAGATGCGCTGTCTTCACACCCATGTACTGTACACTTTCATTGTTTTTTTTAGCGGATCACAACAATCATTTTGACCATCATTGCCTCCAGACTTGGAACGAGACTGTGACGACTTCACGAAACGAAACAAGATGAGTGGATAGAAGCGATATGGTCAAGATGAAGGCTTGAGTTTTTCCTTGAGCCTTGCGAGGCCGCTCGGTTTCTCCTCCGTGTCGGCCTCGGTTCCTGGATCAGATTCTTGTGCACCACCGTTTTGCGAGCCGAGATGGAGTTTTTGTTTGATGCAACTGGCGAGGGACTCGTTGTGCTTGTTGTGCTGTTTGTGTTTGGATTTGGTGTTTTGGTGGTCGTTGTTGTCGTCTTTTTTGGAAGACTTTGCCCTGCTCATCAATTTTCCGTACTTTTCCATTCCAGCCAGCATGAGCAAGCTCTTGGACAAAGTGACGCGATCCAGATCGACACCGGAATCCTGCAACTTCTTCACAAAGTACCTGAAATGTGCTGTACCCGCTCGATAATGTCCAGAAAGCGGACTGAGACTGGTGAGAGTGCCATTGTCCACTTTCAAAAGCCCAGCCGACAGAACACGACCGCCGTAAAGGAAGGAAGAGTGTTGGAAGTATCCGGTCTGCTTGAGACCGACGTAGAGCTCGTGACGCGAGTTAAAGACGTAGATCCAGGTATTGTTGCCGATGGTCTTGCGGAGGAGCATGTCGGACCAGTTGGACGAGTTGAGTGCGTCAAGGTGGCGCGATTTACGGGTGCGCTTGGACTGGTAGTGCTTGGCAGCCTTTGTCTTTTGATGTTTGGTCATTTGCTCGGCGTCGCTTGAGGATGATGAGGACGAAGAAGAGGTGGCGTCGAGGTACGAATCGAGCGAGCTTTCGGATACGCCTCGTTCGAGTGCACGCCGTTCGCGATGCTTTCGAAGCTCGCTCTGTTCCTGTTCGCCAATATCGGCGATGCCTCTGCCGTTTCCGAGATCCTTGTGCTTGTTACGCTTGGTATCTATGGGCTTGCCGTTTCTGCACCACATGAGTTTGCCACTTTGAATGTCGACAATGTAGTTGCGTCGCTGTTCAGAGCTGAGATAGATGACGCATTCCGAATCCAGACGTTCTCGGGGACAGTCGTCGAGGCTGATTTTGTTGCCGTCGCCTTGGTCAAGCCACTTGAAAAAGTTGTCGCGGGTATCTGCCTTCTGCCAGGCTTGGTGGTAGTACTTGAGGTTGGAGCCATAACGATGTTTGCGGTCAACCATTTCGAGCCAGTATTGCTCTTCCATCATTTTGCTGAGCTCCTGCGCTTTGGCTCCACGTGTCCACCATTCGATGAGCTTGAGGCCTTTCTGGTTAGGATGAGCGATGCTACGAATGTTGTCCACCTTGTCGCCGTCGTGTCCACCAGGAACGTCGCCCACCTTGGTGTCGGCTTGAACGAGGGAGTGCTCGTCTTGTTCGTTGTTGGCGGGTGCGAGAAAAAGACCGGCTTGGACGGGATCGTCAGTGCGGCGTTTGGCATGCTCGCTCTCTGGGGTGGCGTCCATCTTTTCTGCACCAGAGAGTTGGGCTGCCAAAAGCTTGCCGCGCTTCCATCGGGAGGCAGCATCATTGCGGCCAGTGTTGGAATGGTTGTTGGCCTGTTCTAAGCGCAAACGATGAACTGCATCGGACCATCTTGTGTGGGCAGAGATGTTGCAGCCGTCCAATTGGCGACGGGTGCGATAGCCTCGGTAGTTGCGCTGGATGAGAAGAGCGGCTGCGTTGTGTTTGTCGTTGTTGTGGTCGAGTTGGTGCTGCGCGTGTTGCTGTTCGTTGCTGTGCTGCTGTTGATGGGTATCGTCGGATTTGGGGGATTGCTGCACCTCGATGACGGGTGGAAGGGTGCGAACTTCTTGGGTTGGTGTCATGACGAGGGAAGCATGTGAGTATGGTGAGGATGATGGATGCTGCGATCAAGTCTTGAAAAGGAAAGGAAAGGAAAGGAACGGAACGGGGAGGATGGCGTGGATGGCGTGGATGGCGTGGATGCCAAGGAAAGGGCATGTGTGCATGGCGAGTCAAGTGAAACCGTGCATGCAGCGGGCACGCACGCGGGGTTGAAACAGGGACGAGTGATTCATTCATGTGCAACAGAGCGTCATCGATTGTGGTAAAAGCTGGAGCGCACCTCGGTCGTCAGAACTGCACGTTTCGTTGCTGCTGTGCCGGCGGATTCTTTGTGCACTCGCTTGCAAGAGACGTGCTGATCGAAAGTCAAGTGGCTATCTCGGGATCTCAAGTCAATCGGCACTGGGTTTCCCGATATTTGCAATGTTAAGCCGCTGGGTGCGCAGCCCGAGTTCCGCGTTTTTGTGGCGATCAGTTTGCTGCTTGCTCTGCTTGCTCTGCTTGCTCTGCTTGCTCTGCTTGCTTTGCTTGCTCTGCTTACTTTGCTTGCTATGTGGTGCACTGTACCATGCACCATTGCGAGACGACCAACAGCCTCGCAGCTCGCAAAATGTCGGCAGAGACGCTCAAGGTGCATGTCGAGTTTGGAGGCGGCACCGAACTGCTGCTCGCCCCACCGCACGAGAAGAAGCACACACTCACATTGCCACGCAACGATGCGGCTGGCAACCAGACCAACGTGTCGTTTTTGATCGAGCACATCCGCAAGAAGCTCATTACCGAGCGCGAAGAACTGTTTGTCGACCGGGACTCGGTGTATGTATCACGCATGTAGATTGGGTACACTCTCGGACGATGGTGTCGACCAAGCTGACGTGTTTCTTGACCTGCTGCTTGCCGCTTTCAACTTGCAGCCGTCCAGGCATCCTGGTGCTCATCAACAACGGCGACTGGGAACTCGAGGGCGAGGGCGAGTATGTTTTGCAGGACGGCGATGAAATCGTGTTTATCAGCACCCTGCACGGTGGCTGAGCGCCATGTGCACCCGCGCAGCACTCGGATGCGCAGCTGCGGCTCGCATTCGTGATTGTAACATAGACGGGCTCACATGGTCACGCGAAAGTATCTTGTTTAGCCGCTTCCATTCTTGCATGTGCTACCACAGCTTTGTGGTTGGCCGACTGCGGCAACAACCACCGAGCGCCATGCTCGAAATCGCAGAATGAGAATGGTGAATGGTGAATGGTGAATGGTGAATGGTGAATGGTGAATGCACACTTGTCACTTGGGCCATGCACGATTCCGAATTCTGGCCGCGAATTCATGCTCCGCTGACACCACCACCACCCTTGGTTGCACACATACTCACATACTCACACACTCGCTTCTGCCTCTACCACTTCCAATCACAGTGCTCACCTCACATATTCGCCCTCGCTCACGAGTCAGCCCACCCAACTTCGCGTCTCCCACACACATGCCCACCAACCCCAGCACCAGCGCGGCTGGGCTCAACAAGCGAGTCTCCCAAGCTCGCGCGTCACCATCCACGCCTTCAAAACGAGCATCAACCAAGTCTGTCACCTCGCCGTACGTCAACACCAATTCGCGCTTATCCTCCCCATGGCGCCTCCTCTCCTGCGCCTGCTCGGCTGCCCTCTTCCTTCTGGCCTATCTCACCTACAAGAATCACGGTCAACTCCCAACCTTTCTGCTTGACCATACTCGCTTACGCTCGGCTTTCTCTTCGCCACACCAGCCCCAGCCACATGCCTTCGCACCCGCCTCTAGCACCCAAGCCGCCGCTGCCAAAATCCCCGTTCCCAAACACCTCTGGCGCGCTCAAATCCACAAACCCCAATCCACAACAGCACGCGCGCCTTCCCTCCCCTATGCGCTCCCACCAACGCGTCCTCTTCCACAACAGCCGCTGCGTGCCGCCCATCCACACCGCCAGGCTGCCATTCTCGATGCATTCCACCACTCCTGGTCTGCATACAAGCGCGATGCTTGGGGCTACGACGAGTACCACCCCATTACCAAACACGGCTCCAACCTTAGTGGCAAGCACGCTCGCGGCATCGGCTACACCATCGTCGACACACTCGACACACTCATCCTCATGGGTCTCAAACATGACTATGAGCAAGCACGCGATTGGGTCAAGAATGAATTGGACTGGAACGTCCCGGGACGCATGAATGTGTTTGAGACCACAATCCGAACTCTTGGCGGTCTGCTCTCGGCTGCTGCTTTGATTCGAGATCCACCCCACCCTGCTTTCACCCCCAGCCAAGACGACGCACACATGTTCATCGCCCGAGCCGTCGAGCTGGCTGAGCGCTTAAAGCCTGCGTTTGGCACGCCTTCTGGTGTTCCCCTCCGCGAGGTTGACCTCCAAACCGGTGAAGCGTTCCCCGATCTCAACAACAACAACGCATCCAGTCTCGCAGAAGCCACAACGGTGCAGCTCGAGTTCAAGTACCTCGCCCATCTCACCGGAAACCTCGAATACTGGCGTATCGCAGAACGTCCCATGCAGGTCGTACGCGACGCTACTGCTAGATTGCCCCACTTCCAAGGTCTGCTTCCCATCTTTTTGAACCCCATCAACGGCATTTTCTACAATGGCGAGATTCGACTCGGCTCGCGTGGCGACTCGTACTACGAGTACCTCATCAAGCAGTGGCTCCAGACCGGTCGCACCGAACATGTGTATCGAGACATGTATGACCACGCGCTTCGCGGCATCAAACGCCTTCTCACCAAGCCATCTGTGCACTCGGTGCCGCCGCTCATGTTTACCGCCGAGCTTGCTCCACGTCGACGCATGGATGGCAGCCCATTCCTGCAGCTCGTGCCCAAGCAAGACCACTTGGTTTGTTTCCTGGGCGGAGCCATGATGCTCGGCGCGACCTCCACCAAAGACATGTTTGGCGATGCCACCAAGCGCCCTCTCCCGCCCATCTCGGATGTGAGCACGCCCGACGAAACCGACAAGGAGGATTGGCGACTCGGACACGAGCTCGTGCGCACATGCATGCACACCTACTCCCAAACAAAAACTGGCCTCTCTCCCGAGATTGCGTTTTTCAAGACGCCCCAAGACGCCAACCTGACCGACGAGCAGATGATCGCATCCGACCGCGCACCGCTGCCGCCCAACGTCGACTGGTACATCAAGAGGCCGCCCCCCTCGTACTTGGGCCATGCCAACCCGCTCATCGACGCTCGCAACATCCTGCGACCCGAGACCGTCGAATCGCTCTTTGTCGCCTTTTCGCTCACCGGAGATGAGATCTACAGAGAGTGGGGGTGGCACATCTTTCAGGCGTTTGAAAAGCACTGCAAGGTGCACACGGGCGGATACTCGAGCATCGACGATGTGGATGCACACCATCCGCACAAGCTGGACAAGATGGAGACGTTTTGGCTCTCGGAAACGCTCAAGTATCTCTACTTGCTCTTCTCGGACCGTGATGTGCTGCCGCTGAACAAGTGGGTGCTCAACACTGAGGCGCATCCCTTGCCTGTATTCCTGCCCAGCTTTCCCACTGGTTTTAGTTAGACTTGCACGTCGTGGCACAGTTGGGTTTGGCAATGCAGCATGCTTCGCTAGATGCACACGCCGAGCTAAAATGGATGTGTGGCTCGATCGCGATCGAAGCCTAACCCTCACCTGAAGTCAAAACATTCTACCAATTCCGTCGTGGTGGATGTACTGTTCAGCACAGCATGCGATCTACTCACCATGGTTAAGCGAGTTGTGCGATATGCAATTCCCCTGAAAACGTTCCGCACTAGCAAAAATACAAACCCCAAAACAATCAACGGTGCCAAATGTGGGCTGAAACCTGTCAGAAAACGACGCCCCCCATTGCTGCCAACACCGCTTCTCTAGCCGTGGCGACACGTTTCGCGGCTTGGTCTTGGTCTGCTGCCGTTCATGTCGCGATATGCTTCATAGGGGAAACTCAAGCCTCGCGAGGTTGAGCAAGAGCTGGTTGCAAATGTGCGAGATTCTGGACAATGTGTACGGTTCGTACGCCGTGGATCAAACGAGCTGCTGCTTCTCTGATTGAGCAGAGCCCGAAGAGTGTACGTTTGGCTTTCCACTCTGGATGTGGATGAGTCTGTCAAGCGGATTGCATACAGACACAGCTGTCTGTGCAAAGTTTGCTGTAGTGTAGCAAGTACAAAAAGTACCACGCCTCATCCCCCGTCTATCCTGTAGCCCTTATCAAACCTATCCCGTCTGTTTCGATACCTGTGCAGACGATACTATCATGCCAGCAGCTCTCAAGTCTTCCTTTAAGCCGCTCACTGCTGTGGTGTCAAAGTATATCACGTCGCAACGGGCGCGCGCTCAAGCCCAGCAGCAAGCCAAACGCTCCACTGCCCGCCTCACCGGTGCTCAAGTCGATGCGCACGTCGCTAGCACACTCTCCGACGCTCCGTTTTGTGAGCTTGATGCACAACAGAATGTTGTTCTTGATGCATCTTTTGTGCAGGTAGACCAGGAGGGTAGAACACTGGGATTGGAGGACCCTAACGAGCCCTTACTCGTAGACGATCCGAACACCGCTTTGCGCGCCACTTCTCGACCACGAATCGTTCCAACCACCGCTGTTTCCGACCCAGCGCTCCTTGAAGAGGTGCAACAAGTGACCCATGGTAAACAGACTTCCATCCCATTCTTCCCACCCCCCTCAACCACGTCGAACAGCATCGTCGATGTGAACCAGTACGGGTTTGTCGATCCACGCGTTTACAGCGGTACCAGCTTCGACCTCGTCGGAGACGCACTTCACGAACCCCTCAACGTCATCATCTCGTCCAACTCCACCCCTTCCATCCTCACCCGCAAAGGATTCCAATCTTACTGTCGCGCACTCGATTTCGACCGCGAATGTCTTGGTCTCCACGCGGGCGGGTATCAGAAAGCATACGTCGATCCTAGGGGGTGGCGCGATCAGGAATTCCTCTACCGTCAAGTGTATACGCCTCTCGACCATGTTTTTGGCACCTGCATCGAGAGTCTTGTGGGAGGCAATCATGTCCGGGCTTGGCAGCAGCAGGGTTCGGGTGCATGGTTTTTGGCCACCAGTCGAGAGGAGGATGCGAGCAAGAGTCACATGATCGTTCCGAATGGATACAATGTGGGCAGGAATCAGTTGGTGCAGCAGGCGTTGGGAAAGGCAAACGATGGAAGGACGAGTTTTATGTTTACAAAGTACAAGACGGATGTGCAGTTTGTAGCAGGACTCATGCCGCCCGGTATTGAGGGTGTCAATCACGACATTGCGGTGGATGGGTTGACCGCGGTGCTTACCGTGACGATTGTGTCCGACAAAGCTTGGTTCGTGGCCAGAGATGTAGCGTCTGGAAATGCGACATCAATGCCGATAAGCGAAGAGCAAACATCCATGGTTGTCGGTGTTGTTGCTCCCGCCGAACAAGCAAAGGCGGACGCAAAGCGCCAGCGAAGGATTTCGCTCGCAAACCGCTTCAGCCTTTCCCGTACCAGTCGACATGGCGAAGAAGCGCAGGATTCCAAGTCGCACCAAGTGTGGCAGAAGCTCAAGAACATTTCTTCTCCCAAGCACCACCCCGTCAGTCCAACCTCTCCGACTGTTGCAGCCACAGCTACCAGTGACACTGTAGTCGCAGCCCACACCGACGGCTTACCTCTCTCAGTTGACTCGGCATCCACCGTCACAGAAATTTCAGACCCGGCAGACAATACTGATACCAGAAAGATTCAGCCAAGTGGCCTCGTCGCCGTTGCTTCCCCCCTCTCCGCTTGAGCCTCCCGAAGCATCGTACGTCTTCTGGTTCCGATTGCCGTACCGATAGCATCACAGAAGCCACGCTCCAGCTCGTCGCAACTGATTGATAGCCTGTATGCCGAATAGCCCACAATACCACAGACGTAGTTCTTCCCCACTTTGCATCTTTTGTTTCTGTTTGATTGGCTGTCCATCTACCGGGCTTACTTTGATAACGCGTCCTTTCCGGCCTGCTTGCTCTTCTGGATATCTACATCCTTTCCATCGAGCTCCCTCTTGACCTTTTCGGTGCAGAACCACAGATCGCGCAACTTGGGCGTGCAGTTCTTCTCCAACTCCGCATCGCCTTTGGAGGTGAATTGCTCGAGACATTTGTCGTACGCAATGACCTGTGATACGCATCGATTCTTGATCTCGTTCAGGAGAGGCACGGCCGAAGCAGCGCAGCGGGAAAGTTCGGTTTTGTAAGGTTCGCATGCGCCAGGGTTCTGCTGGTTGGCCAGAATGCAGCGCTGGAATGTATCTACCCTCAACCGCATCACGCAACAAAGTCGCAAGAAAGTTTAGAACCAGGATGCTGCAATCACAAGCCCAGGCCCGTAGCGATGGAAGGAATGGAGACTTACCGAGCTGCTTGCCGCACTTGGCGGCGACTTGATCTATTGACGATTCCATCTTGGTGTTGGTACTTGCGCAGGTGGCGGTCGAGAACGAGGCAAGCGAGAGTGGGAGCACAAGAAGAAGAAGCAATCGATTCCCTCGTTTTCCTCCACTTTGAAGCCCGACCAAATCACCCGATCCCGTTGAAATCGCCGATTGAAAAGTTACAAGAAGGACTCCTCCACACCAACACATGCTCGGACAAGCATGCGTGCGTGCCACACGACTCAGCCCAACACCACGCTCGAGCACGCACGTCTCTCATCCAACCCTCATCACTATCGACACGCACCACGATGGCGAAAAGTAGCTCAATATGGATCGACCAGCTGGTCTCACTGCTCGGTCTTGATAAGGAAACCGTCAAGGATCAAATCATCCCGTTCCTTGATTCATTCGACCACGAAGCCTCACTTCGAACGCACCTGCAAGGCTTGGTCGGCATGGATACGCCTTTGGCCAAGTCGTTTGTGCGTGACTTCACCCGTTCTCGCTTTCCTCAACAGTCGCCTTTTGCTTCAGCATCAACAACTCCAACTCTGGTGGCTGCGCCGACAAGCTCGGCCGCCTCCGCACACAGTTCTGTGCAGAAGAAGCGCGGGAAGAAGACGTTAGCGGAGCGCGCGCGCATTGGACAGACGCTGGCACCACGAAAGCTGGACGATGCCAGACTGGGTGAGGAGGAGCAAATGGCCAAGCTGGCCGAGGCTTTTGGTGGAATCGGAACAGTGTATCGGAAGAAGCAGGAGGACGGCGAGTTCTTTGCGGGCACAGGAAAGGGCAAAAAGGGCAAGCAGCCAGGGTCCAAGAGCGGCCCGTCCCTCGAGAGCAACACTCTGCGACAGCATTCACAGCCAGAATCTGAAGCTACGAACGACTTCCATCCAGCTGTGAGCGAAAAACCTGCCTGTTTGGGCAGCGAAGACCAACTCCCTCCTACATCACAGGCCAAATCGCAACCATCGCCACCCCCAACAGCCGAAATGCTCGCCATTGATGCGGTCGTCGAGGAACTCACTTCTGCTTCTCTGTCAGCATCATCCTCTTCGTCTGACATCAACCGCAAAATGTGCTTCTGCCAAGGCCGACGACACGCGCTCGCGCCTTACGCACCGTTGTGCTACTCTTGCGGCCTCATCCTCTGTGCGGCTATTCAACCATCTTCACTCAGCCCATTGTCTTCATGTCCGTCCTGCTCTGCCACTCCTCTTCTTGGCGCTGCTGCACGCTCCGACCTCGTCGCAAAACTCACTGCTGAGCGCCAGATTCTCTTCGAGCAACAACTCCTCCAAATCGCAGTGCAGCGCGAACAGAAACGACTCAACAAAGCCATCGCGCGCGATGCCAGAGAAGAGGAAGCCGCACTGTTTTCAAAACTCGGTATCGAGCCAGTTGCGTATGCTGCAAGTAGTGTTTCTCACGCAGGGCCGGTAGTAGGAAAGCACGGCGCGTTGCAGAAGGCAAGAGTGATTGCAGGTGATGCACAGAGGACTGCAAAAGTGTTGAGTCTCGATATGAAGACGCACAAAGTCAAGAGTCATACCAAGGTCACAAGGCCCAAGGCGCCAGCGGATGCCGTGAAAGAGAAGCCCACTCTAGTAGACGCAGAGAAGCACGGGGAGAAGCAGGATCCGTTCGTGGGGCTTGATGGCTCTGCGCTGGTCAAGAACGAGACTGATGATGGTTTGCGTCCGCTCTCCAACCGTGCCGCTGAGGGGCCGAAGCGAGAGAAAGGATCACAGTCGATTCCCCCACGGACTTGGTCTTTCGCTGGTCGACAACTGCTCCTCCGTCCAACCGCGCTTGTTCAGTGATTGGGTTCTGCTTCATCGGAAGTGCACTGATCCCCTCTTATCGCCGTCTGTCGGGAGCTGATCCAATGTATGATACGTGATGTGGACGCGAATTGGTCAGCCGCTGGAATCGGCGGGTTTTCAGGCACCCGCTACACGTCGTTTCTCCGATAGCAAGGCACGGTGCAGTACGGCTCTCTGCAGTGCAACGAGGGGAAATGAAGAGCCCGTAAAAAAAAAAAAACGTGGAGAAGAATCACGCAACCAGCCGAGGCCGTGCGGAGGAGTTTCGCCTGCCATGTCAGTGCCATAACTTGGGGAAGAGGATTTCCGGCGGTAAACCGTTCCTGCTGAAAGGCGTCCTATGTGCTTCGGATGCTCTGGAAGCGCAAGAAGCGGGATGTGATGACATCGTTGTTTCCAACCATGCCGGCCGCCAGGTGGATGGTAGGAAGACTTTGGATCTATGGACTGTCGATCCAGGGCGAGGAGGGCGTGTGGCACGTGCTCGAGAGTCTGCTGGCAGAATTCGACATTCACATGAATGTGGCTGGGTTCAGGAGTGTCGCCGAGATCAACAGCACAGCCATTCCATTAGGAAGGCCTGGTGGGGGCTGCCCAGCAAGGATGTCGCAAAGCTTTAACATGTCCAAGTTGATCAGAATGGTCACAGGGTGAGCTAGGCGACACTTCCTGTATGCTGACATGCAGTTTCTTTGGTGGAAAAGCGTCATATCCAGCTTGGCAGTACTCCAATGTCATGATACACTCCAACCCGAAAGATCTAGTTTTGTTCTCTAATGCAAGCCCAATTGTATTGTATGTGTTGCTGTGTCACCGCGCAGCCCAATTCCCGTAGAGGCCGATTCGTAAGACTCATTGGGGACCAAGACCACCGATCGTCAAGTTGGCACCTACGGTACCCACGTGGGACTCTATGGAACAACGCTTGGCTGTCAGCAATGCGGATTGGGGAGAAAACGATTTTAACGGTTTGGGAACGACAGTCAGCAGCCAAGCATGTGCGGAAAAAGACGAGTAAGCACACACACTCACCCAGGACAGGACATGCGATTCTGTTTTCTCGGCTCTCCAATCTGCTCGAACCGTGAATTCTGCCAAGTCGGCCATACAAGTCGGTTTGTAAGCGGCGGCAAAGCGGAGATTGGAGAGAGTGGTTGCGGGCTTGGCACTGGATGATTTGGGCCAGCATGACCAAAAGTGATGAGTGGGCGGAGGAATGTCACCACAAATCTAAAACACCAAAAAGAAATCCAAAATTGGGGAAAAAAGCGCAGCATTCCAACACATTCGTATTCGCATTCACTCCTTCATCTCAATCCACTCTCGTCTCCACCACCCGCCCCCGCCCAAGCCAGCTTCATCTTGTTGCATCTTCGTCTTCAGCATCTCTTTGATACCCACACAGCAACCCAATACCAGCCTGTCACCACGATCATCCTAACCAGCTCGAACAACCCCACTTTCCGTTGTCTCTTCCCACCACCCTCTCCTCCGGCCCCCATTTGATCCATCGCTCGTCAGATCTCCAACGCTTCACTCGATCAATCTGCAATCACATCCTGCATTCTTTTAGTTTCGTGACACTGCTCTCGCCTACGACTCTTGTGTACACGGTTGCTTTTTGCTCGTAGCTTGCTCGACTCGCCCATCAATCGCATCGCCCACCACAACCCGCATCAGATCCAGACCTGAACCCTCGCCTCATCTGGTCTGGATCGCTTCTCGGCATTCCTCAACTCCACATCACCCTGCATTGGGCTCGTTGCTAGTCATGAGTTCCATCGCAAATGCCGTCCACATCTCTTTTCGCCGCGTCGAACGCGCCGCTGACTGGCTCACCGGCTGCGCTGGCCCCGTCTTTATCGCCATCTGCATTACTCTCGTCGCTGGAGGCGTGTGGACCTTCTTCACAACCATGTTTCTCCAACTTGCTCCCGTCCCAACAGAGCTCGCCAACCTCTTCCATACCTACTCGCCAGCGCATATCGCTCTTGGCCTCCTGCCCACGCTGTTCGACTCGACCAAGAAAGATCCCTTGCCAACGTTGCGGTTCTTCTTCTGGTTGAGTGTATGCTGTTTCGTGGTGTACAGCATCGTGTGGCACTACTGGATGGCGTGCACCGTTTCACCGGGTTCTGTGTGTGAAGGATTGGGCGACACTGTCCCCGAGAGACGGAGTGGGCCCGGCAGCAGTATTTGGTGGGCGAGGTATCGCAGCAGAGCAGCCTTCGCATCCGGGCCGAGGCTGCACGATCTCAAGATTGCCAAGGCGCATACAATGACGCATCATGAACAGCCGGAGGCGGCGGCGCCGGTCAGGGTGTCGTCAGTCGCGGATCTGAAAAAGTTGAACAAGGCACTGGACGGGCTGGATAGTAAGAGGGCCAGATCCACAAGTGTTGCGGCATCAAGATCGAGTTCGGATCGCGCGCAGCCTGCGTTGAGTGCGTCATTGGGATCATCGCATCGATCGAGTTCAGGCAGCGAAATGGGCACTCCACGTATACCCAAGAGCGACCTTCCGCTGTCTATCCAAGACGTCAATCCATCCCTCATCGCCTCTCCCACTCCCCTCGATCTTGATTCCCCCACCAATCCCTTCTTTCCTCGCACCAGTCGGCCAAGTCAGGAAAGCATTCGTAAGGAGCAATCCCATCATGCTGAAGAATCGCAGGACGAAATCGACCAGGATGACGAGGACCTCTTTCCTCTTGCTGGCATGTGTCGCAAATGTCCCACCATCCCGCTCGTAAAGGCGCTCGCGGTGCTCCCGCCCGAACTGCGCAAAGTCGAAAAGCAGATTCGCACCCTATCTCCTCCCCAGACCTTCACCTCCAAGCTCGCTCCGGAGGACATGGATGAAGGCGAAGCCGAAGTTCGCGCCTGGCTCGGCGAGTCTGCCTCCGAAAAACTTGTTGCACCCCCCAAACCCGAACGCAGCCATCACTGCAGGACGTGCAAGACGTGCACGCTCAAGTTTGACCACCACTGTCCCTGGCTCAACCAGTGTGTGGGACTGGGCAACGAGCGGTACTTTGTGCTTTTCATGGCTTGGCTTAGTTTCGGGTGCGGCATTGTGCTGTGTGCCGGGTGGGAGGCGATGCGAAACTGTCTGAGCTGGAGCAAAGAATGGCGTTACGCGTACACGCCAAGAGTGTTTGTGATGCTGCTCTTCATTCTGGCACTAGTGATGGGGCTGGCGCTGGCCGTGATGGCTGGGTGGCAGGTCATCCTGGTTGGAAGAGGAGAGACGAGTGTCGAGTCTCAAGACAATGGTAAGTTTGCTTCTGATGCACTGGTTGAAACCAACCTGCACTCATCGTTGTCGGAACCAAAATGCTGACTTGGAATCGTCTGCCCGATGCTTTGATTGCTATACACGTTCCCACAGCACACTACCGAGAACTTGCTCAGAAGCGCGGCCAAGAATTTGTCAACGTGTACGACGTTGGCTGGCGACGCAACGTTGAGCTGTTTTTCAACGTTGGGCCCGGATCACCCTAGTAAGTCTCTCACCGTGCCACGGCTTAGGTTTGCGTGTGTTGCATTCGCTGACGCTATTTGGCTTGCTCTTTTGCTGTGGTTGCATCGCAGTCGTTGGTACACGATCCTTCTCCCGATGCGAGTGCCTCCCTACTCGGACGGCTGGCATTTTGCAAAGCGTCGCGGGCTTCGCGGCAAACACGCGGGCATCGAGCTGCAGGAACAGCTCACAGACGAAGAGTTTGACGATGAGCACTACGACGCGCAACCCGCCAAAGCTGTGTCCTAGAAAGCATCTTGACCAATCAAGAATGTATTCGCATTGTTGTGCGCTATTTGGCGATCATTTGGAATTTGAGCAACCAGCAAACCGTGTGCCGGCAAAGCTTGCGGTGTCTGCGGAAGCGTCTGAAAGCGTGTACCGGTCAACTGGGAAGACTTCGGAAGGGAGCTCGCCGAAGGTCAAGATGGAGCCGACGGCTGTCGAGGTGTGGCCACGTTCTGCCCACCAGCAACACAATATAAAAACAGGTTGATTCAATTCGCCGTATTCACCGGTCACCTTGGTGCACGTTCATGCACAACGCTGACACCTGCAGTGCACGTTCCACCTCATCCTGTGTCCCCCTCTCCAACGCTTTCCCCCAAGGCTCCAACAGAACCAGTCGCAATCTTGCTTCCCTCTTTCTTCGAATACCAGATCTTCGCAAGGACCCTGCATGCCACCATTAATGCGGTGCCGCGATTCGGTCCGTCATTGTCCGATTCATGGAAGCAACGTTGCTTCTCCCTTTGGACTGGCCTCACCTCACCGGTCAAGCCTTGACGGTTCCACTCCGAGATTGGTCCGCCCAGACTTCGGCTATGCGAGAAGAGAGCCAACTCGGTCTATGCGGTGGGGCGTCCACGTTGTCTTTCCAGCAACTCTAGCTGAGACTTGGACTCAACAGGTGTTTGGTACAGCCTCGTCAGGAACCAAGAGTCGTCGGCCAGAGTAGGGTTGGTAGTGGCCAAGGAAGCCTATATAAGCTATGGGATCCAGTTGCAAACATGGAGGATCTAGTTACCAAGCTCGTCAGTATCCTCATCGACAAGTCAGTCCATCAAGCCTTCTCTGCCAAGATGACCAGCGCTGTTACTCCTTTCCCTGGTGTGTTCACCGGCAGTGTCACTCCTGCCAGTCTTCCTTGGGACACGTACAGTAAGCATCAAACAACCATCCGTAGACGCCCACGTGTAGAAAATGCTGATCTTGTTCTTTGCTGCTCTGTCGCTTTCAACTAGACTACTGCAACGCTCCCCACGTTAGCGCGCAGTACTACGAACGTCCTCCTCAGGCCAAGGATGCCAAGCTCGTGTTTGTCAACGTCGTCCAGCGCCACCACAAGCGCACTCCCGACAACCTCTACCCCCAGGAGAACTTGTACAACCCTGCCTCCGGCTGGGACTGCTCCAACTACCAGCAGGTCTCGTACGGTGTCGGTGCTAAGCAGGATTCCAACCTGCAGGGTAACGGAATCTACCGCAAGATCCAGAACCCCTCGTGGCACCCTCTGAACAAGATCATCTGGAACGGTACCTGCGATCAGGGTATGCTTACCGCCGATGGTCTGCGCGACAGTATCCAGCACGGCCGAGACTTTTACTCGGTGTACGGTCCTCGGGGTAAGAACCCTCTTCTGCGCCAGGGCGTCAACGAGAACGATGTCTACTTCAGGACCAGCAACAGTGACAGGACCTACCAGGTCTCCGGCGGTCTCATCGCCGGTATGGGCGGAGCGAAACCCGCGGGTAACTTCCCCGTCCACACTCAGCCCAGCAACATGGACGACATTGTTCCCAACTACAGCTGCAACTACGCCAACAGCTTCAGGTCCGCCGAGCAGCAGCTGCCTGCTTGGACCGACCACCTCAAGTCCAAGGCTAATCTGTTTGCCTCGCTCAACAGCGTTGTTGGAACCACCAACATCAGCGACTGGAACAGCTGGATCGACCACCACTTTGACGCCATGGCTTCGCGCCAGTGCCACGGCCACGACCTGCCCAGGAACAGCAGCACCGGTCAGGCCATCACCCAGGACCTTGCCAACCAGGCGTACAACGTGGGTCACTGGGAGTACGACTACATCTGGAACTCGGGTCCCGGTGCTGACAACTACGTCAAGTACGGATTCGGCGTGTTTGTCCAGGAGCTCAGCAGGAACCTGCACAGGCTCGCCACTGGCGAGGACAAGCACAAGCTCAAGTGGTACGTCGGCCACGATGGTACCATGGTCCGACTCTACAAGTCGCTCGGTCTTGCTGGTTCGTTCAAGTGGCCCGCTATGGGTTCCGAGGTCGTCATTGAGGTGTACAAGCAGGGAAACCAGCACTTTGTTCGTATCCTCAAGGACGGAAAGACCATGCAGACCGTCATCAAGGAGCTCGCCTCTGATGAACAGGGTAACATCGCTTGGACTCCGCTTAAGAACGTCATCACCTACCTCAACTCGCGTGTTCCCTCGGACATCTACTCCAAGTGTGTCCTTGGCAAGTAAACGCCACCTACACTCAAGCGTGCAGAACACCGTCTGACGCCGTTTCTGCGCCAAAATACTTGGTCCTTGTCGACGACAACGACCATCTTGAACTTGGAATCGCTTCTATAATCGTTCGCCTTCTTGACCCAAAACCTTGTTGTCGTGCTCCCTAAATATTATACGAGTCCGTTTGCTCTGTTTCTCCTTCAATTCGAACTCCCACACTCCTTTACACCCGCCGATTGTCTGCCAATCACCAATCCACTTCTCCCTCGTTCTGAAATAGAACCGTCACAATGTTGTGTACTCTCGATCAAACCGTCTGTTTGCTTCGCCCTCATTTCGGCGACAAAGACAAACCGAATGGAGGGTAAAGTTTCCAAACGTATTCTATTGCTGTAAAAAAAAAAAGAGTGTAATCGGTCTAGATCTTTGTAATGACCTTTGTGACGATGAGCGAGTTGGGCACTTGAGCATGTACCAACTTGAGTATATTTGCGGACAGCGCAACAACAAGCACCAAGCAACCCCACGCTGCCAAACCAATGGCGGCCTTACGCAACCTCGAGTTGGGTTGATCGCTAAACAGTGAGGCATAAAGCACTCCAGGAAGGATAAAGCTGATAGTAGTGCTACCTACGGAGCCAACAAATCCCAGGATGATGGAGAGATCGTCGACGACCAGGCTGATGACAAAGGTGGTGCTGAGGATGCCAGCTGTCATGAGACACCATTTTCCTAGAGGGATTTCCTCGTCTGAGTCGGGGTGCAACACGTGTTGCTGTTGATGTGTATGCGGGTGGGGATGAAGAGGTGCGCTCTCGTCATCACAGTACGGCTCTATCGCATCACTATCTTCATCGTCGTCCTGGTATTGACTGCGTATGAGGATGGCGGAAGCAGCAGCATCGTCGAGAATCTGCTGTCTCCTGCTCGGCTTGGAAAAGACCTTGTCGAGACTCGCCCTGCAGGGATGCACCTGCAGCGGATAGCTAAAGATGGTGAGCACGATGATGCTGACCCTTCCAAAGCAAACAAATAGACTGGTGCTTGGGTACATGGCAATGATGTTATCTCCAACATTGCTTCCGAAGCTAATATAGCCCAGCACACCAACGATGAGATAGACAACTCCACCCGTGCCGATTGACGAGACGATGGCGGTGTTGACCCTTGGCTCTACGTTGTTGAACAGCTCGTTGTAGACGGGCAGCATGTTCTGGGCGCATGTAAAGGCGAATACAAACACGGGAAAGATGCTGACCGTGTGATACGAGACATTGACAAGCTCGACATCGCCCTTGGGTGGGAGCGAGGCTCTGGCCTCGGAGCTGAAGCTGTAGTGTAGCACAATAATGACGAGGTAGAAGACGGCGAGCAAGCTGAGGTAGGATGTGTGCCGTAACGAGTCCAATCTACGCAAAAAGCAGAGCGGAATGAGGAGGATGATGAGAGCGAGGATCCAAAAGCTCCTATCGAGGAAAACGGTGGGAATCTGGTGAATGTCGCGGTTAAAAGCACGGAAGAAGCTGATGATGACCTGGGGCATAAGCTGTCCGCAGATGATGAGGTAGGATATGCTGACACCATAGCACTTGAGTGCAATCGCAAGGTCAAAGTACCAGGCTCCGGTGGGGAGCGCTTGACTCGCGATGGTAAAGAAGCTGTTTTTCCTCCCGCCCACCCTGGCCGCGCATCTGGTGAGCAAGTAGAGGCCCAGCGCAGCAGTGAATCCACAGAAAAAGATGAGGAAAGCGCCGAGGAGAAGACCAGTGTACTTGAATGCACCAGGGGTAGCAAGCATGCCCGTGCCAATGATGGTGTTGGTGAGATTGCTGATGCTCGAGATTAGACTCGCGCTGCCCTCTGGGTGTAGGGAAGCGGTCGAGACGATTCGTTGGCTCCGGCGCTGAGTACCATTGCCAGGACGTTGAGGCTGCCTGGTATTGTCATGTGAATATGTGATTGTGACCATGATTTTGTGGATGCGCGTGCCGAGATAGAGGAGAGACAGACCAGCGCCTCGCAGCAACAACGACAGTGATTCGTATCGCCGAGTCAAAGAAAGAGAAGCTCGAGGCGCCAAGGTCTAAATATCAAGCTTAGGAAGTGGCGCCTCAGAGGATAAGCTTTGGGCGGCGGCGCCACGAGTGTCGAGATGACGGTCGAGATGGGGAAAGCGTGCAGTGGTGGTGACGAGGACAAGCGAGGAAACGGTTATATGCTTGGTTGAGCTTGATTGTGATTTGGCGTCTGTGCCATTAATCCCACTTGACACGCTCCGCTCTACGCTCAATATTCTCACATGTCACCCCCCATGATCTAACAAACTCAGCTTTGCGCTCATGCTTTCAGCCATCGCCATGGTCATCACTGTCTCTTTTCTTTCACCATGATGATATCAGCTGCTTTTAATGATGATGGCAAACGCACGGAATACTCATATAATATCATTGGGGGGCTATAATACTGCATAGATCCCAATGAATAAGCGCAAATCTTCTTCACGACCAACATTGCCAAAACAAGCGCAGGTATCTTCGGCCTTTGGCAACAAAGCATGGGCTTGTCAAGGAGCATAGGACGCAACAGCTGGGCACAAAGGTGGCAGCTCCACCAGATTAGCACTTGAACCCCACATATATACCCTTTTATGGAAAGTGTAGGCCCGAACGAGTTATCAGCTGGGCAAGTGGACAGGAACCCAAATGCGTGTGTATAAAGCCAATGCTTCAAGCTCATGCTCTCTATTGCACATTCAACACATACAGTAAAGTGTATTTGCTTGCTCTCAGCGTCGTCAAATTGTCTCTTTTGTCAACAGTATCACTCCAGTACATTGCTACGTATCGCGGTCGTCTGTGCTTCTGCTCGAGTCTGAGAGCAGCTCTTGATTCCAATCAAGTAGCACGTCCATCACTGGTGTCAACTGCAACACAGCACATCAGACTCGGGGAGCCAGATGATGCACAGTCGATCACCGCGAATCCACGTCCTTACGCTATCAGACTTGGCCCATGCAGTGTCGGTTCTCTTATTGAGAAATGGGGACGTGTCGAGCCGCAATGACACTTTCGGCTGTCGGTTTTCACTAACTATGGGTCTGAGCACATCCTGATCTCATTTCGGCCTCGGCCCAAGCTCATCCTTCAGCCTCCGCCATCGTGGCTAGATGAAGACATTCGAGCTCCGACATGTGTCCACCTCGACCTATTCTGTACGCCGACACCAGTACAATAGGATTAGCTCATGCGCCCACCCACCCAGTCTCTTCATGGGTGCGGGTACACACTTGGCTTCATTGTCACTTTGTGCGGGCTATGTGGCAACGACCCACCACAGGAGGGCAGTGCAGCATCGGGTGGGACTTGATCTTGTAGCTCAGTGGTTCGTGAGTTTCTAGCTTGTGGGTAATATATACCTTTTGTGCACCGCATCCTGGACGCACTCCATTTGGCTCTTGACGACGACGACGAGCGTGCTAGCAACGATGCGCACCTTTTCTAGAAAGCCAGAAACGCACGTCGTACTCACATACAAGGACGATGACGAAGACTCCTCTACGCACCAACACTCGTCGCTTCTACCAAACAGCTCTCCTGCTCTGCTAGCACCAAAACAGAGAAAGCGCGCATGTTTGAAGCGGCTTCTTTTGGGTCTCAGTGTCCTCGCCATGTGCGTTGGTGTCTTTGAGATGGCCTTCCATGGCAGAGAAGCCGAATCGCTCCAAGCTGCCAAGGAAAAGATCAGCCATCTCGAACACCAGCTGAGTCAGCATCTCCAAGGCGGATACAGCAGAGTCATGGGTTCCGTCATTCGACCATCTCCATCACAAGCTTCAGCAGACGATGCGAAAATCGAAGCGGTCAAGAGCAAGTCGGTGATCGTGCTCAAGACGGGTGCTACGGTGCTCTTCGACCGTCTTCCCGTGCAGCTCATACTCGCCCAAAAGACGATTCATCCAGATATCCACCTCACAGGAGAGACAGACTACCACGGACCTACATTCCTGATCTATTCAGACGCTGACATGCAGATGGGACCGTTCACGGTGCGCGATGCGCTAGTCAACGTTTCGTCCTTCGTTCGTAGTCAGAAGGAGTTTTCCGAGCGATACGACAAACTGCACGACATTCTGTCGAGTGGAGAGGACTTGAAGGCGGGTAAGTTTCAAGAGGGATGGAACTTGGACAAGTGGAAGTTCCTCTACATGTGGGAGGATGCATTCCAACGGAATCCGGATGCCGATTGGTACATAGGTTACGAGGCAGACACGTTTGTGTTGTGGGAATCGCTGTTCAAGTACATTGCAACCCAGGATGCAGGGAAGGAGCAAATGTTTGGATGCGGATTCATTCTGGCTAGGAACCAGGAGTTGTTTGCCAATGGTGGATGTCCGTTTGTCATTTCTGGCGCCTTGATGCGAGCTACGTATGGAAAAAACCCCAACTTTGCTGCTCAGTTCGATAAAGAAGTCAAGGCATCGTGCTGTGGTGATGCCGAGCTCAGCATTGCGCTTCGCAAATCCGCAACCACACCGCTCAAAGAGCTCGCCGATTCTGGAGCCCGATTCCAGCGTGAACCGCCTCGCGAGATCCTCTTCGACCAAGACAACTGGTGTCAGCCCGTGTTCAGCTTCCACCATCTCAAGACCGAACAAGTCCAATGGATGTCCCAGATCGAGAAACAAATTCGAGACGGCAAGAGCAGCAACCAGACGGTACTCTACTCGGATGTGTTCGATCACATTCTTCCGCAAAGCTTGTCCAAGGCTCTGCAGAGACTGCGCGGTGCAGATGAGGACCAGAGCAACGAGGTGGACCTCAACCCAACTCTGGTCGATTGGGAGGCTTTTGGAAGTGCAGACAAGGGGGTTGAATGGAACAGCAGGACGGACCATTCCCCGGAATGTCGGAAAAAGTGTCTCGACAATCAAGGCTGCACTACTTGGTTCTGGATCAAGGTCACCGATCAAGATCCGGATGGAGATTGCTATCTGATGAGCAACGCCGTCAGGATTGGCAAGTCATACGAGGGCCTAGGACTTCGCACCAGCGGTTGGGTCGCAAAGCGCATCGCAAGCTTCCAGGCACACAACCACTGCAACGATCCACCTGCTGTATAAAGTACCACCAACACTCTCATCGCATCGACTCACACACTCTGCTTTCTGCATCACTCGCATGTCACTTTCGCTTCGCTTCGGCTCTTGAGCACTACACTCTTTTCTTCCCGCCTGCTCCGTCGAGTCTGGTTCTTGAAACGCATTTTCCCCTCAAGGGCTGTCGCCAGTTCGAGCAGCTGCGAGGGTCGTTAACAGTCTATATTTCACAACATCAGGCGCGTATCGTCACAAAAGAAATGCACATCCTGTCTGCCCTATCTACTCACACACTTGTCATGCGAAAGAGACAAGCAAAGCAAATTGCAGGCAAGAGACCCGTGAGGTTCATGAGCTCCACAGAGGCTCCCGGCCCGCCATAGGGGCCGGTCGAGCGCAGGGAGAGCGGGCATACAGGCGGAACGCAAGGGGAGGGGGATTGGGAGGGCATAACTCAGGCACTGCGAGGTTGTGCTGGCACGGCGCTCGCAGGAAAAGAGGATGATGGAAGAGAGAGAGGCCATGGCGAGGTGGGAGAGGAGAGAAGTGAGGTGGAAGCTGCGCACACTGTTCACGACGAACATGCAATCTAGGTTCTGATGTGCACGATGAGGTGGCGTGGGAACTAGGTATCGGTCGATAAGCAGGGGCAGGAGTGTGATGCAAGAAAAGATGAATCAGTCCATGGTCAAATGAGACTGACTTGCCTCCTATCTCCCACATCCCAACCCTCGTAAAGTTCCTGTTTTGCAAAAGAGAGAGATCAGAGAAGCGTCAGTATCAGAGACACGGAGACAATGGCGATGAAAATGAGAATGAGTGTTAGGGCCGACGAGAGGGGTGAGGCGGCGTTGGCGGCACTTACCGGAGTACTGATGCGAACCACGTCGTTGTTCTGGTAGTCGCGTTTGGCTGCGTTCATAAGCATCATAAATGCAAGCGATTCGGACGACGTCTCGCCCTTTTTGACGAAAGACAAGACGTCCACTACTGGGAAGCCTTCGCGGAACTGGGCAATCGAGTTGAGAGCGGTGGAGATCGAGTCGTACACCTTGTTCGCTTGTGAGATCCACTTGTTGTTGTTCGGCGACATGGACGCCAGCCTGTAGGTCGCGTAGGTAATCAGAGCGGTTCCGGCAGTGTCGTGGAATTCCGAGGTATCGTTCATGTAGTTGTGGAACAGAAGCGTCTCTTCGTCGAGCAATGGCCACGCAGCATCGAGGATCTCTTGCATCCAGTTGACGAGATTGTTCTTCTGCTGCGCCATCTGCGACGAGGCTTGACTCTGCTCGATAGTTGCCAGCGTCCTGGCCATACCGGCTAGCACCCAGCCGTTGCCCGTTGCCCATGCACCACCGTCTGACCAAGTGCCGTTGTCAGGCAAGAGGATATGGCCCCAAAGATTGGTCGATGTGCCCGAGGTGTGACGCATGCTCTGGCGATACAGCCGGATCTGGTCGTATGCAGTTTGGAGAAGGGTGTTGTTGCGTGTGATCATACCGTAGAAAGAGACGAAGGGCGGCATCATGTACATGGCGTCACTCCAAAGGGCAACGGTAGAGTAGCGATGGCTGATAGCTCCGGCTCGCGACTTGGGCGTGAGGTGCATGACCAGGTTGAGTGTGCTTTGCGATGCCTTGCTGTAAAATCCTGGACCCATGGCACCGGTGTTGCTGTCGATCTCGCCATTGAGCCATGCGGAAAGGAGCACCTCGGCGCCGGGGGAGGCACCGTCGAGGGAGCTGCCTACGCCGAGCACCTCGTCAGCGGTGATTCTGAATGCCAGTCGGCCGAGCAGATCGATACGCGCAGCAGATCTATAGGCCATGGCAACAACCTTGGTGGGAAAATCAGAGACGTCTCGTTCATGCCCAGGGCGGTAGGGAGGACCACCGCCAGAAGAGGTAAACACAGACCAATCAGGATAGTCGAGTTCGAGGACAGCTGCTTGAGAAACACCCTGCTCCCAAGCGGCGCGCTGTCCGGCGAACATGCCCATCTTGGCCAAGTTGCCCATGGTGCTATTGATGGTATTGTCACGGTTGTAGAGGCTGGCAGCGGAAGCGTCGGGTGCGACTGTCGCAGCGGTGAGAAGCATGGCAGCAAGAACGGATTTGGCAGCAGCCGAAGCAAGCGTATGGTGGCGACGCTGTCGCAAGACTGGCTTGCGGGCGCTGAGCGTGGGCACTGCAGCCACTTGGGCGTCGTCGGCATCGCGAAGGACAACAAGAGTTCCGTTTGATCGGAAGGCGCCCAGATCAGCAGTTGCGGACCACTCGTCTTGGTTGTCAGTGCTGCGAGCGACGATGTTGCCTCGGACAAGGACCTCACCCATGGGATCGCCCGTGTGGCCCGGCTGTCGGTCTCCGGTGATAGTAAAGCCGACTTCGGTGGCAGCCTTGGATTGAACGAGCTTGATTTCAGCAGAGACCGATGGGGGGCCCACATGGGCAGGCACCTGCATTCCGTGTGTCTCGTGCTCAGCAAACGCCTGCAAGTCAAACGCATGAGTGGCGCTGACCGGAGCGGTTACAGCAGCAGCGGATAGGCTGGGGACGTAGCCATTGAGCACTGCGCAGCCGAGATGCGAGCGAAGAGAGTCGAGGAGTGCCTGAGGGATGGTGTCGCCACGGCCAGCAATGAGAAGGTTTCGTACGCGGTTGGAGCCGGTGGTGTGGCGAGCTTGGCTAAAGACGAGGCTGTCGGCGAGGCCTTTTCGGGAAAAAGCACCGTTGCGGAGCGTAAAGAGCTTGTTTTTGGCCGCCCACGAAACAAGCGGACTTCGGCGAGTGCAGGTGGCAAGTGCACAAGCGAGAGACGAGGCACCTTCCGCAGAAACATAAACTAGAGTAGGGTTCGCTTTGACAAAGGCGGTTGATACGGTAGGATTGGGATCGTGGTAGCTGGAAGCGACGAGGTCGGCGGTGATGGCAGCGCCAGTGTAGAGAGCTGTCAAGGCAAGTGCAAATCCAAATGGCGTGCGAGTGGGCATGAGCGAGGAGGCTGGGGTATCGAAAGCAGCGCACGACTCGACAAACAAATGATCGGATGTGGTGGGGATCTTGTCAGCCGGGAAGCTTGCGAGCTGCGAGGTGACACCAGCTACGAGATTAAGGTGCTTGACGGCGATCCACTTGGAGGAGGCGGCATTCCAATAGTGCGACTGGGTGTGGTCGATGAGCTCGCGATTGGATGGCTCAGCGCCGAGGAGCGAGCCGCGGCTACCAGCTTCGACCACAGAGTCGTAAGCGTAAATGCGAAGAGAGTGTGAGGCGCCAAAGTGGGCTTGAGCGTGGCTTTTGGCTTGATCCAGGTCGACAGAGGGGACGATGATGAGCGCGGAAGGGTCAAGGAAAGCGAGCGTCAGAAGAGCAGCGATGCTCTTGGCGGTGGTGTATACGCCAATTGCGGATCGCGCACCAGAGCCAGACAGAGCGTGTGGCAGAGAGGTAGGTTTGTGGGTATTGAGCTGCTCAGGCGAGAGGACCACCGTGGGAAAGCGCGAGCTGACAGAGGTGTGTGAGTTGGCAAGCAGCGCGACCAGGCTCTCGTAGGTGTCGGCTTCGGACACGACAGCAAAGACGGACTGAGTTACTGGCGCGGAGGAGAGCTTGATGAAGCCAGTAGCAAAAGCGGTGGCATCAGCGGCGACATCTTGGTTTGACTTTGTGGCGCCGTAGATCGACCTTTTAGCATTTCGCTCTGATCCGTTTGCACCGTGTTTGATGAGGTCGGCGATGTGATTGACCTCGTTTCGAGGCCTCAAGGCGAGATCGAAGCCTGCGGGAGAATTGGCGTTGCGGTAGATGGCAGACTCGTGGGGCTGGCGAGTCTGGGAGACGTCTGCCTGGCGGGTGAGGATAAGTGGGTGGATGAGAGGCTGGTAGGATCTGTTGATGTAGATGGAGACGGAAAGCGCGGCGACAAGCACGAGGAGGAGCACGAGCGAGGTGTCGTCAATGACCAACGAGAAGACCATTTTGGAAGAGAAAGAGATTGGTTGATCTACGTGTGATATCTAGAATGGAGTGGGAGATGAGACACTTGCTTCGAGCAAGGTCAACTCGAGAGTTGGTGAGTGGGAAGTATAGACTAGCTCGACGGCATCCAGGGTGCGGGGAAGTGGTGGAGAGATGATGAGGCGAAGAGATGGAGATGTGGAAGAGTGATCAAGAGTGAGGTAGGTGAAGTAGGGGGAGAGGAAGGAGGGGAGGAAGGAGAAGAGGAAGGAGGGGTTTTGAGGCTTTGGGATGGTGAGTGGGGTTGGAGGCATGATGGTGAGCTCAGGAGAAGCAAACCAAGCGAGCGACTAGCTACACCAACTGTGAGCCGCACGGATATGCGGCGACATGGAAGAGGAGGCAAGCGAGACGCAGACTGGACGCAGACTGGACGCAGACCGGGAAGCCAGCTCAGGGACCATGATGTGCATTCGATCTTGTCAAGCTAGTGAGAGGCTCGAGAGTCGAGAGCGCAACGATTCAACACGGTGGCTCAAGGTGAGTCAAGGTGAGTCAAGGTGAGTCAAGGTGGGCTACGCTGGGCTACGCTGGGTGGGACTCGCAGACTGGTTCGCTGCGGGACACGAATAAAAGAATCTCACACCCACGACCTACAATGAAGAATACTAGCGTGAACTGCATCTTAATCTTACTCTTAATTTCGCATTGTTTCTTTTTGTTGTTGGTTGGCTCCCACGCCTCTCTTCTTTGTCGGCCGCGCCGCCTTTCATACGTCTGGGTTGGTTTGATTGCGGCGTTTCCGAGCTGACAAGCCAGCTTGGATCCATGCCAAGGCGAGAGACGAGAGGCAAGAAAGAGAGACGAGCGACGAGCGACGAACTACGAACGACGAACGACGAACACACCAACAGCCGTGGGCGGTGCATGCCGATCCAAAATGGGTTGCGAAATGCTTGCGTGCGTCTTGGGCCGAACTGGCCTTCCGAGCTGCAGCTTGACACTAAAAGCCTCCTCTTGAAACATCCAACACGCTGCTCGCTCGCTCGACCCCCACTTCTGCTGCATCTTGTCTCTCACCCTCCTTCTGGATTGGTTCGGACAAAGGGAGCTTCGCCTCGGACGACCGTCGTCGATCCCACACCAGCTGATCGCAGCCCCACGTTCATGCTTGGAGCCGCGGCACACCGCCTTGTGCAATCGAACAATGCCAGGTCGGAAGCCTGAAAAGCGTCCGTTGCCAAAGATGCGTGTGTCATCGGGCTCGAGCGAAACAGTTGGAAAGCTGACACGCCGTGATGGAAATGCATGCAAAACACGAATGCCACAAACAATATTTGGCTCACGAGTTCTCCCCACTTGTTCCCACGACGCGCCCATTTCTTTGTCACATCCGCCGTCTCAATTTCCGTCATCACGTTCTCATTGTTTGCCAGCTGTGACGTCCAGGCTGTCTCATGATCCGACTCGGCAGCATCGTTCAGGGCTGTCACAGCAACTTTCCTGTCTCACGCTTGCGCTTGCTCCATCGATCGGACCTCTACCGCAACCCTATCGAAACGCAAGATGGGATGGCGCGACGTGTGTGTGTGTGTGTGTGTGTGTGTCGGTGTGCCTGTGTGTCGGTGTGCCTGTGTGTCGGTGTGAAACACGCTAGCGCCAAGACCGAGGGTGAGCCAGACGCACACTTGAGCCCGATTCTGCTGTTCGCGTGACTGCGAATCCAAATGAAGCAATGTCAAGCCACTCGGTCAACTCTCATCCACGCATGCATCCTCGGCGTTCTTGTTCTTGCGCATATTGCATTTCCAGCGTCTGTGCATTCCGAACCCCCTGAATGGCACCAACCATGCTTGCACTGTTCGCTGCGCTTGCACTGCTTGACAGCAACCCGTCTGCCCGGCTTGTTTTCCCGTGCCATTCTTCCCATGCCCAATCTTCCCTTTCTCTTCTCGCCGTTTTCGAAACACCACGCCGGCTTTCATTTTGGCTCGGCAACCAACCTCCGACCAACATGATTGCACGCGCCACCAGAAACAAAAGCCACCCGATCGGGTCTTGCCCGCTCAATCTCATCCCCATCCGAGTCGAATCGGGCATCAACCCACAGATTCACTAACTATACACACTACGCTGTCTTGCTCAACACATCCCGAGTCACGCTGTCACTCTGTCACGCTGTCGATGAGGGTACAATTCTATATCGCTGTTCTGCAACAACCATATCTGGCATGTGTCTACACGCGTCTACACGCGTCTACAGCTTCGCACGAGGCAGGTCCGAGTCAAAGTCGGTGGTATCCAGGTCCTGAACGTCGACGTTCCACTTTGCCGAGTTGAGAGGCTCGCGCAGCGCAAAGTCAAATAGCGCCTCGTACACGTTGCCATCCGATCGACCCAGCGCCGAGTTGAGCAGGTAGTCTGGCACCGCGAACGAATCCACGAGCGCAACAGCGTTGGGACGCAGCTCCGCCATGATCTCCTGCACCTTGGTGCCGAGCAGGTGGAACTGCTTGCCATTGATGTAGCCCGACGCCAGGAAATCCGCCGACTCCTCCGCCATCGTGTGGCATGCCCACAGCAGGAAGATTTTCTGCACAACCTGGCGCAGCGCCGGTTGTGAGTTGAGCTTGTCGTCCTTCAGGATCGCCATGCCAAAGTTGCGCACCAGCAAGTACTGCGAGTGCGCCTTGGAGCACCGGTACAGCTCAACAAGCAGCGAGTTCCACGATCGCTTCGCATCGTCCCGCAGCGCAAGCGTCTGCTCAGTCAAGTACCCGGCTCGGTGTCCAAACGCACGCATGAAGAACAGCGGGTCGTACAGGTCGCCCGAGAACTGGATGTTGGCCGTCTCGTTCTTGTTCTCCAGGTAGCGCGTCATGTAGTCGGTCGTGATGTTCTTGTCCACCTTGCCCCGGCCGCTCTTGAGCGCACGCATCGTCTTGAACAGGTAGCGTGTGCACTGCTGCGAAAGCATGTACGAGTCGCCCTCCCAAGTCGCATTCGGCAGATAGTTGGCGTAAAAGTCAGGCAGACCCGAAGCCATGCTGTAACCGTGACCGCCGCACGCCTTTCGACACACCTCGATCGCATCGCTCGCATACAGAGTGGTGAGCGACTTGAGACCCGAACTCGACGCGTGCGTATCGGCGAGCAACGATAGATCGCCCGACTCGATGTTGGCCTGGTTCTGCTCGTACAGATCAAACATGAAGCGCGACGTATAGTGGAACGCGAATGCTTGCGCCAGGATGGGGAAAAGACGGATCTGCACCATCGTGTAGTCAAGCACTTGTGTCTCGAGCGGCTTGCCATCCTGTCCAAACTTGGGCGCGTCACGGTCCGCAAACTGTCGGCGCACCGCACAGTAGCGGATGGCCACAGTCACAGCTCGCATGAGCACCGTCGACGCATCACGCACAATGTTGGCACGAACCCAAGTGAGAGTACCGTACGCAAGCTTGGCGTTGGGTGGAGGAATGTACTTGCCAGACTCGGGCTCGACCTTGGAGAATCGCGAGAGCAGGTTAAAGTGCGGCACACGCACGTGCTCAAAGAGCATGAAGCCGTTGTCGGTCGTGTTGTATCCCGCCTTGGGACCAATGTCGCCGATGGTGCGACCAGGAAGCACTTCACGCGTCTTGACATCGCGAATTGGCACCACAAGCGGGTGAGGGCCGTAATTCTTGTTCTTGATGATGAGCTGTGCCATGACGACTGCATGGTCTGCAGTCCTTCCCAGACCACCAATCCACCACTTGCTGGCGGTGAGCGTAGGGCTGTGAACCTCCCACTCCTGCGACTCAGGAATCCAGGTGGCGGTGGTCTCGATACCCTGGACGTTGGAACCGTGACCGAGCTCGGTCTGCGCGTAACAGCCGATGATCTGGTACTTGGAAGCAGGCTCGTAGAACGCCTTGCGCTGCTCGTCGGAGCCCTGGTTGTAGAGAGTGGTCAAGAACATGCTCTTGTGGAGGCCCATCGGTCCTGGAAGGTCGGCGAGCTTCTCTGCCATCTGGATCTCGGTCTGGGACCAATTGTGCTCTGCTGCGAGCTGGGCAAGACGCTTGTCCTTGAGCATGGCACGACGGAACTTGTCCGCTCGTCCGTAGTAGTGGTCAGACGTCTTGTCAAAAACGGGGTCCGAGCTAAGCAGCGCTACAAGACGTTCCTGAAGTTCGAGGTGATCCTTGCCGTGAATGTATTCGGCCATGGCCTTGGCGTCGAACGACGCCTTGGATCGCTCATGCGCAAGAAGTTCGTTTCCGGACACGCCGGCAGGCTTGAGACCCTCGGGCAGCTCAATGTATCGTGGGGGTGCCATCGTGAGGCAACGACGGGGATGTGTGAGGGAGCGCGTGTGTGGTGCAAGGCTCTCGTGACTGTGTCAGTCGTAAACTCAGGTAGAGGGAGGAACGAATGCAGAAACCTGGAGCCAGAAGGGTGGGTTCAGAAGGAATGCGGAGAAGTAAGAGAGGAAAGCATATATACTAGCAACGCCACCACTCATGACTGTGGGGTGCAAGTGATGCGAAGATCGAGGCACAGCGAGGGTCCACGCGCTGAACGACTCAACCGGCCAAGCGGAGAGGCAATGCGAGCTTGAGCCGGACTCGAAATCCCTGGGTTGGAATGGTCACCAAAAGCGTTGTTCGGTCTGCAACGTAGCCGGTCACGGGCTCTGTTGCCAAGTCTCGGCTGTGCAGCTTTGCCTCCACTCACTCGACTCGACCCTGCGACCCTGTCCCACCCAGAGCTGCGTATATTAACCCTCTGCACGCTGTTGCACTCGCACGGCAAGGCTGACCCCACAATGGTCTGTGACTGAAGCTCCCAGCCGGGTCAGGCGGTGTTGTTGTTGAGGGCAGTTGCGCACGTTGGATCCCCGCAAGATGAGGTAAAGCATGGTCGCAACCGGTTACTGCAAGTGCAGCTGGCCCGAAGGGGCGGAGGGGCGAAGGGGCGGAGGGTGCAGGTCGAGTGGGGCTGCCCACGATCTGTACAAGCCTGGGACAGCCATTCGGTCAGCGTCATAACGATTTGCCGGATTCGTCGGAACTAGCCAAACCCGGCATCCTAACGCGAAAAAAAAAAAACAAAAAAAAACAAAAAAACCCACCCCCAAACATGTTAGAGTGACATGTAAATGTGCGGATAAAGACCCTAACAGCCGCTCAAGCTTGTCTCGCCCGGATGAGCTGGTTCCTGGCGAACCGCTTCCGGTGGAGCTGAGTTTGAGTTGCGGGGTTTGAGAAACGTACACAAGCTCTGCCGTTCCGCCTGTCGCACAAGCACACACACTAAGCTCGCAAGCCACACCTCCGCCCAAGCTGTGCGCCCCCCAGACCTCAAGCCAGAAGCCTTGAACCACACAAGCCCACTTTTTAAACCACATGACTTGCATGTCCGCCCAACTCCTCGGAGCAAACTTTCCGCCGACAACCACTCTGCTATCGTGGGTTATCAGCTGCGTTCCACTCTCTCTTTGCGCTCCTTGGCCTCCCATCTCACATCGTCCGAACGTGTGCCCCGTTGAACAATATTCTCAACATTTGCAGTCGACAGGCTTAAAGCGCTGGCGAAACAGGCTAACGGCAAGGCGAAACGAGGGAGATACAGAAACAAAAACAAATGCAGAAACAGAAAAACAAGGAAAAGCAAACGAGCAAACCCAACCAACCACACACGGTTTCAGAACGCCAGCTTTGCATGGAGTCACAACGCCTAGCACTTTTGCTATACTATCTCTCGACTGTGCTACGTAGCCTTCCCAGTTGATCACGCATGCTCTTGCTTTGACACTGCCGCTGCGTCCTTTCCGTTCTGCCATCTTCCCGAGATTCGTCGGTCCAATCGAGTCGACACACTTGCGCCATCGCTTTTCCGACGCCGCTGCTATCAGATCCCGCTGCCGTACGTGCATATCACCACAGCCTGCCCACGATCGCTCGGCTCCGCTATCCCATTGGCACAGTCGTACCTCGATCACATACTCCTTCCACCTCTTCAACGACGCTCTGTCCCTCCCTCTCGAGTCTTTCCTCGCTTTGCCGGCCTTTGGTCCCTGCCATCTACACGCGTCCCCACGTTGTGGCGTGTCCAACCAACCCAAGTTCTGCGCAGCATTCGCCTCCCACAGCTCGTCCTTCCTGCTCGCCTGTCTGTTGCTCCTTCTCCCTCTTCCTCATACTAGTGGCCATGCCAAAGCGCCCTGCTGCAGGGCCATCCGCCTCTTCGTCTTCCACATCCACCACGTCCAACACCAGAGCTTCTTCCAACTCCTCCACTCCTTTATCCAACTACAACGTTTCCCGACCGCGCAGACCTTCCTCTTCTCCCGACGTAGTTCTTCCACCTCTCTACTCTGCGTTGTCCTCGACTTCTGTTTCCAGACTGCCACCAGGTCCAGCACTTCCACCTCCTCTGCTTCCATCTACCTCATCAGCGCTGCAAAACGACTCGCACGATTACACTCACAATCGATCAACCTCGGCCCACAGCTACAGGTCCTGTGTCACTCCTGGCAAGCTTATCAACAGCGGCCGCGTCACGATTCCCAAGCCTGCACGACCGCCTCATCCCGCCTCTGTTCATCCACCTCGATCCGCCAGCATGACCTCAAATCCAGAAGATTCGGTCCCCGTCCCCAATGGCCCCGACTCGACAAATACGGAAGCAGCAAAGAAAAAATCCACCAAGAAGGCCGTCTCATGCGAGCCGTGTCGTAGGCGCAAGCTCAAGTGTGACCGAGGCTGGCCTTGCGGTGCCTGTCGTGACCGCGGCGAGTCGAGCAAGTGCGAGTGGGCAGAGGGCGTCCGTCCGCAAACCACTGGCCGAGA
This sequence comes from Ustilago esculenta, assembly GCA_020827535.1. NCBI lineage: Eukaryota > Fungi > Basidiomycota > Ustilaginomycetes > Ustilaginales > Ustilaginaceae > Ustilago > Ustilago esculenta. The sequence goes on from JAAKGJ010000003.1 coordinate 200,959, forward strand.
CAGCGCCGACAATTCTCATGTCAACGAGCGTCTCGACCGTCTTGAGGCCATGATGGGCGCCATCGCCAGCTCGCTCGGTGTTGAGCTTCCCGGTGCCAAGCCCTCCTCGTCATCCTCCAACAGCGCTAACAGGAAGCTTTCTTCCACAAGTCCTACTTCCACCAACGCCGCCACTGCGTCCAAACTCTCGACACTTGCTGAGCTTGGCGCTTCCGAGGCCAACAGAGCTGCTCTTGCCGCAACCTCTTCCAAGACCGACACACCGCGCACCCCAAATGCCTCCGGCATCGTCTCGTGGGGGTTCGGCTTTGGCTTCTCCCAAACCAACCACGTCTCATCCGAGGAACTCACTCGAAAGACCTACTTCGAGCTCCTCAACCTTCTTCCCGACACTACCATCGTTCGCGGCCTAACCGACTTTTATTTTCGCGAGCTTTCTTGGATGGCTCATCTGATCCACGAGGAGAATTTCCGCAGGAGGCTGCGCAGCGTCGAGGAAGCTCGCATTTTCTGGGATGGCCGACCTGACTCCTTCCGCTACGACGAGATGCGCGACTCACTCCGATTTATAGCCACCATCCATGCGCTTTGCGGCGCAGCACTCGTCTTCGGAGAACCTATCGAAGGCGAAAACCTGCCTCAAAGATACGGCAAGCAGGCCTTCACCGTCTTCCTGGATGCCTCTCAGCACGCTCTTTCCGTGCTCGACATTTACGAAGAGCTCCACATCGACAATGTTCGCACCATGGTCCTCCTCAGCTCATGCCTGAGTGCCCTCAAAGGTCCTGCCGTTGGATCTGCCATGATGGCCAACATTTGTTTCATGGCATACGCTCTCCAGCTCGACGTCGAACCGCCCGAAACGCTTCCCTTGGAAGAGCGCAAGGATCGCATCGGCCTTTTTGCTACCCTCTGTATCTCGGACTGGTTTTCAGCGGGAAACGTCAAGCGCAGCTACCTCATCGACCCAGCCAATACCAGTCTGCCCTCGCTCTTTGGCCCGGACGCGCACAAGAACGAGTTGATCTCCGCTCCCATACGATACAAGCTCAAGCTCAGTGATGTCGCACGCCGAGCCAGCCATCGTATCCGGATGAGCGAGGACGAGGCGTACGAATTCACCAAGCAGCTGCACCAGGAGGTCGTCGCGATCGAGGCCGCGATTCCCGAACATTTGCGCTTCGATGACTCGCTCATCGAGTCAGATGATCCTGACAACCCGGAACGATGGCATCGTTCGGCAATGGCATTGGCTGTACAGATGCAACTGCTCACGCTGCACAAGCGTTTCTACGTCCAGTCGTGGACCAACCCAAAGTACAAAGAGTCGAGAGACATCAGCTTCGCCGCATCCATGCTCATCATCAAGGTTTTCCGCAACGCCTTCAAATGGTTTACGCCACGCGAGAACGCTACCTTGGACGAGCAGAGAGCCCTGATTGGCGAGGGTATGCGCACCCAGCGCAACTCGGTGTCACGGATCTGGTTCTTTGCTCAAATGTCGATTATCGCCTCGCTTGTGTTGATCCACTTTGTCTCGATGCTCGACACACACCCGCAGGAGTCTTGCAATTGGGACAGCTCCGAGTTGCGAGCACAGATCACCGACGATCTCAAGTTTGTGCGTCTGTTGCTACAGGCTCTGTCGAGCAAGTCGAAGCTCGCCATGGACGGCGCCAGAGCTATCCAGCCTCCCGAGTCCAATCGCAATAAGCGCAAGGCCGATGATGCGCTGACAGGATCCAGCTTGGGACCTAGCTCTTCACGGGGTGGAGGAGCGCTCGCCAGTCGCTCGATGGACAGTATGACAATTCGCAACCCAAGTTGGTACTCAACAACGTCGGGCTACTCGAATGGATCCACTCCCGCTTTGACGAATGCCCATCGCACGCCACCTGCCTACAACTCGCCGGGCTCGAGCAGCAATAGCTCGCACAGTCTCACACACTCGACTCCCGCCTCTGAGATCGTGCGCCCCAAGCTGCATTTTGAAAATCAAATCGCACCTGCAAATGCCAACTCTTTCGACGACATTGAAGCATTGTGGCAGAAGCAACCGTGGCAGACTGCGTCGCTTCGCATGGGAACATCACCTTCAATCTCACCCAACAATAGCTTCTCTGGTGCTGGTAAGGCTCGTGCCACATCTGCATCGGGTAGCTCGTTGGCTCCCAACGGTGCAGGCGGTGGGAGCTACTTCCCCGCCACGGGCAAGCCTGGTCAAGGCGGCCAAGCACCCACCACTACGGTGGCTGGCCTCGCCAACGCACCATCAAACGGGAATGGAAGCAGCACAAATCCAGACTGCCCGTACATTTGCGCAAGCTTCTTTGGTCCCGACGCAAGTTTCAACGACATTGCTCGTGCCGAAGCTGCGATTGGGAGACAGGATGCCAGTTATGGATACCCGGTGGCACCGTTGAGCCCGTTCACTGCGTCGTTCATCAACAGTTTGGATCAGTACGTTGCGAGTCTAGACGAGCCATTACCATCGAACAACTCTTCTGCCGTGCCCATGCCAGTGGCTGGGTCGAGCATGTCGGTCCCTCCAAGCCATGCGGTGGTCCAGGCTGCTGCAACTGCTGCCAACAATTCAAGTGCCGGCGCTAGGTGATGATATGGGACTTGGATCGAAGAAAAACGGTTTCCATATTCAAGGAATGGATGCAACAAATGGTAAAACAAGACCAAAGGAGAGAGCCACTGCTACTAGTTGTTTCTGTGTAATTTTATAGGATATTTGCTGCACTGATACTATGTGACACACGCTTGAAGTCGAGGCGATGGACCGACTGCACTCTGTATGACAGCCAGCCCGAGTTGGTGCATGGGGCATATCGGGGCCATACTCAAACGAGGTTGCGCATGGCACCTTGGTTGCCTAACTCGACGCTGGTGTGAATGGCACGTTGTTGCTGAAGCATGGGTTGCACAGTACAGTAAATATAGATTGCCGAATTGCAACCGGCGCGGCTTTAGAAATGGCTGGCGTGTGGTTAAATCCAGCTGCGTAGCACAAGCCGGCTCGCTGCTCACTTCAGCCCGGCTTGGTCACCGGTATCACGCCCGGGCCACATCGTTCCCCCGCATCCATCGCTGTTCACTGCACTCCCTCGTCCCCATTCTGTGATTGAAACAGCCGCTCTTCGGTACCGCTAGTTCCGTGTTGCACCGCTGTCGACAGCATTTCGCGTTTCGCATTTCGCGTTTCGCATTTCGCGTTTCGCCCTTATCTTCTCTCGTTTCTTCTCCCGGTCCAGCTTTTTGCTCCTCTCTTCCTCACTTCCATATCCATTCCGGTTGCATTCAAAATGACAGCAGCACGCTCACCTTTCGACTGGTCCGTTGCGGACCCGCACCATAACAACCACTATATGCGGTTCGCCTCGCGTCGATCCACGGTGCTTTCTACCAAAGGTGTTGTCGCATCTTCCCAGCCTCTTGCCTCGTCTGCGGGCATCGAGATCCTCAATGCGGGCGGCAACGCTGCTGATGCCGCTGTGGCCGTCGCTGCTGCACTCAATGTTACCGAGCCCTGCAACACCGGTATTGGCGGTGACGCCTTTTGTCTCTTTTATGATGCCGAGAAACGCACTGTGCGCGCCTTCAACGGTTCTGGCCGTGCTCCTCAAGCCATGACCCTCGGTGTTCTCCGCCAAAAGGGCGTCGACGGCGTAGAGATTCCCGGCAATAGCATTCACAGCGTCACCGTCCCTGGCGCCGCCGCTGCTTGGATCGACACGGTCGAAAAACTCGGCAGCGGCAAGCTCACCATGCAAGACATTCTCGCACCTGCCATTCGTCTTGCTGAGCAAGGCTATCCTGTTCACGAAAGCACCGCCTATCTGTGGGCAAGAAGCGAGAAGCTCATCAAGAATGCTTCTCCGAATGCCGATGAGATGCTGTTTGATGGAAGGGCGCCCAGGACGGGAGAGCTCATGCGTATGCCTGCACTCGCGCGCACATTCCGCGAACTCGCCACCAAGGGCAAGGAGGGTTTCTATACCGGTCGAGTTGCACAAGCCATCGTCGATCTTGTTCAGTCCCAAGGCGGTGTGCTCGAGCTCGAAGACTTGAAGGATCACCTCGACCGCGGCACAGAGGAGGTTACACCGATTCAGTACACCTACAACCACCCAGCACAGCCTGGCGATCTCAAGGGCAACCAGGGCGTCACCATGTACGAGTGCCCGCCGAATGGTCAGGGTCTCACTACTCTCGTTGCGTTGGGTATTCTCGACGAGCTGCAGAACCAGGGCAAACTTGGTGATCTGGCCAAGCTCGAGCACAATGGTGTTGAGTACCTCCACGCTCTGATCGAAGCACTCCGCTTGGCCTTTGCCGACACGAGGTACCACGTTTCCGACCCAGCTCACTCGGAGCACGACGTTGCATCGCTCCTTCTCAATCCGTCCTACCTTGCTCAACGAGCACAGCTGTTTGATCCCACCAAGGCTTCGGTAGATCTCGAGAAAGGCAGTCCCGCCAACACGTGCGATACCGTCTACTTTTCCGTCACTGACCAGTATGGCAACGCTTGCAGCTTTATCAATTCCAACTATGCTGGTTTTGGCACCGGCGCTGTCCCCGCTGGCTGCGGCTTTACGCTCCAGAACCGCGGTGCAGGCTTCACTCTCTCCGAAGCCCATCCCAACTGCGTTGCGCCGCGAAAGCGCCCTTACCATACCATCATCCCCGCTATGGCCACCCGCGGCGACGAACTCTTCCTCTCCTTTGGTGTGATGGGAGGATTCATGCAGCCTCAAGGCCAAGTCCAGGTCCTCATGAACATCCTCCACCATGGATTCACCGTGCAAGACGCTCTCGATGCCCCACGCTTCTGCATCGGTGCGGGCATGGCTGGTCCCGAAGGCACCACTTCCGAGGTCTACTTTGAGCAGGGTGTCAGCGAAGAGGTGGTACAGAAGCTGCAAGGTATGGGCCACAAGGTCAAGGTCGTAGACGGTTGGAGTCGTTTCCAGTTCGGAAGAGGACAGGTGATTCAGAAGGTCGCCAACGAGAGCGGAAAGCTCGTGTGGGCCGCGGGAAGCGATCCTAGGGCTGATGGACAGGCTATTGCCCAGGTTTAGCCTCGCGTTTACACTTTGTCGCACTCAATGTCACGTTCTGAGCCCGATTTGCAAGGCTGTGCCAATGACTTTTAGATTCACAGCTAAGATCTACAGTACAGTACAGTACAAGCTGTGAAGCTATCAATGGTAATACATCCTGTACTTTTCACCCACCTCTTGGTCGCCACTCCATCCCCACTGAACTCTGACCACGTCAGCGGTAAAGCCTTCGTCCCTCATGGGCGGCTGACGATCCTTGAACCAGCTCTCGATCACAGTGTACGGCAACACACCGCGCTTGGTTTCGTGTTGGTTCGTCGGTCCATGATGCGCTCTAAAATGGTTGTTGTGAACACATACGTGTTTAGGCACGTCAAAGTAGATGCATCTAACAGTTGCCTCCAACGTGCGTGCGAGATCGATGTAGTGTTTCCGCGTGGCACGGTCCCGGTTGGTGTTATCGACCACGCACGATTGCGAGGAGGAGATGGTATCCGCGACGACACGCAGGCATTTGTCGCGCGTTCGCAGAGTGTCTTGATTCACATGCACGTACGAAGCCGGTGCAAAGATCCGATTGAAGAGGTAGGTTTTTCCCGAAGCTGGAGGTCCGACGAAGAGGACTATTTCGGGAGTGTCTGTACATCCATCTCCGAGGATGATATTGGATGTGGTGGGGGATGAATCGAGGGTGGACAGATCGATGGTGATCATCTCGTCTTCTGGCTCAGCTACTAGCCCTTTCAACGTCGTGGGTGGAGGAGCAAGCGCAGATGGGCTCCACGGTCGAGTTGGAATCTCGTACTCTTTTCCCTTGCCTAAGAAGTACTCTTCTGGAGTGAAGAATCCTATCCCTGCGTTGAGTGCCCACTTGAGATCGGTATCCTGATGATCTCGGTACTTTTTCCTCCCCGCCGCATCACCCACGAAGAAGCTCTTTTCTCTATCCACTTCCACCCCTCCATTCCACTTGATGAATTCGTCCCACATGCCCAACCTCGGCTTTCTGTATCCATCATCCCCTAGTGCGGCGAAAACCCGCATCGGCACGTCGATCGCATTCGCGATGTGCGCCATCTTCTTCTTCCACGTCGACAGCCCAGACTTGGCCGAATACGCCGTCTGTTTCTGATTCGTAATGATCACAATCGCAAACCCATCATCGAGATGCTGCTGACGAATACGCGCAATCACCGACAGACCACCAGAGCGAGGGGATGGTGAAAAGAGGAAATCAAAATCAAACTCGTCGGTCTTACTCGGGAAGGTCTTGCCGTTTTTCGGACGCACGATGGTACCGTCCAAGTCGTAGAACGCCACCTTGGCCGAGGGCTTCGGGTCGCCATAAACGCTGTGCAAGCATGTTTTGTTGGGACCGATCGGATCGAGCCATTTCAAACCTTGGGCGCCTGATGAAGACGCTCCATTGGCAGAAGACGTGGTGGCGGTGCGCGGTTGAAAGATCGCTGCAAGTTTGGGTGCTGGCTTTCCGTTCGCTGAGGACGGCGACGTGGACGATGGTGGTTCTTTCATGGACAAGATCGGTTCATCATCTGAATCATCTTTTGCCTTTTTCGTCCTGGCCGAGTCGACGCCTGATGCAAGCGTGCGCTTCATTGCTACGCTTCCAAACGTCGTGAGCAAGCCACTTCCCCTTGCAACCCGCACTGCGCTGTGTGCGCTGGATGGTCTCGCAGATCGTAGCAGCCACACGTCCGCAGTATCCAATACAGCTTTCTACACTGTGTTCTGTGTCCTGTCAAAGCAGTGTGATTGGCTCAAGAATAGAGCCAAGAACACTTGCGTGGTGGGATGATGGTGACAAGGCCAAAGACTTGTGGAGTTGGTCCGTGACACGCAACTAAGTTTTTCTGCGACTATTTTTTTGTCTCCAAAAAAGTATCTCCAAAAATCTTTGCGTAAATTCTGCCAATTAAACAAGACCAAAATTCCACCCTATTCACCATCTGCCGTTTTCAACCCCATTCTATGGCTTAAACGAGTCATCTTTCACAAAGGAGCTCTACGAGGAAGCTTGCTGTAATGTTCTACTATCGATATCTAGCCTTACATTCTCTAAAAGGGAGATTAAAGACGCTAATTCTTACTCTGCAGCGCTGGTGATGTTCTGAGCGACCACTGGTGGGCAATCCGGCCTCGTAAGGTTGGCTCCAAACTGTCCTCCTAGCCAGATAGCCACTCCATTACTCCAGCCGAACCCAACCTCTACCTCATATTCACCCCCAGAACCAGCCACGCCCAGATTTAACACGTTGAACTTCTCAAACATGTTGCCTACTGCCGTGGAGGCATCAAGACCGTTTGCTTCGAGCACGCTGTCGGGGACGGGCTGGAAAGCTGGATCGGTAGTGTTGAGCTTTCCTCCGGTTGCCCTCCACGAGCAGAGTGCAGATGCAACATATCGGTTGGCAAGTTCACGCACGAGCTCGTCGCGCCAGCTTTCGCCGCTCGTGTTGTTGCCCACGTTCAAAACCGGATTGAGCTCGTTTGAGGGGTCGTTCGGATCGGTTGCTCCAGCAAGCGTCTCGTTGATCATATAACCAGGCTCGCCGTCAAGGCCCTGTATGGGGAGACTGTCTTGAGACTGACCAAGTTGGTTTGTGTTGTTGGCCATGGGGATGAGTGCAAAGGTTCCATTCTCAGCGGGCAACTGGGGGCCAGCGGCGAGTATGTCGGGCAAATTGCGCAACGCTTCGAGCGCAATAAAGGTGTGAGGGGGCCAAGCATTCGCAAAGTCCCACTGCTGGCCAGTGGTAACAAGCGAGGCGGGAAGCGTGCCGTTGAAGCGGTCGATGATGTAACGCAGCCCAGAGAAGACGCCCTGGAGGTTCTGTCTGCGCTGATCAATGCTGATCGACTCGTTGATGAATTCCTGCGGCAAGATCTGCGCCCACAGAGGGAAGAAACCGGCTGGGGTGAAAAACGGAGCGTGGTCTCCCAAGGTGACGTTGAAGTCGTAGAAGAATTTCTTGCTTGGGTCCCAGAAAACATCAAGCACAGCCTCCTTACGAGCCTGGGCCTGCTGCGCCCAGTAGTTGGCACGAGTGGCGTTGGGCTGGACGCCGTCACCAGACATCTTGTAGAAAGCCGAAAGCTTCTGCTCACAAGCAAAGAGGATCGAGTTGAGGTCGACAGGGAGCTGGGCAGCAGTGTTGAGGAAGCGTTGAGCCGGGATCGTGTCCGTCAGGTTAATGGTAGGACGTTTCGACCAGCGGGCAGCCGAGTAGTCACTGCCACTTTCGGCGCCACTCGCGATGTCCGAGTACAGTTTGGCTCTCTGTGTATCGTTGAGATCGAGGCCTGTTTCGTTTGCGAATTGAACGGTCTTGTAGTCCTCGAGGTAACTCTCAGGACGAGGAGCCGAAGTGTCGACCTGATAGTGTGTGATGTTGTGCGTCTTGTTGGTATAAGGAGAGGTGAACTCAATGGTTCGGTTCACATTCCAGAACGACATTTCTTGTTCCAGCAAGGGGAGGAAACGCTGCAAGACCGAAGTGTCATTGTAGGCCTGGATGTACTTGTCGATCATGAGCGTGAAAAAGGGGGGCTGAGATCGGTTCTCGTAGTAGACGCGGTTACCGTTGGGGACGAAACCCAGCATTTCGATTAGGTCGCCAAAGTTCTCTAGAAGCGCTTTGACGACAGACTGAAGTTGGGAAGTGATCAAGCCCTCGATTACAAAGAAGGTGTCCCAGTAGTAAAGCTCGCGGAACCTGCCTCCAGGAATCACAAAGACACGCCTCTCCTTGAAAGGAACAAAGGAGCTTACGCAGCCATCACACTGAACACTGTCGGGGCTCGAGGCATTTGTGGTACGAGCAAGCAGCTCCCAGTAGCTGTGCACCTGCTTTAGCCAGTCGCGCACCACCTCGTCCTGTACTCGTTGGAGAAACTTGGGATCGGTGACAAACTCGCTTCCAAGGTCTGCGGGGACGAGCTCAACGCCTTCTGCTACGAAGTTGTCGTCGACAAACTGGATAATCTCGTCGTAGGTGATGTTGCTTGCATTACCTCCGCCGAGCTTGTTGAAGTTGTGGAGAACTTCGGATTCAGGCTTGGATGTGGCCTTGTCGACAAAGGTCTTGCTGTCTTTGAAGATACCGGCAAGCTGAACTGCCTGGAGGAGTGGACCAGGGCAGTAGATGGGCGAGGTGCAGAGCACCTGGCTAGGCGGCAGCGGCCCGGTTGGGATGAAGGCGGTTGGGGTGGTGGTTGCCGAGGGAACAGCTGCTGGCGGCTTCTGGGTCAATGGATTGACCGAAGAGCCGGAAGTGACGGTTGCCGAAGAACTGCTGGAGGCAGAAGCAGCAGCGCTAGTTAGTAGAGAAGTGACGGAAGAGGCGTGCTGAGCTGCAACTGCCGCAACAGCTGGCAGAAGCGCAACCAGCGACTTCAAAGCTGGGAGGCGCATGCTGTTGGAGGTATAGGACCCTCGAAGACGACGCGAGAGTTGTACAAGGGGAAGACATGGTGAACAGACGGCTTGACGATTGCGATTATATCGATTCTGGCTCTGCTGGCCCACGAGGCTTTCTAACCTCAAGAAGTACAACAAACGGAGAGGAGTTCAGCGTAGAGGTGTATGCCTCAAGTGTAGGGGAATGCCAAGCCAGGTTAGCCAACGTCATTCTTGTGTGGAGAGCATGGTTTGGTGGAGCTGCTGATGTCTCAGAAAGCTATTTTTTCAGTTCACATTTCATGGCTACCAAAAATGAATGAACCGCTGTAGCCTAACCGTGCGTGGTTGCATCAAACTAAGCTTTGGGCTTCCGCTGTTCAAAATGAAGCAGAGATCCAAGCGAGGCTTAGCGAAGCATACACCGGCAAACTTACATGTTCCGCGATACTTGGTGCGACCTGATTCGACAACGATCTCGAGTCAGCACAGAGTTTGGATTTGCGCAAACAGACAGGGTGAGGGGAAGCAGAGGCCGAACGGAGAGCAACATGTGGAGCAGAACCGAACAGGTGCACAGAGCGAGGGAGTGAGTGTTACGAGCGTGTTACAAGCGATGAGCGCGAGGCAAATCTTCGGCGAAATTTGGCATCGGCTGTGCTCACAGCTGCACGTTCCGAAAGAGGGACTGGGTGGATGGTCAGCGAAAGCTTTCTACCGTACCTTGCTCAGCAGCTTGCGGGCGTGGGCAAGCGAGGTGAAGCACATTCGTGGACAGTTAACCCCTCACCCCACATGTTAAGCGCGCCAACGAGGTCTCAAATGGTACAGCTAGCTGGCTCCAGTACGAGTAGCGCAAGAAACCAAAAGCGCAACAAGAAAGGGCCTACAAATTGGGGCCCCAATATAAGCGAGGCTGAGATGCAAACTTCTCGGATCGACTGCATATCGTGGTTGACATGGCGTCTGGCGTCCTTCCAAGTCAACGTCCTAGCAACGACTCCGACACGATCCAGCTGTGACGTCGACATGCTTTTCCGATCATTGGATCGGTTCTCTTCGCCCGATCTCATTTGCCTGGTACATGAATCGAAAAGATCGCGATTCGAAAATGAAGCTGTGAGACCGTGTTTAGATGCACACAGCTAAATTGAAGCTCGTGCGTCTTGCCCGGAAGCATTGCTCCGCGTGTTGTCCGCGGACGCGATGCAACTTGCAGGCGGTGCCGTGGTGTTTGGGCGGATTGAACCCCGGCTGACACCATCTCCATAGCCTAATCATCATGCAGAGAGTTCCAAACCATGCACATATGACGAACAACCAGACTTGTCATAGATCAGCTCAGGCATGCGAGCATGGTAGAGTATGCTTCATGAGTGGACGGTTGGGCAGGTTTGTACAGGATTTCACGGACCTCGAGACATTCCGCGGCTCGTCCTGAATGTGTGCGGTGCTTGATCACTACTCTTGAACATTGCTAGAGTGTGGAAGGACGTGGCTACATTCCACAGTGGCCCACCGGAGCGATCAGATGGCCCGGCTCAAATTTGCCGTGCGCAAGGCGAGCGCAGAATTGAAATTGAGGGGGGCGTCGCCACCCACGCTCTGTGACCCACCTTGTGCCGCTTTTACGCTCTCATTTTCATGCGTCCAGCACCCCCACTTGCGCCGGAAATATGGACACACGTTGTGACGCTGAACCGGCTTGATTCTCCGACGGTTGTTTTCTTGCAGAGGTGGCATGTGAAGACAAGGACCCCACTCGATCCCGCGGCATCACTTGTTGCGCGCTTTCCATTCGCACAGTCATGGTCGAAACAAAATCATCAAACGGGTGTATTGCAAATTCAACGAACCAGGGCGATCCGAGCTGCCGCGCTTGCTCCTCGGCGGCCGACAGAGAGGGGGAGAGTAGACGGCGTGCTGCATTGCCACTCTTGGCGATAGGCCATCATGATAGGCCAGGCTCACGCAAACGTGCGCGTTGCACATCCCAACTTTAGCCGCGAGAAATTGAGTCGGATGCAGACAATCAGAATCACAAATGCGTAGGCTTGGCTTGGCTTGGCTCGGCCGTGGATGTCGTGTTGACCCACCACCCAAGTCAAAGTGAGCGCGCGCTCAGTCCAAAAACAGGGGGGCTGGCCCAGGGGCACATTCTACGCAGAACTGACCTAGATCCGAAGCTAATGATCATCCGGAAAGCTGAAATTCGTCGGCCATCTTTTTTTTTTTATATTATCCGCGATAGCTCGTGATAGCTGGCGATAGCTGGCGTTAGTGCATCCTGCGAACATGGGCTTGCCACTCATGACTTGCCCCTGGATTGTCTCAATCATCATTTGCGTCCATCGGAAACGGCGACAATGGCACCGATCGATTTGCATTGTCGCCGAGAAATTGCGTGGGATTCCGTCTATGACTGAGCGCAAACGCTGGCAGATGAGCTCCGTGCCAAGTACAATAGCCGGTTTACCATCACACGCAACACGGCATCCAAACTGACTGACTGGCCGATCCAGCTGGTTGCCAACCATTCAGCTCAGCCTTGCAGTGACAAGACTGAACAGCATTGGGCGGTGAGTGGCTGCACGTGCTCACACCAGAGCAACAGTGGACATGGGCGGAAAATGAGATCGAGGCTGATCAGAAGCGCAGTCGCCCGCTGTCACATCGCCGGTGGTGTTGCTGTGTGTCGGAACAGATCCGCTCCAACTCGGATTCTCCCACGATCAGTCATCTCGAAAAGGGGTCCATCACCTCCTCCTCGGCCCCCAGCCGACACATGAAGCTAGAGATAGCTCGCCCCTCTACTGCTGTGCGCTGCCATCCCGATCGCCACTACGCTACGCTCTGCTCCACCGCCACCGCCACCGCCACCGCCATCGCCATCGCCATCGCCATCGCCATCGCCTCTGCCTCTGCCTCTGCCCCTGCCTCTGCCCCTGCCTCTGCCCCTGCCTCTATCTCCGCCCTCACGTCCACCTTCGCGTCCGCACTTTACTCGCTCTCCTCGAATCACTTGCCACCCGATTGTCTCGTCGCTTCATCCGCATCAGCAATCACGTCCACAACCACTTCCGTCGCTTCCGTCGCTTCCATCTTTGACAGTCACTAGAACCCACCGTCGGCCCTTCCGCTTCTATCCAACCCAGCCCAACACCATCAGCACCCATCATCCATGCTTTCCCTCTGATCACTGTGCCCCGACAAAGCGAATCACCATGGCCTCCACTGACCAGGGCATCGGCCGCAAACGCCCCCTCGCAGACCCATGCTCATCACACAACTTACCAAAGCAGCACAAGGTAGCTCCTGCTTGCTCGCCTTCAACTACCACACGCCGCAGCCATATCCACCCATGTTCCACATCGTCCATGTCTTCAACTCATGCACCTTCCTCCTCACACGTTGCGTCTAGCCTCGGTCACGATGGTCATTCCCCCACCGCTGCCCATCGTGACAGCTTCAGCTCGAGCTCGAGCCACTCGTCTAAATCATCGTCCACAGCCTCTCCCACCTCTTCCGACCCTTTCCCCCGTTACGCGCTTGGCATCCCACACCTCGATCTCTTGCTCCCTTCCAGCGACGGCCTCGATCTTCTGCACGCTTATCATCAGGGCGTCGGCTGGATGCTCAGCCCCGTAGACCGCACCACTCTTCTCGAAACACTCGAAGAGGCTCAACGTCATGGCGCCGACTCGATACATCCACACCGTCTAGCGTGCCTCTTGGTTGCCCTTGCTCTCGGAGACCTCTTTTCCTTTTGCTTTCCCTCATCTCCCTCTTCCTCTGCACATCCCATCGACTCGCCCTCCAAGCGCAGCAGAATTTGGTTCGGCGTCGCTTCCGCGTGTCTCGCCGGCTCACGCACCCACATTGAGCTCATCAATCAGCCCACTCCCGATGCTTGCTCCGCTCTCTACCTCATGTCCACCTACCTCCTATGTTCCAACAACGAGGAGCTCTACCAACGCTCCCAGGGGCTTACAGGTCTTGCGCTCATCCTCGCAAAGTCCGCCCTCGTTCCTTCCTGCATTCCCTCGCCGCGTCTGCATTCAACCGCACACGCACCATCTCCTTCCCGTCCGGCCCATCTCCAGGCTGCATCGGACGAGGTGTCCGCGCCAGCCCCGCCCACCTCGCCCGCATCACCTTCACAGTCTGCTTCGTTGTCCCGTCACAACGGCATGACCAACGAGCGCCTGCATTGCAACAGACTTCTCAGCGATCTCATATTCCACCTTCGTTGCCAGAACCTACTTTTTGCCTTGCCATCCTCCACCAACCACGCCAATCCATCGCAAACCAGTCCCTTTCTCAACGGCCTACCAGATGTTCCCACAATTCACGCCATTTGGACTGCATTTGGCACACCGCTTTACGCCAGCTTGGATGCGTTTGGCAACCGTTACAGCCCAAACATCTTTCACAACTGGAAGCTCGGCCTAGCGGATCTCATGCACCAGGTGTCCTGCCTTACCAATCAAGCCATGTCGTTGGGACAACTCGCATCGCAAACCACAATCCCGTGCCAGGCCTCAACAGAATTCATCAACGACAACGGCGCAGCTCATCGAACCGAGAAGACAGGCTTGACGCTTCCAGACCATTCTCAGATCGTAAAGCTTGACGAAAGGATTCGGCGCTACCATGCCAGTCTTCCCGATTTTCTGCTCTTGCATCGACCGCTGCCCATCGAGATGGCTGGCAAGGTGGACGAGGACGAGCTAGCCCAGATCATATGCCAGCGGCACGTGGCGTGCTCCTTGGTTCATCGCATGCTTATGGCTCTGCATCGCCCGTGGTTCCTGTCTGCGCTTGCGCGCCGATCCTACACTTCCGGCGCCAAGGCTGCTCAGAAGAAGAATGACCGCGCATCAGCAGACACGGTCGCAAGCTTGCATCCGTCGCCGCCATCAACAAATCCTGCACTGGAAAAGGACGATCCCGAGTCGCGAACGGGGGCGCCTGAGAGTGGAGAGCAATCTTCTGCTTCGGCCATGTTTTCTCTTTCTGCCGTCTTGCGCTCCGCGACTTGGCAAACCGAGACATACGCGAGTGCTGCAGCATGTGCCCCACCTCAAGCACTCGCATGGTGGCAATTCACCAACAACGCTCTTGCAGCCGCCATCGTGCAAGCCACGGCGCTGCTTCGTCTCTCCTGCCCTCTGGCAAGTGCCTCCTCGTCCAGCAATTCGGGCGAAGCCCCAACGGCACAGAGCCCCACTCCGACATCGCACTTCCACAACCAGGTCCGCAACGACCTGGACAAGAACATCTGCTCTTTTCAAAACGTCGCAAAGCGTTGCAAGCTCGCGGCCAAGGCTTTGCCTTTCTTGCAGCGCGTCAGTACCGCGATTGACCTGGGCCTATGCAAGTCTAGGAGTACGGACACACATAATCAGGATGCTCTGCAGAGCAGCATTACGCACCAGAACACTAGCAACTTGGAATCAACATCACCACCTCTCACAGAAACTTTGGCTCAAACGCGCGACAAAAGCCGTATCGAGTCTTTCATTTGTAACAACAGCAGCATCAACGGCATCAGTCACCCTAGCAACAGCAACAGTCACAGCAACAGCAACAACAACAGCAACAGCAATAGCATAAATAGTCGCAATCACACCACAAGTAACATCGACAGGAGCAACAGCATACCCGAGCCGCAGGTCCACTCCCCTCTTAACCTAGCCTCGACATCCGCTTCAAACGCTGCGGAGACTCGCACGGAAAAGCAGACGCAAGCCAGACCCATTGGACCTAGGCGTGCGTCCAGCACCAAGTCCGAGCTAGAAGCCATTTTCGGGCCCATCGCCTCGGGACTCGAGCTGTCAAAGGGCCTTTCTGCATCGCACGATCCGATAAAGCCTTTGTACCGGCAAAATTTTGATCCGATCCCCGTAGCGCCCACGAGGACGCGGGAGGGCGACGAACAGAGTTCACTGCCGTCCTACATCGATGATGCGGGGTCTTCATCTTCGTCAAGTGTATACCCGCATACGCCTGGGTCGAGGTCGCCCCATTTGGACGCGAGCACACAGCTCCCCAAGGTGAAGGACGCAGGGAAGGAAGACAGCAGCAATGAGAGTACGACGGACAGAGCGATGGGGAAGAACAGGTGTCAGGTGTCGGATCTGGTGCTTCAGTGTATCAGGTTTTGGCAGCCGGATTTGCTTTCTATCCCTCCCGAGCAGAATCGCACCTAAGAGCTGTTTCAATCGGTTCCGATGTCAATGCAAACACTTGTATTGTTTCTGAATAGCTGAGAACGGGGCTGTGTGTGGATGAGGGTTGACTTTGTACAGCGTGTTGAGACATGGAGATCAGTCGAGAGAAGGGGCGTCTTGACCAGCCTTCCAGGTGAATTTGGAAGCGTAGTGATCTTTGCGGAACGTCTTCTGTCCCACACCGTACAGCTTTTCCCTCGAGGTGATGCCGATTTTTTCACCGATGCCGAACCCGGTCTTGTGTCCATCTTTGACCTGCTCCTCGACAGGCTGTTCCACATGCGGATACTCTGGCCATACGACGCCTCTCTGTTTGAGGATGGGTACCACAAGTTGGATAAAGTCCTCAAACGTCCCAGGAGCGAGCGTGTATGCAAGGTTAAATCCGTCAACGCCACTCTGCTCCACCCAGTCTTGGAGTTGGTCGGCGACTGACAAAGGACCTCCGACGATTGTGGGGCCGAGACCGCCGAGTTTGATCTTTTTGGCAACGGCGGCTTTGTTCCATTTGGGGACGTGCGGATCTTGGGAGGCAAAGTTTTCGACGGCGCTCTTGATGGCGTTGGATTCAGTGGCACGCAGCTCTTCGTCGTCGGCGTAGGTGGAAAGGTCGATACCCGTCCAACCGCCGAAAAGGGCCAGCGCTCCTTCGTCAGAGCCGTACTTGAGATGTTCCTGATATTTGCGCTCGGCTTCTTCGTCGGTCTTGCCAATAATGGGGCAGAGAAGCGCCAAAACCTTGAGAGAGGCGGGATCACGACCGGCAGCAGCAGCACCCGATCGAGCGGTTTCCACGCGTTTCCTGGCCACATCGGGCTTGTGCGCGGCAATGAAGATCACTTCAGCATGTTTAGCCGCAAAAGCCATGCCAGGACCCGAAGATCCAGCCTGGTAAATCACTGGCGTTCGTTGAGGACTCGGCTCGCAGATGTGTGGACCGGGAACCGATTCGAAGTACTTGCCCTTGTGATTGATCTGTCTCACCCTCTCTGGTCGGGTGTAGACTGGTTTGGTTGGGTCGTGAATCACCGCATCATCGGCCCAAGAACTTTCCCACAGCTTGTAGACGACGTCCATGTATTCATCTGCCACCTCGTACCGCTTCGAATGCAGGTCTTGATTCTTTGCTCCAAATTGTCGTGCCGCACTGTCCAGATATCCAGTGACAACGTTCCATCCAACTCTGCCATTGGTCAAGTGGTCAAGTGTGGAAAATCGTCTGGCAAGCTCGTATGGGTGGACATACGAGGTAGTAGCAGTGATCCCGAAAGAGAGGTTGGTAGTTGCTGCAGCCATGGCACTGATGAAGAGGAGTGGATCGATGACGGGGAACTGTGCCCCTGACGCTAGAGCGGCGTCGAGGTTCCCTCCATAGATATCGTATCCACCGAGCACGTCGGCAAGGAAGAGGCCGTCAAAATGTGCGGATTCGAGCAGCTTGGCGTGGTCAATCCAATAGGAGAGCTTGTTGTGATGGCGAGAGCGATCAGCAGGGTGAGTCCAAAGGCCAGGTGATTGGTGGCCCGAACAACCCATCATAAAGGCGTACAGGATCCAACGCTTTTGAGACGAACCATTGTCATCGAGCGAAAGCTGGCCAACAGCAGATGCGGCTTCAGTTGCAGTCGGCGGCGTCATCTTTGAGTCGATAGCACAGAATGAATAGCAAGAGGGTGAAGAAGAAACAGAATCTCAGCTCGCAGGAATGGATGGAATTTATACGGTGCTCAGCTGTCGAAAACTGGGGAGTGAGAGAGCTTTCAAGATTTGGAGTGCATAGACATTTCACATTTTGAAAAGCTTTCCGGACAACGTTAGAGCAGAAGACGAACCCAAGTTTCAGAAGCAAGATCTTCCTATTGACGCTCGAAAGACTCAATCGTCCACCTTTGCAGTCAGACGAGCACTTGCACTCGGACTCGGTATGGCGTCATACCAATTGACATGCAACCAGGCCCCACGCACACCACCCGGCAGCTCCACCAAGGTACGACTCAAACTCAGAAAGAAGCTCGAAAACAACTGTTATTGTAAAGGGCGGGCGGGGAAAGGCATCTGAAGAGCAACCGAGTATCACTAAGGGAACGAGCGTGTCCAAGATGGCGTGCTAACCTGGACATGGGGCGCGAGGCATTGTTGGACAGCTCGACCGCAACGCACGCCATTTCAGTGTGGCGCCACACAATCTCGTTGTTAATCGAGATCAATGGCCCGATGTTGGATTCACCCGATCCAGTGTGGTTCAGGCATTTCACGCGGTAGCACCAACACCAACGAGGTCCCTCACCATGTTTGACCCCCACCTTGTCATCAACATTCACACACAACACTCTTGCACCAGACATTTGGCAACACAGTCGAGGATCCACGTTGATGCGATAGGAAGAATGGCTTCGGATGCTGGACCGTCCGCTTTGGCCGACTTTATCGCTGGTACCGCAGGCGGTATCGCCTCGCTTTTGGCTGGGCATCCTTTTGATACCGTAAAGACTCGACTCCAGGCCCAAACATCTGCACTTCCTACCGCTCCTCCGATACACAACCCCAGTTTCTCCCATTCGAACGCGTCACCAGTCGCCTCTTCCTCAAAGTTGCTCTCGTCGCCTACATCCACCTTGCAATACGCGTCGGCAAGTTCAGCTCGTCATGTAGCGGGGGCTTCGTCAACGCTCACCCTTCCTGCATCCTACGTCGCAGGGAGCGGGGGGATTCGCGTCTCGGTACCGATGTATCGATCGGCAACCGATGCTTTCCGCATTATTATCAAGGAAGAGCGAGTGTGGGGGCTGTACAAAGGCGTTACCTCCCCCATGCTCGGCGTCGCCATCATGAACGCGTCCATCTTCGGGCTCTACAATGTGTCTCTTCGTTACCAACAATCGCACAATCTTCTCGAAGGATACCCAATTACGCAAGTGCTTGTAGCTGGCATGCTATCTGGTCTCGGCAGCTCGCTCATCACCTCGCCGATAGATCTGGTCAAGATCAGGGAGCAAATGAATACTTCTACCAGAAAACCGAGCACTTGGGGCGTGTTCAAGGACGTGCTTCGCAAGGAAGGCTTGTTCCGCGGCATCTATCGAGGATGGTGTACCACTGCGGTTCGTGATCTTGGGTACGGACCATACTTTGCTTCATACGAGCTGCTCAACGCGCAAATCAGGAGCTACACCGGCAAACCGCTCACCAACGTAGACATGGCCGTCAGCGGTGCAGTAGCAGGCGTAGTGGCTTGGGTCAGCACATTCTGGGCTGATGTTATCAAGACCAAAATCCAGGCGACTTCAAAGGTCGATGATGCAGCGAGGCGAGGTGGCAGTGGGAATAGCTTGTTTTGGACCACCGCGAGAGAGACGTATATGCAAGGTGGTTGGAGGGCGTTCTTCGTTGGAGTGGGCCCTACCGTGTTGAGAGCGTTGCCGGTGAACGCAGTACTTTTCGTAACGTATGAAGCGACAAAGGACTTTCTCATCTCGAGAGGCTACTAGAAGCATGCACATGTATTTTTACACCCAATCACAATCCCAAGTACCGATTGACGGGAGCACAGCAAAAGTGCCTGTAACATTGCTTGTTGAACAGCAGCAAGCTGACAAGGAGAAGATGGTGCATTTTAATGCTTTCTCAGGTGCCTAGACAGGCCCTCGATGTGCTCACTCAGACGACGAGCTTCACTCTCGAGCCCGGTACCGTTGTCCAGCGTGATCGCCTCAGTGACACCGGGGAAGGTGGTCGCACCATAACCCAACCACCTACCTGGCGCTGTGCCCAGATGCTTGTACCACTCACGACCCTTCAATCCCTCCTTGCTGATGAGACCCTGCTCAAAAGTCTGGAGCTTCTTGTTGAGCTGCCTGATCTGGCTCAAAACCTTCCAAATCTCTTTTTCTACCTTGTTTCCATCCGTGGTTTTATCCTCATCGTGGCCGTGTTTCTTGGCATGCTTCTTTGCGAGGTGTGCGAGCTTGCGCCTCAGGTGCACCTTCTGATGTTCAAAGTGCCTAGCAGAAGTGTGGAGCTTGTGAATCGATCTACGCAAATCCCTCAACCAACGAGGGTGTCTTGCGCTGACACTCTTGGGGATGCCGAGCTTTTTGGCCGCCAGACTTTCAATCTTGCCAAAATACTTGGACAACTCGTCAGCGTAGTCACCGAGGTTGATGGGCGGGAACAGCTCGGTCGAAGTCTCGATGGCCATGAGTCCAACAATCTTGGCGGCTGCTTCGTGACGGTGGAAGCCTGGATCGCCAAACTTGTCCATCCAGTAGAAGCTGTCGTAGTTTGAGTGGTACATGTA
This sequence comes from Ustilago esculenta, assembly GCA_020827535.1. Lineage (NCBI taxonomy): Eukaryota > Fungi > Basidiomycota > Ustilaginomycetes > Ustilaginales > Ustilaginaceae > Ustilago > Ustilago esculenta. Next base: position 220,978 of record JAAKGJ010000003.1, read on the forward strand.
CACCGGATCTTTGGCGGAACGTTTGAAGCCAAGGTTGGTCGAGGCGATACCAAGGTGTTGGAGGAAAACGGTATAGTCAGAGCCTGAGCCCAAGGGGTGGAAGGCATCCAGCTCGATGTTGTTGGTGCTATTGTTTGGATCGCTAACCTTGGCCGCAACCTTTCCGACGAAGCGCGAGAGCGAAGGCGAGGAAGAGGCTTGGATGACGGATCCAGAAACAGACACGTCAACGTTGTGGTACGCTACAACGTGGTCACGAATCCACTGCGCATAATCTTCACCAAACTCGGTCGATCCAACCAAGCCGTACTCCTCGGCGTCCCACGATGCGAACACGATGGTACGCATCGGCTTCCAGCCTTTGCGGTAAAGCTCACCAAGAGCTTTGATGGCTTCATGGAACGCAGCGGTTCCAGAGTTGGGATCGGCAGCGCCAAACGTCCAGGCGTCGCGGTGGTTACCGAGCACGACGACTTCGTCGGTGATGTGACCGGGAAGAACGGCGTAAGTGTTCCAGATATCGCGCACTTTGAGGTCGACAAAGTTTTCGAGATGCACAATGTCGTCCGAGGGGCCAGTCCAGTACTCGACGCCGTCGATGGCGCCGGCGAGACGGTGGTTGACGTCGGTGGCCTTGAGGCCTTTGCCCTTGATCGCCTCGAAAAGCACCTTGGCTTCAGAGTAGGAAAGGGGCAGTGAGGGGATTTTGGGTAGCGAGTCGGCATCTTGGGGTTCGAGACGCGTGGCGTTGCGGTACGAGGGCTTTCCCGGAGTCGAGGGATCACCGGGGTAGAACGAGAGACCTTGCACGGAGCCGCGCTGCACAGCGGACGGATTGCGGGCGGGGCCATCGGGATACGGCTTGTGGCCGTTTGCTTGGGTGATGTCGCCATCCTCGATAGTGTCAGTGTAGATGATGACTCCAACAGCACCGGCTTCCTGTGCGGCGCGAACCTTCAAGCCGCGGAAGTTGGATCCATAATCGACCAAGACGATCTTGCCTTTCACGTCGATGCCGTTGGCGGCGAGGTCGGCAAAGTCGTTTTTTCTGCCCATGCCAGCAAACACGACCTGACCAGACACGCTTCCAGAAGCAGAGTAGCCATGGAAGAGGGGCACACCGCGAGAGCTGGTAGGGTCGGCATCAAGAACGTCTTCCTTGAGCGAAGCGGTCCAGTAGGGCTCATCGAGGTTGTCGGGGTTTGCGAGGGTGAGCGACGAGTTGATGGGATAATTGAGCCACACCGCATAGGTGTCGGTCCATGCGCGGACACGGTTGTTGTCTTGGTCGCCTTTGAGATAAGCCTGACTCTGCTTGGAGCCAGCGTCAAAAACAAGGTGTTTGAGATCATGAGTGAGGGGCGCACCGATGAGATTGGCCCATTCTTCAAGGATCTGGATAGCAGAGTTGAAATCAGAATTGGTGCCAGCGACATGGCTGAGGTTGGTGTATCGCTGCAGAGCATCGCGTGCGCCGTGGGCAGTCGGCACAGCAAGAAAGTCGGTCTCAAGCTTGGCGTACCACTGCTTCCATCTAGCCTCGGGAGAATCGTTGAGATTCGAGTCAAGCGCAGCGAGGTTGGGTGAGACGAATCCGGAGCTGTGGAGGTGCTGAGAGTAGCCTTTGAGAGCCTGGACTGAGTGCGGGCAAGGCTGGGAAGGATTGAACAACTCAAACTGCTCAAGAAACACCTTCTGGTATGGGAAGATGAAGTAGTAAAAGAAGACGACGTAGGCGAGGAACAAACGCCATGCGCGCAGAGTGTAGAGCTTTCGATTGCAGCTGACAGAAATGTGGCTTCCGCCGTTGTCCTTGGTAGGGGCAGGCGCATGCTTTTCAACGGGATAGTCGTCGTCGAGCATGAGAGGTGTAGAGGCAAGAGCCTCGTGATGCAGAGGCTGAGAACGAGCCATTGTCGAAGCCAGCACCTGGGAAATGGTTGGATCGAATGGGTCGCGATGGAGGGGTAGAAGGTCAAAGGTGGTGAGGAGGGAGAGTGAGGAGGGAGGTGGACTGTGTGGTGCAGTGGGTACTTGGACACCGCGCAAGAAGCCGAGTGTGTGAGTTGGTGCGGCTGAGTGAATCACACTGGCTTTGCATTCACATTTAATCGGGTTGTACATGAAAGCGGCGCATCAGCGCAGTGGCGTATCAAGGTCGACCGACGGAAGAGACGCCTCCAGTGAGCGAAGCATGTGAAGGGCATGGCTGCGATTCTCATGCTCGTTGACGCCATCGGCCATCACCATTTTACACCCCGGTGTTAGACCTCACTTGCACCATGCCCCGATACCATTATTCAGATGGACAGATGGCTTCCAGATTCATGATTGGGAGTCCCACCTCAAACAAAGCTCGGTGCATGCTTGCAGCTTGCAGCTTGCACCTTCCATCGAATCCTGCGTCACAACGCCCATCCTGCTCGATCCTCAGCAGCCTCTGATTGCTACCCAGCATGTCGACCCTCGGTGCGAGCGTGACCTCTTCCGCCGTGGCCTCCTCCTCTTCATCCTTCAAACTCGCACAGATCCCAGGCTGGACCATCATCTCGCGCTATTCCCGCTCGCACCGCAAATCCACCTTCCTCATCGGCGTGTTTACTGGTCTCGTCCTCGGTCTCGGATCCATCACCTCTGTATTCTTCTTTGCCGAACGTCGTGAACGCAAGCGAAGACGCACAAAACTTCGCTCCTACGGTCTGGATGACGAGGATGAGGAAGAGCGTCGTCGAAGAGAGCTGCGTGGCCGCGATCCCATCCAAATTCGGTCCGGACAGGTGGTGCGCGGAGTGGAAGGATTGATCGGCAACACGCCCCTGATGCGCATCAACAGTCTCTCTGATGCTACCGGATGCGAAATCTTGGGTAAAGCAGAGTTCCTCAATCCGGCAGGATCACCCAAGGATCGAGTTGCGCTGCAGATCCTCAAAGATGCCGAAGACGAAGGCTTGCTCTACCCGCATACCGGCAGTTGTATATTTGAAGGAACCGTGGGAAGCACTGGCATATCGCTTGCAACTCTAGCCCGAGCTAAAGGATACCGCTGCTCCATTGTCATCCCAGACGATGTGGCACGTGAAAAGGTCGAGTTGCTCCAAAAGCTTGGTGCACACATCCAGTCAGTGCGACCCCGCGGCATTGTCGACCCACGACACTTTGTCAACCAAGCGCGAGCTCGCGCCCAAGCTTTTGGAGATGTCGAACTTGTCGGTCCCCATCCTATCGCGCCTGGTTCTTCAGCATACGCACGCGCCGAACAAGGTCAGGCAGAGGCGTACGTGCATAGGGACGACTTGGTGGTTTCCTCCAAACGCCCTTGGTCGCGCCAAAGTGCGCATGGCGAGGTGATCGGTGACAAACAAGCGCGTGGCTTCTTTGCAGACCAGTTCGAGAATCCTTCCAACTTTTGGGCGCACTACAATGGAACCGGTCCCGAGATCTGGCGTCAGACTGGCGGATTGATCGACGCATTTGTGGCAGGTGCAGGTACGGGTGGAACACTGTCTGGGTGTGCGGCGTATCTCAAGCGCGTTTCGTGCGATCCAGACGAATCGATGCACGGCGGAGGCTTCATCCGGAGACCCGGATCGGCGCAGGAGGTGAAAGTGGTTCTGGCAGATCCACAGGGTAGCGGGCTGTACAACAAGGTCAAGTACGGTGTCATGTACAGTCCAACCGAAGCTGAAGGTAAGAGAAGGCGGCATCAGGTTGACTCTGTCGTGGAAGGTATTGGCATCAACCGAATCACACGAAACCTGCAAATGGGGCTGCAATGCATCGACGATGCTGAGCGCGTGAGCGACGACGAGGCCGCGCGCATGGGACGACATCTCATTCTCAAGTAAGTGGCGACCGCCTGCCAAAGCTACACACAGAAAAGAGAAAGACAACAAACAGGCTCACTCCCATTCACGATTCTCGTTCTTTGTAACTTGCTCATTGTTCGCACTCCAAAACAGCGACGGGTTGTTTTTGGGCTCGTCGTCGGCAGTCAACTGCGTCGCTGCAGTTCGAACGGCACTCAAACTTAAACGCGATCGTGGCAACGATCCGCCCCCGGTCGTAGTCACGGTACTTTGCGACTCTGGTTCTCGTCACCTGTCCAAGTTCCACGACAACAGCGCTCTCACTCGTCTAGGTGTATCCAACGCTGGGAGCAGTGACATTTCCGACATTCTGTGCTCTATCGATTGAGAGCGTCTTGCTCATCCCGACCGACGCGGGTACTGTACTTTGGTAGTTTTGGTTTGCATCCGTCAAAATGTCAGGACGCCGGTAACGTGATATTGTACTGCTGGAACAGGTAGTGAGCGAGAGAAGAGTGCTCTTTCCACTGCCACTCCTTTGCTGCTTTGACGTCTTTTTGTGCGGCACAAGCAGTAGTCGCTCCCTTGGAAGTAACACGCTCGACCATGTCCACAAACTGTTTTGCGCCTGTGCTGCCATCTAGATCTCTGGGGGCATAGAGAGTGGAGAGGAAAGGATGAGTGAATTGGTTGAGCCACCATTTCGAGTTCCAAAAATCACCCTCCCTGCGATGCAAGATGGAGTGGATCAGACTCGAGTCCCGATTGTTGTCGTCGTGCTGAACAAGAGTATGCGCCGAGTCGACATCGTCGTTGAGCAGATGCAAGATGCCAGCGACGGGAATGGGCAGCGAGGACGCAAGAGAAGCAATGGTAGATTTGAGCTGTGATGAAAATGGCTTTAGGGGACGCAGCGGTGGAAGTGAGTCGGATTGATCGCGGCCTAGGAGAGCAAGCAGGTGTGGAGGAAGCGTGTGTGATTGCGGTGGCGACATGGCTGTTTGTTTGGTCGTCGAGACGGTCATGGTAGACACAGCAAAGGTGGTGGTGCTAGCTGCTTGTGGCCAAGTGAGGGACAACTGTACAGTACAGTTACTGTATGTATGGTACTGTACTGTCTGCTTTGCTGGAAACCTCCACAATCGCTTTTCCAAATGTGTTAGACTTGGTTATCATGCAGCAAGGCAAGCTGGACAATCATATGGAATCGTTTGCCACTGTATCATTCGGTCGACTTGACCGACATGATCGCCTCACATCCCCAACAATCAATGAATGATCGGGGAGACGTCTGGTCTCATCGCAGCCATTTGCAGATTGCGGTAGCAAGTTTCTCATCACCACTCGACACTACGACAAACCACTACGTAACTCACACCGCTTGTGACAGCGCTTCTGTTCGTCTTTCTTGGGCGCTATTTGGGCGGAGGGCGGAGGCGCACGCAGGATCATTGCATGACCGACTTTATTGCATTGAAACAAACCGTGTTTTGTGGCTTGTATGTAGTACCGACGCCTTTGTAAAGTACATATACTGTACCGAGCCAGTGGGTGCCTCAGCCAACGAGAAAGTCAAACCAGCGGGCACGGGTTCGATGGCGCCCAACGCAGAGTGACGCCTTTCGTGCTTGTAGTAGGCATGTCGAGAAAACCACGAGTCGCTCTCCATGTCGTCGCCGAAACCCTTGTGCTCCTCTCTTTGGACCACACCTACCGCTATAAGCATATCTTTTTTGGATTCTGATTTGTTCTCGCTACGTTACATTGTCCAAGCGATCCACCTTGCCGGCCTGTACTGTGCCACTTTGCTTGTCTTTCACTATCACGCAAAGGCACTAAAGGCCGTTGCGAGGTGTGAATTTCGTCACCGATGGTTTGTGCAATGCAACTATTTTCCAAGCTCGGCGCCATGAAACGTCTTTCTCACCAGCGCCTGCACCGTGTTCCTGATCCGCTCTTTTGCTGTATCCCATTCGTGCTTTGCAAATCTTGTGTCGCCCTGTTTCGTCTCGATCTGTGTCTCGATCAAATCCACCAGCGCACTCGCATTCTGCATGTCTTCTACTTTGCTCTCCGATGCGACTCGGACTACGTCGGCCAAGTAAGCGCCGATACGATCCACATCGCCGGTCCTTGGTCCCTTGTTCGCAAACGCAGAAACCCACTGTCGAATGAGCTTCTCCACGTCGGGGTACCTGCTCAGCCCTCTTATCGATGGCTTTGCTACATTCGACCGATTGTGCTGAGCAGAGTCGTCGGTAGAACTAAAGATGTGAGACTCTGCCCTTGGCTGGCGCCACCTCGGACGAGCGATGAGGTAAAATGGAGCATTGCGAATGGCTTCTTCCTCATCGTCCTCCCGTGTACCTACAGCTTCGGACAAGATATCTTTCTTCGGCTTTGTCCGAGCATAACCGTCATTTTTGTGCGCACGCAGTCGTTGCTCCATCTGCTTCTGCGCTCCAATCTCGTTCTGTGCTGCCCTGAGTGTTGCTCTCCTCCTTTGCTCCGCAAGCGTAAGCTCTACGAAAGTGTTGGTCTTGCCTGCTTTGAATCGTGCTTTTTCCGACCTTTTCTGCTCGGAATGGTATCGAAACGTTTCTCTCTGCAGCTCTATCGGGAGCGCGTGGAAGACCTCGGCGTCGATTCCAAGCGCCTTGAGTGCTTCCGTAGAGATCTTGCTCGGGTCCATTGCCAGCATCGTGTCACGGTCACCCACTGGCTGGTCTGCAGCGGCATAATTGCCCGCAGTTTGCAACAACCGGTGGGCGACTCGTTTCTTGGTGGGCGATTCTGACACGGAGCGGAACAATGCATTTTTCCGGTTAATGGATTTGCTGTATTGTCGGAGATAGGTGGCCAGAGTCGAGTTGCTGGCGTTCTTTCTGCGCGCTGCTGATGTGGGTGTGTTCTCGACGGAAGAAGGGCCCGGGGAGGATTCTCGAGCGGTGAGACCGACTTGCCGCTCGATTTCCTTCCGCACAGAGTGGGGCAGCTCGGCAAGAACGGCTGGGTCGATCTGAGAGGCGGAGGGAAGCATAAGTGTTTCAGCCATGGTAGGCGAAGGGGCGGCTTTGGCTTTCTGCGGTGTGGTCGGTGTGGAGCGTGGAAGCACCCTCAGCCGCCCTTGCGAGCCCAGCTGGCTACCTGCCACGGATGAAGATGTTGGAGGCGAACAGTCCAAATTCTCGCCTGAAGCTTTTTCATGCTTACGGTCGAAAGAGGATTCAAACTTAGCCTCGATCTGCCGACGATACGGTGTTGGAAGCGCATCAAATACGTCCGGGTCGATCTGGGACTTTGAGGGTAGCATCAGTTGTGTAGCTGGCGGCAGCTTCATCGACGAATCTTGGCTCTCAGGCGAGCGCGCAGAGCCTGACTTAATCAGGTTCGACGAGTTAGGTCTTCGAGGCGTAGCTGCCTTGGGGCCCTTTTCGAACGAAGCGGGCATCTCGACACCAGGCTCACCAGGCTGCTCGGCGTCGCTACCTCCCTCTCCGTCTTCTCTCGCAGACGAGGCTGGCTTTTCTTTGACGTTCGTAAACCTACTGATATCCGATTTGGTCGAGGCAGTGGAGCCAAAAGAAAGCAGCGACTGGCCTCCTTTGAGCTTTGCTGGCGACAGCACATTGCCATCCGCAGGCTCGAGCTTGTTCAAGCTGATGGCAATACCGCGCAGCTCCTTTGGATCGGCCTTGAGATCTTGTATCAGCGGCCAAGCAGCGGCTCTGATTCTCACCTCGTCATCAATTGCCACACCGCCTGGACCGCTAACCTGTACGCTCCTATGATGCGTATCACAAACACCGTGACCAAGGAACTTGGGCGCCTCCACAGGTGCATCCTTAGCCCTTACCATCACTTGCACAGATACTTGCCTGCCACGCAGCTTGACTGCTCTCGCTCGTTGAGCAACTTCCTGGCACATACCGGCGACAAAATTTTCGGCTTCCTGTTCGGTGAGAAAGCGGATACCATAGTTGACGTGCGAGCCGACAGACTGGCGAAGTTTGTTGCCTTCGAGTCGGTCAGCATCGATACCGTGCATTTTTTCCCATATCATTTTGCCTTTCTTCGGGCCAAACTCGGCGACCAACTTGCGCGCGTTGGTTTTCGAGAGGATCTTGCCAATGTTGATAGTTTCGAACAACTCCCGCATTCTATCACGAAGACTCCATCCGATGCCGTGTAGATCATCGACATTGAGCGCATCGAGAAAAGGCTGTTTTGCTTGATCCGTCAGATGAAAAGATCCGCCTGGCTTAGCTTTGCGAGTGGCAAGGCGGGCGAGCAGAATGTTGGAGCCGATACCGACGCTGGCTTCGCAGCCGCACCGTTCTCTGATCTCGTCTCTGAAGGCTTCTGCAAGCTGCTTCTCCGCAGTCCAAGCTTGGCCTTGAGAGCCAAGGTGGTCACGGTACCGGTCGTAGAGGGAACCAGCAGCCGCATTTCCATTGCGCATACTCTGCAATAGCAGGCTCACATCGACGAGCGCCTCGTCTACAGATACGGCTTGCAGTGCATCCGAGTGCTCGAGCAGAAAAGCATAGAACGTGAGGCTGATGGAATTGCAGGACTCAAAATCGTAGGGGATGGTCTCGACATGCGGACAGAGCCGCTTCGCCTGACCGAGACTCATACCGTTTCTGATCCCAAATTCGCGCGCCGTGTAACTGCACGAAGCAATCTCTGAAGTGCTCGAGGACTGATTGTCCGCCGGCTTGTTCTCTTCTGCAGGCTTGGCGGTGGGCAGACGGGTACCAGTACCATGGCACACGACAACAGGTTTGTCTTGCAAATCTGGACGTTTCTTGAGACCGACCGCAACAAAAAAGCTATCAAAGTCGATGTGCATAATGACGCGTTGCACGCCATTTGGCAGGTCTGAGCTGCCTAGCGGACGTCCGGCCTCGCGAAGAGCGGAGCTGACCATGTCTTGTAGACTGGTCTTCCAAGTGCTGAGATGATGGAGCCGGGACTTGGCAAAGTATCCAGCAAGGAAGCTTTCGCTGGTGGCCGTGTTCCGCTCTCTCCAGCTCGGGCTGGCAAGCAGTCGAGCGGCATGCGTGTTGGAAGGCCGGGAAGCGTAGTGGCCTCTACCACTGGCACTTTTGGCTTTGCTGGCGGCAGGATGGGTTCCGGTGTTGTAGTCGAGCCTGCTCGCAGGCTTAGTCGGCGTGACGATGATCTCGTCGGGTGTCCTGCCTTCTTTGCCCGACCGAGTGGAAGCATCGTTCCAAACATGCCTTGCTGATTCTGTATTTGTGGTCGTTGCTTGTGTTATCACAGGCGGAATGAGTGTTGAGTTGCAAGTGCCTTGAATGTTGCTCGAGTCGGTTGAATGAGCAGGTAGGATGACGTGATCTTCTCGGAAGCGAACCCCTTTGGCTGCTACTTCCGTTTTCGGCGCCTCGAGCTGCTCATGTGGTGCGAGATTGGATGCTTTCTCGGATGTTTGTTTCGAGCGAGCTCGGTTGGATTGTTGAGGTTGCGGCTTGTCTATCCTGGTGAAGCGATCCAGTAGGTTGGTCTGCTTTGTCGGAATGCCCCAAGGACTCTCGTCCTCATTTCCAATACGCGGGAGCTGTCGAGGCATCTTGGCAGACCTATCAAGGTTGCGCCAGTCACCCAAACCTTGCTCGCTGGACAATATATGACTGGACAGCTTCCCAACCATGCTATTTGAGGAGTGTCCGTTTGAACCAGTCATAGCATCGCATCTCCACTTGCGCCAGTCAGCTTTCCTGCCCAGCTCGATACTCTCCAAGATCCAGCCCGGCAACACTACCTTGTAGTCTTTAAACTCGATACGCTTCTTTGGTGTCAGATTCGATGCGACAATGTGGGTGACGGGAGTCTTCTGATCAAGGTAGGCCATGAGATCTCCGCCATGCAACACGAGCAGCCGCCGGAGCTCGCTGTAGGGTGGGTAGGTCTGACCGTTGATGTAGACGCAACAGCCTTTGAGAGCATCCGAGCGTTTGCCCCCATTTGCTTGAATCTCGGCTGCTAGGCTATCCGCGGATTCTGACTTGCCAGAACGGGAATGTTGGACGCGCAGCAATGCCTCTTGTTCCTCGAGAAGGGACGCTTCCTGCACCTTGAGCTTAGCACGTTTGTGCTTCATGTAAGAACGAAAGTCGCCATACTCGATGGGATTATAGATTTGGGACGCGAGACACCGTTTCTGAGCAAGACTGCCCGTGCCAGGCGCAGGGCTTGCTGAATGTGCCTGCTCTGCGTCATGTTGCACGTTTGCGTGCGTCGGGACAAGCATACCATGCTGGCGGACTTGTGGGATCTCGAGCTTATCGACATGGGCACCTGCGTCCGATTCGGGGTTGGAGGCAAATGCAAGCTGTTCGACGGCGTTGTGCTCGTCGGCCCATTGCACCTTGCGCTTGCGCGATGGACGCAGGTCGTTGTCGACGTGTTCTTGTTTGGGCGTAGGTATCTGCATGATGTGACTGGCCGATGAGGTGGAGCTATGTGTTGAAAGCTGCTAAGGCAAGATACTGGCTCTGAGATTGTAGCACTTCGACCATGACTGTGGAAGCATTCGTGTGATTTCAGTCAAGGACAAGGTACGCGTTACATGATGGATGAAGTGTTGAGAGAACAAGCAATCGTGAATCATATGGCTGCCAGGTCATGCAACAGAAAGCTGAGTTCTGCATGTGCGGTGTATTCCTCCACCTACGCCCACGCTTTCGAAACGCGCGCCAAAGCGAAAGCCAGACTCGATCCACACCCTGGCACTGCACAGTACATGTCGGTTCATTGCAAGGTACGACGGCGGCAAGAGGATTGCATTCAGGGAACCAGAATGCTCGTGAACATGAGGACTACACCCAGGGCAAGCTTTATGCAGCTAGTGAGCGCACCAGAGTTGCACGCAGGCGTGACAACTGTGCAGTACAGCACACAGCTGTTCACAGGGGGCTATGGGAATGGCTGTGCAGCGTCTTGCACGGCAAGCTATGAAGTGGCTTGGCGGTGCATCAACACGAACCACCGAGTAGGGTTTGCCAAGACTCACGCTCAGTTAGTTATGAACACATTTGGCCCAAGCAGAACCCTGCTCCTCGAACGGCTGAATCGCCAACATGGAATTGGCAACCAGTGAGCCCAACGTGATGAGCTCAATTCACCAACTTCAACACAGAAGACAGGCTGCACCGATAGATTCCTTGGCAAACGCACGATAGTCTATACTCGAGCTTCTGAAGGTATCATTGGTGAAAATGCCACATCTGTAGATTACATGAAAAGGCTTGCGGTGCATGCCAACGTCAATTACATCTTGACAGCACGAGCCTCGACCGACTGGTCGAGACCGCGCTCCTTGACCCAAGCTGCCGACTTCCAAGGCTTAATGTGCTGCGAGTAAAGGAGTTCTACGTCTTCCAGAGCAAGGCCCTTGGTTTCGGGGATCATGAGGTACACGTAGAACCATGCGAACACCAGGACTGAGCCGAAGATGAGCATGATGAACGATCCGTACTGCGACGCGATCTTGTTCGAGAAGAAACTGAGGAGGAAGTTCCACAGCCAGTTACTTGCCGAGCCCATAGAGATTGCCTTGGCTCGCGTCGGCGCATTGAACGATTCGGAAAGGTACAACCAAGGACCCGGGCCGAAACAACAGCTGTAAAACAGTAGATGGATGATGGCAAACGTGATAAACACCGCGCCGGCTTGGTGTTGTGAAGGTGTAATCAGCTCGGCTGGGGTGTCCTTGGGTGCCAGTTTGTAATGGCCGACGAAAGCGACGATGAAAGCGCAGGCGGCTTCCGCTGCAGCACCGATGAGCAGCAAAGGCCTTCGACCTAGCTTCTCGATGGCGATGAGAGCAGGAACGGTGGCAATCAGAGAGGCGGATCCGAGGATGAATTGGATCTGGAACGGGTCGAGTGGAAGCGCAAGAGTGGAGCTAAGCAGAGGAAGGTAGTAGTAGTAGAAGTTCTGACCGTTGAGCTGCTGAAGAGTCTGAAGCATCATTCCGTTGATAGTACGCTTCCACATCTGGTTCTTGGTCGAGAAGCAAACAAGGTACGAGCCGAGGTAGCTGTGGCCAGCAAACAGGCGGTTTTCCTCGTCGATTCCCTGCTTCATTTCGGCAAGTTCAGCCTCCATCCACTTGTCACCGCGAGGCTCGCCATTGACGGGCTGCAGAGTGACATCGCGCATGGACGCCATGATCGCGCGAGCACGAACCACATCGCCGTTCTTGAGGCAGTATCGAGGAGATTCGGGTAGGAAAAACATGAGCGAAAGCATGATGAGCCCCCAGAGAAGCTGGAGACCGACGGGAATTTTCCAAGATGCGTCCGATACCTTGAAGTTCTGGGTGGCCCAACCGACGCCATACGAGATAAAGATGCCAAAGATGATGAGAAGCTGGTAGCAAGTGACCATAGCACCACGGATGTGCTTTGGAGCGGTTTCACCGAGGTACAGAGGGCAGAGACCCGAGAGTGCACCCACACCCAGACCAGCAAAGGCACGGCCGACGCAGAACTGCTCCCAAGACGAAATCGTGGCGGTCTGAATGATGGCGCCGATCATGAACATGCAAGCCCACGTAATCATGGAAGGCTTACGCCCAAAGAAGTCCGAGACGGGAGCCTGAAGAAGCGCACCAACAAAGGTACCGATGGAGAGGGAAGAGTTGATCAGCGAGGTTCGCGAATCAGGCAGGTGGCAGCCATTAGGACCGCAGTCAGAAGGGCTGCCGAAGGCAAGCACGAAAGGCTTCATGATGAAGCACCCAGAAATCACTCCGATGTCATAGCCAAACAGAAACCCGCCGGTGCAGATAGCGATGGCGAGCACCTGGGCCCTGCGGGTCATCTTGGATGGCTTGGGAGCATCATAGCCTTGAACCTGGGACATGTCAACGTCTCCAGCATGCACGAGCTTGAGGTCGTTCTTTTCGTTCTTGTAGACGTCCTCGTGAGACGAGTTGGACGGGCTTTCCTGCATGGCGGCAATAGCACTTGGTGTGCACCGCGCTCAGAGATGGTGTAGCTATGCGAGTGGTCCCGGTGGTCTATGACGTACCACGGGTGGTGGAGAGTTGATGAGGATGTAATGGGGGGGGGGGGGTTGGTTGTGAGCGAATAGGGAGGGTGCGTTATTGTTTTGATAGGAATGCGGGGATGTGTGGACAACAGCGGTATCTATGATATATACCCTGTCAAGGTTTTTGTCGACAAGCTCGGACGATGAAGGTAAGAAGGAGTGTCGTCAGTCACAACCAGAGACTGTGGGGAAGACGACGTGGAGATGGAAGCTGAGACTGCTGGGTTGCAGGGTGGGGTAACATGTGCTTCATCGTGTGCGTGACAGGAGTCGAGGAGAGAAAGCCGGGTATAATGGATCAAACCGATCCGACGGCAGCGACGAGGAGATTGCCGAAGCTCGGCGGTGGGTCTACCTTGGACGCTCTGAAAGGTTCATCTGCGTCCAAGAAAGCACGGTTGCGCAGCTGCGGCCAACTCCTGCAAGCAAATGAAGCCGCGCAGCGAACAGAATGCCTGCAACCATCGGCGAACTATGAAGAAGGTCTTGTCCGACGTGACAGGTGGATTGGGTTATTGTTCATGGTGTCTAGCTTGTAATGCTGTTGTGATGTTGCTGCGCTGTGTGCTCCATGCGCGCAACCAGATTCGATGCCCCGCAGACGAGTGAAGGAGGATGGTCTCGGGAATCTGCCAAGCTGTGCACTAAGCGAGGTACAGCGGTGTGGTGAGAGCACGCAAAGCGAAACTCGGCTAGCATAGAAATCTTGGAGAGAGCTGCAGTTCAAAGGCATGGAATGACGCTGCTCTGCTTCCACGAAAGATCACCGTGGGGTGCTTCGACTGGGTCGACGCTCTCGCGCAAGAAAGTCAGCTTTGCGGAGATCTTTGTGAAAGCGATGCGCTCTCAGCTGTTTGAGTCGCGCAAATCGTCCCAAGCTGGACCTCGAGCTCAGCCTGGCAGCTTGAACATGTGGCAAATACAAGAAGGATGTTGGATGAGGCGAACTCGGCTGCCGTGATTCGGCTTTGTTCCTCAAACGATTGGAGACCCTCAACAGGCTTTAGCACGTACTGTATTTGGTTCGCTCCATGTGGACACGAGCTGGTGCCTGTTTGTCAATGGATTGCTGCATGTCTCCTCTGAAGGAACACGGGCCGGAGCAGCAATTACCAGCTTGGGAAACCAAGCTTCTTTTCGTGCTTCGGAGCTGGAAAATGCGCATGGCAAGCTCATGTACTATACAGTACTGTACCATGTAGCTTCGGTTTAAAACTCCATTCCGTGCAGGGTGTGCGACGACACCTGGCCGCAAATCCTCCTGCTTGGTCCGCTCTGCCGCCATCGCTTTTTTGCCCGGCTTGAGCAATCTCTGTCGACGGACAAAAAATGGTCAAGCTGACTCGTGGCTGCTCACCGCCAAACTTGGTTTGATGGGCAAATTTGAGCCTACCGCACACGCTTGTGATCGGCGAGCAAACGCTTCAGGAGAGTTTGGGGGACCTGAATGCCTCCTTGCCGCTCAAACGCTTCTTCGCTCTACTCCAACTCCGCTCCATGTTTACTTCCTCCACACTTGCAGACTCGGTCACCACCTGTAAACTCTGCCTGAATCCTGTCAATCATCCCCTTGCTTCTCGACTTTCTACACCTTTCCCCGGCTATGGGCGCAGAGTCGCCTGGTGCTATGCTGTGGCCTGTCCGGTCTTTGATAACACAATGTGGATGGGCCTGACGTTGTGTAGGGTCTACACCCATTCTAACGCGCTGTGCAACTCCGCCAAGCCCGGTTCAGCTCCACCACCGGCGGTTTACTCGACTCAGCAACCGGGTTTCTTTGCTCACGTTTCGGACATCTCCCAGTGTCTTTACTCCTTCCGTCAAAACCAACTTATACCCTTTTCACCCCGCGTGTTAGATAGCCTTTAAACATACTGCGCTGAATCGGAAATGGTAACCGACCTGGCTCAGAGTCAATGCCATTTTAAACATTTGCGTTGGAGACGGGTGTAGCCTGCGCCGGGCTGTATTCGCCGATCGCCGGAGGTGCTCTGCTTTGTTCGGAGATCTCATTCTACCTGACAGAGAACTAGGGTCACGCGGAGCGAGCTTGGCAGTCGGCAAAGCATTCAAACAGTTTTCCGGATGGGTGCGGCGATTTCGTTTCGAGTGCCAGGCTCCAATGTATGTAGCCAAGTCCGAAGCATCGGAACACATCTTTTGTGCCCATGAGTGCTTCTTTGGCTGCTTCTTTGGCTGCTTCTTTGGCTGCTTCTTTGGTTGCTTCTTTGGTCTGCTTGAATGACCGAGAATGCGATTATGTTGCTAGGACGGTGACATGCTGCTGAACTTCTGAAGCACTGCGAGTATTGTAGCCACTTGGATTCAAAACCCCACATACCTTTCCACCAACCTCTCCACACGGCCGCATGCACTCGCTGCGGCCAGATCGGACTCGTTGTTGCAAATCGCACGCTTCGCAAATATGATTTTGTACCAACGCAGCATCGCGACAGCAACACTCTCTGGCATCGCTGCGCCCAAACTTGAACCCCTCCGCGAAACCGCCCTCAAAGAAAGCCACGCTTGATGGTTTCCACCTACATCATCCTTTCTCATGCTCATTTCTCCACAACGACAGACCATCAAACCTGATGGGACATGGCTGTCAATACAACAGGCGGAAGCTTCGTACAGAGCAAGCAGCCACTCGTGAATGTGGTAATTGTCAAAGACGACGATGGGCAACAAGAATTGCAACAGAGGTTTGCACAAGGGCTCGAAACGAGAGGGGTATCACATAATGTAGTTTCGAGAAGCTGTCAAAGAGAAGCGTGGCTAGTACGGAACATGGAAAGGACACCCAAGAGGCTAGACCAATCGCGGGTTGAGCACTGTTTGCGCTGGGCGATACGACGAGTCGTGGACGTGGTTGATCGGGAGCGAACGGTTGGCTACGACTTGCTGTTCAAGGATCAACGCTGATCCTTCCGCTTCTACCAATAGCAAATGACCAGCGCTTCATTCCCCATCGTCGGAGGTAGAGAACGCGTGGGATGAGCGTATACTGGTGCATGCGATGGTTGACGTGTACGTGCGGCATGTTTGTTGAAGGCTCGAAGAGTTGCTTCTGAAGGATGTTTGTGCGCTGTATCTGCTGATTGCGTTTGGAGGAGTTCAGTTCTGTTCGTTGGAAAAAGGCTAGGGTGACAGATGAGAGAGTGGGTGGTGGGGATGACAGAAAAGTTGGAAAGAACGCTGCTCTTAAAGCTCGACCAAGCATACTGAGCTTGGACACAATTAACAGCAAGTGGACTGTACCGTACTGCATGGCAGAGCTTGCGGTGTACGAGTGAAAATAGCAACAAGCACGAGCTCACGACGTCAATACGATGCGCACACCACACTCTCAAATGGGACACTGACGGCGGGATGTGAAATGACAGAGCCATGTGACGGCTTGGCTGATACAGCGCGACTCGAGCGACGTCATCGCGTTCAGGGTCCATGTTTTTAATCAGACCGCATCAACATCGCGGTCTAACAATTCGAACCGCGAATGTGAATGCCAAAATCCGTGTTGCGCCGTTTGCGCCGTTTGCGCCGTGTGCGCCGTGTCAGGCGTTGACGGAGTTTTTACAGACAAACTCGCCCACGCTGTGCAGTTTGACAGATGCGCGTGGGGGTAAATTGTTGTGTTGGCCCCCAACACTCACGACTCACACTCGAGCGTCAGCGCACATCCGGCGGCAGACCCTGTCTAGCCCTTTCGCTTGCTACCATCCAACGCTCTGAATGCACATACAGCAAGCTGCCCTCTCTTTGGCCACTGCAGTTTCCATCCCGCAGCTTCCTCTCGCCTGGATGACATCGGCCGCTTTCTCCGCAGCATATTTTCCTTCTTGAATCATAAAAGCACCTCCTACGACCACAAACAGCCTCATTGCGCCCAACGAAAAGAGCAACAGCACATGTCGACGACAAGAGTACACCACACCTTCAAACAGCTTGCGTCCCAATCGTCCCCGAGCATCTTCAGCTTTTTCTGCGCTTCGGCAACCATTCCGTTCAACGCACGCAACATCCATCGCGCAGACATGAGCATCGGCGCACAATCCCACACGGCCAACACCGGCTCGGCCATGCACAAGATTGCGCGCAATGGCTTCGACTCTTCTGGAGCATCTGGCCTTTACGATCGAGCACGACCCTCGTACCCACCTGCTGCGATCTCGAGCATCATCGCTGAGGCGGTCAATGCCGAGTCTCCCTTGCCGCTCCGCATTGTCGAGCTTGGTGCGGGAACCGGCATTGCTACTCGAATGCTCCTTGCCACCGCCACTTCCACATCAGCCGACGGCTCGCCTCCTCCGGGAATTGCGTCGTTTACCGCTATCGAGCCTTCCGCCGGAATGCGCTCGCACTTTGAATCCGCAATTGCCTCGGGCGCCGACTCGCTAGTGCAACAGATGCACGCCAAAGGCCTTCTCTCCCCTTCCTCGACCATCACTGTCGAAGACGGTGCATTCGAATCCTTCGACGCCGGCTCCGGTAATGACGCGGTCGTTGTAGCCCAAGCTTGGCATTGGTGTCAGGACTGGGATGCTGCACTTCAGCAGGCTGCCAAAGCTTTGCGACCCAACGGCATCCTCGCGCTCATCTGGAACCTGGAGGACAGGCATGCCGCACCGTGGGTGGCTCAGATCAGAGATCTGTATGAGCAGTACGAAGACGGCACGCCTCAGTATAGACACATGTACTGGCACGCCATGTACAAGGCTCCCACCTATGCTAGTCATTTCAAGGCCGACGAACCAAGACACTATCACCGCGTTATCCCTACCACTCTGCAGGCAGTCATCGACCGCGTACTCTCCAAGTCGTACATTTCAGTCCTTCCCAAAGACAAGCAAGATAATCTCGTCAACGACATCTCGCACTATCTCAACAACACTCCCGATGAACAGCTCGGCAGAAAGTGGATCGACAAACAACAGGGCATCTGGGAGTACCCTTACCGAACCGACCTCTGCATCTTCCGTCGAGCTTAGGCCCTTTTCAGTCTCATGTACCCACTCTCACTTAGACCAGCCAAAAAAAGAACCTTCCATCTTCCAACGCTCTCCTTTGTAGTGCCACACTGGTATCTAAACTTACATGCTCCCGGGCAGAGATGCTCGTCCTACTCGAGGCCCCATACAGCAACCCCGGTAGGTGCGATCTTTCCATTCTCGCCGCCCACGAGCAACTTTGCACCTTCCGGCGCCGCAGGAAGCTCGATCTCGTCTGGACCATAGTTGAAGGCCCAAAGCGCATTGCCATTCCTCCTGAATCGCAAGTCCACGCCGAGATCCGTCTTACTACCCTCTGGCGTCTCGCCAAAGATGGTCTGCACGTTGGCCTTTCCAGCCAAGTCACCGAGGTACGATACAAGGAACTCAACTGGCGTGTAGGCCGAAACATAGGGAGTCTCCTTGTCGCCGTCCTTGTTACCACAGGTTGCGGGAGCGCCGTCGCGGTAGCCGTAGTATGTAGCCGACTGGTCGATGGGAACCGAAGAGTTCTTGCCATCCGAGAGTGCCAGAGAGTACAGTACAGTGCAGTGATGAGCAGATGCAAGAGTGACATGGCAGCGTGTTTCTTTGGTTGGACTGGCCGGTACTCGTTCGGCTAAATCTGTGGCACGAAGAGCATCTCTCTGTACCTCGGTCTCTTGCTCCTACTGCAACGTACAGTACACCTAAGCGAGTTGCTACCACGGACACGGCCGGACAGCATTGATCGGTGTTCGGTATTCGCTCGCAAATGACGTGCACTCTTCACCACCTTGGTCAAGTTGTCCGCTGTTGTGAGCGGCTAGTGAAGGAAGCATAGCCACAGCCGCAAAGCAAGGGAGCATCACAGAAACTGAAACTGACAATTTAGTGACAGTCTGTGAATTCTTTTTTCGACCATTTTGAGTGGCGCCTTTTTGAGAGGAATTTTTCGAAATTCTGTTCGAAGAGCCAAAAGACCCTGGACCCTCTCACATGCACCTGCAGCTGCACATGCACTTGTCGTGCTATACTCTCTTTGGTCGGCGTCATATCGTCTTTACTACCAACACACCCTGACACGGCATCCTATCCATCCCCTACGAAGAGCATTCAAGCCACCCAAGCTTTGATTCCCGAAGGCTCCAGGTCGACAGCACTGCAAAAGGAACAACGCATGACCTCGTCACACAACGCTCACGACGATTGGACAGTTCTTTCGCCACCTGTCTAGCATTCATCCTAGATCCAGCGGCTGGTGCTGTCGAGTGTAGAATCTCTCAAGATGGCTCTCGAATTCGAGGTGACAACCCTCAACCTCCTCTGCACCGCTTTCGGCCTCTTCTTCATCCCGTACGGCACTGTTTCGTACCTCATCAAGGAAAGGCTCTTCCTCGGCGAAGCCCCGCTAGCCGTCCTCGTCGGCATCGGTATAGGTCCCTATGGCCTCGGAGGCATATTCAATTGGGCATCCAAACAAGTCGATGTCGACCAAATCTCGCTCGGACTATGCCGTGTCGTCATTGGCATTCAGCTGACTCTCGTGGGCGTGCAGCTTCCGTACAAGTATCCCTGGATCGAGATCCGCAGCCTTGTGATGCTCCTCGTTCCTATCATGACTGCCATGTGGCTTGCTACCACGTTTTGCATCTGGCTGGTCATCCCGTCGCTCCCTCTGCTGGCGGGTCTAGTCGTTGCCACCTCGGCCACGCCTACCGACCCAGTGCTGTCCAACGCCATCGTCAAGGGTGCCTTTGCGGATCAGTATGTCTCGCCTCGTCTGCGCAATCTCATCTCGGCAGAGAGCGGTGCGAATGATGGCTTCGGATATCCGTTTCTTTTCCTCGCCGTACATCTGCTCAAGCTCGAGACTACCACCGAGGCGCTCGCCGCTTGGCTTTTCCAAACTTGTCTGTACACTGTCGGAGGTGCTATCCTCTACGGAATCGTCGTTGGCTACGTTTGCCGCCGTCTCATCGAATTCTCAACTGACCGCAACCTGATTGACAAGGAGAGCTTCCTGCTGTTTGGTGCAGCGATGGGCGTGTTTATCATCGGATCCGGTGGCATGCTGCAGTTCGACGACCTGCTCGCCGCCTTTGTCGCCGGCAACGCACTTTCCTGGACCGATTTCTACCGTGAGCAGTGCGAAGAATCTGAAGTGGACAATTGTCTCGATCTGCTCCTCAATCTCATATTCTTCAGCTTCTTAGGCGCCACCATTCCCTGGGATTCGTTCAACGATCCAGACAATGGCATCACCCCGGGCCGCCTTGTGCTCATGTGCATTTTTGTGCTACTCTTCCGTCGATTGCCTGCCATGCTCACTTTCTACCGCTACGTGCCCACACTCCACGATGTTTCAGAGGCAAGCTTCATCGGCTACTTTGCGCCCATCGGTGCCGGTGCTCTCTTCTATCTCGGTGTCATCCTCGACGAGTTCAAGCCGCAAGATCCGTCGCCAGTCGCACAACGCATTCGTGTGCTAGCCAAGCCTGTCACTTACGCGCTCATCCTTTCCTCGATCATCGGTCACTCGCTCGCCATCCCGCTGGTCAAAATCGCATTCCAATACTTGGACGTCAAGTCGATCAAGCTTTCGGGCGAGTCTGACGTGAGCGACGACGACACCAAACAAGCGGAAGACGAAATAGAAGAGGACCAACAACATGAGGAAAGCCGGGACGAATCGCACTGGGATTCGGTGCGGCAACGCGACTATGCTCGTCCTATCCGCAATCGGCGAGAGGAGAATGCGGTGGAGGACGAGTACGAGCAAGGTGAACATTGGGATCCGCGCTTCTCGCACAGCGCCACCGATTCGCGTCGTAGCTCTCGCGTGGAAAGTGAGCATTCGGAATCGTATCGCCACTCGACAGTGCATCGTCCGCAGAATCGACGTCGCGTCAGCCATCGAGACGAGTCTGAGTTGTGCGGCGCGTACCACGTCGACGGATCGTGGGACGAGCGTGCTTCATGGAGGGTGTCTAGTGGTCACAAGCTTGGCCCGCACCATCAACTCAGGAGAAATGAACAGACTGGGCTGCTCGAGTTGGATCCGCGCATGTATACCGTCGAGCATGGGGCGCCATTCCACGCGCGAAGACGAGGCGTCGGGGATAGGAGCAGAAGCCATGCAAGCCGCAGGAGAAGCACAACTACAGATGGCGTAAGCGATTGGATCAACGGACAGCAGCAGCAGGATCAGCAGAGCTTGTTGGAGCAAGGTCGCCGCGATTCCAATGCTCACGGCGCAAGTTATGGTAGCACGAACAACTCATGATGTTTTGATCATGATGAGCTCGATGATTTTGAACGATCTTTTGAATGAATGGAATGACTGGTTTGGTGTGGATCAAGTCCGGTGAGAGCGTAGAGTGAAAGGGCATGCTCACTGCTCACTGCTCACTGCTCGGGATTTGCAACAGGCACTTGAGTTAGATAGGAAGAAGATGGCAGCCCAGCATGCCTCTTCCACCCCAATTGGCTCTTGGTACCAAGGTGAATGTCAACGCTTGTGGTGTTCCATCTCTCCTCACCAGCAGCTGGATACTTGTACCGTCGACTACCACGCCTGGTGATGCAAGCGCTGCTAGTCCTTTCGGATGCTGTGCTGTGACGGAACCAAACTTTACAATCTGATCGCCTTGCCGAAGACCTGCTATCTGAGCAGGACTGCTCTCGGCGATGGAATTGACGCTGGCAAACGCTTTGAGCTGTTCGTTTCCAACTGTCTCGGTGCGGGTCTGGCTTTGTGGAATAGCATCACCGTTGATTGCAAGCTCGAGCAGCTTGGACACGCGATCGCGCACCGCATTCGAGTCGTTGCGCAGAAAGTTGATGCGTTGCCTTGCGCTTCGGATGGCCATCAGATCTTTATTCGCCAGAGGAAAGCCTTGTGCGTCTATCAAGGCGGTCTGCATGTCGACACCGTTGGAAGTGAGCACCGCCATGTGGCGAGAAATGTCGGCATCGAGCTGCTTTTGGAGTTGGATGAGCGACATGGCTTCCGACCGAGCAGCGACGGGATCGGTGGCAAGCGGTTGAGCAAGCACGGGGCTCACATCGATGTCGGCAGTGGATGGAGTGTTGTGGATGTCGACGTTGAGTTGTGTGGACATTCTTGCGGTGAAGCTGGCAGAAGCAGTGGACATGGACCAGGAGATCAAATGCTCAGCGTTCGTCACCGAGATGAAGTTGACCGAGTGGCCATTCTACACTCTAACACAGCACATACAGTAGCACACTGTCAAGTGCTTGTCCCGCTGTCCAGCATGCGCTTACAGTACGGTACATGCACCCCATCCGCCCCCTTCGCCCCATCCGCCCCATCCGGGTGGTTGATAACGACGTGATGAATGGTGCTGTCGTCTGCGGGTCTGGGTTTTGGTTGCTCTTGCAAGCGTGGGACCCGGGTTGTGGCATTCGTCGGTGGGTGTGGACACCACTCATGACTGCGAATGGTGAGGATGCATGACAATCTGTGAATCACAAATTCGAGAGAGCGCATGGGCGATTCGCACAAACAAATCATGAGTGCAAGCATGGCATGCAGCCACGACGCATACATTCGCATCCATTCGCATCCATTCATGTTTGCAGCAACGAGTGCGTGGGCAAGCCCGCCCGCCATCGGTTGTGTGCAAAGCGCTCAGCTGTGCGTGTCAAGCTTCGCCGCCGCTGGCACAGCCTCGTCCTGGTTCTACAAATCTAGTCTCGCTCCTTGCTTCCTTCTGCTCCAACCAAGTTGTCTCATACACTCGGTATCGCAGTAGTCACACCATGTCTAGTCTGCTCTCGTCTACCGCCAACCTGCTCGGAAGGACATTCCTCTCCCCAGTAGCACCGAGCTCCCTCTTCGCTGTCAATGTGGAATACTACAAGCCCACCACCTCCCACTCATCCACCCACAAGTCTTCTGCTTCCAAGTCCTCTCCCAGCATAGAATCGATCCTTGCAGCCACCGAGACGCTCAATGCTGCCAACAACCCTACCTTCAAACCTACCCCTTGGCTCTCTTCCGGCCATCTCCAGACAATCTACTCTGCCGTCGCAAACTTTAGCCAGATCGATGCAGTCGAGTACAAGCGCCGTGTTTTCGTCACCCCTGATGGCGGCACTCTCGGGCTTGACATCTCCCCGCCCAGCCTCGCCGACAGCGAGGAGCAGCTGACAGCGCAAAACCACGCTGCTGCCCAGGGTCTTCCCACCGTGGTCTGCCTTCACGGCTTGACGGGCGGAAGCCACGAGAGCTACGTGCGAAACTGCTTCTCCCATCTTACCAAACCCACCTCCCAGGGCGGTCTGGGCTACCGCGCAATCGTGGTCAATTTCAGAGGCTGTGCCAACGTGCCCGTCACCTCGCCCCAGCTATACTCGGCGTTGAAGATCGCCGATATCCGCTCGGCACTCTTGCTCATCACAAAGCTCTACCCGAACTCGCCGCTTGTAGGCATCGGCTTTTCGCTCGGAGCCAACGTGCTGGCTCGCTATCTCGGCGAAGAAGGCGACAACACGCCGCTGCTTGGTGGTGTCATCGTCGGGACGCCGTTTGACCTCAAAGCTGGAGCAGAAGAGCTCGACTACGGCGGCTTTCTCTCACAAAAGTACTCGATGGCCATGGGACACAACCTCCAACGAATGGCACGTAGGCACAAAGACACTCTTGCACTCCATCCTCCTTTCCGTGCACTCCTCGACGATCTCTACGACGCCCCACCCCAACCCAAAGCCGAACTCGACCTGTACAAGCAGCAGGCCAAGAATGGTGGTCCGAGCAAAGGCGAGCGAGCCATCATCAAGCGCGGCTCGCTCAAGGCGGCCGATGAAACCATGACGCGCTTCGTCGGTGGTCTGCCAAAACCCTACGGCGAGTTCCCATTCGACAGTGCGGAGCACTACTACAACTACGGCGGCTGCGCGAATAATATCCACAAGGTGAAACGACCGTTGTTGTGTCTTTCAGCACAAGATGATCCCATCGTGCCCAGCAAGATTTGGAACAAGATCCGCGCTGCGATAGGGCGTAATCCCGACGGCACGCTCGTGCACGATGGCTCGCCTGGAGAGTACAATGAGAACGTCGTACTCGCTTGGACCAAGGGCGGTGGTCATCTCGGCTGGTTTGAAGGTCTGCGACCGAGGAGGTGGTTGTACAGGCCCACGTCAGAGTTTATCAAGGCGTTGTTCGACCAGACTTCAGAACACGAAAAGGTGCGGCTTAAGGCCAAGAGCCGGTGGGCCCAGCAACACATCCAAGTCAGGGAAGTCGAAATCGAACTCATCCCCAAAGAAGCGTTGCCGGTCTACACTCTCCCCGGTGAAGGCGACCGTTCCAGCCGCTGGACCGACTCGGACGCCGCACCTCCAAACCCAAACCACAGCAACCAGGCTAGCAGGGCAAGCGGTACTGACTCGCCGGCTCGCGTCGCCGATCTGGATCGCGACCTCCATTCCGACAAGGTCGGTGTGGAAGACAGCTTGCTCAACCCGTCCGATACTGGCTTTGCCGCAAACGCTCCCCCCTCGTCGTCGTCTGGCGAGGTCAACGATGGAGAGCACTCGACACTGCGCATGGCGTGGCTCCTCACCCATGTTCTCAAAGAAGCTCCACTCGTCCACCCACGCCACGCCATCTATGCGCCCTACAACGAGCCTCGTTCGTCCAACGTCGAAGAGAGGAAGGCACTCGGCTGGGAGACGCTCAAGCTCAACATGTACACCGATGCACAACATCCCGAAGTTGGATTCTGCGAGCTCGGACCCGAAACACGCATCGCAGGGGCGGGTGAGATCTTCAGGGGCGGAATTGATACCCCTGGTGGAAGCATGGAACCGGGACAAGCGACAGCGAAGGGCAGCAAGAATGTGATTGCGGGTCTTTAGACTGGGGTTGAAATGCCATTGCGTTAGACTATCTCGAACGAAAGGAATCGTGTAGTTGTGCGTTGTAGTGTGTGGTATGCCTGGGTATAATGTGGTGAGCCGAGTCGAGTAGTGTGCTGGGACTGATTAGCGGAGAGGTCTTTCGCACCGCGTTTCGTCGTGTCTGTTCGGCCGCCAATCCAACCGATTGAGAGAATGGACAAGGTGAGTGAACAAAACTCGTCGTGAGCTCGAGATTCAACCTCTGGGAACGGCGGAGGACTTACACATCTCTGCACTTGCCGGAGCAGTATCTATGTCGGCACCTGACACAAGTCAGGTCTCCATGGTACCCGCATATACTACAATACCTCCTCCCCGGTTTCTCTGCCGGACCTGATCTGGCACTTGTCCAGTTTGCGCCTGCCTTTCTGACTCTGAGTGGCAACCTGCCTTGATCCATGAGCTCCTCCACGATCGAATGCAGATTCCGTCTCCCACCCACCAGAATGCGCTTGATCTCGGCTTGATTCCGTCTCCTCTGCGCCAGACTAACCCCCACTGCTGCGCTTCCACTTTCAACCTCTCTAGCACCCGCTATGGCAGTTTCGGCCGCGCTAGAAGACGTTGCCTCGAGCGAGGATGAAGCAGCGGTGGTGGAGGAAGCGCTCGGCGCGTCTCGATAATTGATCCGCTCAAGTTCGTCAAGACGACGACGAGCACGTCGGCGGCGTGCATCGAGTTCTCTGGCTTGCCTCTCGCATTCTTGCTCTTCGTTGAGTGCTTTGTTCTGCTGTCCGGTGATGGTTTGTGGTCGGTTGGTGATTGGACGAGACGCAACCGAGCGGCGCTTTCGCAGAGACACCGAGGTCGACATGTTGAAGCAGATGTGGCAGGCCCCTATTGGTGGTGCTTGGGTTCACGTGCTCGTGAGTACGGAATGCCAACAAATGAAACAAGTGAAACAAGTGAAACAAGTGAGACGCTGAGAAAGAGGACGGACGAGGGTAGAGATATGGAAGATGGTCGAAGACGCAAAATGGAAATCATTGTCGCGAGACTTTACCGGATTCCGAAAAACAACCCGCCAAGGGTAGCTCGGACTATGACTTGTGAGAGCAGAAACTCGACCTGCGTAGGCCGAGGCTTTCATGTCCGGTTGACGGGAAGCCGAGGTGGCATAGGCGTTCGGGCAACAGCAGTGCTCATGTTGAATAGCGTGGCTGTCTTGTAACGATGATGTGGTTTGGAAACGTTGCAATTCAAAGTAGACTAGAATACACGCTTCAGAAGAAAGCCAGCTGACGCTCGGTTCCAGCTGCACCAACCACACCAAACCAGGCCACACCAGCGACCGCACCCGCGACAATCGTCACAGCAGGCGGGCTCTTGAACCACTGTGTCGCGACAAACGCAGAGCTGCCCACCACCCCCCAGAACGGATCCGAGGTGAGCGGCCCACTCTGGCTCGCTGACTCGACTACAGCGCCACGTGCAGGCGTGTAGATGTATCCCACTGTGAACAGTAACGTGCACACAAACATGTCAGCTTCTGTGTGTGAGTGCAAAATTCTTGTCGGAAAGGGTTGTGAGCGTGGACCGGAGGAAAGCATGACTTACCGAGAAACAGTTGCCAAACCGCGGTGAAGACCAGACCTGTAGCCGAAGCATTGAGTCCACGGAGCACAGACTTGGCCACCTCGTGCTTGCGCCAAGTATTGTAGATCGGGAGGAGGGAGAGCTTCAGGAGCAGCCCGGGAGAGAAGATGCCCAACCAGCCTATCAAGGCTCCAAGTGCTGGGTTGTTGGGGATGGCTAGAACCCCGAGATAAGCCGCAAAGTTGAAGTTGGGACCAGGGAAGGCTTGGAGAATGGCGAACCCAAGAAGGAAGTCTCGGGAATCGACCTGCCCGAGAGAGAGAACACAAAATAAAAATAAAAAGGAGAGAAAAGAGAAAAAGCGTCAGGTTCTCCATGCTGCTTGTTCGCCAAGGCCAGGTTGAAGATGAATCTTACCCATCCTGGAAAAAGAAAGCAGAGGGTACAAGTAGCAGACAGTAGAGCAAGAGAGTTTGTCAGCAAAGCCGGTTTGCATTGAGGAGAGGTAGGGATGGAAGATACTTACCGTTCTCGACAGTGTATCCACGGAGGAGAGGGATGACAACGGGACCACCACCAAAGATGATGACACCAGCGATCATCATATTGGTGAAGAATTCGAGCGTCCTTGGGGGTGATTTGAGCTGGGAACGCGTGACAACGATAACCACGATGAAAATGACGAATGTAGCACCCAAACCCATCGCAATATTGCGGTTCAGCACCATGATAGGCGTGCGACGATCTGTGACAGCTGCATCGGCCTCAGTGGAGTTGTGATCAGCGCTGGAATTTCGGAGGACCGTCTGCGCAGCCCTTTGTCGTAGACTGCCTTGATCCGAGCTGGATGCAGCCTGGAACGGAAGTTGTTGGATGGCAGGCCCAGGTTGCTTCTTATCCGAGGCATCAACGGAGGCATCAACGGAGGCACGTCGAGCGGATGACACAGGCTCGAGCTCAATGTCCTGGGTTGAGCCATTCTGACGGCTGTCGAGCCCTGGATTGCGGAGATTTGCGGAATTGCGAGCTCTAATATTGAGGTTTGCTGTGACAGCTTTAGCAAGGCGGTGGCGAAAGTCGTAAGCCAATGTGATGAGACCACCTCCAAACACGAGTACAGGGTACATCCATGGTGCGTGGTAGCAAATACCGAAAGAGGCGGACATGAGGACCAGCAGTCTGGTGACTGGGTCGGTGATCGACGACTTGCTCAACTGAAAAGCAGCGAGTGCGATCAACCCTACTGCTGCCGCATTCAGACCAGTGAGCATACCAAGCACGATCGGGGGCAATCTTTCGGGGAACTTTGTGACACCTGCACCGAGCGCAGCCATTCCAGCAGCTCCTGGAAGCGACCAGCACAAGAAGGCAATGAGACCTGCTAGTGTACCGTTGCGGGCAACGGCGATGGAGAAAGCGAGCTGGGTGGAGCCTGGACCAGGAAGGGCATTACCGAGGGAGAAGAGGTCGGAAAAGGTGGTCTCGTCAAGCCAGGCAAGCTTGTCGACGAATCTTTTGCGGAGAATGACAACGTGGACACCTGGGCCGCCGAACGAGGTAAAACCAAGATCCCAATAGTGGCGGACGGTATCGACGAGGCGAACGCTGAGCCTGAGGTTCGGGCGGTCTTGGTGCTCGCAGTCGAGCAAAGGGGCGGCTGAGGCTGAGGCTGTAGCGTCGGTGGTGAAGGCCGAGGAGTGACGAGCAGCGTCTTGCATGTTGGCTTGATTGAAAGTGCGAGAGCGCGATCGAGTGATTACTTGTGTGGCAGACATGGCGGCGTCTGGCGTCTCGAAGGAAGCTGGGAGAGAGGATTCAACTGTACCACAGATGGATGAAGTAATGACGAGACCGAGGACACTGCAGCTTAGCTACGTGTAGAGCTTGATCTTGGATGGATCTGCTAGGATGCCGAGGCTGGTTGTCGGCCTGGGCAGCTTATGGTGTGGCGGTAAGACAGCAAAACGGCAAAACGGCAAAACGGCAAGGATGGTGTGACAGGGTGTGACAGGGTGTGACAGGGTGTGACCTGCACTGCGACCTGCAAGCCTCGCACGGATGGGGCCAAGCCAAGAATCTTGCGGTTGGAAGTGGAGCGGGGGATAGGCACGTGGCGTCGCCCAATTCCATTTCGAGGCACTGGATGTTAGATCTCGATGAAAGATGAAGCTCTGTTACATCGAAGCCAGTCACATGACAACTGCGAAAATTCGAGTCGGCCATCGCGATGCCGAGAAGTGACGCAATTGGCCGACTTGTAGCCGAAGCGGGGCGGCTAAGGAGCAGAGCCAACCACAAGAGCGCGTGTTGGAAATTAATCAATTACTTCATATTGTTTTCCCAAATTCAAAAATCCGGCTTTTACCCCGCGCTCAAGTCACTCGACGAGCGCTGCCCCAAACCGCCGATGGCCGCTCGCCCAATGCACACAGACAGCCAGGCAGCCACACACGCACACACACGCGCACACACATACGCACACACATACGCACACACATACGCACACACATACGCACACACATACGCACACACACACGCACACAGCCTGTCTCGACGCACACTCACTTGCCATCACGCTTGCACACGTTTATAGCGTTGGCCATCTCTTTCGGCGGCATCATCATCCTCTTGAATCCTTTCTCGCTCCGTCTTCCGCAACTGCTCTCTGTCAGAGCCTTACGCTTTGATCGCCAACAAGAGTTCCCTCACAGCGATGTCGGCTCCCTGAGCGTTCCTTTCTCGCCTCAATCCCTACTGCAGCCGTCTCGGCGTCATCGTCGTGGACGCCCTTTGGCATCGTTGCACATCCATCCGTACCCCAATCGCAACCAAACTTGGATACACGCACACCACTATGCCTGTCGCCTCGCAAATTATTCCATCGCAGCAGCATACGCTGACGACGAGCCACGTTGACACCTTGTCCGACTCCCCAGACAAGCAAGACCATGTCTTTGTTTCCACCATCTCGTCTGAAGAAGCTTCCTCCCCAGACGAGATCGTCTCGGACTCGACACGAGCTAGCCCGATCCACTTGCATGCCTCCAATCAGCCCAAGCTCAAAAGCATTCTCGACAATAAACATCAAGTGCTTCCCCGTAAGCCCTCGCGATCCGGCAGCGAATCAGGCTTTAAAGCCGCTCTCAAAGCCACCTTTCTGCCACCGCCCACACCCGGTCGTCAGATCAAGCTCAAGGACGGAAAACGTCTGGGCAAGACCTTCCAGCGCACAGAACCACTCCCTAACCACTTTGAGGGTGGAGAGGTGCTCGACTACGATCCAAGAGGTCACTACGCTTCTGCTGGAGACGGCATCCTTCCAATACACTCCCTCAGGCCTCCTTCTGACTTACGCGACAGTGCCTGTGAGTCTGGCTATGGCAGCGACAAGGAAAGCAGCTTCGGGACGCCCAGTGAGACCCATCATTCCATCGATCTTTCCCAATCATACTCATCCCAAGCCAGCTCAGCATGCGGCTCGTCTACCAATCATTCGTCCGATCGTGGACGTCCTTCGCTCTCGGTGCCCAGCAGAAAGAGAGAGAGCTCCATCGCCTCAACCACCTCCAGCACCAGTAGTGCTGCCATCAAGTTTGCCCCACTCCCAGTTTCTGGCCGTCTCAAACGTGCCAATTCCATCACCATCGGTGTCGCTGCCCGATCGCAACTCCTCCAGTCGCAAGGTACCGCTGCTCCTCCGAGACTGTCGTACATGCCTCAACACGTACACGGTTCCCAGAGCTGGTACACCAACGCCCAACCTCATGCGCATCCCCGTCACGAGGATGTCGTCGATGTTGGTGACGAGATCAGGAAGGGTGCCTCAAAGGCATGGAGGCTCATCCGTGGCGCTGGTGGCAATACCAGCGATGCCTCCAGCTCCAAGATCAATCCCGACCGAAATGCTGCAACACAGAGCGCGTCCGAGAACACCGCGGCAACGCAAACGTCCATGTTCGACAAACCCAAGAAATCCTTCCCCAAAGAAGGTGCACCCGTAGCAGTCCCCGAAACAGGCGAGCTCAAGATGGCCAATGGCCCAGCTCTAAACACCACGCCAAGCATTCCAAACCACAACGTGCCAGACGATGCCAACAAGTTTGCTGTGCCAGATGTGACGAATGGAGACCAAACTCCCCGACGTCCAGCTAGTCCAACTGCACAGCTGCTCGGCATGTCAATATCAGAAGAACCAGAGGCCGAAGAAGCCGCTGCCGCCCTCGAAGCCGCTCACGCCAAGAATGCTGCCAAGGCAGCTTGCCGTGTCAATGGCCACCACCCACACGAGCTAGAAGAGGGCCCACAGCACAGCACGTTTGAGCTTGCCGATGAACACGATGCCACATATTTGGACTCGGGCAAGGCGACGCCCAGAAGGAGGTTGTCCACGGGTGCCTTCTTGAAAGGTCTATCAATCCGAGGTATCCAGGAGGACCGTAGGAGAGATCTTCTTGGTTTGCACCACGACCAAGAACCAGAGAGTAGAGACAGTATCGAAAGGGTGGCCGAGAGCAACATGTCGGGAGAGGGCAGCAGGCACGGTATCGCTGTAAGGACTCCAGCAGGCCAAGAAGAGGAGCTTGGGTTGGAGGGATATGGCCACTCAAGGCCTCTCCACTCGTAAAAATGAACTATTCTTATATTCTGAACTATACAGTACATAGTGTACAACTGCAACGAAGTACTGCTTTCTCACAGTTTTGATTAGTCGATTCGTGGCCGTTTGAATAGTGCGTTCGGGTCGATAGTCGTGTCGATTCCATTCGTAGTGCCGGTTGCGCTTTCCTGCTGCTGCTGCTGCTGCATTTGTGGTGTTGGCGGTTGCAATGGTGGCAACTTGCATTCTGCAGTTACGAGATCTCTCCATGTGCCTTTCGTCGGTCCATCTAGCATCCTGACTGCACTCTTTCTGGTCCCGACCGTTTGGAATCCACACCTCTCGAACAATTTCTGGCACGCTTGGTTCTCGGGGAAGAAGCTCGCTTGAAGGGTTGAGTATGTCCTATCTGCCATCAACGATGTCAGGATTGCCTTGACCAAGAATGCTCCGACACCTCGATTCCTCTCTGCCTCTGCAACCATGATTTGAATCTCTGCCACCCCGCCTTCCCTCCCGTCTTCGCTGTCTCCTGTTTCTACGTCGTGCGCGCCGTCGTAAAACGGAGTCAACTGAGGAAACGGGTGGAAGCAGGCAATCCATCCCAACGTGCGGTTGTCACGAGGATCGACAGCGATATACCGGTGGCGTTTGATCATGAGTGCATCAAACTGTTTCCAGGTCGGAACGCGC
Organism: Ustilago esculenta; assembly: GCA_020827535.1. Lineage (NCBI taxonomy): Eukaryota > Fungi > Basidiomycota > Ustilaginomycetes > Ustilaginales > Ustilaginaceae > Ustilago > Ustilago esculenta. The sequence goes on from JAAKGJ010000003.1 coordinate 252,594, forward strand.
AGAGTCGAGATGGCTGCATCGCCGGTACTGAGTCCACTCGAGTAGATGCGTACCCATGCTGCTTTTCGGAGCTCCGTAAGCGCCAAAAGGTTGGCTACACTGCTGCTCGGGCTGCGTCGATTGCCAATCTCGTTCCTGGTGCCTGATGTTGATGTGGAAGAGGGTGACAATGTGGACAGATGCGCAGGGGAATCCTGATTGCTGCCACCAGGTGAGGCTATGGCCGGTGCAGCCGCAGCAGCAGCCGCAGTCACAGGTTCGGATGGCTGGAGGAAGCTGGACCAATCCTGGACACTGGCGTCGCCGAACAACGACGGACTGGGTGTGCTCATTCGTCCGACCCCGAAAACACTGCCCAGACTGTCTGCACCATGGGGTATGTAGAAAGCGAGAGACCTTTGGGGAGCGATGAAAGTGCAATTTGACACACTCCGCTGTGTGGGGAAAGCAAAATCAGTCCACATGCCAACTCGGCTTGGGCGCGACTCTGTGACTTGCCGCGGCTCGTGCACCCAAACACAAATCTTGTGCGACCCTTCCCCCTTCCCCCTTCCCCCTTCCCCCTTCCCCGCGCCTGTTCTGTGCAACAGAGCTCGGTTGTCTGACGGGTTGCACAGTCGTGCGTATTCCACTCGTGACTCCTCCTCCTCCTATGCGTCTCCCAAACCTCGTTTCGCTGCTTCGGGTATACCCGCCTAGCCCCGAAAACCTACACTGAGCCAGCCATACACAGCATCTAGCTCTGCTTCTCCTTGTCCGACCCCGCCGCGTCTGCCTCGAGCTTGGCCTTCAACCACGACTACCGGTCCTTGCATCCCCATCATTAAACGCTGTAGACCTGCAAATCCGAACCTACGCTCAATGGACTGCACCTACAACAACTGCTTGGCGCTACATTTCGCTCTGCACCCTCGCATTTGCTCGACATTGACCCCATACACCGATTCGTCATGCGCACAAACGTGACGTCATCGTCTTCGGATGGTACGCATGGAATCGATCCTTCACCAGATCGCCTGAACCGCTCTCGCTCCCGGGGCCGTGCTAGCTTCATTGGTGCCAATTCTGAGCACTTGCCGAGGCAAAGCAACCGATCCACGTCACGGGCGAGCTTCTTGGGCCGACCCCGTCAACGTGTTTATCAGATCTACAACGATGATGATGCATCCAACAATGTCCAAGAGAGATGGAGAAGTGAATCTAGGACTGTCAGGGGGAGCTTGGATGACGATGATGGGTTCGTCTTCACCGATGATGACGATATGGATGTGAATCCGACTTCTAACAGGTTCAAGGCCGAAGCCAAGTCTCGAAGGCTCGCCTCAACAGCAGAAGAGGACTCCACTTTACGCTCAGAGCGCACGACCGTCACTGGCAAGTCAGCCTCAACAGCTGCCGCTCCCATCGAGCCATCCAGGATTCCGCAGCCCGCCCAGCTGCCCCCGTCCGAGCAGCAAGATCAGGCCAAAGAGAAAGATGTCGAAGCGCAGCAAAAACGGCCGCCCAAACCTATATCTCGCCTTTCACGCATCCCCTACCCCCTCGCACATTTCCTTGGTTACCGCAAGAAAGCCACGGAAAACCGCGCGCTCCTCCGACCTGTCGAGAAGCTGCCGCGCAAGATCGAGACGCTCATCTGGGCGTGGATCGGCGCCATGTTAGGCCTCGGCTTTGTCATGATCGTCTTCTCTCGCTGGAAGCAGTTTGCCACCTCCGACAACGACCCCATCACCGCCTGGACTGCACCCGTCATCATCGGCTCCTTTGGCGCATCGAGTGTCATCCTCTACGGCACGCCAGCCTCGCCTTTTGGTCAACCAAACGCTTTCGTAGGAGGCCAATTCCTCTCGGCCTTCGTCTCGGTATGCATCACAAAACTGTTCGAGCTCAACCACAATTACAACCCAAACCTCATCGATTCACCGCACAGCCTCGTGTGGGTTGCCGGAGGAATCGCGACGGGCACAGCACTGTGCGTGATGATTTTGACTGATACAGTGCATCCGCCAGGCGGCGCCACTGCGTTGCTGGCTGCTACCAGTCCACCGGTGGTCAAACTCGGCTGGCACTACTTGCCAGTCATCCTGCTTTCGAGTGTGATCATGGAGGCCTGGGCGATGCTCTGGATGAACTTGGGAAGAGCGAGATATCCGCACTACTGGTTCGCGCCGCTGGGCAATTCCAAAACTCAGAGAGACTTTGGAGTCAAGTTTCTTGCATTCACCAAGGCCAACAAACAAAATGCTACTAACGGACACAAAACCAATTGAAGCCTCTTGCAATGGATTGTATGCAATGCTAGTCTCATACAGATCGGGTGGGTGCTGTCGCTTTACGTTCCCACACATTGTCTCTCTAAGCACCGCTGGGTGCTCGTGCACACGGTGGGCATGAGAACATCGTTGATGAGTGTTGTATGCCACCGATTGCTTCGGTAACATGCATACCCACAAATGCATGCTGCAGTTTGACTTTGCTTCCAAGTCGAAGCGATCCAATCCGAGCGCTCGAAAGCCCATGAGAAAGCGGTCTTTGTCCTAAATGAATTGTGTCATGTAGCGGTGCGGTAGAGCAACCTTGACAAATCAATAAGATGAAGTGGGTGTGTAGAAGCGAGTCTGATCTGCTACAATGCCGTGCCACAACTATCCAGTAGAGGCTCAGAGATTCTGAACACATAAAAGAGCTGTTGCTCTCACCGTTTAGCCCCCTTGCCCAAGTTGACCCATTCCTCCAGGGTTTGAATTCTCTGTGCCTCCACTCTTGCTTCGACGAATGCCAACCATGTTTGGATCGGATCCCTGCAGGCCCATGTTGCTCTCGACATTGGTCTGCCTTCTGGCTTGGGTCGCCATCTGCGGCGCTTCATCAATGGATTCTTATCTGCTCAACACACTCCACTATAACTCGTATCCCGTCTTTAACACCTTGACGGAAGACCCGCGCAACATCGACTCGGCTCAGATCAAGTATGGCTCGGCCTATCTTTACGAGCCCAGAACCCAGATCGAAGAGCGATTCGCTCCTCTTTTCAAATTAGGCAAACCAGCTGTCCCGATTTCGAGCGGTGAGACAAAGGCACTTTGGAACAAGCTACTCGAGTCTCGAAACGATGACCAGAAGTACGGCGAGGCGGTACGATATCTCAAGCACGGTCGACCCTTTAGTGCACCCTTCCTGTTCGCGCATAATTGGGACAAGGTATGGGACGACTCCCAAACGTTTGACGTGCCAGCCTCGAAGGATAGTGAGAACTGGATCCCGATCAGAGATGCTCTTCGCAAGAACAGACGTGTTGTTCTTCGAGATCGAGCCAGAGGAACCAAGGCTGCGTTCCGACTCACCTTTCGTGGAGATGTCGAATTCAAAGTGGTCGAATTAGCGCAAGCCATACACAAGCGCGATCTGGCATCGTCACACGACGACAGTCTTGAACAGGCTCTGTGGAAGAACCAAAATGCTCTCAAGCAGCTGCGAAAACGTGGCATGTCGTTTTCAGACGATACTTCCTCGTTCGGCGCCCGTTCGAGGACGCTGGAATTTGTACTGAGCTATCCTCAGGGGTTCAGAATCATGTCTGACCTTCAGCGTACACCGGGAGGAGAAGCGGGCTTGAGTAGGAAGTGGGCACATGTTCTGCACTTCCAGGGCCATCCCGTCTTCGATGTTGACACCACCGAGGAGGGGGATCTTGAGCAAGCCCTGGTGGACTACGATTACGCCTACGTCTATGGGTACAAGCAAGGCAAGACTACAAGGTCAGTCATTCAACTGTTTCGAAACAGAGGGCCGGTCGAACCGGCTCCCAACTCAAGACAATTGCTGCAAATCATTAAACAGTCAAGCCGTTTTGAGCATCTTTGGGGTCCTCAGATTCGTGCGCTAACTGACGGGCGTCCTATCCAGCGCATTCAGCCCGCTTCACGCGATAGCAACGTGTTTTTCAGAGGTCGAGGACATGCTCCCTTGGATCTATACGCAATGAGAGAGACCTTAGCGAGGACTCACTCGCTACAGATCAACGACGTGGATACCCATAATCTCATTGAAATGACGCTCAATACTCGAGGACTGGCAAATCTTGCCTCCGATACAGAGCCTCGCCTTCTCCCAAGCCACCTGGTCAAGCGCATCAGCGGGGACCTACAACGTTCGGAAAGTTTTGGCCTCGACAAAAAGCTGGTTCGGGCCAGCAACCGACTAGCAAAGCGTATGAATCCGAATCCGCTCCGTGATCCGACCAAAATCGAGTATTACACCCGGGGTACTTTCGGATTAAATTCAAACCTGGCGCCCAATACACTAGAGGAGACAATCAACTTATTTGCAGGTGTGTTGCACTACCATGGTAAGCCAATCTTTTTCCCTGCCACCGACTCGAACGTCCTAGAGAAGGCTCGGCGAGCTCCCGGGAGCTACTCAGGGTTTTATTTTGTAGGAACCCTCGTGGATGATCCGCAGCAGGGAACGGTGGCTTACCATATGAACCGTGAAGGTGGAATTAGTACGGCGGAGGATGGAGTGCTGCAAAAGATCAGAGAAATGAATCTCTTCGCTGTGAACCACGGCATATTGACCAGGGATCTCATGTACGGCCCTAGTTTTCCTCGACCTAGCTCGTCTGGTTTCTTCGGTCGGCACTTCCGTCGGTACAAAACACCAAGCTGGAACAAGGTGATGCGCAAAGCCGAGCGAGTTCCGATCGACACTCACATCTCCACGATGTGGAATAAGCTCCATCAGAAGAACATGCTCGTAGTCATGGATGGGAATACGCAGACCGGATATGCACTAGATGAGAACGGCCAACTCCTCCATCAAGACCTCTCTCACTACATGCGCTCCTCGGCTGGTAGTTGAGCACCGTCCCCACTTTCAATGCCTCGTTTCTCCATGAATCCTCGGCTCGTGCCAAAAGAGTCTCGAAAAGCGCCTCCTACTGTGGCTGGTGTTAGAAATGTTAGGAAACAAAGCTCCTCCGCGATTGTTGATGCATCACCTTTTTGGTGGAGAGGTTTTCCGACAACAATTCTGTTACATGCACACAGTTGGGATGCATGTAATTAATGAGGAAAGGCTTATCATTACGAAAGGCGAAGAACTGAGCATTTGGTCTATATACTGCGTGAGTGTGGCTACATGCAGTCAAGCGATGCAAAGTTTTGTACTTGCTGGCCTTTGGGGAAACTTTCGTGCTAGAGGTTCTCATGCGAGAGGTTCTCTCGTGCGAGAAGGTCGCGACTGCGTGCATGGGTGTGACACTGCCCTCCCTAAGACGTCGCTAGCGAGCGAGCTCGGGGCGAGGAAGCGCAGCAGAAGAATGGGAACAGTAACGCGGAGGATAAACGAAAGGAAGGAGCACGAAAAACCGGAATGGTGGTAGAGACGGGAGGCGCATCTGAGTGGGACGATGTTGAACGTGGAGATGGAGGAGGAGGTCGATAGCTGGGCGCGTCGAAGGGGTACGATGTTGAACATGAGGATGTAGGAGTGGGCTCTAGGCGCGTGACATGAGGAGCTTTAAGGAGATGGTCGGTGGTTGAGTGCACGAGCTTGTGGGAGGTTGGTGGCTAAGAGGAGGAATGGCTACGGTCAGGCGCTGAAAAAGATGGTGATGGGTCCTACGACGAGGACCATGTAGGCGCAGCTCCGCGGTGCGAGAGACACCGTGATGTTGAACTTCGTGCCGTAGTGTTGGAATATACAGTCACTCGCGTTTTCGACTTCGGAATGATCTGTTAGATCGTGGAGGTCCAACACAGGCAACCAGGATGTGTCAATATTCCTCAAAAATTATTTCGACACTGTTAGGCCACGACGCATCAAGAAAAGTCCAATTTCGGACCCCCACATCTGGCTACAGGACTGCACTTACCCGATTTTGGCTATTGGTCCATGACTGCGGGGACCCCGGACCCATATCTCTGAAACACAATTTGTGTTGGATGAGTGTGGACCATATATATTGACAAAGATAGGAACACACTCCTCCATGATAGGGAAGGATAGTGTATATATGCAACCCCACACACACATTCAAAGATAAGCTCCTGCAATACCTCACTGTCTCTACTCAAGATCCCAAACAATGCTCCATACTCTCCAAGACTCAACACAGGTATCATACCCTCGATATAGCGAAGACATAGCCAACTTCGAGAAGGTATTGCCATCATAGGAAAACACATATATATACATCGACTTGCTTGTAGATACAGTCGCAGAAAGTCATTCAAACTAGTTCCCACATCCTTGCATAGCAAGGTCTGCTTTTTCCTCTTCTCCATCTCTCTTCCTCCTGCGTGAGCCAAGTTGCCTACATTGTTAATTGCTCCATGATCACTACTGCGACCCTCTGATATCCTCTATCTATGGAGCATATCTAAGCTGAAACATCCTCAGACTTAGCTCTACAAGCCCCTCCGATATAGGGAAGGCACTGTCAAGATAGCTACTTGCCCCTGCCTTAGCAGATCAGCGGTTTCCCCAGGATCCCTGAACTGGCAATGGTAACACATTACCAGTTCACTCCCTCCAATAGATATTGTACAATGCCATGTAGGCGGCATCCTTCTCGTTGTTGGGGACATGTTCATTCACGATGCCCCTGAGTACCCTAAGGTTTTCGTCGATGATCTTGATTTTGCGCTTTTTGGGGGTTAAGTGACCTGCGTAACCATTTCCGTTGCAGGCAGAGTGTTGTAGAATGCAGAGGTCGCAGTTGGTGGTATGTGCCTTGCCATTGAAGGTCTTGCCAGTTCCATATGTGCAGATTCTTCCCCGCCAAGTGCAATTATCACACGCTTGGTCTGCAACCTTGAAACCTTCTTTGAGGGGTTCACCCTCACTTGGGAAATGTGCCAGGACTGTGCGGTCATTCGTGGTGTTGTCTGGGAGTGGGAACTGTCGCCCAGATGAGGTTTCCCTGTTTTTGGACCCAATGTCCTTGTTATTGGGTGTGTCCTCATTTCCTTTGAGGCCAGCATTCCCGTCTGGTAAGTGGGCTCCCATTGTTGGGTTCCTGTGTTCACTGTCAGAGGCAGGTCCCATTTCCTTGTCGGATGAGGAGTCTGAGAAGATAATGTGTGTGGGGGTTTTTGTTGGCATTGTTGATTAGGTGATTGTATGTGGAAGTGTTTTTCCGGTGTTGGGTAATGGTTGGCAGTGGTGGGAGTAGTATGATGAATTGTGGTGCAGTTGTGTGGGTTGTCTCTTAATTTTGGTGCACTACCAATGAAATCTCACATGTAAACTAATGGAATTTGCACGCCAAAAAGGATTTGGCAGGAGATTTCCAATGGGGGGAAATTTCAGCCAAAAAAGGGGCTGGGGTATCCCAAAATTGTGGATGGGTACGCGTTGTTGGAATATACAGTCACTCGCGTTCTCGACTTCGGAATGATCTGTTAGATTGTGGAGGTCCAACACAGGCAACCAGGACGTGTCAATATTCCTCAAAAAGTATTTCGACACTGTTAGACCACAACGTGTCAAGAAAAGTCCAATTCCGGACCTCCCACATCCAGCTATGGGATCCTGCTTGCCCAATTCCAGCTATTAGCCCACGACCGCGGGGACCCAGGACCCACATCTCTGAAACACAATTTATGTCGGATGAGTATGGACCAAACACATTGACCAAGATAGGAATGCACCCCTCCGTGATAGGGAAAGATAGTGTATATACGCAACCCCACACACACACACTCAAAGATAAGCCCCTGCAATACCTCACTGTCTCTACTCGAGGTTCCAAACGATGCCCCATACTCTCCAAGATTCGACACAGGTGTCATACCCTCGATATAGCAAAGACATAGCCAACTTCGAGAAAGTATTGCCATCATAGGAAAACACATATATATATATACATCAACTCACTTGTAGATACAGTCACAGAAAGTCATTCAAACTAGTTTGCACATCCTCGCATAGCAAGGTCTGCCTTCTCCTCTTCTCCATCTCTCTTCCTCCTGCGTGAGCCAAGTTGCCCACATTGTTAATTGCTCCTCAATTACTACTGCAACCCTCTGATATCCTCCATCTATGGAGTGTATCTAAGCTGAAACATCCTCAGACTTAGCTCTACAAGCCTCTCCAATATAGGGAAGACACTGTCGAGATAGCTCCTCGCCTCTGTCTTAGCTGATCAGAGATTTCCCTTGGATCCCTGAACCGGCAATGGTAACCCATTACTGGTTCACCATTTTCCAATAGGTTATGAGCCCAAAGCCTAATCGATCAGCATATTCACATCGCTACAACACTCGTTCAAGCACTCAAGAGCCTTCAAGTTCATTTCCAGACCATGAGGAACTTGCCAACATCACCACACATTGCCACTCAGACAACTCTTTAACGCCTTTGTCTCCTTCAAACTTCTCTTCAACACCAAGTATCACCCTTAATCAAACCCAACCAAGGTACATTAGGAAAATGACCACCAATATCGGATCTGGTAACTTCTGTCTTCCCAGGCTCACTGACTCTAATGATTTCTTCAAATGGAGAGCCAATAGTATCAATCTCATCATGCAAAAAGGACCTGATATCTATGATGCAATCATGTTTGAGTCACCGGAACCACCCCAAGGAACCAAGGAACATCGCAAATGGCATAGGTACAATCTTACCGCCAAAGGCCTACTTCTTTCCAGTATGTCAACCGAACTTTCCACTATGGTTGACCATTACCCTACGGCACATCAAATCTGGCAACATCTTGAAAAATCCTTCAGCACAAAGCTAAGGTACAGGCTCGAGGAAATCAAGACTGAGTTTAACAGCCTTAGGCAAGACAAACTCACCATCGCAAGCTATGCTGCCAAAATCGCGACAATGGTAGAGCAATTGAAGCTTGGTGGAGCTCAAACTTCCTGGCACAAATGATACACTGTCCTAATGAAGGGGCTGCATCGTGAATATGCTGGAATACGTAGCCAATTGGAAGAATCTTACCGCAATCGGCGCAAGGGACAGTCCTTCGCTATCAGAGATGCCGATGGCGAGATCAGGCCAGTCACTATCGTCAAAGACAAAATTGATGAGAAGGTCGAATATGATGATATAGTTGACCAACTCAAGGCTGAGGAAATCAAACTTGGACTCCACGTCTATGGATGAAGTCAACAATCAAGGAACTCTGTCTCCGCGTTCATTACCAACGGCAGGCCAAAGAAGTTCAACAACCGATCCAGGAACTTCAACACCAAAAAGGGAAACAGCCCTCCCAAGGGCAAACCCTTAGAAGAGGTTGTTTGCTTCAAATGCAAACAGAAAGGCCATTATGCCAACAGATGCCCAAACCCTCGGAAAGAGGAGGGTGATGAAACCACGATGATCACGGATGTAGTGAACCCGAAATTGGCTTACTCTTCATCCAATAACGGTTACGGTAGTGCCAACGACTGGATCATCAATTCTGCCTCAACTGTTCATATCTGTGTAAACAAGAACCTGTTCACTGAACTTTCCAAAACCACTACACCTCCTATCCAGAGCGGCAGCCTCCAACACGTACCGGCCTGTGGTAAAGGCACCGTTAAGGTAGTTGCCGATATAGGAAACAAGAAAACCCATACTCTAGTCCTCAAAAACGTCTTCTATGTCCCAACCTATGCAGCCAACCTCATTTCCCTCAACCTCGTTGCCAAGGTTGCCAGTATCAGTATCAATGGCGACAGACTTATTGCGAGGAAGGGAGGTGACATGATCTTCAAAGGAGAAACAAGGAACATGCTCACCTACCTATGCCAACCCAAGCCTGAATTCGCAGCCCTCACCTATGGTGCTGTCTCAACCTCAATTTGGCATCAACGGCTTGGTCATCCTGGCAAAGGAAGAATGAAGCAGATATCAGAAGTCATTCCAGAAGTCACTAAAGAAACTGACATAAGCTCAGGAAAATGCCATGTGTGCGAGGTTAGCAAGTCTCACAGGCAGCCCTTTCCAAATCGTGCGGCAACGACGACAACTGAGCCCCTACAGCTCGTCCACTCCGACGTTGTTGGCAAGTTCAAAGACATAACGCCTGGAGGTCACCAATTTGCTGTAACCTTCATCGATGACTACAGTAGGTTTGTGATGGTCTACCTCATGGCTCATAAAAGTGAAGTACTTGGTCACTTTCAAGCGTATAGAACTCTGATGGAAAATCAGACGGGAAAGAAGCTACAACAACTCAGATCAGACAACGGAGGTGAGTACATCAGTAGAGAGTTCGATACTTACCTTTCCTCCACAGGAATTCAACATGAGACATTGGCACCATACACTCCTCAACAGAATGGAATTGCCAAGCATATGAACAGGACCCTTTTTGACAGCACCAGAAGTCTCCTTCTTCAAGGAGGAGCTCCCCACTACTTATGGGGAGATGTGTTGCTCCACGCTGCCTACTTAAATAACAGGCTCCCTACGAAGGCACTGTCCATGGAGACCCCCTTCAAGTGTTTCCTTCAATGGGAAGGAGACCACTCAATGTTACGAGTTTTCGGATGCCAAGCATGGGCACACATACCTGAGCAGAACCACTCAAAGCTTGACAAGCGAGCCCTACCTACAGTATACATTGGGGTTACCAATGGGTCCAAGGCCTTCAAACTACTTGACCTTAGGACTGGGGCTATCCTTTCTAGCAGGAATGCTACCTTCGATGAGGAACTCTTCCCTTTCAAGGAACAAGACACTCCTCAAATTGAGAACACCACCACCATTGACATTCATGATGAGGCTCTACAAGAATCAGTCCTCATCCATCCCACTCCAATTCGAGCCATCAGCCCCAATATTGTGCACCCCCCGAGCAACAACAGACCTATGTTTGCCCAAGAGGAAGAACGTGTGGGATTCCCTTACCTCACTCAAGAAGAAAGAGATCAAGGGATCTCCACTCCACCCTTGGAAGACTTTATATGCTCCCTCTCCTCTGTTGCCATCAATGACACCAAAGACACCTTCACCAACAAAATGTGTACCAATGAAGGAACTCCCTTCCCTGCATCTGATGATGAACCAAGAACCATTCTCCAAGCTCAACGACGATCTGATTGACCCAAATGGCAAGAGGCAATTCAGAAAGAACTCAACTCACACCAGGAGAACAACACCTGGACCATAGTGAATGCTCCCAATAACACCAACATCATTGGCAGTCGATGGGTGTTCAAAATCAAACGGAAGGGAGATGGCACCATCGACAAATACAAGGCTAGACTAGTTGCTCAAGGCTATACTCAAGTTCATGGTATTGATTACGAGGAAACCTTCACACCAGTGGTAAAGATGGCTACACTTAGAATGCTCATGATCATGTCACTCCAATATGACATGAAGATCTACCAACTTGATGTCATCACTGCCTACCTCAATGGTGAACTGGATGTCGACCTCTACATGAGGCAACCTCCATTGCCAGCCTCCATGATGCAACCAGGATCTCAATCCCTTGCCTGCAAACTCAACAAGTCTCTCTATGGCCTCAAACAAGCTGGACGCACTTGGTATCAAAAGGCTGATAGCACACTCACCAACATTGGCTTCAAGCGATCCAACTATGACTCCACTCTCTACTACATCAAGAACAAGGGTGAACCACCTCTCATCCTCACCCTATATGTTGATGATGTTCTCATCTTCACAAAACACAAGCCTACAGCAGATAAGTTCATCTCGATGCTCCAATCCAAGTTCAAGATGACTGGAGGTGATCCAGTATCATTCATCTTAGGCATTCAAGTCACATCTACTCCAACGTCGCTTCACCTCTCCCAAACCAGCCATATACAACACCTGCTTATGCAATTTGGTCTCGACAATGCAAACATTGTGCACACACCCGCTATCGCGAGTGACATTGCCAATGGAGTGGCACTCAATGCAAATGACCACTCCCTCTATTGCACCATCATTGGTTCAATCCTCTACATCTCCACCTGCACACGACCAGACATTGCCTTTGCTGTCAACCGTCTTAGTCACTACCTGGCTTCCCCAACTGACAAAGCCATGACTGCTGCAAAACACCTTCTCCGTTATCTCAAAGGGACTGCCGATTACGGACTCCTCTTCACAAAGAAGGGAACATCCTTCCCTCCTGAGGAAGATTGGGGCCCATGCTTGCAAACCTACTCTGATGCAGACTTTGGGGGGGACACTGCCACTCAAAAGTCCACATCAGGGATCACAAATACTATCAATGGAATGCCCTACAGCTGGTTAAGCAAAAGGCAACCCTTAGTCACAACATCAACTACCTATGCAGAATACATCGCTATGGCAGAAGCATGCAAGGAGATCACCTGGAGCCAACAACTCCTAGCTGAACTCTCCTTTGAGATTCACAAGCCTACACTGCTATATGTGGACAACCAAGTGGCCATACACTTATCTAAGGACCCTAAGGACCATCAAAGGAACAAACACATTGACATCAAATATCACTTTGTCAGGGAAAAACAACTTGATGGTACCATCATTGTCACTAACATCCCTACTTCAGGACAGCTTGCTGACAGCCTCACCAAGCCACTTGAGAAAATCAAAGTTTCACAGCACAGACAATATCTCAACATTTACCCAATTCAGGGTACCTAATCTCTATTCAGGATCCAACTTCCCAAATATGGGGACCCCACTTCATTCACCCAATATTCCCGACACAAGAACCCGCACCCCACAAACTGCTGCATCCATATGCATGCCTCCACACTCTCTCGACACATCAAAAATCATCAAAAATCCAAAATCCAAAATCCGACAACGAGTTAACGCGTCCCAATTCAGGACCTCACATTCCTTAATTTCAAATATTTGCCAATTGCGGCAAGACCTTCCACAACCTTCCACGCATGCCCAAGTGAAAAATTTCTCAAAAATTTTCCATGGATGCGTACCCATCCACAATTTTGGGATACCCCAGCCCCTTTTTCAGCTGAAAATTCCCCCCATTGGGTATCCCCTGCCAAACTCATTTGGCATGCAAATCCCATTATTTTACATGTGAGATTTCATTTGTAGTGCACCAAAACTAAAGCACAAACCCACACAGCAACTGCACCACACTTCATCATTCCATTCCCAACACCGCCAACCAAACCTCCATACCAGCAACAACCTCCCAACAAAAACCACCCAACCCATTTTTACACAAAATGACCTCAAGACCCACACACATCAGGTTCCCATCCTCTGATGAGGAAATAACATCCGATGGCGAGGTAAGTTCCCCACAACTGGAGACCCAACTGCCCGATGGCAACTCAGGGCTCAAAGGCAATGAGGAGCCAATGGAAGACACCTTCTCCAAACCTGGAGACTCCGCTCCCAACTGGCAATTCCCTCTTCCCTGCAAGGCCAACATTGACCGCACATGCCTTGCAGATTTCCCATCACATGTAAATGATCTCAAAGTAGGATTCGAGATAGCCAAACAAGCGTGTGACAACTGCACTTGGCAGGGGAAGATTTGCACATACAGAATGGGAAAGACCTTCAGCGGCAAGGCCCGGACCACGAGCTGCGACCTTTGCGTCATCCAACACGCCGCCTGCAACGGGAACGGCTACACGGGCCAGATGACCCCAAGGAAACAAAGGATCCAAACAATTGAAGAAAATCTTGGGATCCTCCGCCGCATCGTTAACGACCATGTCCCCAACGACATGAAAGATCTAGCATACATGGCACTCTACCAAATCAGGCAGAACAATGCCTGAACCTCAAGATCATCTCCAATGCTGGCAACCCTTCTCTCTCCACCATCATATCTCCCCCCTTCCCTTTCACTCTGACTCTCCTCCCCCTTTCTTTGTCCCAAAAATGTCAAAAAGCTCACCATTTGAGAAAACCCGAGCAACTGCCTGTGTGTGTGACCTTCTTGCCAACATCGCAAATGAGGGGGACTGTTGGAATATACAGTCACTCGCATTCTCGACTTCAGAATGATCTGTTAGATTGTGGAGGTCCAACACAGGCAACCAGGATGTGTCAATATTCCTCAAAATTATTTTGACACTGTTAGGCCATGACGTGTCAAGAAAAGTCCAATTTCGGACCCCCACATCTGGCTATGGGATCCTACTTACCCGATTCCGGCTATTAGCTCACAACCGCGGGGACCCTGGACCCACATCTCTGAAACACAATTTGTGTCAGATGAGTATGGACCATACACATTGACAAAGATAGGAACACACCCCTCCGTGATAGGGAAAGATAGCGTATATACACAACCCCACACACACACACTCAAAGATAAGCCCCTGCAATACCTCACTGTCTCTACTCGAGGTTCCAAACAATGCCCCATACTCTCCAAGATTTGACACAGGTGTCATACCCTTGATATAGCAAAGACATAGCCAACTTTGAGAAAGTATTGCCATCATAGGAAAACACATATATATATATACATCAACTCACTTGTAGATACAGTTGCAGAAAGTTATTTGAACTAGTTCCCACATCCTCACTTAGCAAGGTCTGCCTTCTCCTCTTCTCCATCTCTCTTCCTCCTGCATGAGCCAAGTTGCCTACATTGTTAATTGCTCCTCAATCACTACTGCAACCCTCTGATATCCTCTATCTATGGAGTGTATCTAAGCTGAAACATCCTCAGACTTAGCTCTACAAGCCCCTCCAATATAGGGAAGACACTGTCAAGATAGCTCCTTGCCTCTGTCTTAGCTGATCAGAGGTTTCCCTTGGATCCCTGAACTGGCAACGGTAACACATTACCAGTTCACTCCTTTTCAATATCTACAAGTGAGTCAATGTATATATATATGTGTTTTCCTATGATGGCAATACCTTCTCGAAGTTGGCTATGTCTTCGCTATATTGAGGGTATGATACCTGTGTCGAGTCTTGGAGAGTATGGAGCATCATTTGGGACCTTGAGTAGAGACAGTGAAGTATTGCAGGAGCTTATCTTTGAACGTGTGTGTGGGGTTGCATATATATGCCATCTTTCCCTATCACAGAGGAGTGTGTTCCTATCCTTGTCGATATGTATGGTCCACACTCATCTGACACAAATTGTGTTTCAGAGATATGGGTCCAGGGTCCCCGCGGTTGTGAGCTAATAGCCGGAATCGGGTGAGTGGGGTCCTATAGCCAGATGTGGGGGGTCCGAAATTGGACTTTTCTTGAAATGTTGTGGCCTAACAGTGTCAAAATAATTTTGAGGAATATTGACATGTCCTGGTTGCCTGTGTTGGACCTCCTCGATCTAACAGATCGTTCTGAAGTCGAAAACGCGAGTGACTGTATATTCCAACAGATACAGCGAAGACATAGCCAACTTCAAGAAGGCATTGCCATCATAGAAAAATACATATATATACATCTACTCACTTGTAGATACAGTTGCAGAAAGTCATTCGAACTAGTTCCCACATCCTTGCATAGCAAGGTCTGCTTTCTCCTCTTCTCCATCTCTCTTCCTCCTGTGTGAGCCAAGTTGCCTACATTGTTAATTGCTCCTTGATCACTACTGCGACCTTCTGATATCCTCTATCTATGGAGCATATCTAAGCTGAAACATCCTCAGACTTAGCTCTACAAGCCCCTCCAATATAGGGAAGGCACTGTCAAGATAGCTACTTGCCCCTGCCTTAGCTGATCAGTGGTTTCCCCAGGATTCCTGAACCGGCAATGGTAACACATTACCGGTTCACTCCTTCCAACAACAAGAACGTCAAACGACACCACTCCCTTGGTTGTGATTGGGGAGCTAGCCGTGTTCATGACCATAGTCAAACCAGACAGCACGTGATCAAAATGATGAAGGATTGAGGACTTGACAAGCGAGACTGAGGAGCTGGTATCCAAGCAAGCCTCAAGGGTGAACCCACGAGAGGACTGAATGGGGAGGCATAGGTAACCGGGCATGAGGTGGAAGGAGGGTGGAACCCGATCAGTGCCAATGATTGGTGGCATTGCCTGGTCATCAGGAGGGAGGGACAGTAGTTTTGATGGCCTGTCTGATGCTGGTAGGGAAGGGGATGATTGGTCTGGCAGGAGCCTAGGTGGGGAAGTCATGAAATAGGACTCCCCCACAATCTCCTAGGCAGAGTTGAGGGAAGTATTGGTGCTTGCCTCAGAGGAGTACGAAAGGTCTGGGAAGTCAGGGACATCATCAGGATCACCACCCTGCGACACAGCATTCATGGATTCAAGGTGATGGTATTCCATTTTGTCATATTCATGGTTGTCAATATGGGCAGGGGTGGCGACATGGTGAGACACCACCATGGGGGTGAATTGAGCCCTGGGCTGAGCAGCTTTAGGACACTTGCTATCCCAGTGGGACCCATTGCAGTGTCAGCAAGGGTGCAGCGTGGGCCTGGTGGCTGAGCAATCCGCCAGTGCTGGGCGAGGGAGAGCAAGATGCACAGGGACCTGGGGTTGAGAGTGTGGAGGAAGGGGTTGGAAGGGTTGTGCAGCTTGGTGGTGGTCAGAGCACTGCTCAGCTCGTCTGGAGAGCAGCGTGGAGCACTGAGCAAGGCAGTGATGCCAAAACAGATTGAGGTCAGATCCATCAGGACCTTCAAGGCTACTTGCGAGGGCATTGCACATCTTGAAGGGCAGACCAGTGAAGAGATGCTGTATGATGAGCTCAGGAGATGACATGCCAGCAATCCTGGTGAGATGAACCTTGCACTCATGATATGCATGGTAATCAGAAGACAGATTGTAGTGCAAGCTACCGAGGGCATTGTGTGCTTCGGTAACACTGAGGCCAAATTGGTCATGGAGCATTCAGACCCATGCATCAGTGCTGACACGCAATTGGGCACACTTGACATCACTGATGTTTGTGTACCAGTTGGTAGCTGTCAATTGAAGGCACTGAGGAAGTACCTCACATATGGCAGCCTGGCCTCGGACTGAGGCAACGTCAAGGATGTGGCGGCAAAAGACCTCCACGTCATCACTGGTCATGGGGTTGAAGATGGCTATCTTGTTGGGCTTGATGCCTTGGTCCTTGACCATGATAGGTGGAGGCATAGCATGGGCTCGGTCAGAGCAATTGTCAGTGTCAAACCACAGGGAAGGAGGAGGAGCCATGTCAGGCGGCAAACCAGAGCATTGAGCCAAGAGGGCCTCAAGGATCTTGTTCATAGCGGCCTGCTGGGCCTTGTAGCGGCTTTGCTGCACCTCAAAGAGCCGGTTCGTGGTGGCTTGCTGCTCAATGAGCAATCAGAGCCAGGGGGGCATGGTTGCGGTGCTGGCCTCGTTGAGGGTGAGTGGGTCATGATGTGGCACGGAAGCCAAAGGGGTCATGGGGGAAGCCGTGGGCATCACAATGGTATCCCTAGTGGTGTTCATTGAAGGAATGGAGTGGGAAGGAGTAAAAAGGGGGTCGAAGATGGTAGTGGAGGAAGGGGGAGATGGTGGGCTTAGAGCATCAAGGGGGTGCTCAGGGTTGTCAACCAGTGGCCAGAGGTTTCCTCCCTTAGCTCAGGTAATGTAACGAGGCAGAATGGTGAGAAGAGAGATAAGGGGGTTGTGGTAGGAAGAAGGATCATGCAAGTGGGTTAGAGGGGTGAGTGGAGTAAGAGGTGGGTTGAAATGAAGTAAGGTGTGGAAGACAAACAGAAGCTACCAATGTTACATGCACACAGTTGGGATGCACGTGATTAATGAGGAAAGGCTTATCATTACGAAAGGGGAAGAACTAAATGTTTGGTCTATATACTGCATGAGCATGGCTACATGCAGTTGAGTGATGCAAAGTTTTGTACTTGCTGGCCTTCGGGGAAACTCTTGTGCTAGAGGTTCTTGTGCGAGAGATTCTCTCGTGCGAGAAGGTCGCGACTGCGTGCGCGGGCGTGACAAATTCAGCCTAAGCTCGCTCTGTTTGTAAGCGCCTCACTTATCCTCGCTGAATCGCAGTTGCACACTTCTGCAAACTCGGAGTGAGAATATACGCATTCCATTGAATCAGAAAAACACAATACCTGTCAGATTGTGAGAGGTACGATCTCAACGTAGAGGTTCTGAAAGGCAGGGTAGCAAGGAGAATGAACATCAGTACTATGTTCTTGGTCACGGTTTAGCAGGAAACTGATGGCAACAGCTGAGACTTACGTGTGCTTCGAGGAACCAGGCGCTTCTTCCCTGGAAGGATGGCAATCTAGCTCCCACAACCTTTCCCGCTGTGTGAGAAGGACCAGATGGGCTGACGGCTGGCTTCTTGATGTCGTACCTAAGCAAGATTTCGGGGATGATCTTTGATAACTCCATCAAGCTGATGTTCTTGCCAATGCATGCACGCGAACCACCTCCAAATGTCATGTTGAAGCGTTCCATCGCCTTTCTCCCCTCTTCACCCCCCTCGATCCATCTTTCCGGACGGAAGATCTCGGCGTCGCAGCCAAATGCTTCCGTATTGCGGTGGAGGACGTAAGGACTAATTCCGACGGTAGTACCACCGGGAATGGGGTGCAGGTTCTTTCCAATCACTGCGCCTCCTTCAGGCACGTAGCGGGGTAAGTCCATCGAGATAGGTGGCGAAAGGCGGAGAGATTCTTTGATGCATGCTTGGAGATATTCGAGTTGAGAGCCCTTGGCATACTTAACCGGACTAGCGAGATTTCCAGACTCGACAGCCTTGTTGATTTCGTTCCTCAACTTGGCGTAACAGCGAGGGTTGTCGAGGAGGTAACCGAAGAAGATGGTGAGGGCAGTGGCGGTGGTGTCGGAGCCGGCAGACATGACAGAAGATGCCAAGAAGAGGACTTGTTCCATCGAGTAGTCCTTCTTTGTGTCGGGATCTTTGGCCTCCATAAACTTGGTCAGCATGTCAGGTCGGGACACCATTCCGCCGTTGTCTTCTACCTCGGCATATCGCGTTTGAATCCTCGATGTCGTCTTGTCTCCAATAACGCTTCCACCTGGCTGCCCTGTTACTCTGGGGAACAGCCACAAGATCCAAGGCGAGAGCAGTGGCAGGCACCCAGCGACAGCACCCCACTGTGAGAGGTTCAAAACACCGGTCAAGAACCTCTCATCATCTTTTCCGCGATTCAGAAGATTGAAAGACTGTCCGAAAGCAAGTTCCCCTACAACATCCATAGCAAAGTAGTGGAACCAAGGATCCAAATTGATGGCTTTAGTTCTCATATTCTGGTTTTTTCCCTCCCCTTGGACTACCGATTGAGTCTCAACCAACTCATCCAATCGCTTGAGCAACAGCTCAGACACGTCCTCGACATACTGCTCAAGCTTAACGAGGCTGTTCATGCTGTATGCACTCGCGACTGCTCGGCGGCGTTTGCTGTGTTGATGAGGATCTCGCTCGCTGAAGAGGGAGGGATTTGCTTTGAAGACTTGGAAGGAGCGGTAAAAGCTGGACTTGCGGAACTTGCTGGAAACTCCATCGGAAAAGCTGTACACTGAATTCATTGCTGCAGGATCTGCAAACGAAAGGTGCGTGGGGCCGATGCGTACAACGTCTCCGCATTCCTTGTGAAGTGCGTAGAGAGCGGGTGCATAGTCTCCTTGGAGCGAGTGCCAAAAACGCCAGAAAGGGATGCCAAGGCGGGCGGACAGAGGCCCAGGGTAGAGAGACAGTGGAGAGAGTGCAAGGTTATAGACCATCCATCCTGAAAGAAGCACGGCGGCACCGATGAGAAGTTGGAGGAGGAATGGAAGACCGCTTACGGGAGTAAGAGCAGTCTTGGCGATGGTGCCCACGATGGAAGTCTCGCCCACGCTGTCATGGAGTATGGCTGTCATGGTGCACTGCAAAGCCGAAGACTTCGGTAGACAAACAGCGATAAGTTGTAGACAAAGGAGTTGCGTTGGGCCTTACGGGATACAGAGAGGTTCGACTGGCGGGAAGAAGAGATCTATATATCTTCAGAGCAAGGCGAAGCTTTCATCGGCGAAGGAGCGGAACACACGAACCTTTTGACACTCGCCACAATATTATCTGCCCATGATAGCCCATTCGAAGAGACGGCGGCCGGAGAACACACAAATCAAGCGGCACTTGAGCCCTAGGAAAGGACTTGAGTACGTCACATACCCTCCGTGGCAACGATGCGAGAAGCTCAGCCGGTCGGGGCGAGTGTTGTGTGGAGCCAAGTGAGGAGCAGTGCGGGGAGAGTGTGGGGTGCATGAAGGTTTGTGTCACTCAACGCCAAAGTTGCCGACATTTCCTTTCCGCGCTGTCTGACATTGCAATCCTTCTCGTCCGATATGCGGTTGAAGCGCCCGCCAGCGAAGCCGTGCTTGCCGTATCCAATCTTTCGCGCGTTATTTTTTTTTTAAATTCGACCCATGCCTGCGGTCTAACATCTTCTAAATGGTGTAGTCAACCTTCAGCATCACGTCGACGTCGGCGACGACTAGGTTGGTATCAATCCGTGAGAAATCCCTGAAGGAGACAGCTCACTTCATAGCTCCTGAGCTAACCTGGTGCGGTGGGAGCATCCTTGAAACCCACTCGTATCCGTGAGCCGAGTGAGCTGTTTTAATGGACTAAGAGCGAAGACCGAAACGAGTTGCGACTATTTGAAACGACAGGGAGTAGCATGCGCAGCTCTCCTAAGTGTATACGCAACGACAAAAGAATTTATCAGTCCACTTCATCTCTCATTAAGTCCAGACTTTTCTTCCAGACTTGAAGATGTGAAAGCTATAAAAAGGGGCGGTGGTGTGCATGCTCGGACAAGATTGTCAGTTTTCCAGACCCTCACATGCCTATCATACAAGCTGTCCACAGGGTGTCACCGATATGAAACATTCAATTCTCTCCTTCTTCCTCGCTGCCCTTTTCTGTGTAGCCGTTGTCAATTCAGCTCCAATGGCACCGGCTGAATTTCTCGAAAAGGCGGGAAACAGGCCGGCCGAATCCGTCAAGCAAAACCTGAGCAAGATCTCGAACTTCGGTCAGGGAAGTCAGGCTATTACACAAGCACCTGATCCCAAGATAGATGATCTGTCCAAGGAGCTGTCTATGCTGAGACCAATCAAGGTCAAGGAACCAGTCAAGTTCGTAGATGACCTACCCAGGCAGCTCTCTATGCTGAAGCCTATCCGGACCCAGAGGCAAAGGAAGCCTGACACGTAGCCTGAAACATCTCCCTTACAACATTAGAATGACGAATGAGAATACGCCAACTTCTCCCTTCCCCTGTCTAATCTCCTCATCTTCACTGCGTTGCTAAATAATGCACTTCGTCGCAATCTTCAAACTACTGTTTACTCCATCTCGAGTAACCCAAATTTGTCAGTGGGGTTGCATCTTTGTATTAGCGAGACATTTGACATGATTGGATCGTGGCGAGGTTAGATGAAGAGTTGGATATACTTGCGCAAATTAAAAACATGTTGCATGATTTGTCTGTTTCATACAACCAGAGTTTCGGCAACTGTATCGATGGTTGTGCAGCCAGCTGATGGAACATGAATAAGCGGGTATCACAGACAAAAATAAAATCGTTTCAAGGCAACAGTGGGACGAGTGTCATACACTTCAATTTTGATGACATTGCGAGAGAGAGACAATGGATCCTGTGTGGGTTGCCGACGAAGTCAACCACCGGCCTTGGAAGAAGAAGAAGAAGAAGAGGCCGTTTTTACCTGCAGGACAGGTGTAACCTCGGTGAACCGAGAAGGTGGTGCAGATTCGTGATTCATTTCAGTCCGCTCCTATCGTCCGAGCCATTTTTCTCGGCCTTACCTTTAGACACTCTTGCATCACACAACGAGGCTGAGCGACAAAACTTCAAGATCTGCTCAGGAGAGATGCTTGGTCGTGGTGTTTTGCCGTCGCACCCTATAAAGCGGGTTGCTGTTCGCCCTTCTCCGTTTCTCTCCATCCCAGGATATTCTCTCTCCTATTTCCTTCTCTTTAACTACGCTACCATTTAATCATGAAGATTTCACTTCTCTCTGTCACAGTCGCAACTCTGGTTGCAGTTGCTGTATTCTCGGCACCACTTGGCCCCTCACATTTCGTGGAGGAGGCTGCAAAGGACGCAGCTGCCGGGATGTCCCGTCTGGAGGGCTCTGGAGGAGCCAAGGCAGGCAGCTCTTCAATTGATGATCTCTCTGACCATTTTGCCAAACTTTCCCCTATCAAAACCTCCAAACCCCAGGCTACCGACCCTTCCGTTGGAAAGACTTCTCCGCCTCCTATCGGAAACCCTAACCATGATCCTTGGTCCATGATTCCCCTCCAGGGAAAGAGAGATCGAGCTTCTCAAACTCCCAAAGCTCCTCAACCTGGCTCTCGAAAGCGCTTCTAGACGGCTATCAACTTTTAACTACAGTGTCCATGGATTTTCCGCGATCTAGCTCGTTTTCTTCAACCACTCGTCATTTCCGTACATAGGAGTTTAACATGGAAAGTGTTACCACTTCCGCAATGGATTGACTTTAATATCAATTGAGCTACCCGCCGTAGTATATGGATAGAGGTCTGTGCACCATAACATGGTTACCACAACATGGTCACCACAATATGGTCAAGGTCTTTTGCCGCTATGAACACTTTGGACGTGGTGGCAGCGTGCAGCAAGCTCATCTCATCCCAGCAGCACCCACTGCACGTATTAAAAGACGTCACTGAGAAGAGAGTAATGCCAGTTGCTCATGTCATTTTCCCAAAGTTCCACTGAGTCAATGACTCGCAATGTGTGGGAAGCTGCGCTATAAAGAATGCCCACACAATCTCCTGACTGATTTTGTCCTTCAAGCTTCGGCCCCTTAATGTAGAAGTGGGGCCGAGACATTAAAGGGTATAGCCGGCGGTCTGAGCAGTAGCTGAGACGTCGCTGTCCCTTGCAGAGCATAAAAGTGCCAGTGCTCGGCCTCGTCTTTGCACAATTCCCACAACAACTCCAACTGCCTTCCCCCAGCCCGGTACAACTAGCCAGAATTTCCGATTATGAAGCTTTCGATCTGCTTCCTCCTTCTTGTTGCTCTAGGCACGGCAAGTGTCAGATCGTCTTCTCCCTCGCCTTCCAAGGTCTTTGAAAAAGCTACAGAGGCGACCGAAGCTGGTGTCTCGTTGGATGCAGAAGGCTTGAGTGAACTTTTTGCCAAGCTCAAGGGGCTCCAAATTAGGCCCAACGACAAAGTTTTGGCCGGACACGAGGCGCCTCCCGGCTCACCACGTTCCATAGGCCCCAGGATGGAAGTGTGGCCCGAAGGGACGAAAAAACGAAATCGGGAACCTGGAAACCCTGGCTCCTCTGGTTCTAATGCTCGTAAGAGGCAGTGAGGTCCAACAGTTGTATTTCCCGAGTCCAACAGACATCGACTTGACGGCTGTATGTTGGGCAATCCTTACAGCTTGCGACAGGTAACCCGCTCTCTGCAGTTACACCTTGGCATCGAGATACTGCAGCAATATGAGAACACGTCAGTCAATGATTGCGGCCCTAGATCCACCCCACTCCTTCAGTGCATCCCGTGCTATCAACAGGTTTGAATTTTGAGTTGATTTCCTTCCATATTCTTCAAGACATGACAAAAACACTTCCAAGACTCAGGTGTTGAAATTTGAATACGACGGTCAACTGAATGTCCCTTAACCTGAAGATGGCAATGTGAACACGACCTACATCACCCAAAACATCCTTCTGAAGACGATGCCCGAAGTCATTAGATTGAGCACATTTAATTTGAGATGCACAACACAGGATGACGTCCGTTTAGGCTGTTGTGCAAGCGTCAACATGCGTTGTACGACCATGTGACCTTCGTTCAACCTAGCTGATTTCATGCTCGAATTTTTCAGGAGTGGCTGCGGGTGGATTGAATTCAAGTCGGTTGCAAAAAGTTGTTTGGTCTGCCAAGCTCTAGTCAAGCACGATTAGCTGTTCTTTGTTTTGTTGTGCACAAGTGTGTTTCGTCTCTGGAGGCACATGTGGAAGGCTCGATGACGCCTACAGGTGTCGCGTGGGTCGGGTGGTTTGGAAAATCATTTGTCCCATTGACCTCGCTCTCGTTCTGTTAAAGCAGCAGCATCTCTGGCTCGTGCTGATTGCGATCTAAAAATCTGAAAACTGTCTCCCGATGCACTTGACAATTATTGTATTCGGGCGAGAATAACGGTTGATGAAGTCGACAAACCGAGGTGAGGTCCAAAAAAATAAAAACAAAATTAAAAAACATCCAAAATAGAATAGAAAAATTGATGAAACAACACGACCAAGGTGAAAGAGAATAAAAGTTCAAAAAAAAATTGACCAGCCTGGGGCTCGAACCCAGAATCTCCTGATTAACTCGAACCTTAGAAAGCTGTTTCGTAGTCAGACGCCTTACCATTGGGCCAACCGGCCAGTTCATGTTTATGGACTTACGTGTTGTAACTATATTACGTTTGATTTTAGTTTCTGTCTACTTTTGACGACACGGCGCTGTCGACCGCGTCGTCTTCAGTTGGTCATTTTCGACATTCAGTTTTCAGCGTCTCGGAAGCTTGATCTTATACTGATTGTTGTGGAATTCGACATATCGATTGAGCATGGCAGCTGGGATTGTAGATGGAGCACTGTCCCCGAGAGTGAGCCGATCGACTCCGCAAAGTTTGTTTCATGAAAGCCTCAATGGCAGGTCTGGTATTCTTTGGTTCTGGTCTCAAACCTCGGTACGCCCAAAAAGAAGCACTCTGCAGCCACCGTTTCCCTTCAGAGAGGCAACAGGAGAGCTTATGCAAAGGAGATAGATGGAGGTCAATTGCAACAGTGATGTGAAAATGACACGACAAGTGTCCGCAATGCTTTCGCTCGAAACGTTTGGGAAGTGATGCACATAGAGGGCTGCTTGGAACCTGCAATCCTAGGAACACCCTTCTTCGTGTGGGTCAAGGCTCTTGCATGTAGGAAGCTCGAAACTCGAAGGTGAGATCGTGGGAGTTTAATGACTGCATCCCGCCAGGATGGCAGAGGTCCACTTTCGTAGAGATGGCTGCTTAACCGGTGCTTCGGTGATCGGCAGGAATCATTCATGAGCTGGTTCTCGGTGCCGGATTCCACCATTGGTCACATGCTGGGTGGTCATGCTCAGCTATCTTCATTCACAGCTCGTGCTCCTCAAGACAGATAAATGCCCGACGTTTACCGCCCTTTTCGCCAGAGTGCCCAATTTTTCAGCACCGATTTCGCTGCTGTGAAGTGCAGTCACTTGCAACAATGCGGATCTCCCCTCTAGTTCTTCTACTTTCGTTCATTCTAGTCTTGGTGAGCGCCGGGCCTGGGATACCATACTCCAAACTGGAGGAAGAGCTCGCCCTAGGCACACGTCTTGTCCCGATCCACCAGCAGGGCTTTGGTTCTGGCTTTCATTCGTTCCTGCTCAAAATTCGTGCCCGACTTCTCCGCATCCGAACGTCTGAAAGATGGCTCAAGTCAATTGCATCTGAGACTCCAAGCTCCTCTACCCAGTCCCGTTCGGGGAGAGATGGGACCTTCATTCCAAACGAGGATTTCACCCCACCAGCTGAGACTAGCGCCGGTGTGGAGGGCGAAGAAAGACGAAAGCAGCTAGGAATATGGGGCAAGGCAAGACGCACGAGGGAGGCTATTCGAGAAATGAACAGGATTGGTCGGGGATCCCCCCCTTCCCGTCTCGGCAGACTACGCGTGGATGGGAGAGAACCTGGCTCGCCGCGGATTGAGATAGGAAGAGAGACAGAATTGACGACTGCAGGTCGACCAACTTCGGCCTCGCCCAAACTCCTACGTCCGACCGGACGAGTCACGTCCAAGACGCAGAGAGGAAAGGAGCTCGAAAATATGCCGGGAGAAGCTGACACGGCAGAAAGAAGAAGAAAAATTGGCAAACTGGACCGTCAAGACATGCGCGAACTTGTGTTTGGTGACAAGGAGTTCAAATATGCGGGTCATCGCACCGATAATCGGCTTCTTCTGGACAAGGAAGCCGAAACAAGCGAGATCGAGATGCACAAGAGGTATCCTGCCAGCTGGAAGCCTCCACCCGATTCTCGTTGAGATTTCTACGAGGTCGACGTTTCAATTGCAAATGCGTGCTACCCAAAAGTATCTCACAAAAAGCAACAAAAATAACATGGTGATCAGGACGAACGTCTCTCCCCTGGCCGCCAAGGACAAGGACAAGGCACCTCTTCCTTGGTCGATGCCGCACCACTGATTTTGAAACCGGCGCTTCGTCTGGGCTGTGCTGCAGTCCCAGCATCCAGTAGCGCCAAGGCTTCCTGCACCGCCTCTCTGTCAATCACAATCCTTCTTCGTTTCTGTCCCCTCGCATCGTCTCGGTATTCATCCAGATCTTCAGTCTTTACACGCACGGTTGAGTGCACCGTCGTGTCCGAGGCCGTGTGAAGCAAATCTGGCTTGGATGTGGTACGGTCGTTGCTCGTCGTCAGAGACGTGGTTGTAGTTGAGCGGGGGGTTTCTATCTCGACCGATGCTTTGCGTCGGCGTTTGGCGGATACAGCGTGGGGCAAAAGAGGAGAATTGCCACTGCGTTTACTGACGACTTCTGCTAGCAGATCGAGCCCACCCTGCCACTGTGAGAAGCGTGGGTGGGATCGAATCTGGCGCCATGCTGAAGGGATGGTTTCACCGCATATGGAGTAGGGAGATGAAGGGAGTTCCCCGTTGGTCGCCGAACGGAGGACGCCTGGTCGGACTGGGGACAAGGTCGATGCCGCGGGTGTCAAAGACGATGATGGGCTGGCTGTGGCGGCAGTCACAGCTTCACAGAACGCCGCAAGGCCAGGGTCGGTCGAGCACGCGCCACACGTACTCGGATCGCCTGTACAAACTGGCTCTGCAGGCGCCTCGGTGACAGCCCAGAGCTTCTTGCCTGCCTTCCCCTTTGCCGATGTTTTGAGGTAGAGCGGCACCGAAGTGTTCGCAGAAGCAGTGGTGGGTAGAGGCGGAGAAGGAGAATCAGGTTGAGTAACGGTGTACCAGAGCTTGGTGGTGTTGCGTCTACGATGGTCGAGAGCGACATCTTTGGCATGAGTAAGCGAGCCGATGCTCATTCTCCCGGATGTTTCTGACGCGCTCGAAGGCGTTGCACGCTTAGGGAGGGGAAGTGCGGAGGGCACATCGCTGGGAACGGCAATGTGTGAGGGCTGCGATTGAGCGGAAAGATCGAGGAAGTCGTCTGCACAAACACACGGAGAGGCTTCAGTGCAGAAGCCACAGCCACCTTCGACGGAAAGATGACCGCCATGAGGTAGCAGAGATGGAGAGAGGAGCGAGATCGATTTATACAGGCCTGCAGAGGAGGTGAGGCTAGTAGAAGGAGCTGTGGGTGAAGGTGGTTTGGGCAACTCGAACGACCACAGAGGCGGCTTGGAGCCTTTGCGTGGACCAACGGTGGGGGCTAGCTGGGGCTCGGTCTGGGAAGTGGTGGCATTGGTCTTGACAGGCCCAGCAGGAGAGGCGACGTCAACCGAGGAGATGGAAGCAGACGGAGGGCTGGCTGCAGAAGAAATGGATGGTCTGCGTCGCAGAGGCACAGACGCTGCTGCCTGATGCTGTTCGTTTGGTGATTCGGCGTCCATCTCGGTCTTTGCTGGTACTGCGTCGGCAAACCTTACACCACCTGCACTTCTTTCCTTGTCCTTTGTGAACTTTGCGCCTGGTGCAACTAGAACACTTCTCTTGGGTGTTGTGACTACTCTTTCATGCGCGGGGGCCTTGCATCCCGGACCCGACTTGGCACTTGGGATAACACCGGGAAGTCTGCCTCCATTCGCCCTCACCTGGATCAAGAACTTGTCGATCTGTGCATACTTGTCCTTCCATACACCGACCTCCTTCCTCAGAGCCTCGTTTTCGGCCCTCAACTTCTGTGCAACTTTTTGGATTTCGACACTACGATCGATCTCGGCTGCTTCGTAGGCTGCGACCTTTGCTTCGAGGTCTGCTAGGTAAGACTGTTTGCGCTCACGGAAAGCACGTTGAGATGCACGGTTCTGGGCTTTGCGCTTGGTGAGTGGTTCGGTCTCTGAAGGTTTGCGACCGGGTTTGGCGCGCGGAGGGAGGACCCATTCCTTGGAAGGCTGAACTAAGGGGCCAGCGCAAGGATCTTTCTTGTTTAAAGAAGCATCCGAGGATGAAGAAGGCGCTGGCGGGCCGACGGAAATGCTGGAAGCAAGCGGCGCGGGTTTTGTTTTGGGAGGAGAGAGGATCGTAGATGGGGTTGGTGCTGGAGCAAGGATGGATGACGGTGCTGGTGCGAGGCGTGAGGATTGTATCTTGGTTGAAGTGGCCTTGACGTTGGTACTCGAAGATGAAGAGGGTGCGAGAGAGCGCTGGGCGATGTTTCTTTGTGTTGCGAGAGAAGAAGAAGAAGGACGCGGAGATGGGAGTATGGAGGCCATAGCTGGCGATGACATGGTTGGTAGATTCTGCTCGAGACGCTATTATAGGAATATGGGTATAAGAATCAGTTGTTGGGTGACGAATTGCGATGCTACCTCGGATGGCAGTTCAAGCTTATCGGCTGTGTATGCTTGATTTTCACCGGGCAAAGAGCGGTGTTTTTGATGACGGAGATCGCTGATGGTGACGACGGCGTTGATGGTGACGAGAGTGGTCCAAAGAGATGGGTGCAGCGATGGTCGGAGCGAATTTGGTCAACGACTGAGCCCCTTTTGCCTGCGTGGATCAAATGTGAGCCAGAATCAGGTAGACTGGCCTGGTGCCTGTGCCTCAGCAACCCCGGTTCGGTTGGATTTTGTTTTTGTTATCAGATTAGAACTGTAGTTTTGCATTCACTGTCAAATCAGACCGTCTCTCTGACTCATGACTGGCTGGCTGATTTGCTTGCTTGCTTGCTTGCTTGCTTGCTTGCTTGCAACCTGTTCTCGCGGCTTCCTTTTCGAAATGAGTCCTTCGAGCGAGTCAGCCCATGTGTTCAAGCCGGCCATCTGATTGTACTTGTCTGATTGGTCGCTCGGTCGTGCTCCCACATGACTTGTCACCCTCCTTTCTACCCTCCCGTACAATTGGTTCCTCTGTCTCGCTCCCGATGTGGCCAATGATGCACGCCAAACTTTCGTTGAGCGTCTGAGTCCGCCCGCAACTTCTTCTCACTATCTCCCCTGTAGATTTGGTTTACATGATTCGGCGGGATTCTTCGGAAACTCATGCGCACGGGGAAAAGAGCTCTCTAATGGACAGATCTGAAGTGGTGTGCCGCAGTTGTTAGCGCTGGGTTCTAATGAGTCATGCAAGTGATCATGTGCTCAGGCGAGAACGCTCGAATGTAGGAATGTGGGAATGCGATCGCGCTAATCAGATAAGTGCCAAATCTGAGAGTTTGAGCCGAAGAGGCCACTCTAAGACTTATGCTTCCGAAGCTCCTCATTGGTCGGTTGCCCCACCGCTTGTGTTTTCTCCGGACTGATCAAATGTCGCCATTTGAGCTCAGACTGTTGGATCACCTGATCCCGAGGTCTGCGCCCAATGTTCAAGATCTGCACCAGACAAGATGGACCTTTAGAGGAATGCCAGAGTGTCGTGCCCGCTTCATCCTGGACGACATTGCAGAAGCATCAGCTGACTCTTGTTGTCTGGCTTTGGGTATCGAGTGTATCAAGTCGAAGCGAGGCAGGTGTGTGACCACAGACGCTGCAGGGGGACTGTCACGCCTGCGCACGCAGTCGCGACTCTCTCGCACGAGACTTCCTCTTGCGCAAGAGATTCCCCGAAGGCCAGCGAACTTAGCACAAAACTTTGCTTCGCCCGACCACATGTACCTACGCCCACGCAGTATATAGGTCGAGCGCTCACTTCTTCCCCTTTCGTAATCTTAAGCCTTTCCTCATTAATTACGTGCATCCTAACTGTGTGCATGTAACAGGGACAGAAACAGCTGGACATCGCCGTCTTTTTGACCGAGAAGGCTGAGCTGTGTGAGTTGCGAATCTAACATAGATGGAAAGCAATTGCGCGGGCCTAGCTTCCATTGGTGTGATTGGTGGCGCATCTTGGCGCCCTCACGATCTGTTCGCATTCCTGTATAGTTGCAGTCAAATGGGCATTGCATGAAGCGGTTCTCCTGTCGTAGAAGACGTCATGCTCACCCAAAGTGGCGGTTGGGAAAAGTTCCGGTCTACGGGCTGAAATCGTAACCGGTATCCAGAGGCCAGGATGATCGGCTATAGACACGTTACGAAATGCGAAACTGTCAGTTATTTAATCACGAATTGCCAAACCGACTCTCATGAATTGATCACGAAATCTCCCGCGTTTCGGAGTGGATCGGCTGCGTTGGCGTAAAAGGAAAGTTTCAGCAGCGACCGAGGTGCATAGCACGTTTCGTCGTTGCTTGAATCAGCATGTTGTACAAACCAGCTCGTTTCTGTTTGACCAGGAAGCGTGGTTGCGGTTGGAGATTGTCTGCGTACTTCTACAGTAGATGATGGCCCAGTTCTGTACGCGGAAGTAAGAGTGCGAGCAAGAGGTGGGCTGGCGCATAGAGGCCGAATCCAGAGACGGCGGCTAATTGCGAAGCGAGATTTCGGGATCTCTGTTTTCTGTTTTCTGTTTTCTGTTTGTTAATTTTTAATTTTTCTTTTCTTTCCCACTCACACTCGCAGATCCACATTCTGTGATTAACCGTCTCACATCATCATCGGCCATTCTGTGATTACGCCATGGATCGTCTCATGAGTCCTGATCGTTGCCACAATCAAGCGTTTGACACCGCCGACTGGCTAAAGTTCAGGTACATGCTTGTCGGCAATAGTCAAACAGCGATGCTTCGGTTTACGTGTCAGGAGCCAGGGGGTACACACAGGGAGAGGTGATGAAAGGGGGTTCCGCGGAGATTGGAAACAAGTTTGAGTCAGCATGGATGTGTGTTCGGACAATTTTGATGGAGGGTGTGGAAATTGAGTTGAAAGCCAACTATGTCCGAGTGGCCGAGTACGGCTGAGTGACTATGGCCGAGTGGTGATTCGCCATGTGCAGCGCTGGTTGGTGGTGGAAGGCGGACGCGTTTTCCACGGAGCAAACCAATTTGCGAATGGCGTGCGTGTGTACGACGATCTGCCAAATTCACCCGTTTCTCCCTTTCCCTTTCCCTTTCCCCTTTTTTTTTTTTTTTTTTTTTTTTTTTTTTTTTTTTCTCTCTCCCGAATCTGTGAATCCCTTAGACCCTGGCAGCCACAGCAGCTAGCAGCATTCCTCCGGATACATTGCTGGCGGAAAAAGAAAACGGTGAAAGCCGGAAACCCCAATTGCCGCCAACACCACGCCACTAGACAAGCAGCGTCATGCAACCGTTATCGTGTTGACGTTAGCATCCTCACCCTCACATGACTCACAAGCAACCTTCCCTCCACTCCACACACCATACCGCTTCGCTTCACCTACAAGTGTTGTATCCGACCCCACAGCTCTTGTCATCTCACCACACCATTATTGCACCGTACACAACCTTGTCTCCATACATTCGACGCCAAAACATAGACACAGCACAAGCATAAAGCCTATCCTATCTGATCCTCCTCAAACATCGCACGTTGTCCGCCATGCCGTATCAATACCTCACATTTAGCGATCTGTACGAGCAAGAGGTGCGCTCTTCTGCCCCCTCGTCACCCGTCATGGGTGCTTCGACATCATCATCGCTCTCACCCGTCTTTTTGCTGCCCACAGCATCGCCATCGCATTACAGCTCGTCGTATCATCACCACCAAATCCCTCTGTCGTCGCACGATGCATCCCATCATCACCATCACCGTCACCATCACTCGCGCTCGCACTCGCACCGCCGTACCACGCGAAATGTGCATGACCATGCTATGCTCACGACCTTGACGCAAGACTCGGACGATGTTGCACAACCTACCTCCACCCCTACCCACTCTTCTTCCTTCTCCACATCTTCATTCCACCTCGACTTCCTCAGGGTCTTCAAGCGCAAGCCCTCGCTCAAGTCGAAAAAATCTGGCCATGCGTCCGATTCGGCATTCTCCACACCCGCATCCTCCCGTCGTTCCTCCTTCACCTCGCACGGCTTTGCATCGCTCCACCCGGTCTCTGCCACTTCCAGCGCAAACACCTCGCCTGCCATCTCGAGACAAGTCACCAAGATGTCCGACTACGAAGCCTTCGTCCAAAAGACCGCAAGGGACGAACAAAACGAAGAGCAAAAGCGACAGTCCGAGCTGCAAGCATACTTCAACCAAGCCGCTCAAACCGGCCTCTCCCTCAGGAGGTTTTGAGTTCCACATCCACCGTGAATCTTGCACCACATACCCCACTGTTTTAAGAGCATAACGAATGACTTTTTTTTGTATTTGTACGCGTATATACGCACTTACACCACTTTTCTATCTAATACCATGTCGCGGCCCCTGCTGTGCAAGGGCCAATGCCGGATGAACTCGCAGTCTGTGCATATATGACGGTTCGATCGTAGCACATTTCTGCTAACTACGTCCGATAAGTGACCGAGTGAAACACTCTCGCAGTTGCTTCTCACCCTGGCAACCACTCGTATTCACAAGAATGCACGTCAACCTGACCAGACACTTATCGCATTGCTCTACAACGATGTTGCACTTCACTCGTTGATTCCTTGCTCGAGATGTTCACACCTGCTCCCTTCCGCCTTTGAACTCTTCCCTCCCGAGAGCGGCACTGAGCGCTTTGAACGCGACGGCAAAGTCCTTATCCTTGTACTCGTCGTTTCCGCCCAAAGCCTCATAAATGCTGCTGGTCAGTTGGCCCAAAGGCGTCGGGACGCCTTCGAGCTTTGCCGTGTTCATGGCGAGCTTGAGATCCTTGGACATGAGTCTTGCTGCAAAGCCGCCTTCGTAATCCCGATCGGCGGGAGGGCTGTACTTGGTCCCCTCGAGCGCACCAGGGCAAGGATTGTTGACTTCGCTCGACCAGCATTTTCCAGTGCTTGTGTTGATGATACCCGCAAGGACTGCAGGCGGAAGACCATGCGCGGTGCCGAGCAGCATTGCTTCTGTAACGCCGAGCATAGAGATTCCAAGCAGCAGGTTGTTGGCAATCTTGGCAATCAGACCGTTGCCGTTCTTGCCACAGTGAATCGCTCGCGAGCCCATCATGGCCAGAAAAGGTTCAGCAGAGCCAAACGTGGTGGTCGAGTCGGAACCGACCATAAAGCTGAGAGTTCCCGCATGGGCTCCGACGACGCCGCCAGAAACAGGCGCGTCGATCATGTCAAACGCACCATTTGCGTTGGCATTCTTGATGGAAGTTGCAGTCTCCACAGCAACAGCAGGGTCGAGCGTTGTACAGTCGATACAGAGCGTCTTGGCCTGAGCATCATCAGCAGAGGCAGACTTGAACGACTCCAAGCCGTCCAGAATACCATTTTCGTGCGTGTAGACGCTCTGAACCTGCGGCGATGATGGAAGCATGGTCACAATGGTCCCCGAAAGCTTCGCAATGCCCGCGGGTGACGAAGCAGCAAGAATGTTGCGGGCAGGATTCAGCGATGTGTTGGCGGTGAGGAAGCGGGTGATGGACTGCTCAAACGTGTCGTGAACCACGAACGTGACGGCAGGATCAGGGTTGGCAGCCAGCGTTTTGGAGAGCAGGTTGTTGGCCATTTCCTTGCCCATGGCGCCGAGACCGATGAAGCCAATCGTCTTGCTGCGGTCGTGCGGCGCGCATTTGCGGAGCGTGTGCTTGAACATGAGTCTGGTCGAGGGCAGCATTGTCAGCAAAGTTGGTCATACACCGATACGATCAAGAGATGAACAGATATGAATGAGGTGGATCGAGTAGAAGCAAGCGAAAACGGTCAGCCAGATCACGCGGGGTTGACGCTCAGGCCTCCTGTTCTTCCTGGTCAGCTTGTCGCTGTCGGCCAAAAATGCGGGGGAAAAGCCAAAGACGCGGCGGGCTGCCTCGCTTTCCCAACCGACCTAAAGCCGACGTCTCTTTTGTGAAACTTAGCCGGTCAGAATTTCCCCTCTCGACTCACACTGCACACACTGCTCACACTGCACACACTGCTCACACTGCACACACTGCTCACACTGCACACACTGCTCACACTGCTCACACTGCTCACCTCGGACTTGACGGTCTCCCTCCAGACACACTTGCACACACATGCTCCACGCAATCTCCCACATACCTCATTTACAGTTGTTCACCATGTTGAGCAAGAGATAGCTTCCATTGTCCCTCTACGTCTCGAAAATGCCCATCTTCACAATGCGTCTATAGTGCCTTCTGAGACTAGTTCGGTTCCGCAGTATCACCCTCGACATCGGGGATCTTCTTCTTCTTCTTACTACTTGTACTCTTGATCGACACTCCCCCTGCCATCCGCTCCTTCGCCCTCAGCCTCTGTCTGTCTCTCTCGGTCATGCCCTTTTGTTCGTCTACCTTCTGTTTGATCCTCGCCTCATCTTCTCTGTCCACGTCTTTGCCCATAATATGTTGCCTGAATCCCTTGCGAAGATTGAGAAAGCCCTTGCGGAACCAGCCCATGTTCATGAGCTCTTGCTGGTCCTTTAGCCTCAATTCCTCCCTCAGCCGTTCTTCTCTTTGGCGACGAGCGCGCGCGGCAACAGTGAGGAATTCGTCCGTGATAAAGGCCTCGCTAGTGTTGTTGAGCGCATACGCCTGGATAGGCGAGGAGCCTTTCTCGGAACCGCGAGGGAAGTCGGGGAACAGAGAGGAGAATGCGACCGAAGATGGATCAACCGAGGCAGCCTTCATCCCCAGGCCGTCTGCCGACAGATTTGTAGCAGCAACAGGGCGGAAAAGTCTCGACAGGGAGAAAGGATTGGGGGTGGAAGCAGCAGCAGCGGCAGCAGCACGCTTTGATTGCAACCTCGCAAGCGCTTCGCTTCGTTGTACCATGAACCGATAAGCTTGATCCTGGAACGGCCTGAACAAATGACAAAGCCATTCATGGACCACATTAAAGTCCCTTCCGTTGCTGAGGAAGACTGCGGCAGCGTACGCCTCAAACATATCTGCATCACGTTTGATCAGCAGTGGTAGCTGCGCTTTCTCTTCTTCCGTCTCCGCCGCATCCAGCTCCTTTCTCTTTCGGCTAGTATGCGGCTCAGCATCATCTTCCTCTTCATATCCGGGCATGCGCGCTCTTCTGAGCTCTCTCTTCAATTCATCCCTCCTCGCAGCCAGCCCGCATTCCTGGAACAGCAGCGCCAGGAAGTTGTTCTGCGTCGGGTAGTTTGATAGTCGCGTCAACGAGCCCTCGTTCACGTCCGGGTACGACAGGTACGCCAGCAGCCGAGAAGACATGTTGACGATTGAATCACCCAACTGCTCCAGCCTCTCGTGGTCTTCCAGATCGTAGTACTCCACAAGCTTGTCGAATGCAGACACAGCTGCTTCCACTCGGTCCACTCGGGTTTCGAGTTCAGAAAGATGCTCTGACGTTGAAGACGCGGCGGGAGGACCGTGATCCGTGATTTCTTTCGTAAGACCGAGCGAGAGCACTTCCAACCACCTGTCTTTGACTCGCGGAATCTCACGTCCCCACGCTTCGGGATCGGATCCAAGGTTGAGCCATACGGCATCTCTGCCGTCAATGTCTTTCGGAGGTACACCCTCAGGGTAGGGGTAGAAGAAGGATTCGTCTTCATCGACAATTCCGCGTTCGCGCGCTTCCCGGATGGCCTGAAAGATCATGCGTGCTTGCGACTCCATTCGCTCCGACTTGGTCAGAGATGGAGGCGCGGGCGGGTCGTCTCGCTCCGGTATCGATTCGTTTGAAGGATCTGAATCGCTGGTTGTGGGGGTCGATGAAATCAACTTGGATGTCGAATGCTTCTCCTGAGCAGACGAGCCTGGCGGGTCGATCGCCTGTAGTTGTCGAGTGCCTGGAGCGGTGCCGAAACTTGCTAGTAGGGACGAGATGTGCCTACGGAACAGAGATCCACTCCATCCTGCTGTTGGATCTGATGCCTCTCCGACCTGGTTCTGCGTTCTTGGCTTATTCGATTCTTGCGTTTGCGCTGCTGAGCTCGACGATACTCCAAACGCAGCATCTAGCATGTGCCTGACCCTGAGGATTGCTGAAGCATCTGAAAACGCTTGTTTGGCACCTTTGGGATTGAAATCGGCTGCCTCGGGAGCATTCGTTTCAGCTTTGGCTTTTGCCTTGGCCTCTCTTGCTATCCGGTCTTCCTCTTGTCTTTGACGTGCTCTGAGTGCTTTGCGAGCTCGCTTACCGAGCTTTTGCGGCTCTTCAGAAGATGATTGCGGATGTATAGGTTGCTGCTGGCTTTGAGAAATACCGTCCTGGACTTGTGCACAGCTGCGGCTGGAGGACGCGATGCATCTTGTGGCGTCGAGCCCGCAAGCTGATGCACTGGCTCGATGTGCGACTGAAGCTGGAAGTGCTGAGCGACTTGACAGACGCACGACTGACAAGGCGTACGGCATTGCCATGTTCGAAGATCGTCGATGGAGCTGACTACGGTCCGACACACTTTAGTTGGATTACGACGGCATCGTGACCTGGCGGCACGTCGATGATATCCTGGCGGAGAGAGCCATGTCAGGCTCGGCGAATAATGTTTGGGGAAAGGTGCACGTTGAAAAGCCATCCTCCACCCTGTCCCTTTCTTCCGAAGCAGATCGCACCTGCGTCATCTCCAGTCACCCTATCGGGAAGAAAATCGGCTGAATCGGGCCAAGTGCCCCCACTCATGACTTGAGCAGCGACGCCGACAACGAGTCCCACATGCA
Organism: Ustilago esculenta; assembly: GCA_020827535.1. NCBI lineage: Eukaryota > Fungi > Basidiomycota > Ustilaginomycetes > Ustilaginales > Ustilaginaceae > Ustilago > Ustilago esculenta. The sequence goes on from JAAKGJ010000003.1 coordinate 289,280, forward strand.
TTGCAACTCTTCAAGTGTAGTGAAGGTTGCGAGATGAAGTGACAAGTGGGAGGATTTGGGAGGATCTACTTCAGTAGGGGCACAAAGTGCTGGCACCGAACCACGACTTCGCACTTGAACACCATCATCAACATCAACACAATCTTTTGAAAGGCAGGCGGGCACAATGTTGGCCATCAGAATTTGCTTTCTACTGCCGCTTCTAGTCTTTGTCCTCTTGGCTGTGGATTGCCATGCAATACAGCGCAAGCGAGCCGTGGTGTTCGGCGACAAGACTCTGGACAAACGCAACATCGGCGGCCAGCTCAAAGACATGTACCTATCCAAGTTTACACAAAACTACTTTTGCACCGATACATTCCGCCTTGTCCCCGTCGACCCCGAGACGGGCCACATGCTGCTTAAAGGCCTCCGAAAGCGCAGCTTCATCGACGACTTTTTTGGACATTCGCACAGCACCGAACACGGTGAATGCCGTAATCGTAAGTACACCTGCCCTCGCATCTCTGCTGTTGTGTTTGGCGATTTCTGACTATCTTGCTTGCTTGCTGATACCGATACGGTTCATCCGGCTCAGCTACGTGGGTGCTCCCGCCGGGCTGGACGCAGCCGATTCCAAAGACGCAGTTCGAGGCGCAGTATCCATGGGCGTATGTGGATGACCGAGGACGGATTCGGCTAAAAGAAGATTACAGGGATTGGCTGGAGCAGCAGTCACAGGCTCGGCTAGCGGGTGCAACGAACCCGTCTGAAGGTGGTTCGACCATGCCCGGCGGACCAAACGGAGCTGTGGTGCCAGACGGAGGCGTTGGGTATGTTCCGCCTTCGTACCTGCATGTTGCTTCGGGAATGGGTACCACATCAGGATTCGGCCAGAGTGATTTTGGCAACGGAGTAACAGCTGGTAACGCTGCACACGTTTGAGATGTCCTGTAATCCCTTCTGACCGATTGTGACAGAGCCGCAACCATGTCGTTGCAAGATGAATTTTGTCGGGCGCACTTGCGCTGGGCCCATGCCATTCTCTACAGAGCGACCCATCAATCCCATCCCATTCTTTCGTTTCATATCGAATATCGGTATCGTATCGATCGTGATTTCATTTGCCTATCGCCTTCTTTGCGATGGGATTAGCATGCACCGTTACCCCAGTCATCCTGATCTCGCTAGTCGGCCTGTTCTTCGCATCGACCGGCACAGCTTCCATCGCATCCAAGGTGCCTCCATCTTCGGCACCGTCGATAACCTTGCCAATGACCGTATACTTGCCGTCGAGATGTGGCTGTTTTGCGTACGTGATGAAGAACTGAGACTTGTTTGTGTCCGGTCCGGCGTTGGCACAGGCGACGACACCACGGCGATCGAACTTGAGCGTGGATCTGATCTCATCAGCGAAGGGCTTTCCCCAGATAGATTGTCCACCTTTACCTGTTCCGGTGGGATCGCCAGTCTGGATCATGAATGCCTTGATGTTGCGGTGCCATTTAACATCGTTGTAGGTGCCTGCTGCACAGTGGCCAAGGAAGTTTTCAGCTGCGCGGGGGGTCGCATCGCAGAACACCTCGATCTAAAAACAATCAAGATTTGGAGGAAGGAATACGGATCTCAGTACGAAGCTTGGGGGGCCTGCTTGGACGAAAAGGAGAAATGTGGTGGGACGGACACCTACCTTGATATCGCCGAGGGTGGTGTGAAGGGTGACCGACATGGTTGCGCACGATGAAGCTCTCTCGGCCTAGATTTTCCTAGGCTGTGGTTTGGAGATGGAGAGCGCAGACGTATGCATGCGCGCGAAGCGAAGAAGCTGGGCAATGAGCAGTTTGCGACAGAATGATGGAGAGCAAGGTGTGGAGTGCTTGGATACTTTGAAAGTTGGAAGAAAGCAAACGGAAGTGTTGATTCTCGAATTGTGAATATTTCCGACTTCCGCAACTTTTGCTCTCCACTTTTTGTGAGTCGTGTGGCGCCAAAAAAAGCAGCAGCAGAAAGGCAGCGCATGCTTATTCCGGATAAGCTTGCCGCCAAGGCTTGGCTGACACGCACGGACACAACACAGCTTTACGCATCACCTCTCCCTCTCCCTCTCTCTCCCTCTCTCTCTCCCTCTCTCTCTCCCTCTCTCTCTCCCTCTCTCTCTCCCTCTCTCTCTCCCTCTCGCTCCGTCCATCACCTTATCCCATTACCGCTCCTTGATTGGCTCCCATACTTGAGCGTTTGATCAAGACGGCGGTCATGTCGCGTAACAACAATGTAGATATCGATCCGCTACCGGATGAGCCCCCGCCTCCGTACGAAGCGCTGAGTCCAGCAGCCAACGGGACCAGTACGACTGCGAATCCCGCATCTGGTACAGCTGCCTCCTCCACAGCTCTGGTGACAAGCGATCCTTCAATTTCAAATACGAGCACGAGTACGAGTGCAGCCGTAAATGAGTCACGCAACCCGTTCCTCGCACCGGAAGAGCACAGGACGGGTACAGCAGCGGCCACTGCAACTACGGCGACAAGCTCGCCGAATCCATCTTCGAGCACCAATCCGTTCTCAAGTGGAATAACTCCTCAGCATACTGGCGCTCCAACAATAGTGGCAGCAGCTACAGCACCGGCGACTCAAGCGCCTTCGCTGCCTCCACGCAGCTATGCCGCTCAAAGCCCTACCCCCTCCCATCCAGAGCCTAGCCGGCCCAGTATAGACTCGCGTCATTCGCGGCACTCTTCTGTCACTTCCCCAGTATCTCCGGCTCCAGTTTCACCATCTACTTACGCTCCACCTCCCGGCCCTGCTCCGTCATCCAGCCTGTCTCCCTCATCTTCAAGCAGACCAAGTCTGAGGCCAAACGAGGCCTACCGACCGACTACAGTTCCTACCCCCGGCCAGCCTTTGCTGCGCAAGGGAAAGTTGCTGGTCTATCCACGTGAATGGCGTGGGTGTCCCAAATGCCACGATACAGGGTACAAGCACGGAGACCCGAACAATCCGCACAAGAGCTGTTGGGACAAGTATGGAAAGACTTACACATCTGCTATGAGTTACTCGATTGGGCTGAATGGTGCAACCAACCACTTTCAGAAACCCCTACCAGAGCTCGGTGGACCTCCACAAGGTGTGGCTGGAGGAGGCAGGCCAAGTCATGGATACGCGCTGGGTGGATATCCTGGAGCAGGTGCGGGTGGATATGCAAATCCTCTACAGCCTCAAGGTTATGGAGGCTACCGACCACCCGTCCATGCACCACCACCAGTTCACGCACCTCCATCAAGCCTGCCACCTCGAACACCGACCTCGCCCAACGTGGACGCGGAAACAGAAGGATCCCGCATGTCTGACGTCCCACCCAACTACCAAGACGCGAGCAACGTCACATCGGACGAGCGTCTCCCTTCCCAATACGTGCCTCCGCCCCAACCACCCCCTGGCCATGGCCCGCCTCCACAACCACAACCACCTCGACCCCAACCTGGCCCCTACGGCGGGTACGGCTACCCACCTCCACCTCAGGGAGGATTCGTTGGCGGCTTCGGCCCCAATCCAGGCGGACCAAATCCTTACATCTCCGTGGGACCAGTCCAACAGTGGTATGGTGCTCGCCCTCCTCCGCCCGGAGCGCTCGTGGTCATGCCAGGGGACCCAAGGATAGGTGGCAGACTGTGCTTCGAATGCGGAGGATCAGGCATGAAAGAGAGCTTCTGGTTCGGCGACGAAACGTGTTACCGTTGCAGAGGATCCGGCCGCATCTTCTGACGCCAATCTATACCCACACACATACCCAGATGAAATAAAGAAGATCGCGATGTGGAATTGAGACCAAACGAAGCTACTTGGTTACAGTCTGAAGATGCAAATGCGAAAGAAAAAGTGTGGGAAAATGGGCAGAGCGGACATATTGTGATGCATGCAAAGATGGAATCGTGACAACGGGAAACCTGATCGAGACAAACCTAGACGTGGGACCAAAGAAAGAGATGGACAGTATATATGTAGATGAAAGGGGCCCAAAGCTTGTGTGCTGGTGATGATGAACCGGTGCATCACCTGGATGCGAAAAGAGAGTGTGGATCGCCTAAGCACCCCGGAAGCTTAACTTAGACTGAGCGTACGAGACCGTTAACTCCGGGCATGGACGGCTGGGAAGCCGTAATCACCCGCACTGCTGGATTCATATGCAGGCGAGGGTGCCACCAGTCCGCCACTGGGCGAGTGCGGAACACCAAAGCGACCCAACGACTCGACCGAGTTGAGGAAAGTGAGCTGTTGCGCAGTGGGACCTCGCTTCGGGTACGAGTACTGCGAGCGGACGAGTGTCCAGCTGAGCGGTTCTGAGATGTTGCGCCCGGCAAGACTTGGACGAGCAGCGTTTGATTGCGCCCGGTTTCTGCGCAGAAAGGTTCCTGAGCTGGACGTAGGAGGGGCTGAGGGGACAGTGGGAGAAAGAGGCGTGGACAAGTGACGTGACATGGCGGTGCCGTTTGTGAAGGAGGGTGGTGTGATGGGTTGAGATGCAAAGGTAGCGAGCGGGTCGTGGATTTCGTAGCGAGGAGATGGCTCTGCGAAGGATGTCTGGAAAGCGGACAATATGCTATGCTCGGGCGGGGTCTGTGGCCACGTTGCGGCCGGGGCAGAAGGTTCCTCGTCATCGTCATCATCATCCGTGTACTCGTCATTGAACTCGGGCGATTCTTGATGTTGGATCTGCTGTTCTAGCTCCACAGCAGCAGAAACTGCTTGATCTCGCTGCAGAGCTGCTAGTACGTGCGCTTCCTCCTGCGCCTTGAAGAGAACCATCTCATCGTCCCCTACTTGATCCGTGTAAGCAGGGACAGGCCAGAAAGTGTGTTGATCATCTGCTTGATCCCAACCCTGGCCTCTTCTAGCGCGGAGCTCTGCGCGGTAGGCGAGACCGGGTGGCTCGAGATAGTAGGCGCGAATGGGGAGCGCGAAGAAGTTGACGATGGAGCGCCACTTGCGCTTGAGTGGATTGCGGCGTCTGTCGATCTCGGGCTGCGAAGGCAGGCGGAGGGACGGGTGAGATGGCGGCTGTGTAGTTTCAGCATTTGTTGCCGAGTATGATGAGCTTTGGATTGTAGCGGAGGGACGACTGGCAGTCAAGACGGCGTCCAGCGCCAGTTGAGGCGCAGATACCACTGCAGCCATGTGTGAAAGTGGAGAGGTGTCGTTGGGAGTGGACTTGACGGAGGGACGGGAGAGACGGAGGGGCTGATATGGACGAATGTGGGGATATCACTTCATCGAGAGTGGGGAGCGTAGCGGAAGATGCTTTTGAGTCGAGACTTGAAAAGCCATCGACGAGCAAAGCTTGTTTTTCGGGGGGGGGGAAGCACTGCTCTATGCGATGCGATGAGACGTATCTGTGTCAAAGTTGATCGAGGTGTTGAAGAGAATGGTAGACGGTAGCAGATGAGATGTGCGCGCGGCTCGGATGTCGATGGCGAACAGGTAGGATCCAGGCTGCGGAGGGTGGTTCAGGTGGTGAGGCTGCAGGAGCGAGTTCGAATGTGTTTGGATGAGGAGGCAAGGGGAAGAGGGCTGGAGTGGGCCAGCGAATTTGGAAGAACGCAGAGAGACTGGTACAGAGCCGCACGCAAGGGCTGCGAAAGCCAAGCTGTTCTAGGCTGTGTCGGAGAACACAGGGTCCAGCCGGACACCGCTGCGTTGCATGGTCCTTCTCTCGTCTTGAACAGCAAACCCACTTGGCCGCGCGATAAGCCTTTTTTTATCCGCTTCACCCATCCTGCACATTTGTCCAACACTAGGCTCGTCCTTCAGGGGCTCGCTCCCATTAGTCCGGCTGGGCCTTTTGTACCAAGCCCACACGTGCCTGGCCTGACCTGAAACAGCCTCGACTGCCCTCTTTGTGCCCTACAGGTGAATCAAGCCGGCGAGCGGTAACATCTTGGCTGTTTCTGTTTGCTGTGCAGTGCAACAGGTGCGGGGAACCGGAAGCTGGGCTGCAACTGGAACAGCCACTTTGTTTCGTGCGCGGATCTTGTCCAATTAAACAAAATAATAAATAAAATAATTAAAGGAAATTTAAGCTACAGCGCCCACTTGGGCAATTTCTCCGTAAAATCACTTTTCCAACATCGGGGTGAACGGCCTCCCAGAGCCCGATCCCGATCGAAACCAACGCGTAGCAAACGTGGTTGATTCTGGCGCGCGTTCCTGGATTGCCACTTGACGTTTGAGGCTCCGACCGACCGACATCTTGATTGATACAGAGCCACAACGAGGCAGCTGAGGGAGTGAAACGCGCTCTCGTCATGGTCCTACAGAGTATGGATGTCGAACAAGTCGTACGAAGCTCGAGGCTGTGCCCAGACGCATTCGTGATTGAGTTCGCAGCTCTCTGAGCCCAAGCAAGCGTGCGACTTCGGCGCTAAAACCTGGGCATTTGGTGCCTGTCACGTTAAGCGAGCCCTTTCGCGAACGAACGTGCCCACCTTCTACAGAGGACTACAAATATGGCAGCCTGGCACTTCTGAACCTCGCTCACCCTCTTTCCATTGCTTCATTACGGGCGCAAAGATGCCGCAACGTGCTCGCCGTTGCAGAGGCGTATTTGCCGCTTTCCGCCGGCCTTCCTCCTGCCGCACACGTGTTGAAAGCCAACCTTCCATTTTGCCCCGTACTTAGAAGCGTGGTCATGCAATGTCAAGTTTTGCTTCCCCTTCATCTGCACCGCCGTTACAAAGCTGCAATCGCTCATTCGCTCTAGTGATTTCTCCGATGACAGGATCCCTGACCAGGCTTCAAGTGCCGTTTGCGAGCCGCCGAGCTGCGTTTTGTACACGCAATTTGGTGCGTTGCACGTCTCTTTCCGCCGCATGAATGGAGTTCAACCGACGTATCTGCGCTTCCTTGTAGGTCTTTTGATATGGTCCATAGGAGCAGCGCCCTTCTTCTAAACCTGGTCGGGCTTTGACCAGCGGCTTCATCAGGTAGGCATGAAAGCGTCTTGCGGCGAAAACTTATAAACACATCTCCACCTTGAGTATCATTGTGGTTCATCAACCAACCCACCCCTACCCTTCTCAGTAGTCGCGATGAACCGTCTTACTGTCGCCAGCTTGCTCGCGCTCATGGCTGCCTCTTCGGCTTCTGCCTACCAGTACCCCAACATTCCTGCCGACAAGTCTACACCTACCCAAACTCGTCTCTCCTTCCACTCGCTCAACGCTGTCTCTGTCGCCTGGAACACGTACGAGAAGCTTCCCCAATCTTGCGTTGCCTACGGCACCTCGCCCTCATCGCTGAGCCAACGAGCTTGCTCTTCCACCTCCGAAACCTACCCCACCTCTCGTACCTGGTTCAACAATGTTGTGTTGAGCGACCTTGCACCCAGCACGACTTATTACTACAAGATTGACTCGACAAATTCGACCACCAAGTCGTTCAAGAGCGCACACAAGCCTGGCGATGACTCGAGCTTTGTCGTCAACGCCGTCATTGACATGGGCGTGTACGGTGCCGATGGATACACCACCATCATGAAGCGTGACATCCCCTACATCCCGCCCAGTTTGACGCATTCGACCATCGAGCAGCTCGTCCAGAGTGCCGACCAGTACGATTTCGTCATTCACCCCGGTGACTTTGCGTATGCTGACGACTGGTTCTTGCGTCCACAGAACCTGTTGGAGGAGAGAGATGCGTATGCAGCAATCACCGAGCTCTTCTTCGATCAACTGAGCTACGTCTCATCGATCAAACCGTACATGGCTGGACCGGGCAACCACGAAGCAGCGTGTGAAGAGGTCAGCTACCACCAGGGTGCTTGTCCCCAAGGCCAGTACAACTTCACTGACTACCGCGTACGATTCGGTCCCAACATGCCCACCACATTCACATCGCAAAGTGCCGACGCGGCGTCAAAGGCGAATGCCACCGCAGCGCAGAGCTTGGCACTCCCACCGTTCTGGTACTCGTTTGATTATGGAATGGTACATTTCGTGTCGATCGACACAGAGACGGATTTCCCCTCAGCACCGGATACGGCAAAGCTCGGCGCGGGCCCCTACGGACGTGCCAACCAACAGCTTGAGTTCTTGAAAGCCGATCTCGCCTCTGTCGACCGCAAAGTGACTCCCTGGGTGGTTGCCATGGGTCATCGACCCTGGTACAGCACTGGAGGCAGCGACAACATCTGCAGCGAGTGTCAAACTGCGTTTGAGGATCTCTTCTACCAGTACGGTGTTGATCTCTTCGTCGCCGGACACGTGCACAACCTCCAGCGCCAACAGCCTACTTACCAAGGAAACGTCGACCCTGCCGGACTCAACAATCCCAAGGCACCGTGGTACATCATTGCTGGAGCAGCGGGTAACATCGAGGGCTTGTCGAGCGCAGGCAATAAGCCCGCCTACAACGCCTTCGTAGACGACAGCCACAACGGATACGCACGACTCACCTTCGCAGACAAGAACCACCTCAAGGTAGACATGATCCACTCGACCAACGGTGAAGTACTCGACTCGGCTACGCTGTACAAGAAGCACGACGACCAGTTTGTGCGTCAACCCGTCTCTGCTCCTGCTGCTTCTGCCCAGAAGACTTCGCTGCTGGGCTGGTTGTTCGGCGGCCAGTTCAAGCGTGACATCTGAAAATAATGCCCCTCCCCTCCTGCCTTGACCATGTAATAGATTTGAAACTCATCAGAAACGCTGTCTGTGTGGAAACATTCTGTGCTGATTGCTGAGTGAAACATGCTGTGTTGGTACAAGTACAGATGAAGCGAGGCTGAGTGTCATGTTTCGAGCTTGAGGCTATACGTCGTCGAAGATCGATCCACCACGATGCAAGTTATCGAGCTGCGTTATTGATGTGGAAGCCTGTATGGCACGAGGAGTTTTCATATGTACCAAAGGATGACAAGTCGCCGTCAGCAGCAGATACGTTTGTTTCGGCAGTCGGTGAACGAGACTTACGAGATGGATATGTGCTTCGATTTGAGCCAGCTTGTCTATCGCACGATCACGTTTTCTGTAAATCAACACATCGCATCTGAATCAGTTCTTGTTCCGTTCAACTTGACGTGGATGCCAAAGCCAAGGCAAAAGAGCGGCGCTTACGTTTCGAGGAGAGTCAGCTTTTTAGTGATGAAAGCCCTCGCTTCCCTGTTTGTCAACTGTGCGTAAAAGTTGGCAAGACCCAGCGAGATGATCGGATTTTCGTCTTTCAGTCTAGCGTAGTATATTCAGAACCGGTCAGAGAGGACAATTTACGGTAAGTACATGGCCTTCCCCTAGCGGTAGTAAGACGTGGGATGGGAACCCACAGTTGGGTCTGCGCAGCAACACCGCTACCAATATCCGCCAAAAGGGTCGCATTCTTCGATCCAGCAGTGGAGTCATTCATTCTATCATCTTTGGTGTCCAAGGAGCGAAGTGCCTCGCGTAGCTTCTTGTACTCGTCGATCTGCGCGACAAGGCTCTGATGGTCGCGATTTGCACGGTCGAGGTCTGGCAGGAGACGAGTGGTAAGGAATTGGCGGGATTTGGCAAGGGCATCGGCAGTCTCAGCCTTTGTCGCTTCGTCGATCTGGGAATCCTGTTGGAAGCGATCCATCGTGAACAAGGCACTTGTTGCGGTGGAAGAGAAGAGGTCGTGGTGAGAGATCGAGACGATTTTGCGACCCTTTTTTGGGCTCCGATTTCGGCAAAGCAAAAAGGCGAGTCCGGAACGTAAAATCAGGTGGAGGAAGCGGCTTTGCTCGACAGCGGCTGCTGATCTTCCAAGCATGGCTGCTCTTGACTCACCACCATCTCATCCTTCCGTACCATCTGTTGGTCGACAAGAGTGTCCAGAGAGAGATCTTCGGCACACTCTAAGCCTTGCACGATCGCTCACAGACTACCATCATGCCGCCACTTGGACACCCATTACGGGCGAGAGCAATCGGACTTTATAAAGAGGTATGTCACAGGATCCGCTTTTTTTTCGTTGCTGCACCAGCAACTCTCGACCCGTCGCGAAGATCGAATCAAGAAGTGAGGCTGACCTTGAATTTCTATGTTTCGCAGCTCCACCGACTAGGAAGGGAGTACCCAGATCCCAACTATAACTTCCTCGGCAAGCTCCGGAGCATGTTTGCCAGGAATGCACATCTCACCGACGAAAAGGAGATCAAGGCGAAGCTTGATCTTGCTGAATTTATCAAGAAAGGTGAGTTCGGCACAAGAATCATTTTCCTCAAGAGTAGGTAGTTGCTGACGCCGCTTGCCTGTTTGTCAACACTGTGGTTGGCAGAAACGGAGACGTTGTACTCGCTCAAGAAGTATCGCACGATGCGTCGACGCTATGTTCAAGACTGACTCAAAGGAAACGTGGTACGACGCTGTGCGCTTGTCATTTGTATTTGTATCTCTGAATCTGCATTTCTCCCGAGCCGCATGTGTGTGTGATGTTGGTGATGCTTGACACAGCCGAAGGCAGGACGACGCTGGCGCGGGGTGACTGGAGCATTCGAGACGACTTTCACACAGAGCAACAGCGCAACGCAGTGTGCTACAAAAATGTCAAGCAATGCCAAGGTTCAATCGGTACAGTGAAATCATCAGGTCGCTAGTTTTACAGGCGGGGCTGGAACTGGATACTCTGACCACCGTCAACAACGATGCCAGTACCGGTGCAGTGAGCGCCGGCGCGCGACGCAAAAAACATGGCGACACCACCGATGTCCTCTGGTGTGCCGACACGACCGGTGGGCTGGATGCCTTCCAGCAGGTCGCGGTTCTCCTCCAGACCGTAGGCGGTCATGCGCGAGGGGAAGACACCTGGGCAGATGGCGTTGACCATGATGAACTTATCTGCGAGCGAGTTGGCCAACACCTTGGTGAGGTGGAGCGACGCAGCCTTGGATGGTTGGTCTGTACAACACAAAAGCATGGTCGGAATAATAGTAGCAGGTCAGCACGACTAGCGCCGAGAAGGGAAAAGAACAAGATGTGGGCGGAACGCGGGGCAACTTACAAGAGTAGGTACCGTTTCCGGGAGCAGAGAGACCGCCTTCGGCGAGAGGGACGATGGCAGCAGTGGAAGCAATGTTGAGCACGGTGGCATGTTCGGTGTTACTCTTCCCGTTCTCGAGCAGCGGGAGGAGCGCCACAGTGAGGTAGAACTGGCTCTTGACGTTGAGGTCAAACACCTTGTCCCAACCCTTCTGCTCAGGAAAGTCGACCATGGGCGCACCCCAAGTGAGGCCCGAGTTGTTGACAAGGATGTCGAGCCTCGACTCAGCCTTCTTGATCTGCTCGGCAAGCGCATCGCAACCAGCCTTGCTACCGACATCTGCCTGGAGGGCGATGCAGAGGCCCATTTTGCCTTCGGGGTCGTTGGGGGCGAGTTTGCTCAACTGCACAGCAACCTTCTGGAGGTCAGAGATCTTTCGGCTGGCGATGTAGACCTTGGCACCATTGCGAATGTAGGTGGCAGCGATCATCTTGCCGATACCGGTACCACCACCGGTGACGAGGGCGATCTTGCCGTCGAGCGAGAAAAGGCGGCTGGCGCCGAGCTCGGGCATCACTTCAGGGGCTGCGTCCTTAGGCATGGTCGTGTATTTCTTCGTTGAGCGCGAACACAAGCGAGATGGATGAAGATGGAAAGATAGAGACGGGAAGGTCAAGAATGTCGGTAGAATGGGTCAGCGGCGTGGTGACGCATTGAAAGCCGGAGGCATGGGTGTAGTGCTGTACAGCAGCGTGCAACACTCACAACTATGCTGTTGGACCCCGCGTAGCACCAACGCCGTCAAAGTGCAAGTTCGGTCTGCATCATGGTTGAGTAGCCGGTGGACACCGGCAACAGAAACAAGTTAGCGACAGCCAAATTTGCAAATTCATACTCACAGTGTCAATGCTACTGTACTGTAGGATCCTCCCAGCTTAACAGCGTTTTCGAAAATCCTCAAAGCGATTCCCACACGTTTTCGGGCGAGATCGTCTGGATTTCTACGCTGCACGGTCCAACTCTACTCCACACTGCTCGTGGTGAGCGGTGCCTGAATTGGATGGGAGCATGACACGTACAGTACTGTACTGCACAGTACACACACCTCCTCGCTTCGACACAAGTTGACCGAATTGCTGTAATTGCTGTGACCCGATCAGAAGCTGACTGCCGTCTGCTGGTTTGTCGCGTGGATGCAAACGTAGACCAGCTTAATCACTCTTCTACATCATCATCTTTTCGCCATCCTCTTGCCTTGCTATCACCACTGCCCCTCGCTTGCCTCTCTGTATTTGGGGAAAAATGTCCAACATCCCGATCGCCGACGATCTGGCCAAGGCGTTCCAGGAAGCAGACCAGTCGGTTCGCGCCATCCTCGTTCAAAACGATGGTGGATACCTCAAGCTCGTCCAATTAGCTCCTCCCTCCGACTCGGAGGTGAGCGACAAGGATGACTTCCTGCCGATCCTTAGCAAACTCTTTACCAATGATCCTCAGCGCAGTGGATATGCGCTGTATCGTTTGGATAGCCAGTCGGCTTCGGGCGATTGGGAATGGCTCTGCTGCTCGTACCAGCCGGATGGCGCAAAGATCAAGGAAAAGATGCAGTATGCCATCACGCGATCCTCGCTCATGGCTGGTCTTACCGAGCGTAACTTTTTGGACACCATCTTTGGTGCTTCTCCCAACGACTTTCTCTGGCCGACCAAGCTGCGAAACAGCCGAAAGCACGATTACCAGAATCCTCAGCTCAAGACGGCGGGTCTCGTTGCGTCCGAGGCAGCAGGCACCGGGGTTGGAGGCGCACGAAGGAACTTTGGCTCGGTCGGCAAGGCAAACACCTTGCGATCGACTGAAGAGCCAGTGACTGCGAGTTCAAGCGGCGCTTCCAACGTTGAGGTCGCCTCTGGAGTGGCAGGTGTGAGCAGTCCAGGTAGTGCAACACCCGAGCGTCCCCAACCGGTACCTGAAACGGAACAGCCCACTGTCGCCTCCCTTCCTACACCAAAGCGTTACAACTCTCACGAATTCACTCAGGCTTTCAAGAGCCCTTCGCCGCCTGCTTCCGAAGAATTCCAAGAAGAAGCCAAATCTTCCTCCGTATCGGAAAATGCTGGGCAGTTCGCCTCTGAGACAAAGGCACCCGAGGCGGCTACCACACCAACCGTGGCCGCAGGGCACAAAGTCAATCTCTCGCAGCCAACAGTGCCGTCCGATTCGACTCTCACTGCAGCTGCTGGCCATAGATTAACCACCGACTTGAACAAGTCAAGGTCGGAAGAGAAAATGGCTGAGCAAGGGTTGGCTGCAATCAAGGCACCACAAGAGCCATGTACCCCCTCAGCTCCGTCTTCGGCTCCACTGTCACAGCCTACATTGCCAACATCCCTGGATCAGGCGAGTCTCAAAGAGACAGTACCGGAGAAACCTCGGCAGAAGAGCTCCATCTCGATCGGATCTGGGACTGGACCATCCATGAATGGTCTTACACAGCGCGAGGAAGAGTTGGCGGAATTGCGCCGACTGCAGGCGACAGAGCGTTCTGGAAATGGCAGCCGGAGCGGCAGCGGTGCAGGGAATGGCGCAGGTGGCCCAGATCTTGGTTTCAAGTGGGGCGACGGAGTACAAGAGGCCATTCAGGGGCTTGCGTCCACCGCTTCGGGCACTTCGGAGTGGAACTTGGTGGTGCTGGCAATCGACCTGCGCAGCGAATCGGTCGAGTTGGAATGCCCGCCTAGGTTTGTGCCCCCTGCCGATCTGCCCTCTGCACTCAGCACGAATGACCCTCGCATTGCTTTCTACTGACTAGACAATGTAGCGATGCAAGCATCGGGCGAGAGTGTTGTAGCCATGCTCTACTGCTGTCCGGCCTCGAGCGGCGTCAAAGCGCGCATGATCTATTCGAGCAACGTTCTCATCATCCTCAATCACGTCAAGAGCTTCTCAGGCATGCGTGTCGTCAAAAAGGTAAGTTTCCCCTTACGGATTCCTTACTCTGTGCGTTTCCCACTCTGTGCGAGAACGGTCTGATGCTGACTTTGGCTTCCTTTCTTTGGTGAATGTGCGGGCATGTAGCTCGAGGCTTCGGACAGGGACGATTTGACGCACGCCTACGTTTCGAGCGAGATCGAAGAAGTGCTGGCTCAGGAGAGGCACAAGTTCGCCGGCACTGGAATCCAAGGTGAAGCGCCGCAGACAATTACCAAGGCCGAACCGGCGGGTTTCTCGAGACCTCGCAAGGCGGGTGCTTCGAGTCGACACTGAATTCATTGGACTGACTGTCCTGTATCTTAGAGTAGCTGAGCTCATCCTAGCGAAAGGGACGAAATCTTCAATTCATACAATACATTGTGGGATGGGCTATGACATGTTGTGATATGTCAGAGTGCTTGACGGTGGGTGGGATGGCGTGTGAGAGAAAGACCCTGCGGCAAGGATCAAGCTTGAAAGCCAGCCAAGGCAGGATTGCGGAAGAGGGAGCCTGGATTTTTAATGACACCTGCACAGATACGCTACTGGTGCTGCAACCAAATGCATGTTGGATTTACAAGAGGTGGGGGAGAAGCTCATTCACAACACACGTTTTCGACCCTTTGCAGATTCCGCCACTATTTTGCTGCATCTTCATCTCCTAACCAACCAATACCTTCTACCTCACACCTAGCTTGATCATCCACGCGACACCCAGTGTGGGTTGTGATAGCATCATGCCGCATCCACACCATCGCCACCGAACGATGCGCTTGCGCAAGTATCGGCGTACCACCCCTGGCACACTCACAACAACAAGTGCCGAAGACCCCACCTCGGTCCCACTCCAGCCGATTCGACCTCGACAGGGCTCAGCTTCAGACTCGGACTCGTCGACACACAAGCAGCCCGACACCGCTCCCAACGCAGCCGAACTGTCTTCTGGCGCGTCTTTCCACCCCGAAGCGATTTTGGAAGAGCGCCGTCGTCAGGCTGAGAACGCAAAGAAGCTTGCCAAAGCACAGCTCTTCCTCAATTCAGAGATTAAGCATGCTCCGGTCGATGCCAACTCTCTTCAACCTACCAATCCCAGCATCCCGACGAATTTGGGCAGTGTGACCAGCGAGTCCGGATCGTACCTTGCCAGGCTTTCGGCTCAGGCAGAGGCAAGTGCTGCGAAGCGCAGCAAGGCAGGCAGAGAAGACGAAGATGAGGATGGCGACCACTCGATCTATGAAAGCCATCACCATCGTGTGCGGCCTTGCGCACACGGGATTGTTAGACGGATGGCGGAGAAGCACCACCTCAAAGTGGAGAAGAGGGAGAAGAGGAGACGTATGGAACGCCTCCGTCGGATTGCTGCGCTCGACCCACTCAAGGAGGGCGAACGCGAGCGTGGGCAAGCAAAGGAAACAACGTTTATGGCTCTGATCAGAAAGTACGGCCCAATGGCACAGGAAGAGGCGCGCAACGCAAACAATTCTGATGCTTCCGCCACAAGAGATGATATCGAGGAAACCATCGACTCGACCCCAAGCTCCGAAACAACATCGGTCGACGAGCACAGCGCGTATCTGGTTGACACGCTCGACGTTGTCGACCCTGGTGTCTCGGCCGCTGGCCATCTCTCCAACATTGGCAATTCGCTCATCTTTCCAAGCATCCCCAATCTTTACGATCGCCGGCCAGTAATCGACCTCCCCGCACAAGAAGTCAATCCGGACGCCACCACGACGGAGGCGACGCTCCAGCTCGAGGAAGGGCGCCGCCTTCCCGTCGCTGCGACCAAACAAGACCAAGACGACCTGCACCTGGATGCGTATGTACATGAGCTGCTGACCAAAAAGCAAAAGTTCAAGCGTGCCATGCAGGGTATCTGGGCGTTCCTCAAGACACCGATCGGTGTGATTGCGGGCATTTATGGATTCCTGGTCGTGTTTGGTGGTGCAGCGCTGGTGCTGTTCTTGGTCGGGGCGATCGATGGAGGAAAGAACAAAGATTTCTGGGTGGAAGTGTTCAGTCAGTTTGAAAACGGACTGTTTACAATCACGGGTGTCGGGCTCATCCCCTGGCGAGTTCGGGACACATGGAGGATGGCGTGGATTGCGCACTACCAGCATCTGACGTGGAGGCTTCGGAAGAAGCAAGGATTGCCAAAGCTGGCGGACAAGAACGACATTCCTACGGTTGCTGAGAAGACTCACAAGAAGAAGGGATCTTCTACCAACGAAGAAGCCAGCGACTCGTCGGATGAAGAAGACGTCAACGCCGAACCCGAGCTGTTGGTGGATGCAGTCTTGTCGCCTCACCAAGCGCAACACATGCATGCACTCCAATCAGCGTTTGCCGAATCGCAATCATGGTACCGCTCGCACGAAACTTTCACGCACCACGCGTTTTCGATCAGCACGGCGCTGTGGATCACCATCTTTAACGATCTCAACTCGGTGTTTCAGTGTCTGTTGTGCGGGTACATGTGGGGATACGCGACGCACTACCACGATCGACCTGCCTGGAGTACGGGAACGTTTATGCCGTGCTCGTTTTTGGCGGGTATCGCGGTAGCAGTGTTGATCTGGAAAGGAGGAGAGAAGAGCAAGAAGAAGAGAGAGGTGGAGGAGAAGCTTCTGGCTGCATTTGCCAAGGACGTGGATGTACAGGTGGAAAGGATGCGCAGGGAGAACCAAGAGCGGGGAAAGAGTGCTGGTGGTGCTGCGACTGTGAACGACGCTACCACATCTCAGACGCAGCAGAAAGGGGTGGAGGGCAAAAGGTTCGATTTGGACCAGTTAGCAACGCAAATCGCCGAGAAGAATTCCTAGACCGTGCGGTATCGAATGGAAGCTCGAGGCAATGGGTTGCATTGATATGGTCGTTCAGTGCACTGTATGCACAGTACAGTCTTAGATTGGCTTGAAAGGTAGAAAGCGTATCTGTATCGTCGACTCGAGTGTGGATGTGATTGACGCTTTGATGCATGCGGGCAGATCTATGTTTGGGACCACGCGGCATGTGCTGAGGCCGAACAGCGGCTTCTGAAGTGCATTTTTTGAGATGTTGAAAAGCACGGTTTGTTTCGGCGCCTGAAATTGCGACGCAGCTTGTGCACGAGTGACGATGGTGTCCATGCATCGTGTTGGCTCTCCATCGAACCGTAGGTCTGGATACAAGAAGTGGTCGGACGACTGTGCGACCCGGTTACTATCTCACTAAGGAAGGCGAGGAATGGAAGGAGGTGGGAAAGTGAGCTGATCTCCGGGAGGGTACGCACAAAGGCGGAAGAAGCATGCATGCAGTATTTAATCTAGCTGCACGTCTTCGAACGAAACAAAAACAAGTTCGACAGCTCGAAACCTGACTGACAACCCCTGAAGATTTCGCATGTGTGCAGATGGTGCATGCATGCACACACACACGTACCAACACGCACCAACATACTCACGCGAGGGTACAACACAT
Source organism: Ustilago esculenta (assembly GCA_020827535.1). Classification (NCBI taxonomy): domain Eukaryota; kingdom Fungi; phylum Basidiomycota; class Ustilaginomycetes; order Ustilaginales; family Ustilaginaceae; genus Ustilago; species Ustilago esculenta. The sequence continues at coordinate 306,674 of JAAKGJ010000003.1, forward strand.
CCAGCCCCTGTTCTCGCCTCACCTTGTATGGCCCACGCTTGGTCCCCTTTCGCGCTTCACCATCCCTTCTTCCTGAGCACCTCTCCTAACCTCCGCATCCCTGCTGGATACCCTCTCAATTCGATACCCCTAACTTTTGCTCTCCTTTTACGCCGCTTCTAGCATAACGACCAACACCTTTTTCACGACAGTTCACGACAGTTCACAACCACCAGCAACAGTACAACCAACCTACCCATATCGCGACACCCCCGCCTTCCGACATGAAGATCTAATCCTCTGATTACAACGCCTCTCCCAGTCTCATCCCCAAATTCGATACGCCCCCCATTCGTATCACCATCAGCCAGAACAACCGAAGGGCAGCACATCGTCAGATCATGGGCAACATCACCTCTCGCCAGGCCACCAACCTTATCGACGGCTTTGTTCTTCGGCTTGCGCGTACCATCGATTCGGTGATCCGAACCTTCCACCGAAAACTTTCCGCCATCTCGTCCTTTTTCTTCTCGCGCGTGTTTGGATACGATGTCGTCTTTGTCGACGACTCTTCTCCATGTCCTGTGGTTAGTTCGCGGGGCGAGCCGCTGATGTGTCAGGCGAACGTGTGCTTTGTTCCTGCGAGCCGCATACAGCAGAGACAGTTGGAGAAGAAACGACGTAGCGAAAGGAGGAAGAGGGCAGAGGCTGCCGCGTTGGGAGAAGCCTTGTTGAGGAAGCACAATCAACAGGAGGGGTATGCCCAGATGCCCAGTGTGCCAAACAGTCCCACCGTGGAGAAGGACAGGGAGAGGGAGAGGGTAATGCAGAGTCTAGGACCTGTGGCGAAAGCGCCAGCCGCAAGACCAGTCGAAGAGAGGGAGACTGTCGCGGAGAGGGAGAGAGGAACGTTGTGGTTCATGGGCAACATTCAACCGCGCAACCAAGCCACACCCGCTCGGACAGTGCTTTCCGAGGCAGAGGATTCGAGTCCCCAAACTTCACCCGTAGGAGGGGTGGGAGAAAAATCAATCTATGGAGAAGTGCTCCAACGCATGCACGACCAGCGTGCTACAGCCGCTGCAACCATCGTCATCAAACAGGGCATCCAACCGCGCAAGTCGTCCAAACCGCCGCTTGCGCACGCTTCGGCCCTCAACAACATCGATCCTGTGGTGGAAAAAGACAAGACATCGGCTGAGGCGGGGTTTTATACGGGACACTTGGCTACAAAGAAGGACGGGCTTGCTAGACCGTTGCATGCGCCAACCGCGGTTCGGCTGCCTCCCGGAGCACTCTCACTCGGTGCTTCTCCGTGGGAGCCTTCGTTTCGTCATCCTTTCTCGCCCGAACACGATCCTGTGCTAACAAGCAAAGCAAAACAGCAGCTGCGTCAGCAGTATAGACCAAAGCTTTTGCTGGACACACACCTCGAAGCTTCCCCTCTACCCCATGCTACTGCTGCGTTCATCACATCTCCGCAGAGCACCGAAGAAGCGGATGACAGCTACGACTCGACTGCGATCCTGGGTGTCGGAACGGGTATCTCTCGACCTCCATCCACAGCATCGAACCGGGCACGGACGCCGGGACTAGCGCGAAAATCGATCGACGCCATCTCACTACGCTCCATCGACTCATTGCCCGCCGACAGGCTGATTGATGTCAGGACATTGGCGACCAAAGCGGTGAAGGAAGAGAAGGGAAGGAAAGTGTGGAAGGACGAGGTGAATAAATTCGCCATGCAACGTTGTCTCCTTCAACAGCAAGGTGGTGATCTGGCGGCAAGAAGGTTCAGTGCAGCAACTCTGTGTGGAGGAGCGAGCGACAAAGCATTGACCCGTGTCCGGACCCAGGAAGCCGAACCATCCGGGTGGCCAGGCAACCAGGCAAGGAGAGGCTCGAGTCCAGGTTTCAACATGGGCATGGTCAGTGGCAGGTCGACGCCTGTGTTGAGGGCCGAATCCCCACTTCACACTGCAAGGCACTAGCCAACCCCACCCCACACCGAAATTGCATTCCGGATACCGCACTGCTCGCGCGTCGGTACTGGTCCCACGTCATGTTGTGCAATACGATCGATTAAAACAACAGCTCTAATGTGATGCGGAAGAATGCGTGCGAACGAAAACTAGTGCTACAGTGCTACGAGAGAATATCTACAAGTACGATTCATCCCACTCTCAAGCCCAGAGCAGAGCGAGAAAAGGTACAGCTACAGCGCTTGTCATTGTGGCCAGTCCCCAGCTGTTGGCCTTGTGTGCCGCGCTAGAGCTGGCGCTGTTGCTGCCGGTGTTGGTTGTGGTGCTTGTGCTGACCGTCGTGCTTTGCGTACCCGAGTTGAGACCGTTGGCGAGGCTAGCAAACCCAACTGCGGCACCGCCGTTGTTGGCGGTGGTGAAGACCGAGTAGACGTTCTTAAGGAATGCATCACCCACGATCCACTGCAGGTCGGTTTGGCTCGTCGAGCCGAGACCGAAGAACGCACCGAGACATTCCGAGCCTCTAGAGTCGAGCGAGCCAGCGATAAAGTCCGAATCAGGGATGGTGTACTGCTTGTTACCAAACGTCAGCGTGGCATGGATGGCGGAGCTGCAGGGGAAAGAGTAGTAGCCGTTACCCTGCGCGCGCGAGTTGGGGATCTGTGCGTAAAGTTCCTGGATCACCGAGTTGGGACCGCCGATCAAGGTTGTGCCAGTGTCTATGGCTGCACGGGTGAGACCTTGCAGGTCGACATTCGATCCTTTAGTGCCGGCAGCACCCAGACGCACCATCCAGTACAGCTCTTCAATGAGAGTGTTGTACGAGATGTCACCTTGGTAGAGACTGCTGTTGGTGCCACCTAGCGTGAAGGTTCCGCCGAGCTGCTGCTGGTTGGACGACTGGAGATTCGCGCGTTCGAGGTAGAACGCAAACGTGTTGATATTGGAAGCGACCCAGAGGGGGGGCTCGCCAGAAGCCGCGAGGCGCTGGAAACCCATGCCCATGATGCCCTGCATGGCTGAACTTGTCAGACCGCTTGATACCTGTTCTGCGACGGCAAAGTGCAGGTTCTGCACGGTGGTCCCAGCCAACGTGAACGTGTCCGTTGCTTCGAAGCCGGCGACCTCACCTGATCCGTACTGAATGTCGAACGGTGTGCTCTGGTTCTGGAACGTACTGCTGCCCGCAGGGTTGTAGTACTGTTCCGAGATCCACAGATCGGCAGAACCAGTGTCGAGCACTACATCGTAGCCCTTCGAAGGCGTACCGCCCTGGATGGTGGCGACCCAGGAGGAATCATACTGAACATTGGTGAGGGAGGCACTACCGGCGCGGCGGGTCTTGGGGGCAGTGTCCGAGGGCAAATGGTACTTGGACTGAAGGATGGCTTTTTGGTCATACGCCCAGTTTAGTAGATCGTTACCCGAACGTTTGGTAATGGGATCGCGTTTGCGGATAGGGATGTTGATCGGCGCGGCTCTCTTCTCGGTAGGAGTGGCAAGAGCGGTAGAGGCCGAGGCAATCAGCAAGCCCGAAGACACTAGTGTGGCACCAGGCACCTTCATCTTGACTCTAGCAACGAGAGATTCGCCTCGTTTTGGGGATGGGCGGGTGCTGAGAACTGGTGTATTTGTGCGTCTATGAAAGAAAGTAGCTGCTCAGCTCGAGAATGCGGTTTATGATAGTGATGCAATGGTGGGGGCCAGGGGAGGTTGAGAAGCTAGAGGGGAGCTAGTTATATGGGACGGAAGGATAGGCGCCACGGGCGTTGTGCTGTACAATCATGGTACCGGAAGACTCGACGCGTTTGGTGCTCTGATGTCAGCGTGAGGCTGAGCGGAGGGCTACCTCCGTGGCGGCGGTGGCAGAAGACCCTAGGAAACCTTTGTCGTAAAGGTGCAGATGCAGGTTCTAGCGGCGGGGCGCAAACAACAAGGGAGCGAACGGTAAATCCGCAAGGCACACTCGCCCCGGCATCTGGACACAGCACAGAATGGATTTGATAGAAGGCAGTGCTGTTCCAAAGTGTATGACGACTGCAGCAGAGCAGAAGCACACTCCCTCGCCTCTGGCACTGTGCCTGTGGCTGTGGCTGTTTGCTGAACGGACGCATGAATTTAGCTTGGTCAAGCACACGAACTCTCGAATTTCTCCGCTTGCTCGCCCTGCTCGCCCTGCTCGCCTTGCACACGGATGACCGGTAAAGCTGTCGCCACGGCCCCGCGCCAAGCGACTGTCAGCAATAAGCTGCCTTTCTCGTTCATCGTCATTCGTGACCAAGTGACCCCCGCCCCCAAAAGGTTTCGAAGTGAGCCATCAGGACGCTTACTGCCAAAGTAGTACCGCATAGACTTAGGGTTGACATGCAGCGCCAAGCTGGACTCGGACAATCCGGTGTTGTGTGACGCGAATTGCCCCGTCCACACGGTCATGCTCAGTGTGCTTGTGCTTGTGCTTGTACAAGGTTGCACGCCGCTGTGCAACAACGTCCCGATTAGCTTGCATCCATCACCTGTCTTCGGGGGAGAACCGAGCACCACACGGTCTGCCACACGGTCAGTGCCACACGGCCAGACCCTCTGCGTTGTCCAGTCACTCTCTCGGTTCAGCATTTCTTGAGGTTGCCCACATCGATCGGACAATGTGTGCGTATGCTCGAGGACCCTGGCTCCCTTGCACGTCAATTGTAAACGATTCTATCGGCAACGCCCGGCGGTATTCAACCAACTGTTCTGTACAGCACTGTGCAGCACAAAAGAGCAACTTTTCCAACGACCACGCAGTTCCGCATATCCGTGTGGCAATATGCAGCTGCACGGCATTTCGCAGCTTCACCACTTTATTGTCTCCGCACAGTGCAAATCTCGGCCGGCAAACATCGGTCGCCGCTTCAAACGGCGCAGACGTGCTGCCTCGGCGCTAGATGTCACATTCAAGTGTCGTGGGTTGGCCGAGGGGAATGCTGGCACACGAGTGACTCTGTGGGCGTTGGCTCCATTCATCATCTCCTTCGTCTGTGCTTGGGTCCACGCTTGCGACTTAGTGATGCTCGATTACAGACAACGCAAAGATCGCTGCGTTGTTCCTAGAGTTTCATTTCGGAAGAGTCAGGGAAAGCACATTTGCTATCCGCGTGAGCAGCCTGCATCCTTCAGCCACTACAGGACGCGTTGGCAGCCCCAACCCCACAACCCCACAGTAGCAGTGGGCTCAACCGCATCAACCTAGATAGCAACCTTGCGGATGAGGAACACATACACATGGTAGCCGATCTCGACTTTGCGCATTTGCCCGTTCCTCCGCGCCTCCAACACTCCCTGCTTTTTCACCTTTTCCTCCTCAAACCCTCCCACCACGTTGCCGTGCGCCTCCTGCTCGAGCATCCTCACATCCTCCATCTTGAGGCAGCTCCCCATGCGCTTCTTCCTGCATGTCGTCTCGAATACCGCCAGCGCCCTGCTCAGCGTCCGGTGCTCCGCGGTCACCGTGACAATGTACCCGCCGGTGCGCAGCACGCTGTACCACGATTCCAGAAAGAAATGGTAGAGTTTCGAGAGCGACTGGGAGGCTTTCTCCCGTTTGCCCCACGGAAGGTCGGTGATGATGGCGTCGATCGTACCGCGGCCCCCCACGAATGATTCTAGGGCGAGCCGGTCAGTGCCATCAACCCCACCAAGGTGAACTTGGACAGCTCCCGTGTCTGGGCTTAGACCAGCGAGAGCCGCGATCTTGCCCGCCCTTTCCACCGTTTCGTCATCCACGTCGCATCCGAACACTTCGCCTCTGAGTCCGCGAGATTCCATCATCGCTGCAGTTTCAAACACCAGCGAGCCGTGTCCACAGCACGGTTCCAGCACCCGCAGCGGTCCAAGCTCTTGGCCTGTCTGCACGCCGTTTTTGCTCTTTCGCTCTGTGGGTAGCGGCAGCGCAAGAGCAAGAGAGGCAGCGCGGTATTCAGCCATGGCTGTTCCTCCTACCAGCAAAGCGTTCCTCCCAACGGGTCTCCTGGTATGCTGGGTTGTGGGAGAAGTAAGCTTGAGCATAAATGCGATTTGACCCTCGCTCTTCAATGCCGGATCGTCCGAGTCGTTGAGCTCCTTCTCGAATTCATCCCCGATTCCGAAGCCGGGGAAGAATTTCAGTGTGATGTCCAACAGCGGCTTTTCCAGGTCCACTTTCCAGTTTGTCGGTGCCGAAAGATTGGTAGCTGGTGTATCTGGGCCATTCAGCCAGGCCCACGCAAGCTCGCCTACGTAGCGCTCAATAGTTTGCGAGTTTAGACTGGGCAGGTTGTACGTAGCCCTGTCCACGGTAGCGCGGTAGGTACGCTGGTCTGCAGTGAGTGTCTTACTCGTAGTGGCTTCAAGGATCCGTGTCCAGCCAGCGAGAGCTTCGTCCAGTTTTGTGCGCGAGGATTCCCAGGTCTCGTCGAGAAGCTTGAGAAGCTTGACTTCGGAGGGGAAAGGTGCGCCTTCGTCAGCATCAGCTTCGCTTGCTGCCGAGCTCGTCAGAGCCTCGCCAGCATCCGGGTTCGAAATTTCGGTTTGCAATGCTGCGCTCGTTTGTTCAGCTGGAATAACAAAGGCCTCAGCCCCAGGCTGTTCTTCGCCGGTCTCGCACAGGATGGACGGCTTCTCAATGATCCCCGGGTTGGTCTTTTGCGTTCCGAGTTTTTTTCCCTCCTTTGCCAGCGCCTTTCGCAGCTCTCTTGCTTTCCATTTGGCACGCTTGCTAGCGCCGCCAACGTACTTTTCGTGCTTGAGCTCCTTGGCCAGATCCCGTGGGAACTCTTGCAAGGCTGTGAGGAGGTACGCTGTCTTGGCGATCCCAAGCTTGGCGTCAAAGTACGCCTCAAGTGCATGCGTAGCTAGCCGGGTGTCGAGCACGCGAACATGCCCGGAATGGATGCTAGATGAAGTTCCGTTGCCAGGCGAAAGCACTCCATCCTTCCGGGAGCCAAGAGCAAGAGTTTGCTGGAGGATCTCGCGCTGGGCAAAGTCTTCAAATCCGCCAAATACCTGAAACACAACGGGGACTTTGATGCTTCCAGCCGCCTCTGCCAACGTACTGCTTAAAGCAGACGCGTCAACAGGAGGGTAGTCGACCAGCTGGCGCACTTGTGTGAGTTCGACACCTCGGTCTTGCTCGGTGTGCTTGTGGGGTTCTGCCAGCCTGGATGCTTTCTCTTCGATCTCGGTGGTAATTAGGCTCGAGATGGCGGCGCTCGATAGCTGCGCTTCAGACTTGTGTGCCAGCGCGGCGAGACCTTCTGGCAACGTAGCCTCTGCAGCGCCCGAGCCATTGCCCGATCCGTGTGGAGTGATCGACTTCCAATCTTCCCTCGCCCACCACGGCAGAGCGTCTTCGAATGACCACTCGTCCGTCCAGTACTTGATCGCATGCAGATAGATGTACAGTTCTTCCGGCTTCGGATCTGGAAGGAGCGGGATCTTGCATTCGGGGCAAAAATCTGACGACTGTTCTCTGACTCGCTTTTGCCATGCCGTCTCGATGTCTGCTGGTCGATTGAGCCCCTTTGCTGGAATATTTCCTTTGTCCTCCTCCAGCTTTTGTAGTGTTCGCTTGAGGAGCTCGTCAGAAGGACGGCTAGAGCGACCGTTCGGACCAGGCACATGAACATTTTCGAGGCCTTCCTGTGCGATCATCTCCTTGAACAGCACTTCGTCTTTCCATCGCGCCCAATCCTCCTGTCCATCTTGGTCACCTTTGATCGCATCGACGATCATTTCTACTTCCTTTTGACCGATCTCGCCGCCCACTTTCTTCCACTGATCCGGGATCACTTTGGCAAACGAGGAAGGATCGACTTTGCTCCACACGTCATGACCGTAGATGGGGTCGTTGCAGATCGGGTGTCCAAGGTATTGGACGTGGACGCGGATTTGATGCGTGCGACCGGTGATGGGTCGACAAAAGACGACGGATGAATCGGTCTCGGTATTGTACGAGAGACGAACAAAGATGGTCTCACAGTACTTTCCTTTCGGATGGACGATGTTGACTCCGCTCTGTCTGTCGATTGTAAGAATGGGTTCTTTGCAAACAACTTCGCCCTCTGGGAATCTGCCCCTGACACGGCAGACGTAAGCTTTGCTTACTTGACCTGCGGCGAACTGGGAGCCGAGTCTGGACGCAGTCTCCTTCTTTGTCGAGCAGACCATGATTCCGCTCGTGAGTCTGTCCAGTCGGTTGGTGGTGTACACCATCTCTATCCCGTGTTCCGTCCTCAAAAGGTCAGTCAATGTATGTCTCAAATATCGGCCTGCAGCATGCACGGGTATCGATCCGGGTTTGACAATGACCAATATGCCTTCCTCGTCGTCTCTGTGAATGATCTTGATGGGTTCGTCGGTGACGGGCGGCTCGTGACGGTGAACGCTGTTGCAGATCTTGTCGCCATCTCCAATCGTTTGATGAACATCGGCCTTTTTCCCATTGACAGTGCAGATGCCTTTGTGAATCGCCCAGACGTAGTACTCTTTAGTGCGATCGCGGAATTCGGTCGTCATGATCTCGATGAGTTCTCGACCAAACCAGCGCAGCTTCGAGTACGTCTGGAACTCGTACCAGTAAGGCTGAGTTTTGCGTAAGCCATCTTGTCGAGTGGTGATACTAGAGGGGCTGGCCTCTGCACCATCGTGGCCGCCCATGCTGGCGTGATTGAAGGGCTTGTGTGGGAGTCAAGTGGCAGGGGATGGGCCGGGGGAGCAAGTTGATCAAGGGTCCGTGAGGCTGAGCTGCAGCCTCGAAAAGTGTACCTTTCCCACACGACTCAAATCCGGTACGTCTTCCTGGCAAGAAATTTTCCGGCTCTGGGTCCGACTTCCGAACTCTCTCTTCATCGTCACCATGCAAAACAAGGTAACTCCCAATCAAGCACAGGCATCCAGGGTCCAAGTGTCAACAAACAACGGCATCAGCGTATACGATGGTTGACAATAAAGGGCGAGATGCAGCAAAAATTAAATTAGAAATACAGCAATGAGACGAGCGACAGATGCGATGCGAGCATGAGGAGTAGACAAGACATGAAAGTGGTATAATGGCGGGAGCGTCTATGGATACGATGAGGGAAAGGTACAGTCTGAGCAATCTTAGTCGTCTTTCTTGACCGACATGCCAGCCTCGCCAGCTGCCTTCTCGGCCATCTCCCTCTGTTGATTGGGAGGATGTGATTGAGCTTGTTCCGAATATGCCTCTTGGGTAGCGGTCATCAATTCGTGGATCTGATAAATCTGCTCATCAGACATCTTTTCCAGCAGCTGAGGATCCAGCCTGTGGCCCCTGAACCCGCCGGGCTGTCCTTGCTGCACTTCGAGCTGGTCGAGATACATCTTCCACGAGCTCAGGAAGCCGACAATCTGGAGCGGATTGTCGATGTCTTTGTGCCTTCGGAACTCGTCTTTGATGTAGTTATCGCCGACAGCACGCATGTCGGCATCAAGATGGCGATGGGCGCGGAGAAGTCGCCTGTATAGCTTGACGGGGGGCAGGATGGTTGCTGCGGTTCGCTTTACTGCGTTGAGCTCCGAGCCAGGCGGGATGGGTCGGTTGGACGCGGACGCCAGTTGTCGCAGCGACGAACGCAGGAGGAGACTCTGTGTTGGGCGAAACATTGTAAAATGATGGGTATCTTACTGCGAGCGGCGAGGATGATCAAGGGCGAGACAGGGGTCAGCACCGAGCTCCATCAAGAAAATAGTACGGTTGTCTGCTGCTGCTATAAGAGTATTCCGCGAGTGTGTGAGACGGCTCAGAATGAAGAGTTGCGGCATCGACCAAAGCGAGACGGACAGACCAAGAGGCCTGCCAATCGGAGCCAAGGGCTCGGCGAAGAGGTGCCAGATAAATTGAGCGCTTTTTAAAACCTAGCGCGATCGCTCATTGCCGGTGTGGAATAGACAGCAGCAGTAAACAAAGATTCGGAGGTGACAATGAAAATACGTACGCTTTGATGCGCAAGCACAAGGGCTTTACATGGTGAAGGTGAGAACGGAAGCAACGCTGAGGAGGTCGAGGCAGTTCTTGTGGTGCGACGACCAGCTTACGAGATCTCTGCCGCAGACCTTTTTTTTCTTTTTCGTCCGCTTTCTTCCTAAATTTCCCGATCTTTATTTTCCCGATCGATCTCACGCAGGGCCCCACGTCACACTGACTTTCAAAATCGTACTTCCAAGCGGTTGCGTGTCGCTTGATGACATACTCCTACTACTATACAGTGAACCGACGCATATCGCATTGTGTACAGTACATGGTCTTTCTAGGCAAAGATGGGGTCTTTCTTGTCGGAGCCGTTGCTCTTCGAGTAACATTTGTCCCACTCGTTAGCGCGGTCAACCCAGTTGAGTGGCTCAAGGAACGCCGAGAGAGGACAGAGTTCGGCGTTGTGAGCCTGAGGTAGGCCGTTGGCTGACTGACACCAGCTTCCGCTAGAAATCTGGACAGGCTCTTCGTTGACCAAGATGCGCACAAAGTTGGCCTGACCGCATTCCAGCTTCTCGATGCTCAGTTTGCCGGAGAAGGGCGTGGTCAGCGATGTTGACCACTCGTGCTCCGCACCCCACAGCCCAAGCGCAGCAATCACGGGTGCAAGCTGGTTGTCGTGCGTGAAATCGACAAACGCTCTCGGCCCCTTTGCAGACGGGAGTGGGAATGTTTCATGGTGCTCGTCGAGGGTTGTGTTGATAGAAGTAGGAGGGCTCATGACCGGTGATCTGTCCTCAAGTCTCGCGAGGAGCTCTCGCAGCCAAGGCGTTGCGAGAGCTTTGTGCAGAGGATTGTGTGCGGCAAATCCGTAGTCCTTTTCGATGTTGGTAGTGACCTCGTAGATGGAGGAAAACTCGTCCGGCCTGAACAGGCCGCAGAATGGGCTCACAGCACCATCATTGCGCTCCGGCTTATTGTAGAGCAGACCATACGGATCCAATCTCGCCACGGTGTCGAAAGCGCACAGGCTGAAGAGCTGGAGCACCTGCTTAGGCTCCAAATGGATCCTCTCTCCACGTCGGTCTTTGCTACCGCCGCGTCGGACTCCGAGCTGACCCGCCAATCGTTCCCGAATGGCAGCTGTAGCGTTGTGGGTGAAAGCGGCTGTCTTGAGCGAGGCTGGGCTTTGGGCGTTGTCACGATAGTCACGCTCGAAAGCGGAGCATGTATAGACATCGAGTGTGTTGTTGCTGGCGATCTGGCTGAGCTTGTCAGACTTGCGCGCCTCAGGGATGATGACATCGGGTTTGGGGAGGTTGCGGATTCGTCGGTGGGGTTTGGCGCTTTTGAGACTGTCGAGGACGATGGGACGACCTTTCTGTGGCCATGGTGCAGACTCGGGCGGTGCATGGCGGAAAGGTTTATGGGGAGAGTGGGAAAACCCTTGCAGCCAGAAACGGGAAGTGGTAATAACTCGGTCTGATCCTGAAGCCCGCACAAACGGACGCTGGTCGTGCTTTCCGTCATCACGATGTTTCGAGAGCGAGCTTGAGGCAAAACCCAAAATATGGCACATTCCGAGGCGAGCACGAGAGACAAGTTGCAGCGCAAGTAAGGAGCTCGAAGCTTCATTTGTGTCGGGCGCGCCACAAATTGCGTGGAGCAAGCTGCTCAGTCCTGCATGGTGGCTGCTTTGCGCCATGTCATAGTCTGCATTGACGTCGATTTCATCTTGATCAAATAGGTGCGCATACTGTTCATAGAAGCGCCGCCCGGAAGAGTAAGCTTCGTACTGTCCATAAGGCGTGAGCTCAGAGTTGCCGAGGCGGTTGCGCATGCCTCCATCCTCGTTCTGTTTGGGATTGACCCACTGACGCAACCATTTGAGCTCTGGAGCGAGACCCTCTCCAGACTGGTCGTGCTTGGTTGCGTCAGGTACGCGCTCGAGGTGCTTCGCGATTTGACGCAGCGTCTTGCGAAGCTCCTTGTATGCACCGCCGGTTGGGTATCGGGAGCCGTGTCGCTCGAGCTGGCTGACAAAAGTGACAGTGCATTGGTGAGGAGCATTGATCTGCTCCGAGGATATATCCGCAGGAAACCAGGGAGAGTACTGCCCCAGGTTGTGGAAAATTGCTGGTGGCAAAAGGTCGGGACCAGGAAGATGAGGGGTGGGCAAGGCAACTGCGCCCAGTTGCGCAAGGCTGTAAGCGACGGCTGGCATGTTGACTCGGTGCTTTCGATCGAGTCAATCCTAGGACTGGCCAAATCTGTCCTGACGAAAGCTTCTTGGGCTCAAGGGTTGGGGAATGATGGTGTAGCAGGGATCTCACGACAAGCAGGCAAGATATACATACATATTTATATGCCTACATTCACGGCTTCGAGGCGCACGCAGAGCCTATCGAGGAAGCTATAGGCTCACGAGGGCGACACACAGGTTGGAAGCTCGATTGCGAAAGAAGGTTGGCTTTATGCCGAGGCCATGCACCAGTGAAAGCGAATGAGAAGGAGAAAGGAGACGCCCCAGAGGGAACGTGGCAGGCCGAAAAGGTGCAACGTCGAGAACGTGATCAAGAAATTAAGCTGTCGCAGGAACAAACGACAGCAGATAAGCGGAACAGTGTATTTGCACGCCAAGGGGAGGGAGAACCTTTCAGGTCATGTCGCTCGACACGAGTCTGAATGCGGAGGCGGATGCGAAATCGGGCGATTCCCAGACTGTGGGATCGATCGGCGGACATCGCAGATCGCACTTCATCTCGAATCAAAAAATAAAATAAAAAATGGGGATGTAGCTGGCGGCCACGAGGCAACGGCAGCACGGCTTCCGTTATGCGCTTGACCCCAGCTGTTCCATGACCTTGTTGCGGTGGTGGTGCGAGAGCTGCAGAGTGACTGTGTGCTCTTTCCCCGGACAGCCAATCTGAAACTTGCCCGCCCATCTGGTAACGGAGAGGGAGGGAACGCCACGGCGGATTCACGATTGGTTTGCAATCGCAAAGAGAGACGTAGAAGGCCAGAAGGGCTTGGGCGAGCTAGGCTCTGACAGTAGGAAAAGCAGGAAGAGTCGTGTGATGCTCCTGGCTATTCCTGTTGGCTGCTGCTGCAGTTTGGTGAAAATTCGCCTAAATCACGGCGGCCTAGCTGACACGCTTCGAGGTGCGCACCTTGACGTACCTGATGCTGTTGGCGCTGCGTTGCTCGAAGTTGGGGAAGCTGGTCAGTGTGCAAGCGTGAGCAAAATGGAGTTCGTCCGAAAGGCGCTGACCCGGACGACGCTCGGCCCATCTTTTATTGGCCAGACCTCGCCTCGCCTCGCCCCGCCCCGCCCCGCCCCGCCCCGCCCAAGCTTACTCTGTGCTGTTCTGCTGCTCGCGTTGTGGCCCCACCAGCTCATGCATCCAGAGGGCGAGGCTGACCCCTTGCTCGTTTCCCGCGACCCGGGCTCAACTGGAGAGTCGTCGGCTGCGTTTGTCTGGCTGGCGCCCGTGGACGTGCGCATCAGCCATGATTGTCGTTCTTCTCGGTTGCGACGACCGCTTCCTCTTCGCCACTCACTCGAATCCGTCGCAGCATCTTGTCTTTCCGTCGTCACATCCACCGCTTCGGAACTCCGGTTCGCATCCGAAGCTGCCATTCGTATCGCCAATTCATCCGAAACGGTTCCTCCCAAACGGTTCCTCCCAAACGTAGCGGCTCCGAACCACTTTGAGCAAACGCGGATCTTCCGACTGGTTTCCCACCATCATGCCGGCTGTTCCGTCTGTATCGAGGCAGCAAGCCGTCAAGGCGATCGAGGAGCAGTTCACACTCGACAAACCTCTTCTCGAGTCGCTCATCGCCCGCTTCCAGGAGCTTTATGACTATGGTCTCGCCAACCATGGCGCCGAGATGCAGATGATCCCATCCTTCGTCACCGGCGTTCCTACTGGCTCCGAAAAGGGCACTTACCTCGCTCTCGATCTCGGTGGTACCAACCTACGTGTCTGCGAAGTCGCCCTCGATGGAAAGGGCACTTTTGCCATCAAGCAGGAAAAGTACAGGGTCTCGGATCAGCTCAAGCAAGGTCCAGTCCGCGATCTGTTCGATTACATGGCTACCAGCGTCGACACCTTCCTCACCGACTTTGGCACTACTTCCACCGAGGATGTGCTTCACCTCGGTTTCACCTTTAGTTTCCCCGTCGAGCAGTCTGCCATCGACCGAGGCCACCTCATTCACTGGACAAAGGGTTTCAACTGCCCCGACGCTCCAGGCAAGGATGTAGTCCAGTTGTTGCAAGAGGCTCTCGATCGCAAGCACATCAAGGTCAAGTGTAGCGCTCTCGTCAACGATACCGTTGGCGCACTTTTGGCTCACGCCTACGCTTCCAACGGTGCTCTCATTAGCGCCATTTTCGGCACTGGCACAAACGGCGCCTACCTCGAAGACATTTCCAAAATCAAAAAGCTCAAGACTGCCGAGGGCTCCATCACTCATATGATCGTCAACACCGAATGGGGAGGATTCGACGACCAACGCAAAGCGCTGCCCGTCACCATTTTCGACAACAAGGTCGACAGGGAGTCGATCCGACCGAGAAACCACATTTTCGAAAAGATGATCAGCGGCATGTACCTCGGTGAAGTCACGCGTGTCGTCCTCCTCCATCTCATCGACCAACTCGTCCTCTTCCAAGGCTTCTCGTCCAAGCTTCTCAATACACAGTACGCCTTTGACACCGCCTACATGTCCGCGATCGAGGCTGACAACGAGGACACTTCTTCGCCTAACAGCCCAACTCGCAAGGTGTTGATTCAGACGCTCAAGATCGACGACGAACATGTGTCGGCAGAGGATGTGGAGACCGTGCGTGCCATTTGCAAGATCGTCGGAACGCGTGCCGCGAGGTTGAGTGCCGTGGCTATTGCCGCCACCATGGTGCAGACGGGCAACGTGCAGAGCTCGGGGCCGAACGATAACGGTGTCAAGGTTGGAATGGATGGCAGTGTGATCGAGTACTATCCTCATTTCGAGCAGCGCATGCGGGGAGCGCTTCGCGAGCTCATCGGAGAGCAAGGCGAGAAGCGTGTCAAGATTGGTCTTGCAAAGGACGGAAGCGGTGTGGGAGCTGCATTGGGTGCGCTTCAAGCTGCCAAGCAGGCTGCCAGCGGTCACCGTGTCGAGACTTGATTCCGGTCCGCGTCGACGTCACAAACTTGAATTCAAACCCACCTGATACGCCCTATCGATTCGACGTCGTCATTCTTGGGAAAAGCTTTCTCTGCGTTCCGAGTCGAAGTTTAATTCCGTAGCATGAGGGCACAGGATCCTTACAGAAGCGTCATAAGGAACAAAGATAGAGACTGAGTCCTGGGGGGGTATCTGAGCAGAGATGAGAGCACAGAGAGCACAAACGTGTAGAGAGCCAAAAGAAGAATAAGCAGCGGAGTGACGGCGAGCAAGGGGTCGATTGCGACGGTTTACTTGGCCCAACTCTTTTCAATCTCCATGAAGCTGTACAGTGAGCCTTTGATGACCGACTCCTTCCAGTCGCGGAAATGGATGCCAAGATCGTTCTCTGCCCTGCTTGTGTCGAGGCTTGCCAGAGGAGTAGGTCGGTGTTTCTCCCCCGGGTTACCCTTGGGAATGTGATCCTTGAGTTCCTGCGGGTATTCGGGGTTGCTATGAATCTCGTCGGCCACTTCTTGCCAGGAGACGGTGCCTCCGTAGGATAGGTAGCGCGTGTTGGAAGCTCTGGGGTTGTCAAGCGCTTCAACATGGACGCGGGCTACATCGCGAACATCGCAGAACGACCAGAAACTTTCGACGGGCACCTTGCCATCACCGCCCGGACCGCCTGCTTTGTACAATTTCCAAGGCTCGGCCGACGAGGTGTTGATAGCGTCTTCCGATTTGACTTCATGGATGATCGGACCGTAGATCTGGGGTGGGTTAACGGTAGCAGCATCGAAGCTGGGCTTGTGCTGATCGAGGAATGCCCAGACCGACTTTTCGGCGAGGGTCTTGGAGATGAGGTAGGCGAGAGGGGTGTAGAACATTCCCATAAAGGCGTACGTGATTGGCTGCCAGTCCTTATCGGTGTAGGTGTAATCTCGCTTCTCGATGCCTTTGAGCGGGTTGAGGATGGCAGCAAAGGACGAGGTGACGACGATGCGCCTGAGCTGTGGAGCGCGACCAGCCTCTTTGGCTTGGTTCTCGGCTCGCAATGCAGCCTCGAGCACGTTACGCGTCATGTTGACGGCAGGCTCGATGATGTCCCTCTTGTTGTCCTTTGCTTTGAGAACATAAGGAGAGGCGACGTGAACAATGTAATCCTTGCCTTGTACAGCTTCGTCGAGACACCCAAACGCGAGCAGATCGGGAACCTCGACGACATCAATGCGGCTTCCGAAAGAGTCTGCAAACTGTGTGGATAGCCAGGGCTCGGTCTTGGCCTTGGATCGGATGACGCAGGTGACGTGGTAGTTGCGATCCGACTTGAGCAACTGGTCCAAAACATGCGAGCCGACGAAGCCGGACACGCCGGTCAAGAGCACCTTGGGGCCTTGCGATGAGTCAGGGCATGACATGTCTGTTTCTCCTCTTTGCTCTAGGAGGGAATCGTCGTGAATCGAGAGGCGCTGGATCGAAACAAGATGGTGGAGATGATGTTGAAAGGTGCGGGCGTTACCAGGAAAGTAGATAAAAGAACTGCGCGTGGCGAAACCCCACGGAACGTTGATTCATTCCGCCGCACCACACGGCTGGTTTGGCAGACTTTTAAGCAGAGCCTGGTTCGACTGTGGAGATCCGGTATGGTTTGAAGATCTTTCATGAACCCTCCCGGCAATTGGTTGCATGATTCGCTCTGACGGCGCGCAAAGTGTCAGACCGGCCGTTGAACCCAAATTCGTCAATTTCACCAACCTTGATGTGCTGTGTGTTTGAGCCCTTCAATGTTCGAGATAGTGAATCCACAAGCGCCCGCAAACCTATGGTCTACGATCTCGAATGGAGAGGCCAAAACCAATATTGCTAGTGACATGAACAATCACAGAATGGCAGTAATCCCTTTCTTGTTGAGCAGACTGACAGAACACCTCGTGCGTGCGCATCACCCCTATAACCTGGGCTAGTCGCCTTAAATGATAGTCGGACGAATCGGGCAGATCTCTTGACAATTCTCGAAGTTACAAAACGGCCGAGCAACGCTTCAAGTAAAGCTGTTATTCAGGACGTGGCTGGGGAGCATGACAATCAGGATGCTCAACCCTCCTTGCAGCGATCGGGATGGCGTGAAATCGTGCATTGTCCCAAAATTGGCTCTGAATACCCCAGCATGGAAAATGTGTTGGAGAAGCTGTCGGAGAAAGTGTCTGCGATAGCATGCTTTTTCCAGCGAGCACATTTCAAAAGCTCCGAAAAGATGCATGCTTCTTGTTGTGCACGTCTCGAAACCCACTAAAAGCGGTTCGCAAAGCTGCACCGACGAGGCTAGGCAAGTGTGTTGAGCGGCATGTTTGCGTGTGCCTTGCTATTGTTCCTTCACCCGGCAGTGCTCAACTTCCGGCGCTTGCATCCAGGCGACTGTGTGGGCAACAAGCACGCTATAGGAACAATCATTCTCGGTTCAACACACATTTTTTATGCCGTAGATTGTTTTTCTTTTTCGAACAGCGACAGAAAGGTCGTCACGTTCAAAGTTGGCCGATGATGCCTGAAGGTGTTTCCGCAAACCGAGGTTGTTTCACCTTATTGCGAATGGCTGGCGGAAAATCCTCCCTTCTTCCTGGCGTACTGATAATGTCATCTCGAGGGTCTGTCATCGTTACACCATACGCTGTCGCTTTCTTCCTGCACAGCCGAGAGTGGCAGTGTGACCATGACGAGATGCTTCCTGCGAAGCTGCGGGCAAGCTCTATCGCAACGAATAAAATAACGCTGTATGGAAGGCGATCTCGTGATCATGGAGGTCGTGGCTGGATGACCCGCTGATCTCCGGCCGTTTATCTCGTGCGGCAGACCTGGTGGGCCGACGATGTTCCGGAAGCCGGATTTGAAGAGACGCTAGTTCGCAGACCAAAACGGGAAATAAACCCCCCCTGTGTGTGGTTTGTGACTCAGCCGTGCCCGCTTGTGCTCATCTGCAGCTTTCTACAATAAAAGGAAGGTGCGGAAGGCATTCGGGACATCGGCTGTGGCGCGGTCACCGCCATCCTCCGAAAGGTTTTCTGCAGGGTCACAGAAGTCTAAGGGGCCGCGATCCTCGTCGCTCGAGGCTTTTGGGTTGCTCTGATACCGATTCAGCCCACGATGTGAAAAGGAAAAGCTCAAGCGCGAGCTGATCGACTACCGAACATCCGCGGAAATTCTAAAGCCACGGTGGACTGCGTGGGCGCACGAAGTGGACCTGCATGATCGTTTCGGTTATGGCGGAAGGCAGTGGAGAAAGCCAGTGGGTGCATGCGATACGCACGCGGATTTCCACTTCCGAACACGCCAGCCAGCCACAGCGGAACTTGAAGTTGAATGACGTCCCATTTCCTTGGCGAAAACGCTAGTCTAAATCCTCTAGTTGCGACGCTAAGCCTTGACAAAACCAAGTTGACTGCGCACAAGACCAAGCTTGTGTACCATTTCCATAGCTTCTCATGCGAAGCCTGTTGCAACGCATGTGGTAGGGCACGGCACCGTTTCAAGCTGCGATGGTGCGAAGGTGCGATGGGTACCTTCTGGGGCATGATCCTCGCTCTGTGACTCACCGAAACGCATCTACACAACACTAGCCCTTGGCGATAGCCTACTTACAGTGCTGCACATGAGCAGCTGCGGCTTGTACTGGCACCTGAGGCTCTTTCTAGCGGCTGAGGCTTGTGTGTTCGAGAAACAATGGCTAACCAGTCTTAGTCACGCTTGATGCCAAAGAAAAGTCATGCTCACTGTGTATGACGGCGAGTCAAACTGTTCGGAAATTAAATTTCGAGAAGAGGCGACAAATTTTGACGGGTAGCTCGTCCCGCTGTCGGTGGCTCAGTATTTCTCCGTTTGGTGCTGTCATTCCCCAGGTGCCTGACGAGTTGGGCGTTTTTGAAGAGGCGCCAATGCTTCCGCCACCTTACACCTGCACCGAAACAGTTCGTGGTGGCTCCCACGTCAGTCCACGTTTGTCCCCCCCCCCCTGCTGTGATTACGCTCTCTGTTCACGGTGACCGCCGGTCCTGCAGCTTGGCTATCTAAACCGTAAAGAGCCGTAAAGCACGCATAGTCAAGCTCAAGGGTTCAGGTTGCACTCCTCTCGCCGGAGACTGGATTTGGAAAACGGTGGACAACACGTCAGTGCGATTCGACAATCCACAGGTCGTGCGGTGGGGAACTGCGAATCGCCCGGAGCTTATGTCGAGGGTGAGACCTTCTGCAAGCCCTTCCAACAAGTCAGCGGTGGCTTGGGAGTCTGTCTTGTGATTCTGCCCTCGCTCGCTTGTTGTCACGGAAACCGACTTGCCCCAACCTACAAACTCTTGCCTGTCCAAAGAGCCTCGTGGCCGCGGGGACCTAAGTATATAGGCTCAGTTCCCGACGACCCTGATTGAGCGTCATCCATACCACCCCGCCATCGAACTCCACCACGCCTCCGACTCTTCTGTCCACTCCACCGCCATCGCTGCTGAACTTCTGTCTACTTGTTCGACCTGGTCTCAACCTCAACACCCGACCTGCACCGGTGGGAAGGATTGCTCTTGCCCATCATGTTGGAGTTGCCGTGCACCCATGTTGATCCAACTCCAGGGGCGCTTTGCAATGCCAAGAACTCCCACTATGGTTTCCAGCCAGGTAGGTCACGTCCGACCATTGTATCGTAAGGATATCATCCTGTGTTCGGATTGCTGACTCGGATTTGGCGCTGCGGTGTCTGTTTTGTTTCTCCCGACGCGTCAGAATTATGGGTTGGCATCGTCTTCTCGGTGTTGTTTGGACTTGAAGCGCTCATTCACACTGGACTTTTTGTGTACCACCGCGGCTTCCCCAAGTTTATGATTGTAGCCATCGTCGCCGCCTGCGGTGAGCTCGCCGGCTGGATCGCGCGCACGTACGGCCACACGGATCCCTTCGATCGCAATGGCTACATCGCGCAGATAATCTGTCTCATCCTCAGTCCTGCATTCATCAGCGCCGTCAACTACGTAGCTTTCCAGCACACCATGGACGTGTTTGGCCACAAGTGGTCGCGCATCCAGCGCAAGTGGTACGTACTCGGATTCTGCGCTGGAGACCTTTGCTCGCTCGTCGTCCAGGCTGTTGGTGGTGCGCTTTCTGCTGAGGCGGTCACGGAATCCGAGGTGAACCTGGGTAAATCGGTCATGATCGCCGGTGTGAGTGTCCAGGTTGCGGTAACTGCACCATTCTTGCTGCTCTATCTCGACTACAACTTGCGCCGTCTTCGCGAATGGGCTCGTATCCCAAAGCACGAAAGGCCGCACCAAAAGGTCGAGATTCTCACGGCGACCATCGGCATCAGCTCGATCTTTATCCTGATGCGATGCATCTACCGTATCGTCGAGATGGCGGATGGCTGGGTAGGCTACTTGGCGACCACTCCGGTCTACTTTGATGTGCTTGATGGTCTCATGGTCTTGCTTGCCATCGGCGTGTTTATTCCCATCCACCCAGGCTGGTTCCTGCCCAGGCACACGGACAAGGGCGCAGTTCACAACGCTGCCGATTTCATCGAACTCGAGAAGCCACAGAAGGCTAGTACCGACTGCACGCAGGTTGGTTCTGCAGTGACCTCGACACCTTCGTACGTCAGCTCTCGTAGCGGTCACAGCCCTGCTTGACGGACGACCAAGAGAACCCAGACATTCTCGATTTCGTCTTGTTTTGTTGCTGCAATCATCTTGTATATACACCTCGACGTGGTGCCGCCGCTCTTTGCCTCTTCCATAGAATCTGTCAGCCGCATCGGCGCCCACAAACCTTGTCATGTATCGTCACTGCCAAATATACCCGCTCCTTGCGCCACGCCACACATTGGCTCGTGCCCAAGGCGTCGTGCTTGAATTGGCTACGCTTGACATGGTGCTGCACTCTGAGACCGCCTGGAAGGCTGGGATGCTTGGCGTCCGAAAGTGGGTTCGGTTCAAATCAACGAGGCAATCGCCGAAAAGTTGGTTCCACTGCAAAAGCGCCGGCCAAGATCAAGAGACCCTGAAGAGCAGTGGAGCTTTTCGCATATGTTCCGAAATCCGTCGTGTTCGGTGCTTCCGACACCCTCTTGCATTCGTGATTTGCATTTGCGGAGCTTTCCTAGCGCAACTTGGTTTGCCAACCCTCTTGCAACCCAACTGTGATTCAACTGGGCATGCATCCGTAGCAACAGCCCTGTAGCGACGGCCCTGTAGCGACGGCCCCGTAGCAACGGTCCTGTAGCAACGGTCTGGAGCGATACGCGCCAAAGCACGGCATCGTCTCTTCAGCGTCTCGTTGCCCCCGATCCGATGTCCAGGCACACCAGCTCGGTGGCCGAGCAGAACCGACTCCTGTCTGACCTGCTGGCGCTTCACCCCCCCGCAACCCCAACCCCAACCCCAACCCCAACCGCAGCCAATTGCGCCTTTGCATCTGCAGCGCAAGAACATCATGTGGTGGTGAAAGTCTCAGACCAAGTGCCTGCAGGCCGCGGGCTGGTCTTCACACAGCGCATCGAGCCTGGCCAGGTGCTGTTGAAGCTTCCGTCAGACGCCCTAATCAACGTCAAGAGCTACAAGTGCTTTTTCCATCCAGACACGCTTCCAAGCGCTCCGAGTGTAGCAAGAGCCACCAAGATCAGCCAGACTCGACTCTCGTCCGCACAGCTCCTTTCGTTGCTCCTCGCCCGTGCTCAAATCGAGTCAGATCTTGGGCAGAGCAACGCAGACGCACACATTTCCACCAAACACGATGCACTGCAACTTTTCGTGCAGACTCTGCCAAAGAGGTTCGATACTGTGCCTTTGATATGGTCTTCACTCGCTCATGGTCTCGGACCCAGTTCAGATCCAGATGTGGCAGGAAGCATGTGGAAGCAGCGCTTCTTCCGCTCCCTGCTGCTCGCACTTCCGCAACATAGCCACTATCTGCAACACAAAGTTCGCACCCGCTTCGAGAAAGACTGGCTCGGCATCTGCTCGCTTCGAGAATCGGATGCCGATATGCTGGCCGATCCAGCACTGCTGTCCTCCAACCCGGGACTCGCTCGCAGCATCGTCCGCTCCATCGACCTCGACACCTTCCTGTGGGCCTGGCTGTGCGTCAACTCTCGTTGCGTCTTTCTGCCACTCGGTCTAGCAGATCACGCAGACAACTTTACGCTAGCGCCCATGCTCGACATGGCCAACCATACGCCTGATCCAGCCTTTGAGTGCAAGGTGCGTTACGCCTCTGATGGCGGGCTCGAACTGTGCTCTCCAACCCAACACCAGCGCACAACATCCGATCTCGCTTCTTGGAAAGCCATGCCAGATGACGAATGCTGCATCACTTATGGTCCGCATTCCAACCAGAGTCTGTTGTCCGAGTACGGCTTCGTACTTCCAGCCAAACTCACCTTTGCCAACGATCCATCGATGGATTCCGCAGCAAGCACGAGAGAGCATCGCTGGAGTGGAAGCAGATACATCGATGTGCTGGTGGATCAGGATATAGAATCGCTTCTCAAAGCGCAGGGGGATGCGGGCGAGGCAAAGATCGAGTTTTTGCAGAACAGAGGCTATTGGGGCGAGTTCACCATCCATCCTTATCCCGAGCCTGCTCATCCGTCACATCGGCTCATCCCCGCGCTCCGTCTAGCAGCGCTCGACATTTATGCGCCGTCTCCCAATCCTAAGCTGGTCAAGGTCAAGGCTCAACAAGGCTTTAAAGCAGCTAGAAAGGCATTCTTTCAAGCGCAAGCAAAGTTCGGCGCGCAAGATCCATCTTCCCCTCTTGAAAGGTGGGAGGAAACGCTCACCGGATACAGAGATATCGTGTCGAAAGAGAATGAGCAACACGCACACGACATCTTGCACACACTCTGCCAAACACGGCGAGTAAAGACACGACAAGCTCGCAAGCACCTCGCTGTGTCGCAAGCTGTTCTCGAGTCCCTTGGCAAAGAGGACGACGTCGTAACCACTAGGTCTCGATTAGAGCCGGATAGGAATGGTTGCTTTTTGAGTTTGGCTTTCGTTAAGCAGCTGTTGGACGAGGAGGAAGCGGTGCTGCGCTTGGTCAGCCAAGCGGCAGAGGACCAAATCGAGTGGTGACAAACGCTCTCTTCACGACATTAATCCCATCGACACTTTATAAATCATTTCCACAGACACACAAGGAAAGCATCTCGGCATTATATTCTCCCATGACATTCTAGACGAGCGCGGGTGCAAAGAACAAGAGAGTACAATTTCGTCCAGTGAACCATTACTTTGCAACTCGAACTCATTCTGCGCACCCGTCTCCAGGTACGACACTGTATAGAATGGTGCAAGTTTGTGCTGTAGTGGCGTTGTTAAAAGTTCTTGGCGCTGAGATTGGTGCGCTTCTTCTGGAGAGCGGAGGCGTCACCGCCGCGGGAGATGGTTTGGGCGATTTTCTGGTCAAGCATCTCGGCGTGCAATGTCTCGGCACGTTCGATGGATCGGACGTGCTCTTCGTGCAAGTGGTTGAGTGCAACCGTGGCAGGTGGTCGACGCGTGTCGCTGAGGAAGAAGGTGTAGATACCGCAGCCGATCAGCGTGGCTGGGATGTTGGTGAGAGCCGCCAAAGCAGAGTAGCCCGAAGGGAAGCATTCCGAGCCCCAGAACATACCGCACACAAATCGCGCACCCAGATCCCTCGCCGAGTTGGCAGAAATATTACTGCTCGAGAAACTCCAAACCACGACGGCAAATGCAAGACCAATCGTGTACGGCGCAACCTGTGGACCCGTGAATGGGTTGGCTGCGTCAAGGTTGGCCCAGACGATCATGGCAACGAGCACATCTGCAAAGAACTCGTTGACAAAGATCGAACCGAGCGAACGGCCAGGAGTGGGGAAGAGCGCGATAGCGCCAGCAGGACCTTCAGCTGTGAAAATGGTAGCTGCCTTTCCAGTGGCTTTGAGAAGATGGGTGATCTTCATCAGTTCATCGTGCCATGAACCGACGACGATGAGCGAAGCGACCATCGCACCGAGGAGCTGAGCGCAGATGTAGAGCGGAGCAAGCTTAATAGGGAAACCTTTGAAGACGACCTGGGCGAAAGTGAAACCGGGGTGGAACTGACCACCGGAAGTAGTGGCACAGACAACAATGGCAAACGTGATGCCAAAAGCGTAGGCAAAACCGATCATGGTGAGGCTACCCATAGGTGTGCCAGCATAAGTCGTGATCAGGAAGCCCGCTGTGGCCATTTCACCAGCGAGACAGTAGAACATTGTGCCGAAGAACTCGGCGATGAGCGCAGGAATGAGCCTGGGCATAGCCTGCTCGAGCCTCACTCGGCCAGACCATTCGGCTAGACCGGAAGAGGCGGCAACATGGCGCTGTACATCATTGCGACCTTCGAGGATTTCGGTCACACCGAGCTCGAGTTCGCCGTTCTTGCGGTGGGAACGCTGAAAGTGGTGAGACGAGGCACTGTTGGCGTCCTTGTCGCTTGTATCGTGCGTGAGCTGATCTGCGGGGATGTAAGTGGGGGTTTGGGTTGGCTGCTGCGACATGGTGACGGGTAGCTCGAGGTGAGCTGTGATTGAGACAAGGAATACAGTGAGAGTAGGGCGAAGGAAAGGGGGTTGTGTATGAGGAGAGGCGGTTGGCAGGGGCAGACAAGGGGAGATCGAAGCTAAGGGACCGTCGAGCACCTTTTCTTATATATGTATGTCGAGACAAGGTGATCAGGAAACGCTCTCTGAGAAGTTCTTCAAAACATCAAGGCGCACGTAGCAACGGAGCAGGTCCGGGACGGCGGCCGCTTTGCCAAGATTTGCATTACACTGTCGAATGGCAAGCTCAAGCCACCCGCTCATTTCATCAGCAAAGACTGATGAAGCGCTCCCACACCATGGAGCAACTTGCGACGGATTGAGCTTGCGACAAATTCATGGGTGGAACCATCTGCCCTGACTCGTGGGAAGACGAGCTGAGCAACTTGCTCGGTCCATGCCCCCGAATAGCACGGCCTTGCGGCAAAGGCAATGACAGTCATCGAAATGCGGGGAGAAGCAGTGAGACGCCTCTGCACGGGAAGCAAGGGACCCCGCACCATGCTGTGTGCGGGGCAACAGCACCTACAGCTTTTGCTCGCCCTGCAGTGTCTGCTGAGCGGGGTACCAGAGGCATGACTGGGACGATGACCAGCGTGGGGAGAAGCATGGGAGGTGGAGATGGGCATGGTCCAATGCGAGAACGAGAACCATAGTTTGCATTGCAAGATGCCTAGTGCAAACGATTCGGTGTATCGCCCTTTGTTCCTGTTCTGCTTTTGTGCAGCGGAGCACAGACACATTCTGGGCCCCAACAGTGGTGGCAAGCGAACGAAACAGTGGTGCAGTGAGGTTTGGGTGCATCGTGTCGACATGCTCGACCTCGGCTACGCTAGGTTTATGCGCAAGGTGCATGGAGGTGGATCACCCCAGTTCATTCACATTGTTACTGCGCATCGTGTGGATGAAAACACGCTGCTAAAGTCATCGACGCGACGTGTTGTGATGGGTTCAGGCTCTCGGGTTGAGACCCAACCACTTTGATTCAACAATGAGTGACTCTGGGTAAAGCCATCAACAAGGCGGCCCGAAACAATCATGATCCCTTCACTGTTTTGCGCAGCTCGGCTGGAACCGAGCCTAACGACACAACGACGACACAACGACGCACCTGAACTCGCCTCGATGCGAGATGCAGACAAAGTACTGAACAGTCATGCAGTGGATTTTATTTCGCGTGGCGTTTTTGAGAGGCGGCTGGTCGGAGCAAAGCCAACCGCGGGGTAGGCGAAAAGGGCTGGCGAGGGAACATAGCAAGTATAACATCAGTGAAAGAAATCACTCGCGGAAACAAGCTCCGGCTATCCAATTGGGCCCGCCCGCTGGCTTGCTGAGTACCAATTGCCCGTATTGTTGGCCGAGTGCTCAAAGTGTCTGAGACCGAAGCACAGTCATGCCATGTCCCCCTCGATACTCAACTATCACGCAGAGCAGGAGTTGGTGGGCATGAACGGTAGATTAACATTAACTTTGGTCACCTTCACACCTGACATCATCATCTTCCCTGGAGCATGATCTTGTGTGCAAATTCAGACTGTACAGTACTGCGCGAGTGCGGTACAGTTTCTAGGCAAGGGAGAGCGGCAGCAAATCAGTGTGGTTGGCAACACAAAGGGGGAGGTCAATAAATTCTGGGAAGCAATTCCGCTTGCCGAGGCTTGTACTCTCGCCGCCTCCTCGCCACTCACCCTGTGTCATTCCGTAATCTGAGTTCCGTACCCCACAATGATGTTCTTCAGATGCTGTTGCGTTAAAGAGGCTATTGACTGGTATGCATTTCATTACGGCGTGGTGTTTCCGTTGTGCCAAACCTCAAGCCTCAAAAACGGAGGGGCATTTGCGTTGCATGTCGGGGTCTGTTATGCAGTAAAACGTATGCGTGTGTCACACACAATGTCATTGCCACGCGCGCAAGCTTGACGTTGTCGTTGTCTGATTCACCTCCGGTTTTGGAAACAGACCCGATTTGGAGTGGTGTTCGCATTGTGCGGCGGTAACATCCGTGGAACACCGTTTGGTTCTCTTTGCGCTTGCTTAAGATCGTGCGAGCATGTGGCATCTCCACCAGGTGGTCGAAGGGGTAAGCGCGGGTAACGAGGCCAAATGTCTGCAACAGAGCTTTCGCAGTGCAGCACCGTTGGAGAGGGGCATTGCATCACTCGGTGGTGGGTCGGGTGGCGAAGAGATGGAGAATCCGGCAAGAAGTACAGGTGGACCGACCGGCAGTATTTGCTTCTATGCCGGTGGCCAGGCTGGAGAATCGCATGGATAGTCCCAGGCACACACTTGGGTGCTGATCACGCGGAAGCGCACAAGCCGCATGAGGGTGGGGGTAATAAAAAAAAATAAAATAAAATAAAAATGCTGAGATCCATTTTACTTTGCGGAGCTCCACAGCCGGCCGGCGGTGTGCTTGAACGCGCAACTCATTGTCCAACCTAGAGACCGTAGGCAACAAACAGGGTTGCACTGTCTCGAGTGAAATTTCATCCTCAGCTCCGCGGCCCTTTTTGTCGTTGTTGACGCTTGCTTCGAATTCGGCAGGCTCGAACCCACGACGTCTCACTCGTCTCAGCGTAAAGCGTTCCCCATATTCCCTGCTCGATCCTCTAAACCAGTCCTCTTCCAGCATTTTGTCACAGCACAATAGACGCACCGTTGAGTTTCATCACAGCCGTGAAATCCGAAAGAGGCACTAGCTCATCCAATTTGTTCCTGGTCCAGAACCACATCAACCTGGCCCTGGCTCGGCTAGCAGGACTCGTGGCAGAGCTTGGGTACCGTGGCCAGCTTTGCGGGGTAAACCAACCACTTCAAGTGGCTATTTAGCCACACCAGTCCGTTGCTTCCCCCTGTCCCGTGTAATTGTGTTGTACTGTACTTGACCATCGCCGTGGAGATGAGATGCTAGCCTTGAGGGGGTGTGGCTTGAAAAAGTGTCGCCTTTTCCTGCCAAGTTTTTCATTCCTCCACTTTCTCCCTCTTTTTGGTTCTTTGGGGGTTTTTTTTTTTGGCAGCGACTTCAGATGCTGGCGAATTGCGCAAACTATATAATGTGTCATTCCCGCAACTTCTCTTCCAGTGAGACAGCTATGAAGGACAGACAGCAAAAGACGAAAGGTTTCATAACCCTGGTTGTCCGGATCTGTTTTGCAAAATAGGGGAAAAAAAAGGATTTAATTATCGACACCCGTCGGATTTGAACCGGCGCAGGCAGAGCCTATAAGTTAACTCGCCATATTGGACGATCGAAATTTGAATTCGAGACTTACCCCTTAACCACTCGGGCAGAGTGCCTTTGATGGGATCCACGGCCTGAATTAAATATATATTAGAATGTATCTTGTGCCCCCTGTGCTCTTTACCAATTTATTACACTGTACGGCGCAGAGAGTGAGGGAACTTTTCACAGCGTACAGTCTTGTTGAAGGCTAAGCATAGGCTGTGTGATGGTTACCATTGATTGCACTCTATATCGACGGTCTCTACGTCTTAGAGGGCCGAGTAGAATAGGAGGTTAGAAGACGCACCGTTGGTCCAATCTCACCTATTCTAGCCCACGTAGCGCAGCCTGGGTAAGCTCAATAACCTGATCGATGTCCGGCCTTTCCTCCGGCTTGACCTGGATGCACCTTTTGATGATCTCGCGAGTCTTCTCCGAGTAGGGATCTTCAGAGCCGTGCGGCGTCTTGTACGATCCATTCAACACTGCCAATGCAATCGATCCACCCTGTTCGATCGTCTGTGTAGTCTCAAATGGCGAGTGCAGATACGCGAGCGCATACAGCAAGCAGCCCAGCGACCAAATATCAACCGACTCGGTGAGCGTTGCATCTGTGGGCACGTCAAAGAGCTCCGGTGCACGGTAGGGCATCGACGATCGCTCGGCAGCCATGTCTTGATGCGCGACAGCATCTTTACGCGTCTTGATGTGGACGCGCGCTTTGATGGTGCTGCCAAAGTCCATGAGAATGGGTGTCTTGCCGTCGTCGGCGACCATGACGTTGCCCGGTTTGATGTCGCGATGCGCATATGGCAACAACTCGCCTACACTGGCTTGTTCAACACCTCCATCGCCGTCAGTCGCAGAGTCGAGGCCGAAATCACGCCCTTTGCCCTTGTTCGGTTTTGGTGGATACGATGCATTGTCGTCATCGCCATCGTCCGTAGGAATCTGTCCAGAGATAAGCGGCGCATCGTCGCCTTGACCGGACACAGCTTGTGAGTCTGCAAACGGATCCTGCGGAGGTGTCACCTCCATGCGTGGTATCGAAGACGATCCTGCGCCACGGCGTGTTACTCCGACGTTGGGCAGACGATAGTGATGCATCTCGCGCACCGCTTTGCAGGTGCCGAGGAAGAATTGCAGCATCTCGCGTTCGCCGAATCGAGTACCTCGAACGACATGTGCGTTGATTGCGTCTTGCAGATTGCCCTTCTGGTAGAATGGAAGGAACAGGTAGATGACCTTGCCGCCATCGGATCCTCGACCACCTGCGCCATCCGGATCATGCGAAGGGAGGTTGCCGAATAGCGTGCCAGACCCTGCGTCATCTTGCACTACACAGCTGTCGTAGATGGCGATGATGTGGGGCGAGCGGAAGCGTTTGGTCGCCTCAATCTCCTTCATAGCCTCTTGGAAGGAATCGGCACCGTACGAAGAGCATCGAATCTTTTTGAGAGCAAACAAGCGTCCCGAGTTCTGGTCCTTGACTAGATAGACAAAGCTGAAGCCACCTTCGCCGAGCAGCTTGACGATCTGGAAATTGCGACCGTTGAGTTTGAGCACCGACGTCTCGGGCGTGCAGGGCAGACACGAAGAGAGCGCAAAGATGGCATCCTGTGCCCTCTCAAATAGGCTACCGAGGAGACTGGCGGATGAGGACTGGATGGAAGGCATGACTGCAACGCTGAAGAGACAGCGACCAGACGTTCAGCACGAATCAACGGTGATGTCGTGTTGGTGTGAGTGGAGAAGAGATCAACACTTTGGTGTTGAGAACTCTCTGGCGCATCGCAAATCGGGTCGCATGTGCATGCGTGGCAGCTACAGGTGGAAGCTACGAGCGTTGGCCCATGTTTTTCGTATCTGCTCCTCGGAAGCCGGGCTGGATGCGTCAATCAAACACTTTGATCTTAGATCCACGCGTCTCAGCGCTGTCTAGCAGGCACGGACCAGCACCAGCCGCAGCCGCAGCCGCGGCCGCGTTCCGGACGAGAAGCCCACCCTGGTCCCAGTTTCTCCACAAAATGGTTTATATAACCGCTGTTCACCCCGTTTCGGCCTATCCCTCTAATCTTCCAAACCTGCCTGCCCATATCAGTCTGCCAAGATGCGCACCATCACATTCGAGTTTGCCCAGCGCCAAGTCCCTGTTCTTCTCGACCTCTGCCTACCCGATGCCATCTCATCCGAGCCGCTCCCCATCTTTGTCTGGTGGCATGGCGGTGGCCTCATCCAAGGTGCGAGGCAAGCCATGGCTCCCCATCTAAAGCGGGCTGTAGACCAGTACAATATCGCTGTAGTCTCCACCGACTACCGCCTAGCTCCTCAGGTGCGCGTGCCCGACATCCAACAAGATATGGAAGACTGTCTGGCATTTGTTGTCGACAAGCTTCCCCAAGAGCTTGCTGCTAAAGGTGAAGCCGCCAACCTCGACACAGACAGGATTGTGCTAAGTGGATCCAGCGCTGGTGGATGGCAGTGTCTGATGGTCGGACTCGGCATGTGTCCCAACACGAAGCAAGCGCACCTAGAGAAGGTAAAGGCGATCGCTGCAATTTACCCCATCACCACGATGGATCATCCGTTCTTCCTCGAAAAGCAGATTCCCTTTGGTGGTCTGCTCAAGGACGACCCAGACTCATTTGCCGAGTTCCGTGACCCCAATGCGCCAGTTACCGCCAACTCTGCGGCAGTGAAGCACAGGATGAAGTTCTACATGCATGCACAACAAGAGGCTCTCTTCCCTTCCCTTCTTTTCTCGCAAGAGCAGCGTGACAGTGGCTGGCTGCAAAAGACAGACGTGGTAACATTCCTGAACGCAAGCTCCGAGGAACAGAGGCGGGCTTTCCCTCCCGTCTACGTTGTACATGGCGAGAAGGATTCAGCAGTGGACGTGGACCACGCTCGTCGGCTCGTAAAGGCGCTCAAAGCGGTCGGAACTCCTGTCATTTACGACGAAGTGCCTGGTCGAGATCACCTTTGGGATCAGCTCGAGCCAGAGGAGAACTTGGAAGCGTTGTGGGACTTTAGCATCAAAAAGCTTCGTGGATGATAGTCGGACTGTACTCCCTACAACGGATAAGCTTCATGCCCTGTCCCGCTTGCGGCCGACTAGAATGTGCTGACCGACCTGCGGGACGTCGTTGGAAGTCGTTGTAAGTCGTTGTAAGTCGTCGGATTTACTTCGCGAGATGGGTATCTGAAAGAAAAGAGCACTATACAGTACAAGATGAAGTTTGCGGTTATGTAGGATTCAAAGAGATCAGCGAGCCTCCCGTGTGCCTACACGCGGAGAATGAGTACTAGAAGAGCCATTTCAACGATCGCTACGAAAGCGGTAGCCGCGGCAACCACCGAGCCGGCCGTTACAAAGCTTTCGCGCAGCACTGTGTGGACAGGTGCCGGAGTCTGAACGCTACGAAATGCTTCCGCACTGTCACTTCGTGCGGTGCCATGTGCTGCAGCCGAAGTTTGTTCTGATCGCGTTGTAGGCGAAGCGGTGCGTGCTGCACCCGGTGTTGAAGCAGAGTTCTGATGTGACTCAACCACTTCCATCGCGACGAAGCGCTTGGTGTTGCCAACTGCCGTTCGATGGCGGAAGATGGCTACAGGTATGAAACCCATACCTAGAATCGCATACACGAGACCTGAATCCATCCAATGTGAAGAGAAATGTACAGACAGAGAGATGTTTCAGCTGCACGAAGCAAGGGACGTCCATGGATGTAAAGCCAAATTGGGCCGCGTGATACGAAACTCACCGACATAGAAGAACTTGGGCTGGAACAGGCGGAGGATAACAGTAGCATAGCACAGTTGACCAAGAGCCGTCCTTGCGTATGCGCCATCAAAAGTACGTTGGACAGCGCGGTAGTCCAGAAGGTCGCGCTGACTCAGTTTGATGACGCTCGATCGAGGTGGCAGCATTTGAGTCTCTGGCGTCGCCATGATGTAGAAGCAAAGGCCGTCACCGCGCCTGAGATCGCGGCGTAAGACTTGCTCGAGAGAATTTGGAGGAGGTGATGGTAGCAATGAATGTCTGGCAGGAGGATCGTTGCTTCACAGATGGTGCGTGCGAGAGCCAACGGATTGCGTCAAAATAATCATCGATCGAGATCCATCACCTAAAGGCCACCCGATCCTTCTGGTTTGAATAAATTGCCTGCCTTGCCTGCCTTGCCTGCCTTGCCTTGGAGGCGTATTCATGATTACATTTTTGGGTGCAGCTCTACAGCTGGGCGAGGTCCTCGAGCCTTGAGTGTCATGTCATACATGCACGGTACAGTACGCCTGCGCTTGGGTGGAGCACCAATCCACATGGCACGGATGTTGCATCTCTCACAGGACAAGCGTTGGAACTTTGCAGTCCATCAGCATTTGGTTCGCCGTTTCGTTCATCCCCCGGAGATTTCGCCGTTCTTGGGCAAAAGGGGCGAGACGACTTGGCGTATGGTAGAGTACAGTACATGTGGTGTTTCCGTCGTGCATCCGTGGTTTGGTTTCGCTAACCGTGTTGGCGAGGACACGACACCAGAATTCGCTTATCCTGCATGCCCTTGTTCCGCTGGTGGTAGGAATCAACCCAAACACATCAGTGAATTTGCTCGGCAAAGCAGCGTGCTCGTTCGCCTGCGCCTGCACTTGCACTGCCTGACTCATGACTGGGTTCCGAGAGGCTTAACGTCGCGACTTTGACTTCCGCCGCCCATGCGTTGCTCTCCCAGACTCTGGATGAGCTTCGCTTTGCGGACTCGGATTCTTTTCCATTTCCCCTTGCATCCCGCTCGATTCCAAGCACCTGCATGCAATGTACTGAACACTACATATGCGAACCCTGACCTTGTTCAGCCACTCCGCTCGCTGCCGGCGAGCGAACAGGCGCTGCTTCCAGACTAAAGAGTCATCTCCCAATGGCTTCCGGCTTGCTTTCACCCCTGCCAGAACTGGGTTCGGATCTGTTTTCAGGGACAGGTGCTTCGTCTTACCGGTGGCGCTAGCTCCCGGGCTTGCAACTCTTCAATGGAAAGTCATCAACCTCTCATGGCTGGTGGCAGATTCGACCGACGAATGCCGTTTGTGTCCACTTTGACTTTGAATCTCATCCGTCCGGTGAGGTCCTTCACACCACCACCCATACACCGTTACTGAGGTGCAGTCAAGTAAGGATATGCCATTCCTCATCGTCATACCGGCCTTTCGAGGATGAGTGGCTGGCATTGGCGTCATCCCTCTGACTGGCCTGCTTTGAGCGAGCCACTCCTTCCGTCCACTTGGCGTCACCTGCCACGTGAACTCGTTTTGCTCGTCGTCCAAAGCTCGAGCTGGCTTGTTCCTGCTGCTACGCTCTACTGCTGGTGCTTGGTGGACAGAGCGTGGTATCGCCGTGCTGTGACACCCCTCTATGGCTGCGTGACATTGTCACCCCACGATGAGGACCGACTCGGTGCTTGGCGCATCGAGCGCTTCTGCGACACTGTCTCCAATAACAAGCAGCTCGCCAGCTCGGTCAAGGCACTCGATTTTGCGGTGAGCCGAGAGGAAACAGGCATAGCGAACCAGGAGCAGTACCTTGCCATTCTCAGCCACTGTCGTAACCTTCTCTATTTTCGCAACCTGCAACGCCTGCGAGATCCAGATGACACGTATCTTCTCTCTGTGCCGTCAGGAGCGTTAGCGCGTCTTCGATGGCATGACTCGGACTTGCGTGCATTCGAAGAGCTGGTCGAGTCCGTGTTCAAGCCGCTACACTTTCGCACCAACCCAGATTCTCGCGGCATCGTGCGCTCAGACATGATCGCAACGGATGCCAGATCGGCCGGTCGTATGCTTTACGACCTCAGGCTTCTCGCTCGTCTGCCAAGCGTGCACAAGCTGCCCAAAGGCTTCTTTCGTCGCATGGTAATGAATCAACTGCCACGACAGAGAATCCTTGCGGCCCGCTGCAGCAAAAACTATCAGAACGACCGGGTAGCCACGCGGATCGCCACAGGCGTCATTCACATAGTTTCGCGCCTCTTCGCACAAGTCGAACTCGTCGAAGTCTACATCGCCGACCGCGACTTTCATACAGGTGCGCCGCTGCATTTTGTATCCAAAGCAAGCCGAACAGGTCTGCCTTGCCTCTATCCTCGTTCGTTCTGGGACGATTGTATCCGTCAGCTCCTCGCTTTGGGACCACTCCCTTTCGCCGTGGCGGTCTACCATGTCTGTTCCAACGAAGTCGGAGATGCGCCTGGCTTTGACATTGGTGGTGAGTATGATCTGTTCCCGACAGAGTGGGCACCAGGCTCGAGCTCGAGCGTTGATTCGTCCGGCGAGGAGTATCCGTATACGCTCGAGGAGGACGATGTATCAAGACGTGCAACAACCGGCCACGGCTGGCAAGAACCCTTTCTTCTTCTACCTAAATCATCGCAGATCGTGCCTGTCAAGTTGAAGGGCGGATACCGCTCGTTGCCATTTCCCACGTATAATGTCGGCGGCAAGGCAGCTTGGGAGGTGCTGATCAACCCTCCAGAAGACATCATGCAAGACAAAGCACAAATGGTAAACGCGCAAGATGAATGGGATGTCGAGTCGATGCTTGGTGCAAGTACACCGCGACCTTCAACCATGCATCCGCTTACGCCTCGTCGAGGTTCGCTTGACTGGCTACGCCTCGTTGCCCGCAATCTCGAGTTTGGCAACCATGATCTGTTCTTGTGATCAGCAACACTTCGTTCTTACTTCAGCCCCGTTCCCGTCGCCCGGATGTCACATGTGCTTCTATAATCTATGTATTGCATTCTCCCTTGCCCAAATCAAACAGATCGAGGCTAGAACGAAAGTCCATGATGCAGCTACCTCAGCGTAGCGTGCGGAATTGTGCCGAGAAGGAGCTTGCCGTGAACATGAGCAGACGGGACAGCAGGAAGAGAGCGAAGAAAGGCCGATGAGGGCACTAGAGACGTGGTGTGGAATGCAGATACTGGGCTGAGCCGACAGAAACACACGAGATGGGTGAATGAGATGGTGAATGCGCAGTCATCAAGCGTGACGACGAATCCGAATTTCGCACGCCGCTCGGACCTTGGGCTTTCGCGACAACCTCAACCATTGCTCCAGCCACGCGCAGGAGACGACGCCAGCCTATTTCAGAGAGGAATCGTTGGAGTTGCAGCGCAACGATGGTGCAGCGATTGCTGGTCGCCGGCAGCAACTCGGGCCACCAGCTCGGCGTGGGCCATGACGAAGACGTACGCACATTTCGAGAGGCACTCTGCCAGATGGACTCAGGAAAACGTGCTGATCAACCAGAGATGGTAAGCTTCCCACCGGCAGGCTACACGGTGATTGAGATCTCGTCTGGCGCCAGCCACACACTCGCTCTGTTAGAAGCAATCCCGGGCGCGCAAGGCGCTACGGGATCGAACATACAGAAGCAGATCTGGGTAACTGGCACCGGGGCTCAAGGGCAGCTCGGACCAGCACATGCGTCTAATGGAAGCAAGTCGGTACCTGTCTTCACTCGACTGGATCTTGATGCTTGTCTAGGCGCGGCTGCCGGCGCAGAACTGTCAGATTTGTCGGAAGAATCGTTCGAGCCGACACAGGTGCTCTGTGGCTGGAACTGTAGTTACATTGTGCTTACACCTCGGTCACATGTAGCAACAAGATCGTCGGACCAGGATGTGTTGGTCACGCTCGGCTTGCATCGAGACAACACCTTCGGAGAGCTCGGTTGCTCTGCGAGCGCTTCTGCTGCTGATTCATCCCCATGCGTTCATATAGTATCGTTTGCTGCCGCCTTGGTTTCTGCTCGACTTGATACGCAGCTGCCTTACTCCATCACCCAAGTCGCAGCAGGTCTTAGACATGCCGTGGCAGCTCTCAGCGTCAGACTAGATACGCACTGTCAAGCACGGACGCTCGTGGTTGGCTGGGGCTCTGCGCGACATGGCCAAGTGGGTCGCATCCCGGAAGCAGCAGCAAGTCGTCCTAGCACGACGTCGAGGCGACCAGGTCCGGCACCGGTGGTGGTCACCGAGCCCCGGCTCATCTTTGACTGGCGGACGAAAGATGCACGATCCACTCGATGCAAGGTTTGCGCAGGGAAGGATCATACCGTGGTTCTGGTGCAAGCGCAAGATGGCGAGCAAGGGGGCGGTCTACACAGTATGGGGTTGAGCAAGCAGGGACAGCTTGTCCACGAATCTGCATTGCCGGCCCACGCAACACTGAAAGAAATTACCCATGTCACCTGCAACTGGAACAGCACTCATCTGCTCTTGAAGCAGCAAGCCGAGTCTCTCCCACGACCTGTTATCCTCAGTTGTGGGAGCAACAGCCGAGGTCAGCTCGGCAACAAATCCAGAAAATCCACTACAGCAGACAGCCCGCTCACATCTGTCGACCTCGCTGAATTCTTGCAACTCACGCCAGCGACTTCAGAAAACGACCCAGCTCCACTCAGCTCGTTGCCGGCGGGGACGGTGACAGTGAACAAGATGGTATCTGGCAGCGAGCATTCCTTACTTCTCGTCAGCCGTCATACTGGCGTAACGGGCGATCCGCGCCGCTTGCCGGAAAACCAAGTTTGGGGCTGGGGCTGGAATGAGCACGGCAACCTTGCGCAGGGCGTACACGATGAAGCGGACCATGACCAACCAGTGCTTCTTCTCGACGGAACGCGGACCGGTACCGCTCAGTCAATTTACACCCCGTTGAACATCTGGGCTGGTTGCGGGACGACTTTTGTTCTTGCAGAATCTGCCTAGGTCAGCAAATTGGAAGCACGCAACAGCCCATGGCTTCTCCACTCAATGCAAGAGATCTGATCACGTCTTGCCAAGTGTGTATGGCAGCGTTCGTGTGTTTATACAGCATGATACCTGAATATACCATACCGAAGGTCGAGGTTGAGAAATTCCCTCGGCAATCTGGGCTTCGACCGGCAACCAGTTCCCATGTGTCTAGCGTTGTGTCAAATCATGAATGCAAAAGCGAGGCAGGAACAGGAGTGTTTCTGTGGTAGATTCGAAAGATTAACTGACCTGGAACATGGGTATGCGATGCGTGCGTATACTAATCAGAATAAAGT
Source organism: Ustilago esculenta (assembly GCA_020827535.1). Classification (NCBI taxonomy): domain Eukaryota; kingdom Fungi; phylum Basidiomycota; class Ustilaginomycetes; order Ustilaginales; family Ustilaginaceae; genus Ustilago; species Ustilago esculenta. The sequence goes on from JAAKGJ010000003.1 coordinate 343,625, forward strand.
GGAGACAGCCAATCAAGGCATCATAGGGGCAAGGCGCCTCACGCCAAGTGAGTTGACGCATCTCGCTGCTTTCTACGCTGACGCACAGATTGAGTGGTGGGGCGATCGTCAACCAGCGCGCCATGAATGCGTACCTGCGCCTGGTCCCAGGCGTCCTGATCTTCCGGCACCTGATTGCGCACATGCTGCGCCAGGGCAGAGTCAAAGTTGAACGAGTCGATCGAGTCTATCTGCCCAAAAAGCAGTCGCACTTGCTCCTTGGCTGGCGACTTGAGTCGATCCAGTATCGGCAGGTTGTGCCTATTCAGCCCTTGGATCAATAGATGGTGGCGAGACAGCAGCCAAGTCTCCTGCTTATCCTTGTTTCGATGGCATCGCAGCGAGTATTGCATGCCCTGGGGTGGAGATTTCAGGTCGAGAAATAGTTCGAGGCACTGCTTGGGTGCGTTGCATGCTAGGTGTGGTCCCACAGCCGCTTGCAACACTTCGGCTGAGGGCCGCTTGATGCAATTCTTGACCTGAATCGCGACGTACGACAATCGAGACTTGTCAAACGGCTGGTCGCCCAGGGGAGGCTGATCGTCTTGTGTCTCGTACACGGGGATGAGCAGATCCCAGCCAGGTTGGTTGCTGATGCCCTGTGCCGCCGCATGTCGAAACCAGAGCGACGTAAGTTGCGCCGTGTCGACGTCGACCTGATGCTTGTGGTCCACTTGTTCCTCCAGCCGGACAACGTGCTTGAAGTTGAGCCAGGCGCGATCGGCCCATGCGGCTAGCGCCGATGGCGTCTCGTCGTTGGCCAAGTCCTCGTCCATGCGATCCACGTCGTGGCACGACTCTGCGAAAGCGGCGTTGGTGTTGACCTGTCCGATGAGGTTGCGTAGCCATTGGCGCACGGTGACGAGGCCAAACACAGCCATGTAGTTGATGTGCGGATCTATGGTGGACGTGTGCGACACGGTGAGCGCATTGGAATACGAGGCTGACACGGCGAGATCAAGCGCCATAGTGCAGAGAAGCGCCACGCCAAACTCGCCTTGGGCGCCTGTGTGGAAGCCAACAACGTCTTGAGCAAGCGTAAGCGCTTGGATAACCATGTCCCACTTGTTCAACGTTGACTTGGGAGCGCAACGAAACAACCACGCAGCTGCAGCGCTCAGTGGTGGTTCGCTCGGCGTGTTGCTGATGATCGAGTCGGTGGAATTAAAGATGCGACCCACAAAGCGCAAGTGCTGTGCCACCTGATGAGACACAAACTTGTACCACCACTCGGGGCCCGACCTGCTCGAGAGTTCGAGATGGAGACGGCGCGAGGCGAGTGCCAAGAGATTCTGGTTGAGGTCGTCGAGCTTGTCGCTCGACACGCGCTCCTGGATAGGCCACTCCCACTCTCCGGGAAACACGAGCTTGCCAATGATGGGCTTGGGCAAGATGGCGCCCTGCGAGGAGCAGTAGACCTTGTCGCTCCATAGCGGTCTTCCCAGCCTGGGCAGCATGAGGTTGAGCTGCTTGAGAGTGAAGATGGGCAAGTCACTAAAGAGGCTCTCGCGATCCTGTCTCGTAAAGTTGACGTCGAGGGGCATGGCGGAGAAGGCTTGGGTGAGCTGATGCGTATTGCCGACATTCATGCGGCGAGAGCCCTGGCGAGCGGTTGCACCGGCAAGCGGAGCCAGGTCGGAATTGGTATCGATGAGAAGGATCCACGTGCATCTAGGAGAGGCGTGGTGCCATACACGCCGGATGGCAGGCAGCAAACTGGCCATGGAGCCACACTCATCGAGTGCAAGGAAGAAGAAGGGCTGGTGGTCGACGGCTTGGGGCAGTTGCTCGAGTTGCCGGAGGGCAGGTCTCATGTGGTCGAGGATGGCATCAGCGAGCACATCGTGTTCGGCCAGGCGCGCTGCGTACAAAGCACGCATGTGCTCGTACAGTTCATCGGCAGCATCACAAATGTGGTCGAGCATGAGTTTGCGCAGATTGTGCGTGCCAAACAAAGCGGGTGGCTCGAGTGACTTGCCTTGGGCGGCTTGGCGGGTGGCGGCGAGCCGATTCAAGGCTGTGTGTGGGCACACGGTGTCTTGTGCAGGCGGGCGAAAGAGCTCGTTGGGCACGAAGCCGGACAGAGGCGAGTGAAGTGCGGCGGCAAGATGATAGACGACGGATCGCCAGCAGCGCTTGTGCTCGTGTGGCTGACAGGGGTCACGAGTGGGAACCTGGGTTGGTGGCGGCTGATTGGTGGCGGCGGCCGAGGGCGGCCAGCAGTGGGATTGCTGTACGAGGTATTCGAGATAATGCGCAAGCGTCTTGCAGTAGATGGACAGCCAAGCTAGGACGCGAAGGTGCGCCTTGTTAAAGCCGACATGCTCTTGGGGAGTGGTGGGGATGATGACGTCGGCGAGATCAAGTTTGGCGTTGTCAAAGTACTGATAGACGAGCGCATCCTGGGGTGGAAAGGAGACGAGGTGGTGGCTGCTAGGGAGGCTGTCTATCCGGAGGCAGACGAGCAGGCCGGGGCTGATGGTGCTTAGCTGAACGCAGGTGCGAGTTTTGCCAAAACCGGAGGATTGGATGATGGGGAGCACTTTTGAATAGTAGGTGCGTGAGAGAGGGGTGGCGTGCTGCTGGTCGTTGTGGTTGTCGTCTTGGATGACGTCGGCTTCAGATTCGGGCGGCGGATGAATGAGCGGGCGATCGGTGACCGGAGGCAAAGACGGAAACAAGCCGTTGTGTACGATCACGTGGTCGGTGATGAGCTGTAGACTTGGCCCATGGAAGACGTGCGAAAAGTAGGCGACGGGCGAGGTGGTTGCAACGGGGAGGGCGGTGCGTTGGGAGCGCTGGGCATGAAAGGCGAGTCGGAGGAGGCAGTCGAGGCAAGCGACCTGGTCGTCTGGGTCGAGGTTGGCAGCATCGAGTAGGGCGATGAGGGTGCTGGCACTGCGACATAGTTTGCGACGCACAGGGCAATGGGCACGGTGAGGTTCAAACATGGCGCTGACGAGTGAGCGCGGAAGCTGATCAATGCTCGCAGCCAATGCATCAACTAGTTTCTCAAAGAAAGGGTAACAAAGGAACATCTGGAGCTCAACGACACGATGCTCGTTGTCAACCCGGAGTGCGCCTTTGAGCAGGCACATCCAAATAAAGTGACTCTCGGTGCCTGCCGTATGCTTGATCAAGATTTTGCGGAAGTGGCTAGCTCGCTCCAGCGACGACAGAGAAACGATAGGTACCGCCGCAGCATTTTCCGGTGTGGCACTACACTGTGGCATGATGGTGGTCTCCCTGAGTATTGGTGGTGGTGGTGTGTCACATCAATGTACTTGTTTGCGTGTGATTTGTGTGGAAGACATGGATTGCGTGAAATGGGGAAGTCAGTACATGAGCTCAACCAATATATATTAGGCTGAGTAAGGCACGGCATTTGAAGCAATTTTATGTCGTCTTACTCGTGCGAGAGAAGCTTTCGCACAGAAAGGTCACGAAGGCGTGACATGGTGGTAGCAACTGTGCACGGCGCTTGCGATTCACCTGTTCTCTTGTTTCGGCGGTGTGGAGACGAAAGCATGTGTGATGTTCTCCACGCTCGCGTGGGTAACATGTTTTATGTTAGACTGTAACAATTTAAAGTTCGACCGCGTCCTCTTCTCGCTGCGACGTTGAGCAATGGCTTCATCACCTCACACGCGCATTGCGCGTGGACTCTGCGATGAAATGAGGCACAGACGTCAAAATTCCAAATGAAAGCAGTTACAGAGCCGGGATATATTAGTTGAAGGGGTTTTATTGATGATGGTCGTGCGGGTGTATGCTACGTGACAAAAGTGCAAATTTCTGATTTCTGATATCCCCAAAGAATTAGACACGCCTCTTACCCCTCATTTGGCTGGGAATTTCCTCACCAAATTCCTAGTACAGAGCGTGCCTTATTCTTCCAACTTCAACTATTTTTTGCAGCAGCAATCGGGCTTCTGATACAAATTCGCGACATGACTTTTTGTGTGGATTTGGCTCGCGGAGGCGGTTCATCATCAGAGAGAGACCAACCGTGGAGTAATTCTGACCGAATCGCCTGACTTTCTCCTGGACTTCACTCTGCGGGTGTTCGAGAGCCACATCTTGCAATCTTGATGCCTACTCAGGAAGATCTAGCCAACGACAGCGGGGCAATTAACACCACGACCGGCGATGCGGACGTCAAAGTAAATGCCAGTATGGTCATCGGCATCGAAAGTAAAGGGGTTGACGGTGAGAATGCAGTTCCTATTCTCTTGGCCAGGGCAGGTCACAGCGGTGTTGGTGTTATGTGGGTTGATCCAGATCTCACCCGAGGCGTGCTGGTATTCGATCGCTGGCGGCACACGCGGTACCGGGTCGCGTCCGTTGTTGATGTGAACGAAGCCAGGCAGATTGGCGTCGACAGCGTCGGCGAAGGCCTTGTCACCGGTCCTTGGCTGGCCAAAGACAATCGACTTGACCGAATTGGAAGGCAGCTGCTTCTTGAGATACAGAGCGTCCAGCAGCGAGATGGCAGCACCGAGCGAGTGGCCGACGGTGAGCACCGCCGAACCAGGGTGCTTAGCGAGAGCTGACTTGACCTGTGCCAGCACAGAGTCGGCTGTGCGCAACCAGGTGTCCTGGAAACCGCCGTGGACCTTGACGCGGCCCAGGTAGGAGAGACGCGAGTTGATTGGGTCGAGCGCGAAATCGGCATCGTTGAAGATCGAAGAGAACGATGAGGTGTTGGAACCCTGGTGCGAAACAATCACACCTTTGGTGGGCGAGTAGGCGACAAACACCTTGGGCGTCGATCTGCCATCTCCGGCGGTCCAAAGCAGCTGTGCATCTCCCACCTTCGCGCCAACAGGCTGACCACAGTAAGCAGCTTGCGAGAGCTGAGCCGGGTACATGTACTTCTGGTAGTTGGTTAGCGGCGAGGTGGCTGCAATGTTTTTGCTCGCAAAGCGTCGCTCCTCATCCTTAGCCGCGATGGCGCGCCGGACACCGGCTGGGTAGTTCAAGGAATCGGCATCAATAGGGCTTGCCGATACGCTCGATACCGAGACAGCTGCGACAGTGACAGCAGAGGCGAGCTGGAAGAACTTCATCCTGCAAATCTATCCTATCGTGATGGGGATGAGAGAGAGTGGGGGATTGACGGCCAGGGAAGGGCGGAGGCGCCTCAGAGAGCTCTGAAGGTGTGCAAGAACGTACAGGGTAGGGAATGAGCTTTACGCTTGAGCCCAGAACTCATTCTGAGTATATATGGACAATGTGGGGCATGACGTTCGTCCAGAGTGGTGCACAGCAGCAACAGGAACAGCAGCGCAGCAAAAGCGAAAGTGAGAAAGTGTGTCGAGGCATAGGGGCGACAGGAACGGAACGCAACAGATGGCAAGAGTAGCACGGTGCAAGATATCAGACAAAGAGCGGAAATGACAGCCATTTTGAGCCACCGTGTATGGATGCAGTACAGTACAGTACAGATTGGTAGCGAGGAAGGAAACGACATTCCTGCTGAGTTCCGGAATGGCGACAGCTATGCGGGAGAGATCAATTAGCGCCAAAGTGGCACACAAGCCGTAACCCCCTGACCTTAGTTGTCCTTCACCAACTGCACCAGCTGCAGTTGCGGTTTGCTGCTGCATAGACGTGCACGCCCGTGCAGCTCTGTGTCTCGCGGGTCCAGCCTCGGCATATGGTCTCCACTTTCTAAATTTCTTACTTTTTAGGTTGATGCTGGTTGTCGAACTACACCGTTCTCTTGTCTCGACATCCGAACGCCACTTTAGCCTCTCACCTGATCCTCGCTCTGACCGAGACAACGACTTTCGCACACAGTCACTTTCGACTTCCTCTGTTTCCAGACGCATGTCTTTTGATAGGAATCGACGACAACGAAGGTCAGTTGTGGCAAAGCTGCCAGGAGGCGGCCAAACTCTTGGCGGAACAAGGTGATCCGGTTGAATGTCGCAACACATACACTAAGGTTTGCGTGAGAAGATCTGATTTCGCAGCATAGCAACATCGGATAAATCTTCTCAGAGGAACGGTTCGAAGCCTTGCGACTTTTGAGTCCAGATTCATCCCAAGACAGACTTGGTGCTGTCACACTGTTTGTGGTCAAGCTGAAGCGGAACCACCAAGTCCGAAGCGATGCCCTCTGAAACCAAGTGATTCTCGAATCGAGCGGGTCGGAAGTACTTATTGGTGGAAGGCGGAATAAGGAACCGCTCCAATCGTCGACGGTATCCACATACTGCTCTGATGGCTGTGAGCTTTCCAGAATGTCCGGCGCCACCTGTTCAATGGCGGCGGTTGGCCCTACCAACTCCAACGCCTCTTCTGAACAAAAATGCGGGATAGGTCTGCGGGATTCAAGCCCTAGCCATATCGTTGGTATCGAAGCATGGTCGGACGGAAGAGAGGCGACTGCATCGAAGGAGCATGGTCACTTTGCTCGCTTGCCCTCACGGCTCGCATGCACGCACAGTCAGATTACCAAGAAGACCAGCCCGTCACCACTCTCACGAACAAAATCCGCTCGAATCCCGAACATGAACCCTCCCTTCCTTCTTCTGAACTTCAACAAGACGCCGTCACATCGAACACAGTGACCCAAATCGCCAGGCCTTAGACTGCGATCAGCGTCATGCCATTGTGCACCGTCACAAACTTCCCTTTCTCGCACACTTTTCCACATGGCGTTGATATTCACTGTTTCGAATGCCGCTTTGCTCACGACTCTTTCAGATCGGCACCTTGTCGACCTTTCTGGCATATCTAGGTTCGAAAATGTATGAGCTTGCGAGAGATACAAGTACAGATGAAGGAATGCACACGGGTGCCCAACCTGATTTTGCAGTGAGGCATGACACTTCGAAGCCGGAGAAGACAAAATTTGCGGAGGAGAAGCGATGATCCGGATGCGTTTGAGTATGCCTGCTAGTTCTTACCAATCCCATCACCGGGCCAGTCAATCACATCCAAGCTGATTAAGATGGCCACTGTGACCAATATACCAACCAGCACGCTGCTGAGCATCATCCAACCACCCTCTCTCCACGTCACAGCCTCAAATCCGACAGCGCCTCCATACCCACCCAGCCCAGCGCTGCCTTGCAAAGAGTTGTAGCCGAAGCTCCTGTCACCGGGCGCAAAATAGCCGGGCCTGTCCAAATCATCAGTGCCGGGGTAGAGAAGCTGCTCGCGGTCATCATCAAACGCGCCCAGGCCTTCTTGATAGTCGTCATGTTCCAATTTTCCCTCGACCATGTAGTCTGCTTTGATGTCGCGTGTAGCGAACTCGAGCGAGTCACCACGCAAGTCGTCCGCGGGTGCGCTTGTTGATGAACCGACCAGCAGATTGCCTTCGCCAGCAGCTGCTTGGTAAGCTGGAGCCTGGTCTACTTTGGATTTGTTCCAAGGCATCGAATGTGTTCCGAACAGCAACAATCTGCCTGCGCGCAAGGAACGGGACTTGTCCGCTGCCGTCGGCTGCCTGGACTCGAGGTCAACATCGAACAGTGGTACTTGGGCATTCGCACCTTCTTCTCCATCATGTGCCCTGCTTTTACCTTTGCGAATTGAAGGAGAAGGAGACAGCGGCGGCTGTGCTCCGAAAGACCCTTCGAATGAGACATCCACTTTGCCATTGGTCAGCTGCGAAAGGGCGAATGCCTCTTGCGCGTCCTTGTCTACTCCAAGGATGCGGCTGCTGTGGGCGATGCCCCTTCTAGACCCTGCTCCGGCGGACATCGACTTTCGACCGACGGCCGAGGCTCCACCTGGGCTTCTGAGAGCAGCAATCGTGCTACCACCTTGGTTGCGACCTTGAGAGCTGCCGCTGAGTGCGCGAGAGCGGTCCATACTGCTGCTACTTGGGCCTGCGTGGCCATTCGAACTCAATTCGGCCGCGGGAGTGGTGAAAGCGTCTTGTTCAGAGCTGGCATCTGGGGATGCTGGGATGAATTGTGTAATGGCGGACCTGATTCCCGGATTGGGCGAGGATGCATTCGGGCTAGGTGCTCGAGGTAAGACGTTTTGCGGAAGCACTGTTTGCAGAGTGATCACCATTGTGGAGTATGCTGGAATCGACCGATTGAACAACGACGCAGGGTTCTCGTTGTCTAGCGTTGGCGTCGGTGCAGCCCGATGGAAGCGGCGTCGTGAAAGCTTGATGCAGGACCCAATCCGACAATCATGCTTTCTCCTACTGCCGATCGTGTGTCAACCGTCGCTGGACGACTTGCTATCCCTGAATGCTCGAGCGACAAGTTGTGTAGTAGATGCACGGCATGCAGCGGTAGCTTTGTGCGTGTTGATCAAGAGAGCTACAGCCTGCCGGCAGAATGGCGATGCTATATGAGAAACACGACGGAGGATGCTGCTGTCTGCATTGGTGGCGTGTGGGAAAGGGGTCGCCCCGTTGAGCCTGATACGGGTTGTGTCGTGTGGGTGTCAACGAGATGAGGTGATGATGGATGAGCATGTGACTGTAGCCAAGACAAAGTCACTTTGTCAAAATGCCTCCTTCAGATGGCGCAGTGCATACACCCTGGACAAGCTGACGCGGATTTGAGCGAAGTTGGATCGGGCAGATCTGATTCGAACAGCTTTCAAGCCACGCAGTCTTGGCAAGCGCGCTTTCGGCAAGAATCGGCCACACTGTGTCACACTCAGTGTCACACGTCACACTCAAATTCTCCCGCGTGTTAGGCCGCCACCAATCGCCCCTTAAATCCGTGCACGGCAACGAAAGCAAAACACGCAAGAATCCGCGGGCCAACGCCGCTTATCACTTCCCCACAAAAGTCGCACAAATCATGAGTGTGAGTGGAGCTACACCTGGAGCAAGTCCTCCGTGTTGCACTCGACCTTCCAGTCCTTCTTTTTCCCACCACCATCACTCCCAGACATTGCCATTTTAATCGTCACCATGTCCGCCATGACACCCCACACGTTCACTTACAAGATGTTCACCAATACCGATGGGGAGCAGACCGCGATCCCCGTCGATGTCTACATTCCCGAGACCGACGCCCAGACCAAGTTGACGCCTGTCGTATGGGTCCACACTGGAGGCTTCCTTCAAGGAACACGAAAGTTTGTTCCGCCTCACTTCCTTCGAGCTCTCGCGAGCCACAATCTGGCGCTTGTGGCTCCTGACTTTCGTCTCTGTCCTCAAGTCTCGATCTCGGAAGTGCTCGAGGATGTGACCGACAGCATTCGATGGACTCTCAGTCCCGAGGCCCGTGCTGCCTCTGGCTTCAGGTCGCACAGCGTCTCTTCTGACAAGTATATTCTTGGAGGCTCGAGTGCTGGCGGCTGGCCCGCACTACTCCTCGGTCTTGGCCTCCACGATCAAGCCAAGCGTATCCCTCATCCACCAAACGCTGTCTTTGCCATTTATGCGATTACCACCGTCACAAAGAGTCTAGCACCCTTCTTTTACGAGCTGCAGAGACCACTCTCGTGGGCTGCCGATGGCAAAATCATCGAAAAGAAGCCATTAGAACAGCAAGGCCACCTCCACAAGTGCCTCAGCTCCACACATGAGCTACTCAAGTCATCCACGGTCAAGATCCGTACAGAGGCGCCTCCCGCAAGCAATCCTGTCCGTGCTGCGCTCTACAATTTTGCACGCCAGGAAGGCAACTACCCCAGCCTCATCCTGCAAGAGCCCTCGGAAGGCGAGCAGGTCTGCACACCAAGTCTGATCAAGGCCAAGGTGAAAGGAGCTACTCCGCCTGTGATGATTGCGTACGGAGATTCGGATCCCAAAGTACCCCACTCGCAGTCGGTGCAGGTTGTCGAGGCGCTCAGGTCGGTCGGTTACGACAACGAGTCGCTGTTTGTCGTTGTGGCGGATGGTGCTGACCACCTGTTCGATATGGAACCTCAAAAGGAGATTGACGGCATGTGGAGCTGGTTGGCCAAACAGCTGTGAAGCATTCCCAGCACCAGTGCAGCTTGTTGTCAGCGTTGAATGTGATTTGCACTGCTCACACTGTTGAGCCGAGACCTCGTCGTGCTCGGGACATTCGGTCATTCGGTCATGGATCTAGGCAGGCTAAACACTTTACCCTGGACGGTGCAAGTACTTGTCGTTTTCAGCAGCTTCTATTTGAGACCCTTTTGGAACATGTTATTGTTGTGACCCCAAGCTTTGAAAGGCTTTCCGTAGACGGACAGCACACATGACATGCTCGATGAGTATCAACGAACACTCTTCTGGTCAAGCCGCTCCTCGGGCTCACCGAGAGAGACCCCGCACTGGCCGAAAGATTCCAGTCCAAATCGGGCTTTCATTCCAAAGGATCGGTTCGTTCGAGCGGCAAACTTCCTCAACCCCCACGCAGCCTCCTTTGGAGAGTTTCGCGGCCTTTGAATCCACAGTTCTGTACTGTATATCCAAATTCTAATCCCTATCCCCCACTCTGATAGTAGCTCTTTCGTGTTTGATTTTCTCCACAATGCGGGTTGCAGCCGTCACCGGTGAGCTCAGCTTTATGTGGGGTCAGCCCTCATGCTGTCTGACACGATACTTCTTTGCCGTGCTCTATCTTCCATATCGAGGATAGCTGCCCCCCGCCTAACAAGGAGAACAAATAGAACGCTTCGTGACACGACGAGACAAGAGCTTGATCCGGTTACGCAGCCCTGGAGTAGATAAAGTGCCGGTGCAGAGCAGCAGGCCAAGGAAATGCTGCGACATGCGAGTTGGTGGCGCACTGTTTTGCCCGGAGAACTCAACCCAATCTTCGGACCGGACTGGGCAGCCGGAAAGTCTGGCAAATAAGACGGCGTTTTCGGCTCTTTCTTGGATTTTTCCCCACGACCTGGCGTTCCTTGCGTTCAGCTTGTTCTCGTCCCACAATTCGACCATGCTCTGGTGGTATTTCAGGCCACATTGGAAATAAAGTGAGGAGCGCCTCAACGACTGCCGAGGCTTGGTTCCGAAATGAAGAAGCCGGCGAAGGGATTAGAACACAGCATCTGCCAGGAACCGTGATCGAGATCCGCATTTTGAAAGATGGGCTTCCGTGTGGTGCAAGCGTCTGGAGTCGAGAGGGACGGCACTTTGAGTGCAACCCGTGCTTTAGCGTTCCCCCACTGCGATCTGTGTTTGTGGCTGCACGAATTGTAACAAAAAGAACAGCGAGCTGCTTGGACGTGGAATTCCAACGCAACCGACGGTGCCTGACACAAACCCTAAGCCATGCAGGGGAGAGAGAGTTGGGCATTAGTTGGGAATTCTTGAGAGCTGCCCGCGGATCGTCGACAGTCACTCTCCACTCTGGCGAGCACCTCGTTCAGGGAAGTCGAAAGGTGAGCGGAGGGGTTCATGTTCAACCGTCGCCTACCGTTGTCTGTGGCTTTGACTCTCCCCTCGTGCTTGCCCACTCTGAGCCGAAGACGAGCCATGCTGCGTGTCCATTGAGAAGCGTGGGCCTCCACCTCTCCCTGGATGATATATAGATATATAGCACCAGTTCGTCGGCGAAATCGACTATCTTGTGCGCTCCCTGTCCCCTCTTTCGCTTTCCCCCGCACTTTCCAAATCCGCTCACCCCCCTGATTTGGTTCGTCGCTGAACGATATCCGGAAGTTGTAACGAAGCTCGCCCAACATGACGCAATCCTCTCCATTGATCGTTTCATCGTATTCCATCCATGATGTGCGCTTCCCCACATCGCTAACAGGTGACGGCACTGATGCCATGAACAAGAGTGGGTGCCCTTCTGCTTGTTCGTACTTGCTCTTGTCCTCAAGCTTCACAGCTGACACGTTGACTATTTTTTTTGTATTCGCCGTGCGTTTCCACGTTGCCTCGCATCCGCGAATCTACAGCCTGTGACTACTCAGCAGCCTACCTCATCCTGTATACGAGCCCCAAAGACAGCGCTAAGATTGTGTCATACCGAGGACGCGAGAGCGAGGCCATCAATGCGCCGGTCAAAGGGGATTCTTCACTGCGAGGCTTTGGTATGACGTTCACCATCGGCAAGGGTAATGAGATCTGCTGCCAGGCGATTGCTTCGATTGTAGAAGAGCTGCTGCTCGGTCGTGAGATCGAGCCGCTGTTTGCCAACATGGGAGACACTTGGCAGCACATGGTTTCAGACCCGCAGCTGCGATGGATCGGCCCCGAGAAGGGCGTGATCCACCTCGCGACGGCAGCTGTGATTAACGCCATCTGGGATCTTTACGCTCGTTCGCGCAGCAAGCCCCTCTGGAAGCTCATCTGTGACATGTCGCCCGAGGAGCTTGTGCAATGCATCCCGTTCCGCTACATCACTGATGCCATCACCCCTGCCGAGGCGCTCAAGATCCTGCAGGACGCATCCAAGGGCAAAAAAGAACGAGAGGCAGAGATGATTGCCAACGGCTACAAGGCCTACACGACTTCGGCAGGCTGGTCCGGTTACGACGACGCCAAGGTTGCGCGTCTGACGCGTTCGGCGCTCGAACAGGGCTTCAACCACTTCAAGCTCAAGGTGGGCTCGGACATGGCTGATGACATCCGAAGACTGTCGCTGATGCGATCCATCGTAGATGACCCCAACGAGATGCCGGCGGGACGTAAGGAGCCCTCGCCAGAGAGCCTCACGGGTAAGAATGCTGGTCCCACGGGTTGTGTGGTCATGGTGGACGCCAACCAAGTGTGGGATGTGCAAGAAGCGATTGATTACATGGAGCAGCTGGCACACCTTCGACCGTGGTTCATTGAAGAGCCTACTGCGCCGGATGATGTGCTTGGGCATGCTGCGATTCGACGTGGCATCAAACACCTCGGCATTGGCGTTGCAACAGGCGAACATGCGCACAACCGCATGACGTTCAAGCAGCTGCTGCAGGCGGAAGCCATCGACGTTGTTCAAATCGACTCGTGTCGTCTAGCAGGTGTCAACGAAATCCTTGCTGTGATGCTGATGGCCAAGAAGTTTGGTAAGATCGTTTGCCCGCACGCTGGAGGTGTAGGTCTCTGCGAGTACGTGGTGCACTTGAGTCTAATCGACTACATCTGCATCAGCGCCACCAACGAGCGCAACGTTCTTGAATGGGTCGACCACCTGCACGAACACTTTGTCTACCCAGTCAGTATCAACGGCGCTGGTTGCTACAACACCCCCATGGACCCTCAGGGTGGCTACAGCATTGAGATGCTCAAGAGCTCCATCGAGGACTACAGCTTCCCGCTCGGCTCGTACTGGAAGAGCGGCTCCGCACGAACAGCTCCTCCCTCGGGACACTAGAATGCTTTCATCTCTCGATTCAGTACGGTGGCATGGGTGTTGTCCCTGGTTTGCAGGTCTTTTCTTTTCACTCATAATAAGACCACTTTGGTGGAATGCAAGTATTCGAACGTGACAGTGTGCAGAACGTGTAGTACTTGATTCGGTTGCGTATCAAGCTGAGGAAAGCTGTCCATTCTAGAAGCGGCAACACGCTCTATGATCGAGCTCGTATGCATTCTGTGCACTTGCGACACCGAGTCTGGTTCCTCAAAAGGGATACAACGGGTCGATGAGAACCGGGGGATGTCGATGACGGTGGGATTTGTGAGAATAAGGGGCCCAACGTCGATAGACAGGGACCCGGTCTGTGGACAAGTGATTAGCCAAAGTTTGTTGCAATGCGAGGCGAGTCTTGATGACAAGACGGGTACCGTTCTCGGTGTGGGCGTGGCAGAAGCTGGGTAGCTCGCTTGTGACCCATGTGACCGATACGCCACTGCTTTGACATTGACCAAAACGATGACGACAGATAAGAGACACAAGCACTTGACCGACCGATCCAGCAGCCATGCCGAATGCTTGCAATACGCGGCATCCATACGCCTGCATTCAACGCTATCGACGCTGCGCGCTTAAGCTCACCACCGATCGGAGCTGTCATCTACCCTGGATCGGCATCGCTGCCAACGTCTCCACGCTGCACACCGAGTGCGTTCCAAAAATCCCCACCCCCCAAAAAAACCCACACTCAGACCTGCACTGCGGTGTCATTCCACAGCCGTCCATGACCAAGGTTGCATGGTGTGCATTCCAGCGTTAGCAGCAAATCAAGGGTCTACAGCAAACAGTACATCTCATCTCTGATGTGCCGTTCGTGAGTGTGCATTTTATTGGTCCGCAGTGTGGCGCTCGAAAAATTGGGAGGAATGCAGCCGAGAGCACCAGGTGGATGGAGCTTGTGGGTCTGAGGCTGTCATGTGTGGCTGAATGCAAGCTGTGCAAGCTGTGCAAGCTGCAACGCACGACAGCCTTGGATGCTTTGAGCTTGAAACGTGAATTAATCCAGTTTGAACCCTTTTCGCCCTTCTGCTCCATCCTGTGAAGGCATAGCCCCACTCGAAAGCCATTTCTTGCTGCTCTTGCCTGAGCAGTCGAGTGGGACAATTCCTCTTCAGCGTCCCTTTCGACCACCACAACTCGGCCGCGCATCGACACCGTTCTTCCGCATCGTTCGCATGCATTCATTGCAGCGCACCCACACCGCACGGTAGCAGGAATGTTCTATCGAATGGCATTGTAGCCTTGACCCAGGCGAAGCAGCGAACCTCCGGCAGTTAACCTCCGGCAGCTTGACATCATCTTTGCAACGATGGACGAGCTGCTTCATCCGTTGCAACCGTTGCCTGATATCCTCACCTTTGTATAACTCTGGAGCTTCACCCTGGTCGATGCCAGCAAAATGCCGCTACCAGAACACACGGATCAACACGAGCCGCAGCACGCCTCGTCCACCCAGCCCACAGCCGCATTGAGGCGTCCAGAGCTCCTCGATCTTGATCTCGACGAGCTCTCGCCACTTCCTCCCGCACACGGCTTCTCTATCAGCAGGTCCATACCGACCGAGTGCACCTCAAGTTTTAAACCTGATGCTGCTCCACGTGTACGTCTCTCAAACACTGCAGCAGCGTCCCCAGCACTAAGTGCCGCGCCCTCATCCTTCCGTCTCGAAGGCTCGCCACCCATCTCTCCGTACCCCGTCAACAGTCCCGGACTCGTAGCTTCGCTCGTACAGGCCAGCGCCATTCAGGGAAATGATCACAAAAAATCGCCAACGCATTCAGCTGTCTACCAACACACAGAGCAAAGCGACAAGAAGCCTCTTCCACCCCAGCAAGAACAGCTGAACCTGCAGCAAAACTTCGAATCGCCTCCATCCGCGCGCTATGTCACCGTCTCAGCCATTCTTTCGCGTTCCGAAATGTACTATGCACCTGAATCTTCCGACCACTGGCACATCCTCCGTTCTCCACCAGGAATGACCACCGACGTTCGACAATCGTACAACTCATATTCCGGGCCTTCACGCTCGTCTGAATCATTCGGAAGGACTCGAGGGGCGAAAAACCAGAGGAAGCGACCAAGCAACGGAAGTGCCATCGAAGCACTCGGCGCGCTTTTGCTGCGAAAGGACAGTTCTGGCAGAGTCGCCAACCTCTCGTTCGCTCGAGACAATCATGTCGATGTCACGGGGAAGGGTAGAGATGCGCAAAATGATCTCTCGGTGAACGAAAAGCGAGCGTCTGCCTCCAAGCATGGCGTCCAGGCTTGGGCCAGCACACTGGGGTCCTTGAGCAAGAAAGGGCTACGTCTTCAGTTTCCGCATTCGGCACAATCCAATGCATCTTCTTCCAACGGCGGCGCGACCATTGCCGAGCGCCGAGCTCAGATGTGGCATCAGATGCTCACTCGCCAAGGTGCCGTGGTTGAGGATAGTCACGATGGCTTCTCCAAGATACGAAGCAGGCGAGGAGGTCTTAGTTTCGAAGTTGGCACGGTCAATCGCAAGCAAACTCCGTCCACCTTGTTGCAGCCTAAAAACCTCAAGCCCAGCGCCAAAGGCAAGAACAAGTACTCAGCGCCTCAAGGCCACAACACTAACTCGGAAGAGCGAAACGGCGCTGAAGAGCCGAGTGCGGACTCGATTGCCTCGTCTCCCTTGACTTCGACCGGCACTAACCCAAGTCGGCTGCCAGATACCATTGTTCTGAAAGCTGGCCGTCGTCCGAGGCTTACACAAATATCCAAGTCGGAATTCGGCTTTGGCTCTGCTTACCATGATCTCAATTTGCCCGAGGCTCCTCCAAGCCCTGTTGCGATGCCGGGAGCATGGCAGGGCGGTTCTTCGTGGCGGTCCAAACCAGGCGATGGCTTCGAAGAAGGCGCTCTGCTTCTGCCACCTCCTTTGCTTGATGATCATGGTAGCGACGCATCCAGCTTCGAGGGCCTGCTTGGCGTGCGTCGCATGCGCGAACGAGAGAAAGCGAGAAAGCAGGCTGAGAAACTTGCCGCTCGCAATCGTCCCGCTCACAAAGTGGGTCCTCTTACGGCACTCACCAATTTTGTTA
The DNA here is from genome assembly GCA_020827535.1 of Ustilago esculenta. Lineage (NCBI taxonomy): Eukaryota > Fungi > Basidiomycota > Ustilaginomycetes > Ustilaginales > Ustilaginaceae > Ustilago > Ustilago esculenta. Next base: position 359,991 of record JAAKGJ010000003.1, read on the forward strand.
AGGCAGCGCACGCCGCAGAGACATCAGCTAAGCGAGGCCATGGAAGTAGGCGCTTCGGCCAAGCTCCAGCCTTCCTGCGCAGCTATACGGAACCCCAGCAGCGCATGTGGTCTAGTTCAACTGGCAGCATCTCCCAAGCACATAACGCAAAGTCGCTTGCTGCAGGACTTGACGCCAGCCTAGATCGCAGCCAGCCTGATACGCTCAATTCGAACGACGAAGTGCCGAGCGACGACGCCGACACGACTTTGCAGTCGTCAAACACCAATCTGTCCGCTGCTACTGCTGCAGTTGCAGACACAGATGTGCGCAAAAGCCCGGCTGTCACTTCGGCCAGCCCGTTCATGTCGCCAGCGTTGCGAAAAGCAGTGCTATCACGTCGCGGATCTCGAACCAACTCAATAGATGCCGCTGGCCGGCAGCTCAACACGGTCTTCGAGATCGAGCCACTTGACCCAAGTCAAATCCCAGACGATGAATTAGCTTCGCCTGATCTGCCCCCCATCTCTTCACCGTTGCTGCGACCTTCGTCGGGAGGGTCAAGCAAGGCCGGCGCTTTCCGCGACTTCCCGGCAGCACCGCGTCTGCTCCCCGTGCAACTTTCGATGCCGCCTTCTCCCTTCACACCGCTAGCAATCGATCACCGCGAGCTCCGTGGTCCGATGGGTACCCCTGTGGCTAGCAGTGGTGACTATATTTCGGCACGCAATCTGCATGCGGCGCCGCGAACACCGCAACTAGGCCCGACATTGCTTAGCTTACCGCCCTCGCCCTGGACACCGTACGGGGACCCTTCTGCCTTGCCTGCGTCATCCGTGATCCACCTTCATCTCAACACAAGCAGCTCGTCTCTGCGTCTACCGCCTGGGACACCTAGGCTTGTGCCCACACACATTGAGATTTTACCATCGCCTTTCCCAACTTCAGCAGCCTCTCGGCGTGGCTCGCTCACTTATGACAGTCCACAGGGATTACGAGCTATCGGCACTGGCAGATCGCCACTGACTGGGCCAGCAACTGACTTCACAACCTTTTCCGCATTGCGCGACTCTCAGACAGCAGAACCGGACTCAAAGCCAGCAACAGAGGCCGCGCAAGCAGTACAGCAACAACATGGCTCAGCAGTGGGAAAAGCGTCCGCGAAGAAAGCCAAAAGCAACGGTACACTTCGGCTCACACCTTCGTCGATGCTAGTTGCTGCTCAGTCGATCCATGCGCTCAACACACAGTCTAGCAACGAAAGCAACGATTTGTCCCACTCTCAACCAACCACGCCAGCACTGAACGATCGCGGCGCCTCTCAAGACATGACGAGAACTGCTTCCGGATCCCGAAGTCACCGCCCGTCCGTTGAGGCTGCGATCCATGTCGGTTCATCTGGACGGCAACGCTCCTTTGTCCTTTGGTTTTTGATTGGCGATTTAGGACTTCGCAGCAGAGGGTCAAATTTGGCTTCCCAAGCCGAGAACGACGGTAAAGGGATTTTAGCCGATTACGGGGGTGTGGTGACTATTTTGGTGCACACCGTTGGCTTGCTTGTATTTGTGGCCGCGCACCTCGTGGATCTTGCATATTCGACGTACGAGAAGGTCTCACTGGTCCTGTGGTTCCTTCGTTGGATGTTGTACAATCTCACAGGACGAACGGTCTTGGCGCAATGTGTTGTCGAAGCCTATAGCTTCATCCAGGCAGAATGGGCTACCGTTGCCATCGAAGACCACGAGGAGAAGGGAGCGAAAAAGACGCTCGACCGCGAAGGCCACAGGAAACCCAAGGGTCTCTCACGATGGCAGGTGTTACGAGGTCTTCTCGAGCTCTACTGCCTGCACAGCGTGACCCGAGAACGCTACCTTGCCGAAGGAGCAGGATTGAAGAAGTTGGAAGGGCGGGGAAAACATTTGCAGCAGGATCACAGCAGCAAAGGTTCAAAGCCGTACGGCTCCGACCGGGTTGACATCGGTGCTCACCGCGCAGCTTCCAGGGCTGCGCTTGGAGAGAAGCGAAGAAGCTGGACGCAGCAGTATGGCTCAGATGCCATATCAGAGAGCGACAACCCGGGGATGAATACCGGCACAGAGTTACAAAGGAATGGAGACAGGAGGAAGGATTGGTCAACCCAAAACATTGACGATGACGAAAACGACGATCATGTGGACGAAGACGACGACAGTAGCGACGACGAGATGATCGTTACCAATCGTGGTGACGATATCCTCGAATTTGCCAAGACTCCACGGCTGGACGCAGCGCGACCTGGCCAACCTAGCAGCGGCTACTTTGGGCGTGCATACGACTTCATGACGTCACCGCAGGTGGGTGCTTCAAACCCCGAGTCGGGGAATCGAGATCCCCGTCCCTTCAAGGAAAGCAATCGGGATCTGGTCCGTACCATCAAGTGGTGTGGTCGCCTCGCTATCTCGGCGTATGGATTGCATGTTCACATTGTCGATCTGCCGCCGACGTTTACGCCATCGGGCGATCGATTCTCGCGCCAGACTTTCGCGTACCTGTCGCGTCTGAACGCTGACGACGTTCTCCATGCTGATATCCAGACGCTGGATGCGGACGCCGACTACAGCCCCACGTTCTACATTGTCCGCGACTATGTACGCAAGGTGGTCTGCGTGGCAGTTCGTGGAACGCAGTCCTTCTCGGACATCATTGTGGATCTGGAGCTGCAGACGGAAGAGATCGAACTGCCGCAGGTGCAGCCGACGCCTGGCGAAGAATTCCGTTGCCATGCTGGCATCTGGCGTGCGGCCAAGGCACTTGTGTCGCCCCAAAGCAAGCTATTCACTACGCTGCGTCAGGCACTTGCCGAGAACGACGGCTTTGGCGTGATGTTCTGCGGACACTCGCTTGGAGGCGCGATTGCAAGTGCTGCTGCGTTGCTACTTGCTGAGTATTTTATTCCAGATGGCGCAGAGCTCGACTCGGGTACGTGGGTGACCAACATGTCTTCTGGCTTGCCAGCCCGAAGGCCGATCCGCGCAGTTAGCTTTGCAAGCCCTGTTACCATGACGGCAGATCTGGCAGCACGAGCAGCGCTAGGCTCAGTGCCGCTGGTGACGACGGTAGTACTGGGAAGTGACATAATTCCTCGGGTAGGTCATGGGCAGGTGCGAGAGCTCCGTCGTGTGCTAGGTGCATTGTCGCGTGTACGTCGACGCCATGCGATGTCATCGTCAGAGGGGCAAGAGGACGCACGCGTGCACATCTTACGAAGCTTCTGGGATTGGCGATCCATCAGCATGGTAGAGGATGCAGACGATGTGATGCTGCATCGGAAGGAGCGAATCGAAGAGCAGCTGTGGTCGCTGCGTCGCGAAGTGGAAAGCGACCTCTACGCAGCGATTAAAGCACGACTGGATGCGGAGAGCACAGCGGGGACACGCATCCCGCCTTCACCATGGGTGGGGCCGCAACAAAGAGACGAGGCACCACTGCACGCGCTGGCCACCCGCAGACAGGAGCTGGATACGGCCACGTTGCGGTCAGAGGCAGCACAGGGAGGACCTTTGGTTCCACCTGGGCGGTGCATTTGGATCAATGGCAAGCAGATCTATCACGTGGAGAGTCCGTTGGCGTTCTTCAGCCTGCCAGAGCTGCGGAGCGACATGTTTGCCGCGCACTTTCCCGCAGCGTACGAAGAGGCTATATTGGAACTATGAGCTTGATTCCAGTGCACATGACACACACACCTTATGCTGTAGAAGGGTGGTGGTCCTCGACGCATTCACGGGTATTCGGTATCGTCACTACACGGAAAGCATTGTACTATACACATTATTCAACCAGAACGGTTGAAAAGAGTCGCATGGGCTGGAATTGCGTGTCGAAGCAATCGCATATCTGAACGAGGATGTGATGGCCAGTACGAGGATGTGTCTAGAGTGTGAGTGCGAATTGGGAGGGGGTTCAGGATCTGGGTTTCTGACGCTGTGTTCGCTCACGACAAAGAGAAGTTGAGCAAGCGAGGCGTTGCGCTCGATCACAGGTAGTTCCGAAGTGCGGGCCATCAGAATGACGGATTTCCGATGCAATGCTGACAGCTGGGTTGAATTCACGGAATGCCAAACAAATCGATGCGACCAGCGAGCGCCTCCGCAGACCTCGCGAATAAGGGTCTATCGATCTTGAGGAATCAGACTACCCTTTCAGCTTCCCGCATCTTCTTGGCTGTCAATTCATGATTGTCGTTCGCATTTGTTCAGAACCTGCCAATCATTGGCTCTTGGCTGCGTTGCAACAGAGATTGATCCCCCATGATAGCTGCACAGCGCCGCTGTGAACCACATGGTCTCGTCCCCGCGCCTCGTGACTCTCCCTACCCCGTCCCGCTCTGCACTGTGACACAGAGATGGCGCTCGACCCACATGCTTGTGCAGGCTGTCAAATTGCCCGCATTTCCATATGCGACTGGCTCGAGCTCGAGCTTTCGACTCCCACACTTGGTTGGGCGCGAGCACACAAATTGAGGCGGCGTCCATCAGGTTCGTGCGATATTATGGCCAATCACTATGCGCTCTGCGACACTTTTCCCTCCGCCCATCGTGCGAACCCAAGCGAGCCAACATAAACGAAGGTCCCTTCCGCACCTTTGCCCTCCCCCGGCTCCCATATGTATCTCCGCAAAACACACATTCGTTGCAAGCACACAAGCTTGCAAATTTCCAGGTTCGCACCCCAGATCTGGAAGCGGGTCGGGCTTTCACCATCATTTATGTAATTCCAGCCAGTCTGATGTGACCTCCGATCGTCGTTCAGCGCGTACTGTACATGACATGACCTTCTTCTCAGTTGTCCTCCATTCTCGATTCTGCCCATTGCACCTTGGCAGAGTCGGTCAATTTTTATCGTGATGAAGCAGTCTCTCAAACCGCAAAACACCAGCGGCTCAACCTTCTTGTTCATATATAATTGAGCCATTCTTGAGGCAACAGCCCCCTCCCTGAGCTCGTTCCAACTTTGAGCCCTCACCCTCATACCGAATTTTCCATCGAGTGCTTCCTTCTCGACCTTTTTTAAGCAAGTCTCTCAGCTTGTCCGACACTCCTCACTTTTCCATCCAGTCCTCTGCTCTTGGCAGAAAGCAAACCGCCATCATGGCAGCTGTCGACGTTGCTCATCGAAGCAACAAGCCCCTTCCCACCCCCGACCTTGGCGGCGACACCTACCGATCCATCCGCAAGGCTGCTGTCTCTCGTACTCGCAAGACTTACCTCGATGCCGAGGAAGCCAAGGATGACGAGGATGCAGCTGACCGTGCCGAAATCGATGAAGCCAACGCTGCCGAGCCATTCAACCTCGTCCCCCACGTAGCTGAGCAGACACTCCACGCCGTTCATAAAGCCATCTTTGGTCAGCCCTGGGCAGATCTCGAGCTCGTCATCAGCGCGGGCAAGCGGGAGGAAGTCATCTACGCCAACTCAAAGGTGCTCAAGAAGGCCTGTCCCGCACTGATGCGTCAGATCAACGTCACCGGCCGTGCAGAGCTCGACACCATGGAGCGGGAGCAGATCAACGCCGCTGCTTCCAAGGCAAAGAATTTTGCCGGTGCAAAGCGCGGTCTTCAGCCGCAGATGAGTCGCCGATCAACTAACAGTCTGAGTCTCGTCGAATATGGTGGTCGCAGCTCGCGTCTTAGTGGGCTGAATGCCCGCGATGATGCTTTTGACGAGGCCCGTAAGACCGAGGACAACGTCGGAGAGGAGGAGTTTGCTGATTCGCTCGCCGAGCAGCCCAAGCACTACGGCCACGACGACCACCAGCATGAAGATGGAACCCACCGGGACATCAACGACTTTGACGAGGTGGATCTTGATTCGCCGCTCGGTTCCAGGGGCAAGGTCGCTGGTGCGGCCCCTTCGCCGCCTGCGCCCATTGAGGTCCCCGCTCCTCCGACCTTTTCCCGCTCGTCGTCGCGCTTCTCCAAGTTGATCAAGTTTATGAACAAGGACAAGACTTTGTCCACTTCCGAGACGGACGCACCCATCGTTTCCTACAGCTCGAACGTTAACGCTTCTGCTGCCACCGATTACGCCACTGAGGCCGGCACTCTGAACCGTGGTCGTGTCCGTCGCTACAGTGCAGCTGCTGCTTCGCGTGTACAGGTCACCGGCTGCTCGGCTGCCACCCTGCAGGCACTCGTGTTCTACCTGTACACCGGTCACGCTACTTTTGCTTCACGTCTTGCAGGATCCAGCCGACGCTACCGCCGTACTCGTCGTGTTTCGTCCTCGGGTGTCTCTCTCAGCTCGGACTGCGCCGCCTCTGCCGACGAGGATAGCGACGAAGACAACCTCGACGACGACGTTACCCTTCCCGCAGCTCGGGTTTCCAAGTCGGCCAGCTTTCCGCCCGTTTTCTCCGCTACAGCCGCTTACTGTGTCGGTCGCCAGCTCGGACTGCGCGATCTCGCAACCAAAGCGTTCGACCACATCTGTCTCGAACTCTCACCCAAGACCGTCCTCGCCGACTTGCTCAGTCCGTTTGTCGACCGATTCGACGAGATCCAGCGCGCCCACCTTGAGTACGTCGGGGAGAATTGGGACAGAGTCAAGCGCAGACCCGACTTTGAGAACACTGTCGCAAAGCTGGTTGGTGGCGAATATCCTCGCGCGAACAAGGCGCTGCTCAAGCTGTTTGCCAAGCTTTCAGTCGCAGGACGTAACTGATGCGGTTGCAAATGCACGCAATCGGATTATGGACATTCGTTTCCCAAGAAAACATTCTTTTGCTCGGGTGTGACAATCGCCATGTTGGTTTGTTGTTTCGTTCGTTGAACCCATTGTATATCCTCAGACTCGTTATGATGCTAAATACCAGCTTTCGGCTTGAGTGTTATGAGTGTGATCGGCGCGGATGGGGTTCTTCCGCCGCAACACCAAGACGATTCCGCGGGTCGTGATGGACATGTGTCCGAAAAGAAAGCCGGGGACCACGCGAGCTGTTGTTGTTCAAGTTGCATAGCCGCCACGCTGCAAGTCATGCACGTCCAACCGACAGGGTACCTTTCCGTAGCAAACCCGCGCAACCTCAACAGCAACAACCACTTGCATCTGGGTATAAAGACCCAAATCTGTGTCGTTGATGCTCATCTCTCCTCTTCTAGCCAAATCACCATCCAACATCTCGAGCTTTTCGACTAATTCTCACAATGTCGACCTACCCGAAGCTGGATTTCTATGACATCAGCTGTACGATTACCACGGAACCATGGTCACCCTACACTACACGCACATACCTTGCGCTGCGACTGCTCGAAATTCCGTTTGAACGACACATGCTGTCAATGGCACACATTCACCCAACTCTTTCCGCTGCTGGTGTGATGCGCGCACTGGCGGGACGGCACACCCTCCCAGCCATCACAGTCACCTCTGGTTCCGGTGAAAAGGAATGGGTTACCGAAAGTGACGATGTCGCCGCCACGCTTCAGGAACTCTACCTCGAACACGGCGGTGAACTCTCCAAGTCGCTCTTCCCCGATGCTGCGTCCAAGCAACTGGTGGAAAAGGTGCGGGAGTGCTTCAAGATCGGACTTTATCAGGGCGATAGGTGGAAGTCGATCGTTCCACCGGTGTACAAGATCCTCGAGCCTGAATCGCAGGAGTTTTTCCACCAGACACGTACCGAATCTTGGGGCAAATCTCCAAAGGACATCCTCGCTACCGATGCCAAGGAGAACGAAGAACGCGATGGAGGAGTCGACGCGCTTTATGCGAAGGCGATGCAGCCGTTTTCCGAATTGTACACAGACAAGAACCAGCAGGGGGTTTGGTTGGGAGGTGAAAGGCCTATTTATGCCGATCTTATGGTGCTTGCTCTGTTGCAGTGGTTCAAGTGTGCCAACGGCGATGCGTTCGAAAACGGATTGAAGCAGGTCGGTGGGGCTCTGGAAAAGGCCTGGTTTGCCTGTCAACTGCTGTTTAAGGAATAGACCCGACGATGAAGCTCTTCAGTACATTCAACCGAAAATTTGCGTTCACAATACAACACAACACCCATCAGACCGCACACAAGCTGTAGCCTACGAGAAAACGAGAAAGAGAGTGAAAAGAGGGTCATGTGGTTCCTGTCATGCAATCAAAACCATCCCCATCGGCGACGCGGAAAACGACCGAGTACCTGTTGTATCGTCGTGGTCTGCTGCGGCTGCCCTCCTAACGGCCAAAGATCCAATCTCAGCAGCTTTGAACCCTGTCGATCGACCCGCCAAAACAATTGCGCATCGTACGTCACTATTCCTTCTTCATTTTCGTCTCGAAGATTCCACCTCCGTCCAAGGATGCTATCGCCCCTCACCTGAGTGGCAAAAAAGAGTGCCTTTCTGTCCTGTGCTTCTCCGACGTAGAACGGCCCCCCTCCGTCAAGTTGAGCATGTTGAAGTCCTTGATTCTCGAGGTTCGGATGAGCTTCAATCAGATGCGAGTAGTATTTGATAAACAGAGCGTCGGGAACTTGTGGGTTGTATGCGGCTCGGTAGGCACCCTGACTCAGGCGATAGTGACGGAACTCCTCCAATGTGAGCAGCGGCTCTAGCCGAGCCACACCGAAAGAGATGAGAAGGGCTACGAACAAGATCACGACAGCGGCTCGAGATACCATCTTCGCGCTCTGATCAGAAACGGATTCAGGAGAAGGAGCAGGTTTTGTTGGCTGAGCTCAAGAATCCTTCTAATGGCACCTCTTTAAGCCATCTTTTATTATTCATGCATGATTGTCGCTTTGCTGGATAAGCTAGCCAGATCAGGGGTTTCGTCAAGCCGAACCGTGAGGCATGCGTTGCAGAAGGAAAGCGGCTGTATGGATACTGTCAGGTTTCATTCACATTGCTCGCGTATCAACCCCTGATGTGGCTGCAACATTGGGTGGTATCAACGTGTGAAAGCAAGACAACAAAAAGCAAGACAACAACTGCCGCCGGTACCGTTGTATGGGAAACCGGACAGCTGAAGGACCTAAATCCGATTTGCCGGTCCGACTCGACCGAGATTGGCCCATGAGTGCTTTCCGACTCTTACAATCACGCTTCATATAACCCAAATACACTACGAGCACTCATGACTGGCTAAAACACGGCAAACCACAAGCTCGAGCTGCTTCCCAGACTTTCCATCCACCCACCGCCTTTGAATGGCTCCTCTGTGACGCCGATGCTCCAACCTCTGAAAAAGTCCTGTTCGGCCTCAATGAGTGCTTCTGCCCTTTGTGACTCGATGCCGTACCCCTTGAGGAGCTCCTTCTGGGTGGATGTGTAGTCCGGGGGTGCTGCTTCCCCTCCCTCATTTCCACCGACAAGCGTGTTGAAGGTTAGATTGTCTTCCTCGTCCCATTCCCAGTCGAGTTGTTCCTGGTCACCGTCCTGGGAAGGCGGTACAGTGTTGCCCTGGTGGTCGCTTAGATCAATGCCCTCCTTACTCGTTCTCTCGACCACGGTGTGCACTACCAACGGAGCGCCGAACCTCTTGACCTCTTTTGCGTCGAGATCGTTCGGCATGGGCTCGAAATTCCTCGCTCGATAGTATTTACATCGATACACGAACCGTTCGGGGAAAACGCCCTTGACAAGGAACCTAGCCCTCTCTCTCGGGTTCGGCTTCCTCGAGCTTGGAGTGATCAATCTGCCTGCTTCGACCCAGATCGCACCTCGTCGCTCGAGCGCGCGGAGCATGTCGCAACACAGCTGTTCATCCGCAGGCGTTTGCTTGAACAAGAACTTCTTAAACCTATCCTCATCTGTACTACGGTCAAACTCGCTAAGCAGTCGAGCCGATGTAGACAGGTCTGCATCAGAGGCCTTGTTCATCTCGATCGGATACGGTCCACCAGTTTCCATGAGTCGTGGAGGCGGAGCGAGCAGGTCGAGAGTTGCAAACACCATTGCCGTCTTGACGGAGTTCACGTTGAGCGAGACATCTGCGCTGCTGTCGTGCACGCCTTCCATGGATTTGACTTGGTCGATCGAATTCGAGTCTGTCACTGAACTTCGGCGTTGTTCGCTGTGTTTGTCCTTGCCCTTGGCTTTTGACTTGAGCTTTGCAAGCCAACCGGTCTTTTGCTCACCATCCTCCGCCGTCTCTGTTTCGACATCAACCGACTTGTTCGAGTAGCGAAGCACTGTTTCAGCGGGAAATACAGCTTGTTTGCTGTAGATACCCGTCCCGGCATAGATGCCTGACACAACCCTTTCAGCCAACGGTCGCGATACAATACCCGTCATCTCTCTAGCCTGTGCTTGAAACAGACTCACCCTGCGATATCGGCCAACGTTGCCGGATCGAGCCGTCATTTCGGTTCCATTCCTCTGCTGTGGATGAGCCAAATACGCAAAGATGCCCCCGTGGGACGACGATGCCGCTGCTTGGCTGGGGTCGAGTCCCGGACTTCCTAGGTACGCCAGTGGGATTTGAACGCCGAGCCGTTTTCGCAGCTTGGAGACGCTCTGTGAGACTTTGGTTTTGGATGTCGCTGCAGGTTGGCCTCGCGAGTGGGTGGCTGGGCAGCCGGCCTCACGGAACGGCACGGGATGTGGTGCTGTCACATCGTACGAAGCGAACAGCGTGCATTGCAACAGGAATGGTTGCAAGGGTGCAGACTGAGCTGGCGGACCGGGAATGCGTTTCGTCGCTGAGATGGTCGGAAGCTCGAGCGAGACTTTGGTTTGACTGTAGACAGACGCCGGGTTGGTGGCTTCCTTGAGTGTCACTCCGCGAGGCAATTCCGTGGCTTTGATCGGTACCGACTCATTGCTGTTATCCAGTGTCATCGATGCAACACCAGATACCGGAAGCGGCACTCCCTCGCATGTTGACGCTGCTGCACCTGCCTCTTCTGCGGCAGTGGCGCTCGCATAGCTAGGTGGCCCACCGTTGACGCTACTCTTTTCCATGATCGAGCCAGTTAGAACAAAACGGCACGGTCAGCGAGCCCTTGCAACATGGATGATGTGTTGATGAAGAGCTTATGTTTGTGGGTTTTGGATTCGGCCCGACACAACACCCCACAGCGAGAAAAGATGGGTCGGTTGCAATGCAATTCGTAAGGAATCGGGGATCGATATTAAAGGTGCTAGAGTATTGGCCACAGAGGTGGGTTGAATGATTCGCACCGTAGCTCTGGGAGTAATATGGGGGGCTCATGAAAGTCAGAGAGGTGTGTGAAATGTGACTGTAACGGTTTCCCCACAAAACCAACTCACGGACCACTCTTGGTTATGACGCAACGTTGTGGCGGTGCAACAGTGCACGATCGCCAAGGCACATAGTCCCGTCACTTCCATCCTGACTTTCGCCACCCCCTCATCATCATGCAGAGCATGAACCCGCATCCGTACCCAGACAGCCGAACCAGGCTGAGCTATTCTGTCTACACTTAAAAAACGCTGTTGCAGAGACGAATGGTGGTCACGCGACCATTGAATGAAACATCTTCTCCTCAGGTACATGCTTGTGTGAAAAATTGATCCCAAAAGTCAAAGTTCTCTTCAACACCGAGATCCTTTATGAAGATGTAACGAGTCTGTACTTCTGTGTTAGAATGCTGCACCCTTAGCAGCGAGCTGTCTAACCTCAGTGGCGGCCAGCAGCTCCCCGTTCTCGAACCTCTCGACAGCCTGTGCGCTCGAACTTCCAATGGGAACCCAGGAAACATTGTGACCCACGCTTGCTAAAAACGCAGCTGTCTGCTTGTCGAACCCAACAAAGCCTGGAACCTGGGGAGCAGCGCTCTCGAGAGTCGTCAGGTTAGGGCTCAGCTGGTCGTGCCACCTAGGTTCAGCTAGTGCCGCCTGAGCATCTTTGTGTTGGAACAACACATCGTAGGCTACCTGAGTGACCGCAGTGATGATTCTTGATCCACCAGCAGAGCTGAGACTGAGCTTGAGCTCGCCCGTGCGGGCATTTTCCGCAATGACGGCAGAGATCGAGGAGAGGGGACGCTTGCCTGGGCGAATAAAGTTGGCTGCGGTAGGGAGATATCCAAAGAAGTTGGACTGATTTGGGCTTGAAAAGTCGTCCATCTCATTGTTCAAGGGGAATCCATGCTCGGTGATCAGTTGACTGCCCCAGAAAGTGTTGACAGTCGTGGTCAGCGAGATGGCCATGCCGTCCGCGTCGACAACCGTGATGGCGGAAGTACCGTGGTCATTCAGCACCTCCATATTCTTGTTGCTGGGGATATAGTATGCAGTGGGGAACGTGTGGGTGTCGCTGATATTGGCCTTCTTCGCTTTGGAGAAGGCAAGCTCGAGGTACTCCCCCTCGAGGCGGGACACATCGGATACGAATTTGGGATCTCCGTAGTTGGTCCTCTCACCGTACGAGAACTTGTTGGCCTCAATAAACCGATGCGTTGACATGTTGACGTCCTTCAGATTCTCCTGCTTGTCGGCGTGGAACTGATCGACAGTCTGAAGGGTCGAAAGAACAACACTACCGGACGAAGGTGCGACAGTACCATACACCTTGTACTCTCCGTCGCGGAGGGTAACATTGCGGGGCTGACGGAACTCGACCTTGTAGTTGCGAAGATCATCCTTGGTCAGAATGCCCCGATACACTTTGTTGTTCTGCACAGTATTGACGATGTCGTCTGCGATTTCACCAGAGTAGAAAGGGTCGATTCCCTTGTTTGCAATCAGTTCGAGTGTTTTGGCGTAGCGCTCCTTCTTGATAGTGTCACCCAACTGTGCCGGCTTGCCATTAGGACAGTAAGCCTCGCTCCAAATCTTGTCCTTGCACAGGAAGGGATAAGCGGTGATGTTGATAGCCTTAGCAAGCTCCGTGGTGACCTTGAAGCCCTCCCTGTTGAGCGTGATGGCAGGCTCAAAGATATGCGCCCACTCGAGCCTTCCATACTTCTGGTGGAGTTCCCACCAGGCTTTAGGCTCACCTGGCACACCGACGGCCAGACCACCATACAGGGAGCTGTTTCGCACGGGGTTGTTCGAGTACATGTCCTCGGTGGCCGCAGCAGGAGCAACTTCACGGAAGTCAACGTGAACGTAGTTGGCGCTCTTGCTGTGGGCGTCCTGCTGGTTGCTTCGCTTCCGGTTGGTGTTTTCATCCTTGGTCACGGGCGATCGCAGCAATGCATGACCTCCTCCACCAAATCCAGAGTGGTAGGAAGCGACGGAGCCAACGCACAGAGCGGTACCGATGATCGAATCGACGGCTGAGCCACCCTCTTGCAGCAGCTGAGCCCCAATGTTGGAGCAAATATCGGCCTCGGATGAGACAGCGCCATGCTTGCCCCGAACGCTGAATTCAGGAGAATTGCCTTGCGAAGCGGCTCCGTAGAAGGAGGGCTGCTGACCATCATTAGAGCGAGGCTCGAGGTAGCTAATAGGAGAAGCAGATACACTCCCGAGCAGCAGGGCGGCCAAGAGAACAGACCATTTTGACGTGGAGAATTCTTTTCTTCCGAGCATCTTGCCGCTTGCTTGCAAGTTTGTCTTTCTTTGTGTGGCAAGGTGGACGAGGAGGATGTGGAGCAATGGGATGAAATTGTGTTCGAATGTCGACTCTTTAAGAACTGGGCAAGGCTCAGAGAGAATCGTCGAGGATTATTGGGTTGCGGCCCCCTTCGAATGAGACCCACTTAGCAGTGGGGAAGACGATATCTACTAGGAGACTCGCGTGCTGGGTCCACGAGGCGATCCTCTCGGTTGTCAGATGAAACCATATGCAATATTCACAAGTGGGGAGACGTGGAAATCTTGCTGGCTGAATTGCGTCCGACATCTTTAGTTCTATTACCAGCCGAACTTGCAGTCGCGGAGCTTCAACTCGGACCTCTTGCCGGCAGAAAAAGAGCGGCGACAACTCGGTCGCAGTGTCCCTCTGACCTTGCATGGTTGGTGGAGGCTTCACCTTCTCCCACACTCGTGCGCCTTTGTTGAGGTGCTTGATATCTCTAGGTTAGCTTTCGCTTATACGTCTGAAGAGACGTAATCTCAAGGCGGCGAAGGTGGGAGGAAAGAATACCTTGTGGGGACAAATTGCTCTGTTCCCCGGACCCTGCTGCCTTCGCTGCCATTTGATGGCGGGGAGGAATTCAGCATATGATTTGCTGGTGGGACTTCGGTTGTTTCGGCGATGGACAATGGCTCGTGGGGTTAAATCCCGGCCAATCAGAGAAGTCGGATCCGTCTGAAGACAGGGCAACACAGATTGCGCTTCTCGTTCCAGAGGCGATGGTCCATGAGAAGCAGGATCACATTTTAGTAGAACATCGACTGGTCTTATTGCAGCTGCGGATCGTACATGGCAGTTTGGCAGCGCGATAAGGGCACTGACATGCATCGCGCAATCCGACGTCTAACTGCGTGCTTCAAGCCCATTCGTTTGTGTTTTCGCACGAAACGATGTTCTGACTTCGGGAATCGGAAACGGATGACGACGCTTCGAAGGTTGGACCCTGAAGTGTTGTTCGTGCGAGCATTGCGCGTCCCTTGACCTTGATCAGGTTATCGTCTGTCGGTCAGCTTTGCTGCACGTTCCTTGTTCGCTACCTCTTCTCTTCGCTTAAAAATCACTTTCCTCTCCTCGCTCTGACCAACATTCGCTCGAACCAGACTTGGATCTGCGAAGATGGATGTGGATCCCGTAAACTGTGATGTGCCCGCACCCAGATACGAGCTGGAGTCGGGCTCCGAAGACGACTTGGAGTACGAGGCGGGACGCGAAGCTGTCACCAGAACGACCCAGAAGCCCTTTGGCATCGCCACTACTGACGGGTCTATCTCAACCGGTGCGCTAGAGCATGGAACACAGCTAGTCGTGTTGATCGGCGACGCAGGCGTTGCGTTTCTCTCCTCCGTTCACAGCGCTGCGCCGCCACAGCAGTTCTCGTTGCAAACAGAAACAGAGGAATACGCTGCGATTGGTGCTATAAGCTCTGCATCGGGGACCAAGATTACTGCAGCTCTGGTAGTGCCGCCTCATCGACTGCGCTCGTCCCGCTTCCATGAAATCGCTCAGACTCTGATCGAAGCAGCCAAGCCATCGAGCATCGTAATTGTGGACTCTTATAGCCCGCAGGAGCACCTCTACCGAGACACATACTCGGATGGTGTCGAAGAACCAGCAGATGCTGACACGGCTATCAGATATCTTGCTACACCGAGCTATCTGGCCAAGACCAAAGCTGGCATGAGGAGGATGGTGCCGCTGCGTGCTCCTGAAGCAGCTACCGGACTCGGTGCTGCATTCCTCTCCCAGGTAAGTTTTGTCCGCCAGCCATTGTAAGTGCAACCACATATTGACAAACGCTTCCGTTATCGTACCCCTTGTCGCAGGCTGTTGTCAGCAACGTTCCGGCGATCTTGATGCTGCTGGAGGATGTGAGCTTCCAATCGCATGTTCAACTCTATGGATCTTTTGGGGCAGTTCGGTTGTCTCCAGCTGCAAGCGACACTCTACGGACTCTAACCGGTCTCAACGGAAAGCACTCCTCAACACAAATGAGTCCGACAAAGGTGTCCACCATTCTGGACTTTGGTGCGTCGAGACGTCTCAAACTTTCAGCCCATCTGGCCGTACTCGGAGACGGTAACATGTACATCTAAGTGGATGGCAAGTTCGTAAGATCGGTTTTGGATGAGGCCCGATGTGATTGTTGAACATAAGAGGGCAGTCTTGAGGCTCTGAGAGTTTGGCGATGGCTCGTCTAGCTGAGCGAACAAAGAAGATGAGTCAAGCAGTGGACTGGAAATGATGTGGTGGCTGTTCCGTGGCGATCCTCTTGCACCCACGAGGCAAGGGTGACAAAAGATGCATTGTTGAGCAAACCATCTTTGGCTCCCGTCCCGGAAGCACAACAAAGCAACCAAAAGGGAAGCAGGAAGGCATCATGGAAGGGACAGGCGTCATCAGAGACGAGTGCGACCAGTTTGTGCCGTAGATTGTCGACGACTTGGCCAATCTCGCATGAATGTGTCTGAATGCACTGCCGTACGCTTTTCAAAACGACGGCACACGACGTTTTGGGAGTCTGCGGAGCACCGTCATGTGGTGTCGAGCGAGGTTTCAAAATTCGACTCCGCCAGAACCTTGCTGCTCGGAATCAAGCCTCCAACGCAATCTTGACACAGTAGCTGGCTTGAAGGTTGGCAAGGCCTGCAGAATTGAAGGAGGCTGAGTCAAAGTTGAAGGTTGGAGTCGCTTGTGACTGGCAGAATACACAGCTGCCTGATTACGTCGAGAAGCAGCAGAGGTGTAATGAACGGAACGCCGACTACAAATTGATGAAATCGAAAAACAAGCCACACGTTAATGGAGCTGGATTGCTGGATAGCTGGTTAGCTGGATAGCTGGATACAGTGTGCCCGGCTTCCCACGAGTGGTAAAGCAAGCGCTTGAAATTGGACCCCAATCACCGCGCAACAGCCCCAGTTCCGTCTGTGCCTCGTCGCACAAGTTCATCAACGCCAGAGCGCTTGTTGCCACGCTTAGAAGTGGTGGGAGGAAGAATTTCCCACAACTCGGCTTGTTTCGACCGTCCACTGCACTGCGGCGCCATTTTGGCATGCGAGCCAAGCCTGCATAGACTAGCCCTCTTGCTGTTGTTGACATTCGGCAGGGTCCAAGCAGTCAGCTCCGCCTCGTCGTCATGCTCTTTTCGGCCCGCTCAGTAAGGTGACGACGATGTGCTGCGTCGCGCGTCAACGTGTCATGGATGCAGCACGAGAAGCTGCTGTCTCGATTTCGACTTGTAACAGCTTGACGCCCTATTCCTAATCATTTTCGCCTTGACAGACTTTGTACTTCCAAAGAAAAAAAAAAAAAAAATGTCGCTAGCAGTTCGAATGAGGTTTCACAGCTGCATCGAAGCCAGTTGGTGCGTGCGTGCAGATTGACTGCCAGCTTTGGTCGCAATGACCGAGGTTTTCGAAATGAATTGGAAATGGATTTCAAAATCCAAACAGCGCAGCCCAGATCTCGTCATCCGTTGGCCGTTGTGTTGGGTTGAACGGGGGAAATTGGCAAATTGCCTGTCTGACTCCCTTTTCTTTTTCTTTTCTTTTTCTTTTCTTGTGCGGAACACTACAGTCACGAGTACAGTTGCGCTCTGCACCTGGCGACATCATCGTCGTCATCGTCAGCATCATCATTATCTTCTCGAGCCGCCTCAGCACCTCTCTCGGCTGCTCTGCCGGCGCCGACGCTTGTCCTCTCTTCTCTGGCCCTAGGGCCACATCGGTTTCAGTTCCTCGCCCTTTTCCTGTTGCCTTCCTCACCCGATAATCCTGCTTCTCTCCACCCTTCCTTGCTCCCCCAACCACTCACAGCCGCCTGCCGACAAACTCGTGCCTATTTCAGGCTCTGCAATACATCTGCAGCTAAACCTCATCTTCTGTCCAGCTGCAGCGCAGACTTCGCTTCCGCTCAAAGCACCCTATTCTCCTGATTGTCCCAGCAAAACCCAATTCTCGTCTTACCCGTTCTCAATCAAGTCTTTGAACTCAACAAGTCGACAACCATTCACTCCATCCACTGACGTTGACGCTCTGCAGCGCCGGATTGAAGGGTTTCGTCACTGCAGATCCCGTCGTTGTCCAACAAAAGTCATCCGCTGCCCATTGCTCAGCTACTGCCTCGTCGCTGCCGCCTTGGCGCCCTCGTCACTTGCTTTGCGCGCACTTTGCGCCTCAATAGCTCAGATCGCCGGACGCCTTTCCCACGAGCCTTCCCCAGCCTCGCCTATCTGCCTGACCTCATTATCCAATCTCTCCCAACCCTGCATCATCCCTTCTTACCACCTCGTGCAGCCTATTTTCGCTGACTAGCCCCGCGCTATTGTGCCCTAGTCGCCCTCGTCTCTGCTTTTCGCTGCCTCACCGCTGCTGTCTCGTCCTTCCCGGAACAAAGCTTGCGCGCACTTTTCACTCAAGTCCCACATCTCTCTCCGACGTCAATCCGGGATCCGCACCTCATCACCAAACACATTCTCCACTCCGACGATAGCGGAACTTTGTACAAAAGTCCCTTGTGCCGACGACAAGACTCTCTGATCTCTGCTCCTACCCCCACCTTCCGCTCCCACTCGGTCCTCACAAGTCCACACCTGCTTACATCTTGCTGTTTTGAGCATCATCACCTTCATCCCCACCTTCGTCTGTTCCGTCGTCTTTGTCCGTCTGCGCGCCATTCGATAACACCTGATCAACGTACACTCGGATACTACCACTAATCGACCACCCACCGACATTCTTTGATAGTGCATTTTTTCGACGTAAGATTCAGTCGAATCGACCGTAATAGCTTTCCAATTGAAAGCTTGCTGAACACCTACTCAACCAACGCTACCTTTAAATCAGTGCGACATCATTCGACCTTGATCCCTCGCTCCACAGCCAGCTAAAGCATACAGTTCTACAACTCGACGACGTAGTCATCTCTGATACGTTGCAAGAACGCGCCAGCAATTCTTGGCTTGTCGAAACCGACTAGAAGTTCAAGGCTTCGAGAAGCAAGCTTCAAAAGCGGAGTCATCCACCCACCTTCGCCACCTCTGACCACACGATGCCCGTTTTGGAGCAGTTCAAGAACTTCATCAGACACGGAAAGGCTGCTCGGGAAGCGCCAGAAGGTGTAAGTTGTTCACATCCCTTGCATGTTCCCGTCAGCTTCATTTTCGATATGGCCCTCTTTCCAACCAGCCAACGTCAACGTACCACCAATTTCCATCAGCGCGCAACCACCGGCGCGCAGAAAACCTGTCCAAGGTTGAGTCAATCGGGCTGATCGGAGACGCACAACCAGCAAAGATTCCGCCACCTCCACCTCCTTTCAACCTTTCTCATCCGTCTCTACACTTGCATGCGCCCACCATTGCTTTGCTCCTGCAGCAATAACTCGAGCTGTGGCGTGAACGCACACCGACCGATAGCCCCCTGTGTTCGCCCTCGCTTCGTCCATTGAGATCTGGCGCATCGACTGTCGCCGCTCGCTACCTCCTTGATCTTGGATCCGACTTGTATGCGTCATCAATTCTGACAACGTACTGATGCTTCCATCCTCGCGCGTTTCTCTTCACTCTGAACAGAACGATCCTTCCATAGGTCCGTCGATCCAAGTTCACCCAGCCGAGAATCCTTCATCCAGAAACCAGGCGGCTGCAGGTTCCGTCCAGGCTGGCTTCGTCCCTCAAGACAAGGCAACACTTGTACCAGCGTCCACCTCTCAACCCCACGCCGCTGCTGTTCCTGCCATCGCCTCCACAATGGCACCAACCACAACAACACAGCAACAGCACCAGTCGAGTCAGGTTCGCGATATGAAGCAATCCACCAACGGCAATCACCTCGCTGTGCCTGCAGCCGGCACCTCCAAGGGCGTAACAGCTAACGAGCAGTACCAGCGTGAGGCCGAGCGTATCGTTGCCGAGGAGCGCGAGGCATCTGAAAAGATGCCTTACTACGAAGGTCTCAGCGAGCGGTTCCAGCTCATCAAAAAGATGGGAGAGTGAGTACTGCCTAAGAAACAAGATTGTCACCACTCAGGCTCTGTTTTTGCTAACCGTAAACTACGTTACTCGCGCTTTCTTATTCACAACCAACAGTGGCGCTTTCTCCAACGTATACAAGGCAAGAGATCGTCAGACCGGTCAGAAGGTCGCCATCAAGGTCGTCCGCAAGTATGAGTTGAATAGCAACCAGGTACGTAGCATTTTCGTATGCTCCGGGTTCGGTTGCCTTGCGCTTCTCTTGATTTCCGTGTTGTTGTTCCTTGTCATGCTTCGATGTCCGCGCCGTGGTCTGCTGCCGTCTCTGTTTCGCTTGCTCGTTTCCGTTCCGCCTCTTACCAACTCGAGCAGCTGCCCGGCATCATTGTAAGGCGCCTTCGGCTCGTCCACAATGCTCTGCATTGCAAGGTCTTGCTCGCTGCGTACGACCTGTCGATTTGCAGACCTCTGGCCAAGGTGCTCTAGATCGGCAGCGAGACGCACATCCTCGCCCATCGGCGCTGCTTTCTTGCTGGTTCTTGCCCGCTTTTTTTGACTTCCAAGACAGCGGTGTACATGCGATGCAGGCGACAGGTTGATGTGGTAAATTCACGCCTCCACAAACGTGGGGAGAATTCGCCGTTCCAAGCGGCTGATTTTCCCCATGCTTTGGCGCCCATCTCTCTCGTATGCCACTGCGCAGCCCTGTTGCGAAGCTACGGAGGGCAACAGTGTGTATATCTTCGAATGGTTTTCTAAGCAGCCACGGTGCGCATGCAAGATCGGACCGGGTCAATCATTGCCATGCAAAAGGCGGCGGACACTAACCATCTTTACATTCCCTTGCACATGCAAACCACCCCGTTTACCTGGACGATGGATCGACTATCGTACCACTCTGTAACTGTACCAACCTCACACATCGCCGGCTCCACAGGATCGACTTGACCCCAACTTCCGAAAGAAGAACCGCGTCACCGAGGTCCGTTTCATATCTCCATGCTCCTCCCCTCCCCTTTCAAGCTTGTAATTCCGACTCTCCATCCTCCTATCCTCGCTCCTCGCTCTCCTTCTGCCGCCTTTATCCTTCTGGTTCCCTTTCCTGTTTCCCCTCCCACTCCTTTCGGAACAAGTTGCATGACCCCTGTGCTTCCACCCTCCTTTCCTCTTTCGCTCCTCTCTCGCTTCCCAACCTCCGTTCCCAACCCACCTCGGTTGTTGTCGCTCTTCTCCATTCGAGACAGTCGCTCTTCTCTCTCCGAGACAGCATGGCATCTACTGCTTTGCGGCCGCACTCTTTGACCAGAGGGCGGCATTTTGGCCCTCGGACTTGTAGCAAGATTGCTCCTGCATCCCTTACTCTCCTGGCTCATCCCCTTCCTGATATGTCTCTTGGGTTGTTTTGCTTGTTACTCGGATCGTTGTACTTACTTTCTCCTTTTTCGGGTCGGTTGTTTCCTACAGCGCGCCAATATTCTCAAGGAGGTTCAGATCATGCGAAATTTGAAGCACGATGGCGTTGTCGAGCTTCTTTCTTTCTCCGAGTCTCGCGACCACTACTTCTTGGTGCTGGAGCTCATGGAGGGTGGTGAGCTGTTCCACCAGATTGTCAAGCTCACCTACTTTAGCGAAGCTCTCGCCCGCCACGTCATCCTGCAGGTTGCACATGCCATTCGATACTTGCACGAAGAGCGTGGTGTCGTTCACCGAGACATCAAGCCAGAGAACTTGCTCTTTGAGTCAATCAAGATCATTCCATCCAAGCACCCAATCCAGCGTCCTTACGACGAGGAGAAGGAGGACGAAGGCGAGTTTATGCCTGGGATCGGTGGTGGTGGTATTGGCCGAGTCAAGATCGCTGACTTTGGTCTCAGCAAAGTCGTTTGGGAGGAGAGCACCATGACACCATGTGGTACCGTCGGTTACACGGCACCCGAGATTGTCAAGGACGAGCGCTACTCCAAGTCAGTCGACATGTGGGCACTAGGATGTGTGCTGTACACATTGCTATGTGGATTTCCTCCTTTCTACGACGAGTCCATCTCGGTGCTCACGGAGAAGGTGGCTAAGGGTTACTACACCTTTTTGAGTCCATGGTGGGATGACATCAGTGCATCGGCCAAGGAATTGATTACACATCTGCTTTGCGTCGACCCTCGACAGCGATACACGATTGACGAATTCTTGCGTCATCCTTGGTGTAACGTTAAGGACCCCATTCCGGATCTCAACTCAGCCGACATTGCCTTAGCGAAGGCGTCGGAGATGCCTCTCGACTCGCCATTGCTGGCCGCGATGAAGACCGGAAACGCCGCACGCAACGCCATGATGTCTCCTGGTATTAACCGTCTCAAGGAGGCCTTCGATGTCACGTATGCTGTCCACCGTATGGAGGAGGAGGGTGCAAGGAAGCGTGCTGGTGGCGGCAACCCACTTGGCGAGCTCAACGAAGAAGATGAGAGCGATGAGGCAGACGAGACTCGCAGGAAGCACGGAGATGCTGCTGGGCAGGCTGTTGAGAGCCAGCGTGGTGCTCGTGCCGCCCGAACAGAGCATGTGGCGACGCAGCAGCGTCAACAGCCGCAGCAACAAGCGCAGCAGTACCAAGGTCGTGGTGGAGCCGACCGACGCCTTGCTGAGGCAGCGTTGTACGATGGTCGAGCAGGACCACGAGACCGTGGCCAGAACTCGAACCGGAAGCGTGGTTTTGAGCTCAACATGGGCAATGCAACCTTGCTGGGTCGCAGGAACAAGGCAGCTGGCACTGCGGCGCCACGCCTTGACAACTTTGGTAACCCGATTATCGATGGCGCACACGCCGCAGGCATCGTCCCCGGCAGCCCAATGCGTGTAGACTAAGCCGCTACAACCCTTTTGAACATTCCTCTCCTATACTCTTCACCCGCATATTTCCAAATCCCACATGTCGTCCAAATCTTTCTTTGATTCGCGCATGTCTTTTGTTCCCCACTCTATACGCTTTCTCAGACTCATCATGTACGCAATCACACGAGCCATCTTACCTGTGTTAATTCGGGACCAGCCTGGATTATTCGCAGACGAAGAGTGCTGTCTTTTGTGCGTGAACACAGCCGGCATGGAGTGGAGCTCTGGAAAAGAGCTGAAGAAATGCACTGGTATCTTGGATTGATTGCGAGTTCTAATCGGACGAGCTGCATCCACGGCATCCGCAATGGACGCATTCGACGACGGTTCCGGGACGCAACTGTGCTCTTGGAACACGACAGATGCAAGTTGAACCTTGGTAGTTCATGTCCTATCCGAACGGGAAATGGAAAGAGTGAGATCAGATGTTGAGAGTGGCATACTTTTGATATAGTAGAGATGTGGAAGTGGGTACATACTCTTGACTGGATGCATCTAACGCAGCAAAGCTTCTCGTAACCTGTGCGCTTCCATTTTGCTATCAAACTGCAACGCGAGATACAAACAACCAGAAAGATTAGCATCATTTAGAAATGGGCTTCCCTGGCTCGTTCTCCTGAACCAGAGACTTACTTGGCATCCGCATAATGATACTTGAGCAACCAGTCGTACAACTCTCTTGAGATGGCCTCGCGCTTGTAGTACAGATCGTAGATGTATCTCGAGCGTGTGTGGTTGATTTGGATGATGGGCCAGAGTGTTTCGACTTTGCGCTTTCCACCTGTGTCTTCTGTCTCCGCATCACGCATCTTGCGGTCGTATTCCTCGAGAATGGATTCGATTTCGTCAAAGCCCTCGGGTGGAGGAGTTGAGCGGGATGTGCGCAGACGAGGCATCTTGCTCTGTGATGATATTGATTTGACGAGGAGACGCAAGAACTTGATCAATATGGTGAAGATGTTTGAAGTCTTAGCTTGAAGCTCGAGCGGGAAATCGGCTTCCAGACGAATAGGCAGGTGTGTTGGTCAAGAGGATGCTAATGTAGATGGTTGTGGAAGATTGGGGGTGGAAGACGACATCTTGGGAACATGTAAATTTCTGTTCGGAATTCGGAAACTCTGACCTACCCACCTTCCCCAGATAAATGCACCGTAGAAAAGCGTGTTTAAAAAGAGCTGTTCATTTACGCGATGCGCAGACCAAGGAGGCAAATTCAGCGGCCGACTCAGCCTACATCTTCTCACCACTGTCCCACATTACCTAGCCAGAGGTCATGGTCCGATGCCAAGATGCCAATGTTGATCCGGAAGGGTCAGAGAATCCTACAAAAGCGCACACAGGCTCGACAGAATGGCGTAAGCGCGCCGCCGACAACTGATGCTTCGAGCCGAGCGCGTCTACACTCTGGAGCAGACGGAAAGGAAGTGCAAGAGACACTTGGGGAACAAGTGTCGAACGGGGAAGTACTAGACCAAGACGGTGATACTTTGGTTAATCCACTCTTCCTAGCTCGATCATCTACAACTCCCGTTGCCACAACGCTTTATCGAGAAGAGTCGATACACGTCAACAATGTAGGACCACTCGATCCAACTGAACTGCCTTCCGAAACGAGGAGAAAGGCCGCAAGTCGCCGTGTTGCCAATGCGGTGGAGCAAGCTCGAATTCAAAGTCTCAATCAGAACGGTGCTTCCTCCTCCTACTCCAGCCTCTCTGTCGAAGAACGAGCAAGTGTACGAGGGCTGGTCACAAGCGTTGCGGAGGGGGTAAAGTCAGAAGAAGAGCAGGACCTAGACGACTCGCTGCTTTTGTCGCCCACCCTGCATCACCGCTCCATTCCTTCCGCTGCAGCTGTAAAGAAAGAGCCGGAGATCATAGAGATCAAGTCCGAAGATGAAGACGATGGTGATGACTTTGAGATCGTGTCACCACCATCAAAGTCGGCAGCAACACTTCCAAATGGCACATTGACATGTACAACTTCAGCCACTCCGCAAGCGTCCACTGCACGAAAGCATCATGCCACTCCTCCACGAGCAACAATGGAGCTTCCTGACTCCCTGATAACTCCACCTCCGGTAGCCAAGAGGAAAGCAAGAGAACGCAATGCTCGATCTGTCACTGCAAACTCTGCTCCTTCCTCGTCATCGACGCGCGATGCTTCGGCCGGTAGACAAGCCTCAGCTGCGCTGTCGGAGGCACCTAGTTCTGTCACAGAGTTTCCATCCGTTGAGAAGTCTGTTTTGGACCGCCATGACCCTTGGCCTGAACATTTCCTAGAACTCGAAAAGACCTTTCGTGCCATCAACACTGTCTACTCGTTTTGCTCAGCACGCAAGCACATGACCACCACCTACGACACAATCAAGAGCAGTGTCGAGGGACTCACAAAACGACCACTGCAGATCTTTGATATTGCCCAGATCAAGAGTTTATGCGGCGAGCTTATCCATTTTGCATATGTAGAGCACGACATGCTTCATGTCCACATGGACAGCAGGGCCAATGCGGAAGATCCTTCCAGCAACATCGTTAGGAGGCGGGAAAAGTCTTCGGCACAGCTCTGCGACGAGATTTACGAGAAGACGGCACAAGCCATTTCGGCTAGCGATCCATACATCCCAGATGATCCGAATGCGGTCGCAGCTGTCGACGTGGATTCGGCTGGATTTGCTGTCACTGGCGGCGGCTTTCAAGATGTTGCTGATGCAGACATTCAGCGTGAACAGCGCAAGCCACTCTTACCGCCTGCCGAGCTAGAGTTGCAACGGCTCCAGTTGAAAGGCAAGCAGAGGGTAAAGGATGAGTATGTGTTGCTGTTCGAGTTCAACGATGGCACGCTTCAAGGACCGAAAGCGACGGCGCGTGGTCGCCCTGGTATGCGGAGGGGTCCTAACAGGAAGCCTGCGAATTCGAATGCAAAGCCAAAGTCAAATCCAAAGCTGTACTCGATACCGTCGACAGCATCTATGATGAAGCTCATCAACAAGCGGAACTTCAAATTCGAGCAAGCCGTACTTGAGCTGTTGGCGGCTTGCAAAGCCAAGGATGAGGATCCAGTACAGCTTCTGATCGATGCAGCTCACGACCACGTACCTCTGAATCCCGAAACAGCCACACGGACAGAGAATGACACCCCCCAGAAGAAGCGCATCCGGCTCGAATTCCTCATGAAGAATCCAGAACACCGCCCCAGCATTTCATCGGTGATCGAAGAGATGAAGATCGCTCCCTGGTGGAAAGATCAGATCGTTCCGGGCGGCTACAAGGTCTTTGACGAACGCCCTGCGAAGACGGGTCAGCTCAACTATCTTCTCTCTCAAGCTGTTGTCAATGCTCTATATGCTACACACGGCATCGAGCAATTCTACGCCCACCAAGCTGAGGCTTTGAACGCTCTGCATGAACACAAGAATGTCATCGTCTCCACTTCGACCTCGTCCGGAAAATCGCTTATTTACCAACTGCCCGTTTTAGGCGCTATCGAAGAGGACGGCGATGCGACTGCTATGTTCATCTTTCCCACCAAAGCCCTGGCACAGGATCAGAGGCGCTCTCTGCAAGATCTGATCGCAAATTGCGAAGGCATCGAAGGCGCCATCGTCGCCACGTACGACGGCGACACAGACAAAGATTTGCGAAAGGACATTCGCGAGCGCGCCAGTGTCATCTTCACCAACCCTGACATGCTGCATCAATCTATCCTTCCCAGCGAAGATCTGTGGCGACGCTTCCTTCGCAATCTTCGTTACGTTGTGGTCGACGAACTGCACATCTATAACGGTCTTTTCGGTGCGCACGTCAGCTTTATCATGCGTCGCTTGCGTCGGATCTGCAGCGCCCTGGGCAATCGCAGCATCCAATTCGTTAGCTGTAGTGCGACGGTCGCAAATCCCAAACAACACGTGCAGACGCTTTTCGGTGTCGAGGACGTCCATGTTGTCACAGAAGACGGGTCTCCTGCCGGAAGGAAGGAATGGCTGATTTGGAATCCTCCGTACATTGACGAGTCAGATCCGGCTCAGGGGCGTGTCAGCTCTTACGCCGAGGCTAGCAAGGTGTTCCGACATCTCATCCAGCGGGGCGTACGCACAATCATTTTCACCAAGGTGCGCAGGACGTGCGAAATCGTCATGCGTCAAGTACGCAATGATCTGCTGCTGGAAGACCGTCCCGACGTAGCCAACAAAGTCATGTCGTATCGTTCGGGCTATTCTCTACAGGATAGACGGAAGATCGAACAAGACATGTTTAATGGCCAGCTGCTCGGCATTGTTGCCACATCTGCACTTGAGCTGGGTATCGACATCGGTAGCCTCGACGCGGTGATCATGCTGGGCTTTCCGTACTCGATTTCGAGTCTGAGACAGCAGGCAGGAAGGGCTGGACGCCGACAGCAGGATTCGCTTGCAGTGCTGATTGGCGATCCATGGCCAATGGATCAGCACTACATGCATTTCCCTGACGAGATCTTTCTTCAGCCAGATGCTGCGCTGTCGGTCGACCTTGGCAACGATTTCATCCTCGAGTCACACCTTCAGTGTGCAGCCGAAGAGATGCCGATCACTCTCGAGGACGATGAGTACTACTTTGGCCTGCATCTCTCCACCCTCTGCAATACACGACTCGAGACGGATGGTTCTGGCTTCTTTTATTGCCGCGAGGAGCTGCGTCCGAATCCAGCGCGGGATGTCACCATCCGAGGTGCACGCCAGGATAGCTACTGCTACATTGATGATACCCCGGGTCGCGCTGGCGGAGCGCAAGTGATGGAAGAAGTCGAAACCGAACGTGCGATCTTCGAAGCCTTCGAAGGCGCCGTGTTCATGCATCAAGGACTGTCCTACATCTGTCGCGAGATCAACCACGAAACGCGCATAGCACGCATGGTGCAAGCCGACGTCAATTATCACACACGCCCTCGTGACCACACCAACACGGATGCCATGGAGACCTACCGTATCCGACGGCTCCGCGAGTCTCCCTACCTGGCTTACTACGGTAAGGTGACCATCGCGTCCTACGTCTGGGGCTACTTCAAGGTAGATCGAAGGGCCAACATCCTGGATGCTGTGGAGGTGGATTGTCCGCCATTCATCAGGCACACCAGGGGATTGTGGATAGACGTACCCACTTGGCTTGTCGAGGCATTGACGGAGAAGCGGATCAATGCGGCGGCAGCGATTCACGCTGCGGAGCACGCGTTGCTCTCGCTCACACCCATGTTTGTTGTCAGCGTCGCAGGCGATGTACGGACGGAGTGCAAGATCGCGGAAAAGGAGTATGCTGCCAAGCCGAGTTCAAGAAAGAGACCGGCGAGATTGATCTTCTACGACATGCCTGGGCAGAGCGGCGGTATCTGCGCAAAGGCTTTTGAGCACTTGGACGGTTTGATCAGGATCGCCATCAGCGTCATTGAAGCGTGTGCGTGTGTAGAAGGGTGTCCTTCCTGCGTCACGTCTCAGACTTGTGCGCATGCGAATCTGGTCACATCAAAAGTTGGTGCGCTGGCAGTGCTGCGAGGAATCGTGGGACGGGAGCCGTTTGATCCTGATCTCGAGCCGCAGAACGAGCCAGGGATCGCACCGTCGCAGCTTGGCGAGAGGGAGCCAGTACACGGAACGATTGCGGAAGCTGTGCCCGTCCGCGTGGCAAAGGAATTGGGCGGAGCGGTGGAGGTGGAGGATGTGGAAGAGGTGTTGCCGCCCAGTCTCCAGGCACTGACGCAGAGAGCGGTGCAAGCGGCGGTGAGGCGGGGCGAAATCATGGAAGGTCCAAGGGGTGCCAATGGCACGGGTCCGGGAGGTGGCTTTCTACCTGGAGAAAGTATGCTCTTTCAAGAATGATGACATTCACACACGCTCTGATTACATCTAATACCATTTGCATTGAAACGCTGTCTTTTGCCTCTCGGAGCAGAACAAAAGACCCAAAACAGGGGTTTGGATGTGAAATTAAGAATGTCACCCGACGGATGTGACCTCTTCCTCCTATCAGCATGGCGAGCAAGTGGTGTCTGTGCGGGATCCTCTCTTCACCTCTCCCCGCCTATCTCCGCCCAGTAAAGGGAAGAGTAGGGAAGAGAGGGGGAGGGGGAGGTGCATCATTCTTCCCGCTACTAAAAATTGATGGCAACCACATTGGTTCGGTTGCAAACAGAGTGTTAAGCGGGATTTGAGGTGGGGTGGTTGTGGAAGGGAACATGTGGATTCAGAGTTGGACGGAACGAACGGATCACACAGTCGAGATCATAGACGTCAAGGGATTCGGTTGCGATACTGTAGCTGCCGATGGTGGTGGTGGTGACAAGGGAAGTTAGACTGAGATGAAGCAGAGAAATTGTTGTTTGCGGATCTCATTTTTTTCTTCCTTCGCGTGAGTCCGGCTCTAATCGGCCGGGTTCGAATCACATGCCGCGTCGAGGCTGGAGACCCTGACTCGCGCTACACCGACCCACTTATGACCGTCGTTGGAGCTCTGCAATGCAGTATAAGAAGCACTATATGCTATCTTGGTTCTTCGCTTCTCAAAGTTCATGCCAAACGTGACACGGAGCGATAAAATGTCCTCACAAAGCTATCACCGGTCAGACAACGCCGAAGCATACCGAAACAATGCCTCGTTCGTCTACTCTTCCGCCTACACCGCCGCAGTGCTCCATTTGCTTGACCCACGGCCCGGTGATAAGGTTCTCGATTTAGGATGCGGTAAGTCTCACACCTGGCTCTCTGAAACCTACTCGGCTCGTGCTTACCTTGAAACTTGCTTCTTTCTCGACATGAAATCTCAGGCAGCGGCGAGCTGACCATCGAGGTAGCTCGTGCGGTTGGCCCCACTGGGCGCGTGCTCGGGCTGGATGCTAGTGCGGACATGATCGACAAGGCGAATACCCTTCATTCCACTGTCAATTCAACCGACTTGGCTCCCATCGTCTTCAGCGTTCAAGATGGACACGACCGTCCCAGTTCTGAGCAGCAAGGTGCCTTTGATAAAGTATTCAGCAATGCCGCACTGCACTGGATGAGGCACGCTCCCTCACTAGTGCTTTCCAACGCCTATGCTTTGCTTCAACCCGGCGGAAGGTTTGCGGCTGAGCTTGGCGGCTTTTCCAACTGTGTCGGCGTGCGCGGCCATCTTCATGTCGCGCTTCGGAAGCGTGGCATCGACCCAGCCCGTTTCGATCCGTGGTTCTTCCCTTCCGCCGTTGAATATTCTGGGCTTTTGGAGAGGGCAGGATTCAGGGTGGAATCATGCGAGCTTGTACCGAGACTTACCCCTCTGCCGAAGGAAAGCGGTCTCAAAGGCTGGTTGAAGACCTTCGCTGGCCCGTTCCTAAATGCGATCGAGGATGAAGAGGAAAGAGCCAAGGTGGTGGCAGAAGTAGAAGAAGCAGTCAAGCCCGACTGTTATGATGCAAACAGCGGGATGTGGAGCGTGATGTATGTTCGACTGCGGGTGCTTGCGCACAAGCCTGAATAGAGTCGCACTGAAGCGAAAATCAAATCAAATGATTCGTGATTGGTGTTGCGAGTTGCCGAGTGCGCAGATATCCGGGTGCAGTGAGTTGAATTTCACCGCGTGCCGGTTGGTTGCTCTTCTCACGCGGCAATTAAATCCGAGACCCTTTTTTTTGGGCAGAGGGGATTTAACCGAGTCACAGTTGCGAGCGGCGTTTTGCTGATGCTACCAGAGCTTCTTGGCCGGCCTCATACATGTAGGCAAAGTTCTTCTTCCGTCCGTCCACCATCCATACCCACAGCTCCTTTGATTCCGACATGATGACTGTTAACGCTTCCGATGGCGCGGACTCATCCCGCAGTCCACTCCAAACTGAGTCCGCGTCCACCGAAGCAGCCCGTATCCTCCCGCAGACACTGCAGCTCGTTCAAGACTTTATTGCATCCGGAGAGAAGCCCGAGACCTACGTCGCGCCGTGGGGCAGCATCCCTGATTTCCGCAACGCCGTTTCCCTCTCTCTCCCTCACACCGCCTCTTCGACAGACGATGGTGCGCTGCTCGAAGCAATCAAGCTGGTGTTGGACAACTCGGTCAACCCCTGGACCGGACGCTTTCTTGACAAGCTGTACGCTGCGCCAACACCCGTTGGCATCGCAGCTGACCTCGTGCTGAGTGCTGTCAATGCAAATGCTCATGTCATGTCGGCGTCTCCTGTTCTTAGCTTGGCGGAGGAGAGATGTGTCGAAGGGTTGTGCGAGGTGTTTGGATTCACCGAAAACAAGCCAGACGGACTGACGATGCCGGGCGGTTCGTCGGCCAACACCCTGGCCGTGCAGACGGCGCTCGCAAATGTCTTCCCAACGTTCAGAACGCAAGGGTTGCTGGGAGTCATGCAGCAGCTGATCCAGGAGAAGAGGGCGCCAAGGCCTTTGCTGTTCACGTCGTCGCAGTGCCATTACTCGCTAGACAAGGCGGCAATCTCTGCAGGGCTGGGATTGGACTCCGTAGTCAAAGTCGAATGCGATACAACTGGACGTATGGACCCTGTCGCTCTCGAAGATGCCCTCACAAAAGCGAAAGAGCAAGGTACAGGCACGCCCTTTCTCATCAACGCCACCTCGGGCACTACGGTTCTTGGATCCTTTGACCCCCTCCCCGAGCTCGCAGCGGTGGCGCGCAAGCACAGCTGCTGGCTGCATATCGACGCCTCGTGGGGCGGACCGATTGTCTTCTCCCACCGTGCAGTCTACTTGGATCTGATGAAGGGCAGCCATCTGGCTGATTCGATCACTATCAACCCGCACAAACTGCTCAATGTGCCGCTTCAATGCTCCTTCCTGCTCGTACGCGACGCCCACACGTTGTCCGCAAACAGCCTTGATGCGGGCTACCTTTTCCACTCGAAGGACCGCCGTGAGAATGCAGCCATGAAGACGATGGGCTGTGGACGTAGAGGTGATGCTCTCAAATTCTGGCTTTACTGGGTGCGATACGGCAAGCACGGTTTCGGCGCCCACGTCGACGCAGGGCTCGAGCTGGCCACTGAACTCGTAGACTACATCCGCTCCCAACCAGACAAGATCGAGTTGGGTCCCCTTGCCGACCCACTCTTCCTCCAGATCTGCTTTCGGCCCGCACAGCCCGGCAAGACCGTCCAAACCAATGGTGTGTTGGATGTCGAAGAGATCAAGAAGAGGTCGGCGGGCACGCAGTTTGTTTACCAGGAGTTGAAGAGGAGGAGAATGTTTGCGGTGGACTTTGCGCCATTGCCCAACGCAATCGGAGACTTTATCAGGCTGGTCGTTCATCCGAGGACGAAATTGGAGCATCTGAGGACGCTCGTGGACCAGGTTGTTGAGATTGGCGAGTTGTACTGGAAGCAGGCGTAACCCTGCCTACCCAAACACACCCGTAGAATAGAAGTGGCACCCCCATTTACCCTTGTATTTCTCCATAGATCAGCAGAATAGATACTGTTGATATCACCTGAGCATGTATGTGTTGTGTGCCTGCTTGAGCAGCTGTGCTACTGAGGAGCCAAAACTCGTGTCATGACCATCAGGGTATCAGCTTGCGGGGCCTTTGCGCTGTCGATGGCAGGACAAGGAAATCGGGCAGAAATCGGACACGCTGCTTTGCACTCCACCCAAGTGCACATACTGTACTGTACTGTACTGTACAGAACACGCGCTGGTTTCGCTTGGCGTGCGTTCCAAGGCTGCCGTCTGCTGACAGCGATTTTTCAGTCGGATTTTGGCCGTTCGGACTGGATCACGAAACGTGCTTGACACTCCGCTTTGACCACCCATCCACCTTATCCCCACATACATCTTCGTCCCATTCAACCGCAAAACCCCTACATCCACTCCCTCTATACCCATACATCAACATAAGGGGTTGTAGCAATTATGTACCGCAGTACACGATCCACAAAACAATCGTCAAAACTCAAGATCCTCCCCGAGGAGCCCGAAGACAGCTCTGCGGGCGGCGCGGCAAGTGGTGGTGCCACCCCCATCAACGCCTCTTCCCCCATCATTGGCGGTGCTGGAGCATTTTCAGGCGGGCACCTCTCAAATACCTCGGGCGGGTACAGACGGAACCCGTCGTACTCGGAACCTCCTGCGCCGACTGTAGCCGGGAGCGCCAATTCCCCGCATCATTCGGTCGACGATGACGACAGCTCATCCGACGATGCCGAGGGAGAGGACGAGGAGGCGGTAGAGGTGTACAAGCAGCTGGCCCAGATCCCCGAGGGCTCGATGCGACGAGATGCGAGGAGGCTCACAAAACGATCGCGTGCAAAACTGCCAAGGGTGACGGCGTATTCGACGGCGACATCGTACAGGATGCGAGAGCTGACGAAATGGCTGAATGCCAGGAGGTCAAGTCATCAAACAAATGTGCTGACTTTCGACGAGTGTCTCTACACCACCTACACTTACAAGCATGTCGATGAGGCGAGGGGACTCGTCCCGTCCACCGCCAACGGCAACGCGACTAGCAAGCACCGTTCAACGCATCGTGTTTCCACTTCCAAGGACGCGTCCACAAAAACAGGTGATTTGCTCGGTATTCCTGAACTGCATCAGGACTCTCAAGCTCAGCCACAACAACAACAGCAGCAGGATGGTGAAGCTCAACCGAACGCCGATACCGCGGCTGCAAAGCGCAAGCGCAGCCGTTTCTCTGTCGACGACGTGGTTCCCGAACTCTTTATCATGGACTACGGTACCATTGTCATCTGGGGCATGACTTTGCAGGAAGAGAAGCGCTTCCTACGCGAGTTGCGTCGCTTCGAAGTGGAACGACTCGCTTCGGAAGACGTAGAGTCTGAAGACCTACACTGGTACCTCGCCGACTACTCGCGCATCTACAACGACGTCATCACTCTCCGACGCGGGTCTTCATACATGACCAAACTTTCGCTCTCGCATGCGCTGGCTCAATCGACCAAGATCTCGTTTTTCGAAGGCATCATCGACAATACAATTGAATCCACCAAGGACATCCCGCAATCCATTGCCGAAAGCGGAAAGATCGGCATGCCGCCGGCAGAGATCATGAAGCAGATCGGACACCTTTTCATCCTGCGCATGAACATTCATCTGGTTGGGAGTATCGTCGATAGTCCAGAGATTTTCTGGAGACAGCCGGATCTGGAACCGCTTTACTCGGCAGCGAGGAGTTATCTCGAAATCCCTCAGAGGATCGATCTGCTGAATACTAGGGTGGAGGTGTTGCAGGATATGTTGCAGTTGCTCAAGGATCAGGTGACAAGTAGTCATTCAGAGTATCTCGAGATCGTCGTCATCCTGCTCATCATGTTGGAGATCGTGTTGGGTGTTGCCACCATGTTGGTGGATTTGTATTTCGGATAGCGTAGCAGCATTAGATGGTGTCTCTTCGGGTTGGGTGGAGAATGCGAGGCGGTTGGATACGCGCTTTTGTGTCCCGTAGTACGGGTTCTGTTACCACTTTGAATCAGGGGTTCCACAGTCACGCGCGGGGTTGAAGTGTGGGAAGAATGGTTTATATTTGAGCCAAGTTAGTGAAAGCGTATGCCTCTCAAACCGAACTTCCAAAAGAGGATACCCGCGAGAATGCCACCGATATGGCCTGCCGAGTCCGTCTTATCTCCTGGCGCCTTTGCCGCATGCCACAGATCCCACGCAAAGATCCCGACGACGCACGCCCAAGCTGGAGCTGGAATAACGAAAAAGATCAAAAACTTGGCGTTTGGCTGTACGCAAGCAAAGGCAGACATGATCGCATAAATGCTCCCACTAGCTCCGTGACTAAAGTCGTTCGAGAGTGATGGATTCCCCTGCGATTGTATAAGGTTCTTACCCACCATACTGACGATACTACTGACCATTCCGGCACCAAAATAGAGCAGGACGAAGGTGGTTGGACCGGTGAGTGCGAGGATGGGAGGAGCCATGAAGGAGAAACTGATCATGTTGAGTAGGAAGTGTTGGAGGTGTTCGTGGGAGACGCATGAAGTGAGCATGGTCCACCATCGACCCTCGGACACGTTGCGATATCCCGAGAGGAAGTTCTTTGCGAGGAATATGGTCAGACGAGGATCTGAGAATTTGTGCAGCGTTTGCGAGGCGTAGAGCCATGCGCAAAACACGATGGCGTTGAGTGCTAGGATGGTGTAAATCACGAAATTCTCTGGGAGGCCGGAGAAGAGGCGACGATCGAGGAACGAAAGAATCCCTGCGAGGAAGGATGAAGATGGTGGTCGACGCCATGGTCTGCCAGAGTTGCCAGAGTTGGAAGAGGAAGAGGACGTCGGTGGACGGCGAGGAGAGCGGTCGAAGAGTGGAGAGGGATACCGACGAGAACGATTTGTTCGCCGATCCGGGCTGTCTTCCCACCGGGGGCGAGGCATCTTTGATAGAACCAAGCTGGCAAAGCCCGAGGCAGAGGCGAGTGTTCCCAGCGGCGAGGTTGTGCTGAATGCCCGTAGAAAAGTTGTCGGTGACGGCCGAAGATTTTTGCTACATCTCTGTATCGTCAATTTGCTCGCTATTGACGCGGCTGTGCTTGAAGAGCGTGACGGCCGACCTCCAGCGAAAGAGCCGATCGAAGGAGGCTCCAGACCCACCGTCTTGGTACGCACATTAAGGACAGGCTCTGGAGAAGTGTGGAATGCTTTCGCTGGTACCATCGTTGTGTTGTAGCACGACGGTGACATTGCCATTTTTCCGAGGCGAACACGAGCGACTAGCGAAGAGCTCCTGGATGACAGTGACAGAAGCCTACACGACGGTGCGGACGTCCAAGGCCGTATTGAAGGTTTCATGATCTTGGGGTCGACCAAAAATTTCCAGCAGCTGTGAGTCTGACTGACTGACGATTCCGAGATGGTGGTGGGAATACAGACTTCGAGAAGAAAGTGGAGATTAGTCTTGGAAATATGCTTGCCAAGGCGTCCTGTACGGGGAGAGTACTGAGCGCAAGATGAATCTGGCCCTCCCGATGATGTGCGCCGATTTGTTTGGTGTTAATTGCGAGCGCGCGCGGTGGGACGACATGCACCACCACGCGCCATAAGGTGTTGGAAGAAACCAAAAAACTCACACCCGCTTCAAAGTGTTGCTGTCTCACCATCACGTTCTTCTCCCTTGGTCGAGATAAGATGGCTGAAGCTTCAACATCAACAGCGGCTGCATCGTCAAGTACTGCGCCCGAGCCGTCCACATTTATCGAGTCGTCCTCAGCATACCACGTTGGAAGGGCAGAGAGGGATTCAGACAACGACGACGGGGAGGATGAGGATGACGATGAAAAGCTGTTTGCCGAACTAGACAAGGAGCTGGATATGATGGAAGACAAATCGAACTTTGACCACAATGGAGCTGACACAGTAGCCAGCTTCGACATGGCCGAGTTCAGGGAGCGTAGGATAGAGGAGCTTCGGCAAGAGTACGTCCCGCTCCACCTTGCATTTCCTGCCAACCCTTGAATCAGCCTCTTGCTAACCTCATTTCCCTCTACTCTACATGTTTGCTAATATCGTTCAGGATTGCTGCCCACAAATCAGCCAGCGACCCAAGTTCGGACCTCTCCATTGCACAACACACCTCCACCGCCTCGATGAAAGGCCTGCTCACCGAGATCACCAACGAAAAGGATCTCATCACCTTCTCCTCTTCCGAACGCCAAGTCGCAATCCACTTTTTCCACCCCAAATTCCAACGCTGCGCCCTCCTCGATCGACATCTCACCGTCCTCGCACGGCTCCACCCAACAACGCTGTTCGTCAAGGCAAACGTACTCAACTGCCCATTCCTCACACAAAAGCTCAAAGTATCCGTCCTCCCGTGTCTGATCACATTCAAAGACGGAGTAAGCAAGGACAAGATGATCGGGTTCGAAGAACTCGGCAACTCGGACAAGTTTAGCACAGGCGCACTCGAATGGAGACTTGGACAGAGTGGAATCATTGATCCGAGGGAAAATCGCAAGCCAATCTTTGGTTTTGCGGACCACAGCGGCGGAGAGACGGTCGGCAGAGGCGTCGTCGGCGCAAGAAAGGATGACGAAGATGACTTTTGGGATGACGATTAGCGTATTCAGCATTTCTGCAACATCATGATTCGAGTGGGCTCGTTCATACATTCAGCAAACGGCTCTTTCCGCACCGCACGTTTGATCAGGTTCGCGAATGCACGTGCTGAAGATGGTGTCAAATATACACCGAGGAAGCCAAGAAGAACATCTTGCACGGTAACATTGTGGCAATGTGCAGTCTCAAGGTGAAGCTGCTACTACATTGAAAAAAGCAGATTCAGAGTGAGACATGGGATTTCCTCTCTCATTGATTTGAGCAAAGTAGAGATGCACGAGCTGCAAGCGTTGCAAGCCAAACAGGCTCGCGAGCACCTCAAAGAGTCTTGACCTCGCTGTCGGGCTCAACGTACTCGCTGTGATGATTCGAGGGTGCGCGTGCGGTTTCAAAGATCGACAGTCGAGTTGAAGCATTGCATCAGTGGATTGTTCCTGGACCGCTTTCGCATGGATGAGACTGAGCCTGTGCATGAGGTCGAACGAAGTCGCCATCTGGGTTGGAGCTTACATGTGTTCGTGCTTGCCACCGATACTAGCGGTGGTGAGCTCCTGGGCAAAGTTTTCGGGAATGGTAGCAGCGAAGCCCTTCATGATGCTGGAGTCAAACGTCTGCTTGATGGTGCCGCCAGCCTGCTGCACCCTGGCCTTCTGCTCGTCGATGGCAGACTGGGGAGTGCCATCCTTGAAGATGCTGGTCACGCCGTTCACATCAAACATTGTTAGAGGGTTAGCAGCTTTGACTATAGACCACTTTGAAAGTCCCATGAGAATAGAGGAGGACGATACGTACACCATGTAAGGCTTGTTCTCCGCCATCTTGGTAAAGAAGAGGAAGACGGAACGTGTGGGGAGGATGATGGGCAGAGCTTTGACAATCGACGTATGGACGGAGCTGGTGTAGTAAGTCTGTAGAAAGGTGCGATTCGATGCTAACAGCAGCGAGTTAGTTGACAGTGCGGATGACGATGGCGGTGGGACAAAGAGCAAGAGAGGGGCTGGACGAGTGGATAAGCCTGGCGTCGTGTGGAAGTGTCATCAACCTTGTTGTTCTCCACTTTATGTCGGACCCTTGCGGTCGCGCTCGGACCAGGAATCGCACTCACACTTGGCTCTGTAGCCGAATCATATATGTTCAGCCTGCGCTGTGAAAAAAACATGACAATTTTCCGACTTTCTGCCTCAGTTGCGACGTCATTCTCCGCATCGACACCTTCCCATCACAACCTGGGATGCGCATTGGCTCAAAATGGATCGATATGGCGCCGGCTCCTCACTATCCACCCTTATAGCCCGCATTGAGGCATATGCTGCCGAACCGTCTTCATTCACCATTCCTGGTTCCACAACGCGGCACAAACTCTGGGTCGACGATGAAGCCCAACGTGTCGACGCTGCCACCCAGCTCGCGGAAGAGCTGATGGCGCTGCAGAGCATCTATACGGACGAGGCGATACATCTTCTCAAAATTGCATCTATCAATGGAGACGCAGGCTCCAAAACATATGAAGACCTTGGCAAGGAAGACGTCGCTGATCCCAACTCTTGGCTGCCAGGTTCCAAAATCACGCTGTCGATTTCGACCGATTTAGAGATGCACTCCTCTTCGGACGAGGATGCGATACCAATACGACTTGCAGTAACGTTGCCGCCGTTATACCCACACAGCACACGCTCGCCCCAGCTGCAGCTCCTTTCCAGGTACATAGGCGGATTTAGCGTTGACACAAAACTGTTTGGCGACATCTTGAGAGCGTTCTACCACCAAACGGAGCAAGGGCCTCAGGAGCAAGTGGATACAGAGGAAGCAGTGAGTGCGACGTGGATTGGCGAAAGTATGGACAAAGGTGTGAACTGGGCGCCTGGGGAGGTGGTGTTGTTCGAAGGGATCGAGTGGGTCAAAGAAATGGTGGCTGACTGGTGGAACGAGAAGGAGGCTGAAAGGATCAAAGCGGCTTCCGCTTCCTCTACCTCACGGGAGGAACGTCCCGCAGCAGAAGCTACGAAAATCACCTCTTTCTCCAAACCTCTTCTGCCATCCGCACAACAGCCAGAACCGTTTACAGGGAAAGTGTTCCAAACCGAACCAATCATCGAGCGCAAGTCTGAGTTCATCGGCTATGCCGCCTCCATCACCTCGCCGGACCAAGTCCCCTCCGTTCTCTCGCTCATTCTGTCTGACAAGCGAGTCGCCCGAGCGACACATCCGATCATCAACGCGTGGGTGTGCAAAACTGCCGATGGCGTAGTTCACCGCGATTGCGACGACGATGGCGAGACAGCTGCTGGTGGTAGACTCGCTCACTTGTTGAGCATCCTTGAGTTGGAGAATGTGATTGTGGTAGTGACGAGGTGGTTTGGTGGGGTGCATCTGGGACCGGACAGGTTCAAACTGATCAATCGCGCAGCGCGAGAGGCGCTGGATTTAGGAAGCTTTGTCGGCAAGAACGGAGACGAAGGAGCGAAGGGAAAAGGCATGGGAAAGCGAAACTCCTAACATCCGTTACTAAAGAAGACAAAGATCGACATTGTAACAACAGAAACATCTTGCATTGCAATAAGGCGCCAAAACAAAACAGCAGATGAGCGATTAAAGAGACGGACTAGTCTATGCGATACGGTTAGGGGAAAGGTACAATTACAGTCTACAAGGAAATGTGTAGGTGTTTTGAAACTAATGGGCCATCATCCTGGAGCCGGCGATCCCACCTTGCAGTACTCGGATGTTGACATTCTCGCTCGCTTTGGCCAGCGTGTCCTGGATGAGCAGCTCTGGCGTAGTTGCACGACTGGTTGCGATGCTGGATGCTTCGGACGAGCTCGGCGACGACTGGTTGCTGCTTTCCCTGCTGCTACCGGACGAGTCGAGTGAATCGCGCATACATTCTTCTACGAGCTGCTTGTCGATCCTCGCGCCCCAGATCGAGCCAATGAAGCCGTCGGCGATGTTGACCTTGATGGTTGGACTTGCGAGTGCCAGGTCCGAGACAGTCTTTGGATCCAAGCCTGTCACCGAACGCAGGTTGAGGTTGAGGCTACGATAGTCGTCACGCGAGGTGGAGATGTGGATGAGCGCCTGGGCGAGATCAGCACCTCCAGTGGGAGGAAGCATGGTATTCCACAGCTCGAGCGTTTCCAAGTTTGTGCATCCGACGAGACCCCTGGCGAGTGCAGGGATGACTTGGTCGACGATGACGATGCTGAGACCCATGATTGCGTTGGCGTCACAACGCGGTGGAACCCATCGAAGGTGTGCGACTCGCTTCAGGGCCTTGATTGCGTTCTCGAATGCAAGAGCTTCGGTCTGCCTGAATTCGTCCGAAGTGAGGATTTCGGAATGGCGTATGCTGAAGAACTCTAGAGAAACATTTTCGACGCTGGGACAAAGCGCCAAAGCTTCAGAAGCGAGAAGCAGTCGGTCTCGCGATCGGGTCAAGCCAGCGGCAGTGAAGGAAGGCGTTCCATCGCCTCCACCAGGAACACCAGGGATGTTGATGGTGATGCTGTCCAAGGTGTATAGCGGGCAGTAACTGTGCGCACCAGAAGAGGCGGCCACAAAGCGTGAAAGCTGTTCGACTGAATAGATGCAGATCGAGGAGTAAAGCTTTGGCAAGAAGATGTCACGGAAAAGAGAGCATGTAGAGAGGACTGAGGTGACATTGTTGGAAGCAGGATCGAGATTGTCGATGTATGCGTTGGCGATGAGGTGCAGGATCTCTGGCGGCAATGAAGCCAGCTGCACTCTAGGGTTCAAGTCGGACATGGCCAAAGATTGAAAACAGGACCACTTGTAGAGGGCTATGAGAAAATCTTGGAGAGACGAATGCTCGTTAAAACAGCATTCAGCATCGGAGGGAAGATCCAGCAGCGACGCTGTATCTGGGAAAGTGAGTGTACGATGGTGGTGCAAAGATACCGAGGTACACGATGTCCAGTTTGGACACCCCGTGCTGCAGATAACGGCTCGAACTGCTGTCGCTCTACTCGCCAGGCTCGGTCGAGCGTCTATCTGCTCTCCAGAGCGCTAGAATCTTGGTATAGTCACATTCGACTGCTTATCAAGTTGTGAAACGTTGATCTTCAGCAGACAAAAAAAAACTCTAAACTTCTTAAACTTGGGCCAGGAGGGTTGACACATGCAGGTGCGCTGCATGCATACAGCCAACTTTTGTTGTGTGTTTCGCAAAAGTTCAAGAGCGTGCCGTGCGATTCCGACAGAGCACAAGGCCTGTACTGTACAGTACCACAGTCTTTTCCGCTCTGGACCCGATTTCACACGCATTTCCGAATTTCCATCACAATCGAAAATTAGACTGTGAGATTGTCGCCGCTGCTGTGCAAGGAAAATGGGAGCCGGCCGAAATGGGAAACGCAGTAGTAGAGAGTTTACTCTCAAGAAACTTGGAGCTGTGTTGGCCAACACACAAGCGCGCCGCGGCCAAACGAGCCTGCGTGTTAGTTTCACTCGACTCGCACTGCCGGCGACATCAACCCACAGCAAATTTAGGGGTGCGAAGCCAAACGCATGGGCGTACGCAGCCAAGCAGTGCTGCATGGCCACGCACAAGCTAGGTTTCGGCATAGCTCCCTGTGGAGTGCAACTCTACGCTTTCCTGTTAGAGAGGCTGTGAGCCTTGATTCTCCATTCGCCTGCCCTGACGTTCGTGTTCTGTGTCTTGTACCATCATCCACGTCCGCGAGCTTTTCGGCTCACTATCTACCTACGACCGCAGGAGACGACGACACCACAGCAATTCGAACGAGCTTTTCGTAGTCTTGGACATAGCGGCCATCGTCTCGTTAAGCTAGAAGCGCAAGCCGGCCCTTTGCGTACACAGCTACTGCCAGCCCAAACTCGAGTTACGACGTAGTCTGTAGCCTGCTAAAAGCCAGCCCATTGTCACTGACGCGTCAAGGAGCTATGCCGTCGCTCATCGAACGACAGGCTTCTACAGGCCAATCTCGCATTGACCCGACGAAAGACCAGCGCACCACCATTATTGTCGCTTGCCTCTATGCAGTAGCCATCGTCATTCTGTGGAACGTTCCGATCCTCAACTACCTCCTTTACCCGTTCAAACTCCTCACCGTCGGCTTCCACGAGTTCTCACATGCTGCAGTTGGCCTCTGCACAGGTGCCAAGATCGAATCCATTACACTTGAACCCAACGAGGGCGGCGCAACGCGGATGCGAGGCGGAATCGCCTGGCTCACTCTCCCCGCTGGCTACCTCGGATCTTCGCTGATCGGCGCGGCCCTGATCGCATGTGGATTTGACGAACGTGCCTCGAAAGTGGCCAGCATCGTCGTCGGCGTGTTTTTCCTCTTCACTCTGTGGTGGGCAAGGAAGGACTGGCTGACATGGGTGTTGATCTTGGCCATGATCGGCTTGTTTGTTCTCTTTTGGCTTGTGGCTGGCAGTATTGCGCTCAGATACTTTGTGCTCTTCATCGGCGTCATGAACTGTCTCTACTCGGTCTGGGACATTTGCGATGATTTGATCTTCAGGAAGGTCAACGAGTCGGATGCTAGCGCCTTCAGCAAGGTGGTCGGAGGTGCACCACAGTTCTGGGGTGTGGTGTGGCTGCTCATTTCGATCGCCTTTTTCGGAGCAGGTATCGTGGTCGGTATTCTAGCGTTCAAGACGCCCGTTGCGCAACAGCAGGCGAGCAACTTTTTGGATGTCAACCTGAAGCGCTCCATTCTGCTATCAGAGTTGGGCCTCTAGAATCGGGCTTGTTACAAGTTACGAACACGACGGACATTTCCAATGCTGTACAAAAAGAATGTTTAGAAAAGCAGACTTCTATGCTGTGCCTGCGAAATCTATTGATGTATAATGTGTGCAAACGTGCGAGCATGAAGTCTCGGGTATATGAACCCCTATGAAATGCGGAGCTGAGTCGAGAATATTCAAGCGGTCGGCCTACTTGACGAGTTCGTCGACGTTGACATTACTCGACGAAGTGCTGCTGCTGGCTTTCGACTGCCCCACCCTCGATTCGGCATAATTCTCCATTTGTTTGAGATGGTCAACATTCGACCACTGCAGCACCACACCCACAGCCTTTCCATGCCCAATATCGTTCTCCACTGTCTCTCCATCGGGAGCCTTGATGGTGTCTTCTTCGAGCTGCTTCCTCCCGTGTGGATCCCTATCGAACTCGCTCTCGGTTTTGTTCACCATTGCTTCGAGTTGCTTTGCTTCCTCAGAGAGAGTGTTGGTTGTGGCGGTGGCAAGTAGCTGCTTTTGGAGCTTGTGGTCGAGGATGAATTGCGAGCCTTGTACGCCGAGGTGGATGGGACGGATGGACCAGTCGGCTTTTCGGGATAGGTCGCCCGGGGAAGTTGTGACCGAGGTGGAAGAGGTGGTGACGACAGGAATGAGGAGTTCGGTGATGGAGCAGTTCCAGAATCGCGATGGTGTGACAGAAGGAGGTACGAAGCAGTATCGACCTGGTATGAGCACCTGATTCATCAAAGCGCTGATCGCCGCACCATGCGAGACGAGCACCACCGTTTCCGTCACCCCACCTTGCGCCTCATGCTCAGAGGTTCTGGTACGAGTAACCAAATCGTTCCAAAAGCTCGCCAATCTCTCGGAAAATGGCTCCATACGTTCGATTCCCTGGGTATCTTCCGGCTTATTCGACCCACCGGTGTACACCTTGCCTTCGAGCACGCCGAAAGCGCGTTCCTTGAGACGGTCATCAAACTCGAGCTCCAATCGCCTTGTCGAGGGGTGTGAGCGCAATTGGTGCTGGTGAATCGCAGTGGCTGTGTCGGCAGCTCGCTTGAGTGGAGATGCGATGATGCGGTCGATGTGTGTGTTGGAGAGATACTGACCGGTGATCTCGGCTTGTTGACGACCACGGTGGTTGAGATCGGTATCCAGCTGGCCTTGGATGATGCGCTCGACATTCTCGCGCGTCTCGCCATGACGGACGATCAACACCCGCAGCTTGGTCGGTGTTGGCGACATGATGGAGTCGCACCTTTGACGATTCTAGCCGAGAAAGGCGGTAATGGATGGAAGTGTACAGTACCACATGTGGTGGTTTCAGTCTCAGAAGCTTGCTTCCTAAAAGCAAGCTCTGTGCCTTGGACCGCATCGGCCGATCTTTTACGAGGTGGACTTGATCGGCTGGCGATGAATGTGGCAGCCAACACAACAGCGGGAAGGATTCACGATTGTGGGATTTTGCCTTGTTTGAGAAAATCATGAATGATATCCAGCCTCGAAAAACATGCCGGTTCGGCCAAACTGAAACACACAGTCGTGATTCATGATTGGCCCCACTAGAGCACTACACCAGCTGTCACCACACTCATGACTTGCTGCTGCCTTGCACATATTCGTGGTCTGATGTGAATGTCTTTGCCCGAGCTAGTGGTGTTTTTGCACAGTATACGGTATGCAGTGCAACACATGAACAGCGACAGAAGCACGAGGTGTGGTGTCGCCGAGCAAGTACAGTGCAGTACAGTTTTCAGTATGTGGCACTCTGGCAGTTTGCAGCAACAACAGTGAACGAAACTGTGGAATGCCTCCCCGACGTGCATCATGCAGATACGCATGCTCTCGA
This sequence comes from Ustilago esculenta, assembly GCA_020827535.1. Taxonomy (NCBI): domain Eukaryota; kingdom Fungi; phylum Basidiomycota; class Ustilaginomycetes; order Ustilaginales; family Ustilaginaceae; genus Ustilago; species Ustilago esculenta. The sequence goes on from JAAKGJ010000003.1 coordinate 403,949, forward strand.
CTATCTTGCTCTCAACTATCTTGCAGTTCTCGATTACGCGCAGGTGAAACCAATCGCACAAATCTTGCCGCTCGCCTCAGTAGCTGCCGGGCAAACCCTCTCCTTGTGTGTTCGCGCTTCTTGGCGCTGATGTCGCCGTTCGCAAAGCCGAGTATATATACTTCTATTGGCATGAGTTGCCGCCCATGTGAGCCTTTTGAATGACTCTATCTCGAAACACTTGACGCATTCCGCCTCCTGTTCATACCATGATTGGCTACTGCTCTCGCAAGGCGGTCGCTGCGGTTGTCGCCGTGGGCGCGCTCGTCTCATCCGTGTCCGCTGCCAACTGGACACAGACCGCCGTCATCCGTGGCAATGACTTCTTCGACGACTTTGACTGGTTCACCGACACAGACCCAACCCATGGTCTCGTCAACTACCAATCCCGAAGGAATGCCATTTCACAGAACCTCTCCTTTGTCGACGGTGAGGGCCACTTTGTCATGGCTGTATCCACCGTTCCTGTGGCACTCGAGGGTCGAAACAGTGTACGCATCACCTCCAAGAACAGCTACGCCGACGGCGTCTACGTACTCAACGTCACCCACGTCCCCACCGGCTGCGCTACCTGGCCTGCATTCTGGACCGTCACCGAAGACATCAAATCCTGGCCAAACGGAGGCGAAATCGATATCATGGAAAACGCAAACGACGAGTACAACGGAAACCTTGTCTCGGTACACACCAACACATCTTGCACCATCCCCAAAACCATTTCCGGTCAATCTGGCACAATTTCGTACACCAACTGCTCCGCATTCGTATCTGGAAACACGGGCTGCAGGATCGAGATGAACGGTACTTCCACTCCCACGTGGGGTCGCAAGCTCAATCGTGCCGGGGGTGGACTCGTCGCCATGGAACGATCTTTCGGCACCACCGGAAACGGTGTCCGCGTTTGGTACTTCCCCAACAACTCGCCTTCCACACTTCCCGCCGATCTCAAGAATGGAAGCACATCAGTCAGCACAGACAACTGGCCTCAACCTAATGCATACCTTCCCATCGCTTCATGCTATGCGGACTTTACGCCACACAAGATCGTATTCGACATTACACTCTGCGGTGACTGGGCGGGCAATACTTACAACCAGAGCGGCTGCAATGCCCAGTACCCAGCATGCAGCTACCAAGTCGGTTACAACGGCTCTAGTTTCAACCAGTCCTTCTGGGAGGTCGAGTCGCTAAGACTCTACACTATTGGTGGTAGCACCGCAAACGCGGCCAATTCGCGTCAGAACACAAGCAGTCTACAGAGCTCACAGTCACCCGCGCCGTTGTCCTCGCCGTCGTCCGCCGAGTCGTTTATCCAGCGTTCTTCGCTCTTTGCCTCGACCGCTGCAGTGATGGCTTCGCTGGCTTTTGTTGCTGCACTATAGAAAATACCCGCTTTCGCGATTCTGGACAATGCAAACCCCACCGTTTTTTTTTTCCCTGCAGTTTCCTTCTTCATTTAGACCCTTGTGGACCTTTCGTGTCAACACGTTTCAGCGATTCGTTTTTGCGGAATATCCTCCCCCCCCACACACACACACACACATATCATCGCTTCTTGGCTAGGCAGCCACTGCAATGGACCTCGTTCTGACAACAAAAGTGAGAGTGCTGTTGGTGACGAGGAAAATGAAGCATTTCATTACCACAGTAAAGTCGCAATGATCGCCCTTTTGCGACGCGGCTAAGGAAGTGCTTTCGACAGGTCGTAGAAAGACGAGTAGAATTGGGAGGGGTAAAGATCGTGGAGCAACTTTAAATGTTGTTGCACTGCTTCTCTCTGTGGTGTGTCCAAGTTTCCGACGCCATGCAGCACAATGGTGTATTTCCCATCGAATTTCAAGATGGGAGACCAAAGCGACACCATCTGGGTCGACTCAGTGTCTCCTGTAAGCCTCTGGACAAAAGACCGGTTGTTCGTCTTGGGTCCATCATGACGCATCATTATCAGAGGAAGTCCGTGCAAGCTTCGTGGCGGCAATACAAACCAAATTGCATGTCTTGTATAAAGCGCGTTGAGGGTCGTCCAATCAAGCAGATTTTGATTGATTGGCAGGAACTGCATTTGGTTGAGAAAATACTCCCTATTGATAAAGTCTAGGTTGGAGCGACTGTTGAGGTAGATGTAGATGCGTTGAAACGCCTCGCCCTTGTCGATGTTTCTCGGGACCTCGATCCGTACATCTTTAAAGCCACTCAAGAAGTGTGATAAGTGTCTGTTTGGAGTATACCCCAATGGGAAAGGCGTTTTATGATAGTAACCGGACACGGTCTGTCTGTCCTGACCGATGTAGACCAGCTCCTTGAGCTTGTCCCTCACATCCACTGGCAAGATTCGCAGAGCATCCATGCCAAGCGCATTCTTTATTGCCTGTTCCCATCGATTATGTTCCACGATACTTCCCCGAAACAGGGCCAGGAATCTGTAAAGATCCAGCGGCGTTTCATGCTCTGACCACGGTGGCATCGCCACACGCAAGTCTGCAGCTCGCGTAACAGATGCTGCTCCCAAAGGCCGAGGCTCCTGTAGTAATGCTGCCAAAGAAGGCCGAGGCCCCTGTAGTAATGCTGCCAAAGAAGGCCGAGGCCCCTGTAGAAATACTCCCAAATCGTCGAATCGCCTTGACAACCCTTCTGTTTCATACTCTCTCCCTACCGCCCCGAAGGAATGCAGACCAGATGACGACTGCGGCTCACTATGAAAAGACGCACCTGCTTTTGCACCAAAAGACTGTCCCATTTCCACTGGAGAAGGTTGCCAGCCGGACCACTGGCCTGAAACTGTCTCTGCTTGTGGCGGCGTGTATGGAATCGCGTAAGAAAGCAGATGCCTCACTGCTCGTCGCGGCATGTGTGGAATGGGCGTGTGTGGGATCGCGTCAGAAAGCAGGTTCGAGTCTTGTCTTGGCACTTGGTGCGCCAATTGACCTGATCCTTGCCAAACAGACTGCAACGTTCCTTGTTGTGAAGTTGCCCAGTCGTTTAACATTCCTGACGTAGTGTCGGCTTCAGGAGGCAGATCCAGATGTCCTTGATGGTTGATGCCGGAGCTTGATTCAGACTGATACAAGAAAGCTTGATCTGGTCGTGGACTGACTCCGGGACTTGTTTCATCGTCAAAGAATGGCCAATCAGGGATTTGAATCGAGGGAGTTTCTGCCTGATGAGGGACGCTACTTTGTTCGCCATGATTCAAACCAGTTCCAGGGACGCTACCTTGTTCACCATTATTCGAGCCAGTGCGCGGCATCTCAACAGTGCTGCTACTGGAGACGGAAGGGCTGTCAAACCAGTGCGTCGGAGGCACGAGGCTGCCCGCGTTGCCATGAGAAGCCCGATCATGATCCCATGGAGCTAACTGATTGGAGACGATGGCCTCATCTGGATCAATGGTCGGGAGCCGTCCGATCGTCCAGTCTGAATCCCCCCCAACGGGTCTCGATGCCACCCGGAACAACAGGAAGACCGTCAGCAGGACGATCAACCGATATCGAAGCGCAAGTCGCTCAACCATACTTGGATCAGTCAAATACGATGCAATGCAAAAGAGCCAGATGCTTTGCTCAAACGTACACTCCTTTATATGCCGTTAGAGCCTCCATCACACTTCGCACTTTCTGGACAAGCTACTCGGCCTCGGTTTGGAAGGACTAACAGCCTGACTTCATCTTTTTCTGGCAGATTCGGTCGGTTTTCGTGCAGAAACGGGAACGTTGCTTGCGTGCAAGTGTTTTCGATGCAACTGTCACGGAGGAGGCCCCCACCGCCTCCCTTGATCAGATGAAATATTGTGGGATAGCGGTTCGATCGAACTCGAATCCGGAGGTGGCTTTGGAGAAGTTTCAATTAAGGGTAGATGGATTTCAAGACTCGGATGACAGCAGGGCGTGAGCGTGGCTCAGTTGGGCTGAGGTGTGAGGAAAACGAGAATGAAAGGAGGTGGCGATGCAAAGCGTGAGAAGACCGCGAATCTGCATTCTGTATGAACGGATCAGGCCGCCCAAGGAGATTTCTGAGGGATCTTGAAGGGAGCTAAGGGTGTTCAGAGTTGCCAAGTGTCGATAGCTCGGATCTGCGGTGATGAAAGTCCAGCCAACCTTCCTCGCATTTCAGAGGTGCACGTGAGCAGCCTGCTCGGCAGCTTGCTTCATTTTCTCGACCTTTTGCTTCAGGTGCTATCCACTGCCGGAACTAAGATTCATCGAGGTAGCCAGTGCTGCAGTGCTGAGTTTGCCAACAAACACGCGGGTGCGCCTCAAAAATTGAAGTAGGTTTTGCGATCAAGAACGTGGTTTCTAAGCAATGAAATTGGGTGTTCCCCCATGCACGGTCATGTGAACGTTTCTGATGGTACCGCCGTCCAAGGGCAATTCATACGGCGGATGATTCACGTAGAGAAGTGACCGGTTAGGCAGAAGCGCAAAACTGCGGTCATTTGCTTTGATTCGATCATGCAACTGGACTGGCCAACCCACTTTAACTTAATCGTGTCAGAGATCGGAATCAGCGGTGGCGCCTGAAACCTCGTGGAGTCGATTTGTCTCCTAGTGACAGTGGAGGATTCGTCGGTTGAATTCGGCGTAGGAGATCGGGTAACACAGTTCCAATGCAGTCCGTTTTCCCCTAAAGCCTTTCATTTAGTGCCAGTGGTTTGGTTGTCGCCATGGATATTCCTGCTGCTGGCTCAGCAGCTCCGGAAACCCTGGACGAATCAGCACTAGACCAGTAGCCGTGAGACGGTATACCAGCTTCATTCGGTAAATGAGGGGAGTCTGCCCGTGATATCGGAGACATGGAGTTCGGACTCGGAAACAAAAATCTACATGCCCCAACCTTCGAAGCAATGACTTGACCGGACGCTTCGGCAGTTCGTCTACTTGTTTGAGACTTATAGAGCTGTTGGGAAGAGGTTGGATCGGGTCCGCATGAGGCGGAAGCTTGATGATCACCAGAAGCACCGTCCAGCTGCGGATGGATGGCAGTTTCGGCGCTTGGCCAAAAGCTGGACGTACTCGAGTTCTGGACGTTGTAAGGTTAGGTACCAGAGACCATGTTCGCTGTTCTCTCCATGCCCTATCTGACTGAATTGCTGTCCAGCTTGTGCATGGTCATGCATGGTGGAGTTCAGCATGTCCTGCTCAAGTTGATCATGGGCAGTAGGAAGCGAAGGGAAATGCTGCCAAGGATTGTGATACTAGTCGTGATTTGAACGTTGTCCTTGCGGATAGTCATACAGTTCAATTTCAGCGTGGCTTACTGATGCTGATCATGAGGAGTAGGATGCCGTGAAACTTCCGACCAAACCTTGTGCTGCTGGTAGGGCGAGTGAAAGTCTGACAGGTCCCCCATAACTAATGATTTTGAAAGGGAGCGTCGCCACGTGGAGCAAAATTATTGGCATGGGAAGGAGCGCTCTGATGCGAAGGGGCCATTCCGATATCAAAATTGTTCAACGACCAATGAGTCGATCCATCAACTGGCCAATCATACTGATCGCCGACGGGAAACAGTGAGACGAAAGCAATAAGAGGGGCGAAAAATACTATGCCTGCAGCCACGTGCTTGAGCTAGAGTCGCCACACGACCTGATGGGTCGAGAATCGAAGCAGGTCGATTGCGCCAAGAGAAAGGTATGTCGTACCAGTGAAAGTGACTGATTGAAAATTCATCTGTAATCTGACGAAACCGAACGGCCTCAATGAACTGATCGCATGTTGAACGAAGGAAATCAAATTTGATGGGGAAGAATTTGCGTTTGTCCCACTCTTCCGAGACGTAGTCCATTGATTAGCTCTTTGTAGCGACAGTGGACAAGAGTACCAGGTGAGAGCGAGAAGGGGGAACGAAGAAACGTGGAACTTCCCTTCATTCTCTATTGGCTCGAGACAAAATTACGGCACGCTGCATGAATCTACACACGGGGGTGAGACTGTTCGACCATGTCGAACATACCTCGCAGATGATCGTCGACGACGTTCATATCTTCCTTGCTGATGTAACCGGCTCCGTAATAGTACCTCTTTTTCGAGCCCGCTTCTGGTATTCCCCAGATTATGTAGAAAGACTTGAAATGGTTGTCTTTAGGCATATTTTTGCTTTTATAGCGACCGAAGTTGTGATCTGTTATATGTATCATAATGTTTTTTCCGTCCCGCGTGGGTATGCGGACAAAGGGAAGTTGACGACTAGGCCTCCAGTAGGGCATTTGTTTACGCCTATCGGTCCATGCCATTGGGGTAGCTGAGAGATCGACCCATTTCAACTTACCACCAAAGACTTGTGAATTTATTCGATCACGAGTCTCTCTGTCGCTTTCTTTGTAGACGACCCATCCCCTTTCCATTCCATAACTTTTGAGAGGGTTGAAATGAAGGAACCTGCTGAAAGTATGAGGTTCTTCACCCCTATGCTGGCGTTGCATTAAGAACTTTGGCAAGTAGTGATCTCCTTCCGGGAGCGACTCAGGAATTGCATCCGGGTTTGCATTCATCGTTCGTTGTTGCTGGGCCTGAGCTAGCCTTGCCGCTTCAGCGGGATGTTCCACTGATACTTGGTTCCCTTCAAAGTCATTGTTGATCCAGGACATAACTTCCTCATCCTCTGGCTGGCTTCCCCACGGCGCAGCACTATGACTCGAAGAAGGCCCTGTGTGAGCCAGCCTTGCAGCTTCAGTGCGAGCTTCCGCCGATTCTTGGTTCCCGTCAAAGTGATTCCTGTACCAAGCCAGAATCGCCTCGTCCTCTGGTTGGCTTCCCCACGGCGCAGCACTATGACTCGAAGAAGGCCCTGTGTGAGCCAGCCTTGCAGCTTCAGTGCGAGCTTCCGCCGATTCTTGGTTCCCGTCAAAGTGATTGCTGTACCAGGCCAGAATCGCCTCGTCCTCTGGCTGACTTCCCCACGGCGCAGCATTATGACTCGAAGAAGGCGTTATTCCGGGTGATTGGTACTGGCCGAAGTGTGAGTAAGGAGAGGCATGGAATGCGGTCGCATCATGTTGACCGACTGGAACAACGCTGCCGCTAGGTAAGTGGTAGCCCGGGTAATGAGTGTACATGCCAGGATAGTGGTCACCGGGATCCATTGGAGCCGCAACAATACAAACATGACCAAGCAGTGTAGCGCTGAGAAGAGCGCCTATAATGAGAGTCGACATGTTGGGTCACAGACTCTTGGTTCTGTAGAGAACGAGGTTGCTGACTTGACAAAAGGAGCAAAACCAAAATACGACAGCTTTTAACTTGAGTGCTCCAGCCTCTGGAACTGCCTTGCATTGTAACACTGTTGCGAAGTTGTTTGGGAGATCTTTGTTCAGTGGTACACAATTGTCTCCTGGACAAGTGAACCCCACTTCTGCACGCCTGCGCGTTTGTCTACTCGAGCTTGGCAACTTCGCACCTCCATATATGCGGTAGACAAGCCTGGTGTTTTTCTGAAACGTGGCTCTGTGTGTACTGCCATTGCAACCAACTGTCGTGGAACATAGTATCACACGTTTCTGCGGCGAAAGGCTCCGAAAACAATAGGGGTGGTTCAAATGAACTGTGGATGAGAATACCTGACATACAGAAGCATCGAGAGATTTTTCAGCAGAAGAAGTCTACTTCATTTGCTGCCAGGATAGAGACGAGAGTGTTGCAACGGCACAGCACACAAATGAGGAGAGCGGTCTGATCATGGGTGAGATTCAGATGCACTGTAGTGTACAGAACCTTGGACGCTTTTGTGGGTTTCATGGCTTGCTCGGACATGAGGCGATTCGGCTTGGCACGGATTTCAATCCAGTCACAGTCCGAAGGCCGAAGGCCGAAGGGGGTGGAGAAAAAAAGAGAAAAATGAAAGGGAGAGCGGCCGGCCTAGCGACGAGCGCTGTGGGTAAGCCAGAAGGCAGAGTGACCGGGGAATGAGCTCGCAACGTCCCGTCGAACATTGCCGCGCATACTGAACGAGGGAGGAACCACCACGAAACACGATTTGGGACGAGGCGTGGGCGTGGGCCACCGTTGCCAGTGTTAGATTGTTTGTTAGGTTTTGCAATTCTGACGCCAACGCCGGATGGTTGCCGCGGAGGCTGGGCCGGCTATACGAAAGCCTCCGCGTTTGCCGAAAGTTTAAGTAGAGCAAACACCAACCACGTTGGCATGCCACCCGCGACTTTCTTCACGCTACATCGTCAGACGAACTTCAAAGCAAGATTCTACCAAGGAGCAAGAGAAAGTGTTCGATATGTCGCTGCTAGCTGTAGGAACATTCAACACGAACGAATTGTTCACCATCCGCTTCGATCCGGAAACGGAGAGCCTCGAACTGCTCAACGTCTCGCAGGCGAAAGGCAATCATTCATGGCTGTCCACGGCCACCATTCCAAGGCGGACCAAGGACGCAGGTGCGCCGACACACCTGTATGCGACGTGCTGGACGGAACCTCCGAGTGTAGCTGCGTACCGCATCCATCGAGATGGCTCGAGCGCTGCACGCTTTGAGCTGCTCAACACAGCCGAGACTGCGGCAAGGTCTGGCTACGTGTATGTCGGCTTCCCCGAGAACGGCACACACCCTGTGCTGTACACGTGCGGTGGACCCACGGGCGAAGTGGTCGGCATCGATTCCGAGTCGGGTGCGTTTGATCTTGCGGGAACAAAGCACGCCGCAAGCATTGGCTCGACCGCACCCTCCGACCGAGTCACGGGCGTCGGATGTGCGGGTCGCATCCAGGAAATCGACTTTGTCACTGGCGAATGCTCCATTCCCGGCAAGACTCTGGCTCAGACCAAGCAGCTCAGACGCAAAGAGGCACAGGCACACTCGGATCAAGCTGGCGGCGACAGCGGCAGCGACTCAGCTACTGCCACACTCGATGCCTCTGGTGGGAAGAATGCCATGGACTTTGGCGGCCTTCGTCACGGTTCTCACGGTATCGACCTGTCTCCAGACGGAAGCGTCTGCTTTGTCCCCGACATCGGCCGAAATTGTGTCTGGACAATGGACGTGGATCCTACCAATGGTGCGCTCAGCCTCGGCGAGAAGAGTATCGCTCCTCGCAAGAACGACGGCCCACGTCACACCATTTCCCATCCCGCAGGCCGATACATTTACAGCCTGCAGGAACACAGTTCCATGGTCGATGTGTTCGAGTTGATCAAAGACTCCAAGGGCACACGGCTCGAATGGAGGCAGGGTGTCAAGATCATCCCACAGAGCGACGACGAGTGCCTTTACTGGGCTGACGAAGTGCGCCTTTCCTGTCCTGCTGTCCACTCTGATGGCGAGTACCCGCAGTACATGTTTGCATCCACCAGAGGCCTTGCATCCGGAACCAAAGGGTGGGTCGCCGTCTTCCAGCTTGACCGGAATGGCCTGGTGCTACCCCAAAACCGCGCTGAACACCACCGACTCGGCGAGGCGCTCTGCTTGTGGCAGACACCAACTTCCGGTGGGTGGGCCAATGCAATCGAGCCTGCACCCACCTTCTTGCGTGGGCCTCGCGGCAACGCGCAGTACGCTGTTCTTACCGACAGCGAAGTAGGACAAGTCCGGATGCTGCGCCTCGATGTCGACCACTCGCAGCCCCACCGAGTTTCAATCCAGGAGGTTGCCACCCTCAGCCTCGGCAACGATGCTGACGGCAAGCTCAGAGAGGCTGCAACCGCAGTTTGGATCTGAACCCTGCCTCATATCGTATTCAGCACAAGCTAATCAATCTCATTATCTGTTTCATTTGCGGGTGCAAGCACGACAGTGCTTCCGACAATTTGATATGAAAGATGAAAAACTTTGAGCTGAGCTTGGGCCAGGATTAACACAAGAACACAAAATGCTGCATTGTACGCGTATGAACACGCTGACATCCTATGCTGCTAGTCTGAGCTTTGCCAACCCGATCTTGCTCATGCACCACAAGTCAGCCCGACCAAAGTTCAAGCAAGACCGACACACTCTGTTCCATAACTATCCAGTGTTAATTTGTATAAACATGACCATGACGAACGGTCACAAGCATGAATTTTGCTCAGAAGGAGAAGAAAGTAGTCAGACCCATAACGTCTTGTGGGTCGAACCGCTTCTTCAGCTGCGAGAGACGTCCGAGGTTAGGACCGTACAGCTGCGAAGACGGAGTGCCTGTGATGGCGTAGTTGGGGTACAGGTAGAGGTCATCGAGGTTCTGGCCCTCGCTTCGTGCCTGCGCGGCGATCTTGTCAGCAGAAGCTTTGATAGCTTTGGCCCAGAATTCATCCTCAGCGGGATCTAGCCAGGCAAAGTAAAGATTGAGAGGGAGTGCGTTGGTTTTGTGAGGCCAGGCCGACTCTTCGGCGAATTGCGAGTAAGGCAGGAACGGCTCGACATCGTACGAGATAAAGGTGCCGCTGTGGGGGAAGGCTTGTTTGCCATAATAATTGAGCTCGCTGACAATCAGGTCAAGCAGAGGTTTGCTATACTTCTCAAGCGAGACCGTGTGGAAAGCACCACGCTGGCCGCTTTGGAGATCAGAAGGGGCGCTCTTGACGAGGTCAAGCAGGCTGCGCATCTTCCAATCATCGGTGAACGTGCCGACTTCGGACTTGCTAAACTGTGCAAAGGCGTTGGTGGGTGGTGTAGGTTCATCGTAAAAGGCAAGCAGGACCACCCCCGGCTGTCCGAGAAGAAAGTTAAAGGTGGGAATGATTTGCGCCTTGGGATCCTTGCTGTTTTCGGAAAATTCGATGGTTGCGTTGACCATGTTGTCGACCTGGTCGGCGGTGTAGGTACGCACACCACCGTAGACCTGGCCCTGGGGCACAGTCTTGAGGCGGAAGTTGTGAACAATACCAAACTTGTTTCCTCCTCCCTTGATGGCCCAGAAGAGATCCGGATTTTGCGAAGCCGAGGCAGTGGTCAAAGTTCCGTCGGGAAGCACAAGGTCAACCGAAACAAGTGTGTCGATAGTGAGACCATACTGGTTCGTCTTCCAGCTGTCAGCGTGCAACGTCCACAGTGAAAATATGTGCATCAGCAAACATCACAACGTATGCCCCGAAGTAGGATCAAGAACTCGGTTCAAGAGAAGCCACTCACCTGTAGCCACCACCACCGGTGATGAAGCCTCCGACCCCAACACCCGAGACACGGCCACCGACAACACCAACGCCTGTGCCCTCGAGAGCCGAGTAGACGTTGTCCCAGACGTTTCCAGGGCCGACATCCACAGTCTTCTTGTCGCCGCTCAGCTTAACCTGCTGGAAATTTTTCAGGATGATCTGTACTCCAGGAGTTGACGAAAAGCCCTGGTTGGAAGCGTGGCCAGCGGCCTTGACTGCAAAGCGAATGCGCTTGCTACCAATGATCTTGATGGCGGCTGAAATGTCAGCAGGTGATGCCGGTACAGCAACGCAGGTGGATAACTGGGTCGACGAGGACATGTAGTGTCCGAGTAGGCCGAGGTAGGAAAAGTCAAGTGGGTACACGACCTTGCTGCCTGGAGTGGCCATTGCTCTGGCTATGTCATTGCAGGCATTCAGCTCGGTCCAATTGACAGAACGCTTCTGGATCAAAAAATTCGGAGCCCTTTTGTCGAGGGCAGCCGTCCAATTGAAAAGAAAGGCCACGGCTACAGCAAGGCCAGACAAGAAAGGAAGAGACACCAGGATGCTCCTCATCTTGAAAGATCAAAATGGCGGAGGGGAGACGGGGATAGGTATCCGACTTGGGGAGAGAGGGGGATGACGTAGAATTCTTGGTCGAGGATGTGGACGGCAAGATATTCTCTTTATACATCAGCAAATCTGAACCAGCGGAATCGATTTTTACAACTGATGAGTCGCCCACAGTTGCTGGCCCTTGTACTTTGTTGAACAGCACCATCTCTCCTGTTCGAGGATCTTCGCCCATGTCGATTGACTCTGCCACACGTAACATAGAGGGTGTGGCCCTGTTTCCGTCGAGACAGGCGTATGGAGGACAAACGCTTCCGCCTCGGCTGCAGAAGTATTCGGCTCGCCAACAAGGGAAGATCAAGCCATGCGCCGGAAGTCTGCTAGATTGGGGTTTTCGTCTAGCGGCCCTTTGTTGGTCGAATCGTGGGACGGCGTTCGCTTTTGTTTGGACGACGCTACCACTGAAAAGGAGGCTGGTGTACCTTTCGCATGAGGTCACCCAAAAAGTGGGCTCAAAGTCTGCTCATATGAGCCTGTGCTTTCCCGCCTCAGAGTCTACCTGATTTGCACTTGTCAACTGCAATTTAGTTTCAGGACTTTCCATGCGTAGATTGGTTCGGTATGATCTGGAATTGCTGCGGAAGGGAGTCGGAATTTCACACGTCCAACAAGGCATGTGAAACCCTGGTCCACCTTTACCTGCTCAGGAGCGTCACCACAGTTGTCGGCCCGTCGACTTCCCTTGTGGCTCATTACTCCCACCTAGCCAAACTAGCTTTTGAGCAGTGAGCATGTGTAGTCGACGACTGGGCTAGCTGTGCACCTTTTCCATTTCGATCCTGCAGTTTTTCATAGCTCAGACTGAGCTGCCAGTGTTCGCTTGGCTGGGAAGCTCTCCGGGTTGCAGCACGTGTCCTAAGACCGCTCGATTGTTTCTGGCCTGAGAATTTGAAACGGATGGCGAGGCGCCTGCGTACGAAGAAGAATTATTCTCACCCTTTGTCGGGTGTTGATCGTTGGACATGTGTTCCTGGAACCTCCTTGTGCCTCGTTTGAGACTGAGCAAAGGAGAGTCGAGTCCGAGTCGCGAAATGAAGCGAAGGGCCGTGCAAGTAGCGCGCCACGCCCAACTCTTTATCTCGCCACTAGCGTGGGAGGCTGGCTCGGCAACGTGATTCCTTATAAAAAGGAAGCATGATCTGTCGGATAAGCACAACCCTTGCAGCCGGTTGACCTTTTTTCCCGGTGCCAATCTAGATATCATAGTGCACGCAAGTTGGAACTCAGATATGCTAAAGTCACCAAAGAGAATGAGTCGTTTGTCCTTTTTTGGCAGATGCAAGGAGTGATGTTGGTCAATCGGGATTCGGAAAACATCTCTGGACGTGCTAGTAGTGGTATATTTAGGTATGCATAAGAGGTATGTAGTGGCGGCATGGAAGACGAGATCGACATGGAAAAGTCAGGCGCGAGGCCGGCTCGCCACGGAGTCTGCCTCATGAAAGGCGATCTTTCTTGGTGGTGGTCCTCCTGGGATGTCAGTCGGGTCTTGCGGCGACTGTGAGGCCAATGTAGGGGTGGATGTTAGGTTTGGACCCATCAGCGTGGGGGAAGTCGGGTTCCGGAAAGACAAAGGAGTGGACGTCGGCGCGGGAGAAACCGCATGTGGCTGTGAGCCGAGTGGCCGACTTTGTGGACCCATCTCAGGAACTGTGTTAGAGTATGGTACGCCACTGAAGCTGGAGAGTGGCACCGCTGTTGCTGGCAGGCCCATTGGAATTGCGGGATCAATTTCCACGGACAACAGATTGGATTGGCCTGGACTCAGCCTTGTGACTGGCAGCCTTGCATCGGTGCGCTTAGCGTTTGAGCCCGTCCCTTCGGCAACACCATCTTCGAACGAAGACGCCGCAGGTGTCGTTCCTGAAGGAGAGGGGGCTCTAGTTGCTCGGATCGAGACGGGCGGTGAACGTGCTTTTTGCTTTGAGTTTTCGCTTTTGGATGGTGTTGCTAGCGCGACAACAACCTTTTCGAGCCTTGCCACATTGTCCAAACGGGCGAATTCGTTGAAGCCAGTGCTTCGCCAGAACGACAAGAGCTCAGCGCCAGAGGCATCGCTCTGCGTATAGAGGTGAGAAAAGCCCAACTTGGAGGCTTTGTGCTCCGCAGCGCTTACCAGCCATCGCCCGACACCTTTGCGCTGCCACGTCGGCCCGACGCGCAAGCGTGCCAGATTGCAGATCTTGTCGATGCTGCGACTGGAATAGCTAGAACCCAGGGCCTGGTAGATCTGCGGCGTCCAAATGAGTGAACGCAAGGCCATGGCTGCAACGATTTCTCCCGTCCCGTCTTCTCCTCTGTTCTCCGTCCGTCGCCTCACGATGTAGAGAGCACCGCGATTGCTATGAGAGAAGTGACTGTCTTCAGGCTTGAGCAGCGAGTCGAGGTCAGCAAAGGGCTCAGAGCTGTTAAATCCGCTAGGATCGTTGCTGTCAGACGATGCCAGAAATGATCTGGCAGCCTGCGTCAATTTGTCCAGCGCCTGTCGACTCGCCACAGAGGCACTTTCGTCAGATTCGCCGTCACTTTCAGATCCTGAATCATCTCCGCTAACCGTAACATTGTAGGTCTGAGCGTCGGCAGCCACTCCTTTCCCTATTTCTCTCTTCTTCAAGCTCGCCGCTGACGCTTTCGCCTTCCTTTTGTTGCGAGCTGCAAGGCTTTGTACATTCCTTTCGTCATCATCGAGCAGCAGTACTAGCTCGAGATGTGACAGGTGTGCGGGCTGCAGCAAATCGAGCTCTTGCTTCTCCTGCTCCTTCAGCTTGTCCGCGTTCGTCTTACGACCGGTGCTGTGTCGCTGCTCCAGGCTCGCCCCGGTCTTGTACATCTTCAAATTGCGGAAGAAGGTTGCCCTCGACATGATGCCATGCTTCTCAATTGTGTCGGCGCTAATGTCACCCGCTTCATACAGCTTACACAGGGCCTCTTTAAGGTCGGCGCCGATCTTCCGCCTCGGCATGGCGAACAGTCACCTCGCCCTGCGACGGTCAGATCAGTGCTGGCGGCTGACAATAACCTAAAGGAAGCTTGTGCACCTTTGCGTACGCCAAAGCGACACAGCGGCGAGGACGCAGGCTAGCGAGGACAGAAAGAAGAGCAGACGCAAACAGGGCGCAGAGCGAGGTTCGGCACGTGCTCTTGGATGGCTGAAAAGGGTCTTGCTGTGGTAGGATCGAAGGGGTCTCGTTGAAGGTGAGATGGTGGCGCGCGTCCTGCGCCAACGAGGAAAATTGAATGACATTTGATTGCAACTTAGCTGCGCGCCAAGGGTCCAGGACCTCTGCTCGGTTCCGACGAGATTTCCGGAGAATTTGTCCAGAAGAAATAGCAAGTCCAGTTTTGCACGGTCAAAAGCCTCGTCAAAGTCGTCAGACACAGTTAACAGAAACGGCATCGACCAACCCACACCCGCACTTGTCCCAACTCCATCAACCAGCTTGACGACGAACGAAATTCGTCTATGTCGATTCTGAAATCGCGATGGTGACGTGCTTCCCACCTGTGGACGACCCCACCTCCATCGGACCCCTCTACATCCTCCACTTCGCCACGTCCAACCATGCTTTCCGTCTCCCTGATTTCCTAGCAGCTGCCGAATACCTCCGCATTCCCTTCACCTTCGTCCCTACGCCAGCCAATTTGGTCCTCGAGGATTGCCGTAAAGCACATGATACTGCTGAAGAAGCCTCGTCTTCCAGCTATCGTCCCGATCTTCGACGACCCTTTGCGCTAGCCCACCTTCCAAACGATGAAGCAGCCGTCAACCTGCTGCGACGATGCGTCTCGTTACGTTCCATCTGGGCTCACTGGTCGCATGGAGGAAGCTACGAGGAGCTTCATACTCGTAATCAGGAGGCGGCCAGTCGAGCACTGTGGTCACCGTACGTGGAAGAAGCCGATTGTCCTTCTTGGAAAGCCCATGTCTTCTCCTACAGCTACACGATCAGTGACAAGCGAAAAATTGACATCATCCAAAGCTTTAGCTATATGGATCTCAAGGGTCACATTCAACTGAAGAACCCTTCGATGCGATGGGGTGTCATGGAGGAGTTCGTGGCTCAGGAGCTGTGGCCAACCCATCTGCGTGATGAGCACAACAATTACCCAGGCGAGGGCAAGGATGGAGACAAGGTAGAAGGGAGGGAAGAACTTGGCGACAAGGACCCACGATTGGTGCAGATCTTCCTGGGCAGGCGAATCGATGTGAAGGCAAGTCCGCTCTACTCGGAACAGGCGACTCCAGCTGCTCCGCGAAAGTCAAGCGACCCGACCCAGGAAGGTCAGACTGGTCTCGCGAGGGATCTGATCGAGAAGCTCAACCTCAAGAAGCGTGTCTACATCGGCAACACCTCCATGGAGTCCGAGATGAGTCTGCTGATGGCAAGCATGGCCCTTGCAGGACCGGGTAAGCTGATCTACGATCCATTTGCAGGAACCGGATCCATGCTGTACGCGAGCGCTGTGTTTGGCGCAATGGCATTTGGCAGCGACATTGATGGGAGACCGATGCGTGGAAAGGATAACATTAGCGACTCAAACAGCAAGACAGGCATCGTCAAGAGTGCTACGCAGTACGGCGTTCGCGACCACATCCTCGACACGGTGGTATTCGACATGACTCAGAACCCGTGGCGCAAGGATCTCCTGTTCGCCGTCAACAATGACGCTGCTGAATACGGGACATCGCAGCAAGCTAGCAAACGACCGACAGGGGTGGTGGATGGCATGGTCGCAGATCCTCCGTATGGAGTTAGAGCTGGTGCTAAGCGGCTTGGGAAACGAGACCCTGAGAAGCAAAGGACCGAGCCATACTGGATGCCTGATGGTCTCGGCCCTGGTCAGGGCTGCTGGTCTCACGAGCGCTCCGACTACATTCCTCCCACCCGACCCTACCATCTCGAAGACCTGGTCAACGATCTGCTCGACTATGCTTACAGTCTGCTGTGCGACAGTGGAAGACTGGTCTTCTGGCTCCCATCCATGATCGACCCAGAGGAGGAAGAGGAAAATGAAGGAGAGGCCGGCTATATCAAATCCTCTGCAGCCATCGAAAGGTCGGTGAGCATCGACTTGCCTCAGCACCGACGTAAAGCAGGGCAAGGACGTATGCGCATGATCCACTACTCGCTGCAGGACTTTGGACGATGGGGTCGTTGGCTGATCACCATGGAAAAGGTCTCGCCCGAGAATGACGTAGACGACGAGGGTCTGCGTGAGCTCGAAGAGCGGATGGGTGAATTAGGTAAGAACAAGGACGAACGTGGAATCTATCGTGCCGATCGAGACCCTCTCGAGTTCCGCAACCGATACTATCTGCCTCGAGCTTCCAAGCCGTCACATGAAAGTAGCATCTTGTGACATTCCGCAATGCCCGTCAATCCATGTTCGATCTTGTCTTGGCCTCTGTCCATTCTCTGGGCGTGTCGACTGATCTGATGCGTGGCGTGTCGCTTGCGGCATGGCGATTGGCTCAGAAAAAGCCTATGCACAAGCAACCACGAGAAGAACATTAAAACGCTTGTCTTCACCTCACCGGTGGGAAGCGCCGATTGGGAGGCGCCGATAACCCAGCGCGTTCAAGTCAGATTTGATGCACAAGTGAAGAAACGGCGTGATCCGAGCCTTTCCTGCCCATACGAATGTCAGGGTTACAGAGGGCACACTGGTCCAGTGCCTGAGCATGCAAAATCGAGGATAAACAGGGTCTTAACCTTGATTTCGGCGAAATCGAGGATAAGGGCTCCTTAAACTCGATTTCACGTGCTCAGGCACTGGACCAGTGTGCCCTCTGTAACACCATGCCACACAGTCATGAATTCATCTCAGCTACTCAATTGATCAAGGCTGCGTTGCATGATGGGCCTATTGGGTTCATGCTACTGGAAGCCCCTCCCAGCTCGATACCAGCCTTTGGATTCATGCCCACAGGCAATGATCGTGGAGTGGAAATGGAGGTAGAGCCTGAGGCCCCATTGCAAATGGAGATACCAGCCCCATACAAGCACCTCGAAGGGGTCTTCTGTGAGGTAGAAGCTGACAAGCTGCCTCCTCATGCTGATCACAATTTGCACATTGAGCTGGTACCAGGAGGAAAGCCTCCTCAGGGCCCATTGTACCTCAAGGGACCCAAGGAGATGACAGAGCTCAGGAAGTACCTCAAGGAGAACCTTGAGAAGGGCTTCATCAGGCCATCCAAGAGCCCTGCGTGATCACCAGTGCTCTTTGTACCCAAGAAGGATGGGGGCCTGCACCTGTGTG
Source organism: Ustilago esculenta (assembly GCA_020827535.1). NCBI lineage: Eukaryota > Fungi > Basidiomycota > Ustilaginomycetes > Ustilaginales > Ustilaginaceae > Ustilago > Ustilago esculenta. The sequence goes on from JAAKGJ010000003.1 coordinate 421,933, forward strand.
TAGACTCTTGAGGACTCAACAAGGTCACTGTGAAGAATTGCGCTCCACTACCTCTCATTGAGGAACAGTTGTTCCTACTCAGGCAGGCCACCATCTACACAAAACTGGACCTCAAGGTGGCATACAACCTGGTGCACATCGCTCCAGGAGACAAATGGAAGACAGCCTTTGGTACTCAACTGGGCCTCTACAAGTACCTTGTGATACCATTTGGGCTAGCAAATGCTCCAGTTCAATTTCAGTTGCTAGTAAACCACATATATTGTGATATCATTGGTATCTATGTGGTGGTGTACCTTGATGACTTCCTCATCTTCAGTAACAGCGAGGAAGAGCATGTTGCACATGTGCAGGAGGTACTAAGGCAGTTACAGGAGAACCGGCTGTTTGCAAAGCTGTCCAAGTGCACCTTCCACACCAATACTGTGGAGTTCCTAGGATACATCATCAAGCCAACTGGTATTGAGATGGACCCTGAGAAGGTGCGAGTGATCAAGGAATGGCCCCTACCAGCAAGCATTCACAACATACAGTGCTTCCTGGGCTTTGCAAACTTCTATCGAAGATTCATTGTGAACTTCACGAGGATTGCTAGGCCCCTGACCTCACTCATCAAACCAGTAGAGAGGTTCAAGAAACTGCAGCTCAATGAGGAGGCCCAGGGGGCCTTCCACAAGCTGATAGGAGCTTTCACCACTGCAGGAGTCTTACAAAATTTCCAATACAACAAACCTACACAATTGGAGACCAATGCAAGTGACTTTGCAATCACAGGAGTGCTCAAGCAGGAGCACAAGCATAGGTGGCATCCCATCACTTACTACTCAAGGAAGATGACCTCGGCAGAGCACAACTATGAGATACATGATAAGGAGCTCCTCACCGTGGTTGCCTGTCTATGTCAGTGGCACCACATGTTCACAGGCCTCCCATCTCAGCTGGTAATCCTCACTGACCACGAGGCCCTCAAGTACTTCAAGTCACAATGACAGATCATGGGCAGACAAGCGAGATGGGCTGTGCTGCTAGCTGATTTCAACTTTGTGCTCCAATATTGGCCTGGAGACAAGGCCGGGGAGCCTGATGCCCTTACTTGATGACAGGACATGCAGCCCATGGGTGAGGAGGTAGAACATAATGTTTGGCAACTATTGCCAGCTAGGGTTTTTGTGCCAGAAGCCGAAATCGAGTTTAAGGCCCTGTTATCCTCGATTTCAGATGTGTACCGGCAATGCAACCATGGCTGTGTTGGAATATACAGTCACTCGCGTTTTTCGACTTCGGAACAATCTGTTAGATCGTGAAGGTCCAACACAGGCAACCAGGACGCGTCAATATTCCTCAAAAAAATATTTCGACACTGTTAGGCCACGACACATCAAGAAAAGTCCAATTCCGGACCACCCACATCCGGCTATGGGATCCTACTTGCCCGATTCCGGCTATTAGCCCGCGACTGCGGGGACCCCGGACCCACATCTCTGAAACACAATTTATGTCGGATGAGTATGGACCAAACACATTGACCAAGATAGGAACACACCCCTCCATGATAGGGAAAGATAGCGTATATATGCAACCCCACACACACACACTCAAGATAAGCCCCTGCAATACCTCACTGTCTCTACTCGAGGTTCCAAACGATGCTCCATACTCTCCAAGATTCGACACAGGTGTCATACCCTCGATATAGCAAAGACATAGCCAACTTCAAGAAGATATTGCCATCATAGGAAAACACATATATATATATACATCAACTCACTTGTAGATACAGTCGCAGAAAGTCATTCAAACTAGTTCCCACATCCTCGCATAGCAAGGTCTGCCTTCTCCTCTTCTCCATCTCTCTTCCTCCTGTGTGAGCCAAGTTACCTATGTTGTTAATTGCTCCTTGATTACTACTGCAACCCTCTGATATCCTCTATCTATGGAGTGTATCTAAGCTGAAACATCCTCAGACTTAGCTCTACAAGCCTCTCCAATATAGGGAAGACACTGTCGAGACAGCTCCTTGCCTCTGTCTTAGCTGATCAGAGATTTCCCTCGGATCCCTGAACCGGCAACGGTAACCCATTACTGGTTCACCACTTTCCAATAGGCTGAAATTGCAAATGGTTGACTCGAGCAGTTAGCTCACACCTTCCAGCCCCTGGACCAGGAGCTCCTGGCAATGCATAAGGCCCAACCATTTGAGGACAAAGATGGCCTATGGTACCATGAGGGAAGGCTAGTGATCCCTCAGGTCACTCTACCAGGCAAGCAAGGCCATGGAGACATGCAGGGAGCCGCTCAAGTAAGGGAAGGCTCTCTATCAGTGGAACACTTGCAATACATGGTAATGTCCCAATGCCATGATGGAGCTACTGCCGGCCACAGAGGAAGGGATGCTACCCTGGAGCTGGTACAACACCATTACTGGTGGCCAAGAATGAGCGCCTGGGTAGCAGACTATGTCGCAAGCTGCCCAGTGTGTGCTCAATACAAGACTCCATGCCACAAACCCTATGGCCTACTGCAGCCGTTGTCCACCCCTGAGTGGCCCTGGGGCTCAATATCCATGGATTTTATTGAGGGCCTGCCCACATCCAACGGCTACAACTCCATCCTTGTCATAGTTGACCGCCTCACAAAGCTAGCTGTCTTAGCACCTACATACAAGACAGCCACCTCCCAGGACACTGCCGAGCTGTTCAGGGCCCATGTAATGAAGCAATTTGGAGCCCCAGACCACATCATCTCTGATAGGGGCCAGCAGTTCATCTCAGCAACCTGGAAGAAGTTCACAGAGGCCCTGCTCATCAAGCACTTGCTCAGTATGGCTTACCACCCACAAACTGATGGCCAGACAGAAAGGGTGAACCAAGTGGTAGAGCAGTACCTGCAAATGTATTGCAACTATGAACAGGATGATTGGGAGGGTCTGCTACCCATGGTGGAGTTTGTGTACAACAACGCGGTGCACAGCAGCATAGGGGTGTCCCCCTTCTTTGCCTGCTATGGGTGGAACCCTAGGATGCACCCAGACCTACCCTATGCAGTAGGGGTGCTCAACCCATCAAGACAAGAGTTTGCATGTGGACAGCCAGAGCTCACACAGTACCTACAGGAGCAGATCAGGCAAGCTCAAGCTTGTGCAGTAGAGCAATACAACTGCAAGCACACAGACATGGAGCTCAAGGTAGGCAACTTGGTGTACATTAACCATCACAACTGGAAAACAAGAAGACCCAGCCCCAAGCTCGACACGAGGTTTGCAGGCCTGTACCCCATCATTGAGAGGGTAGGCAGATGGGCATATTGCCTGCAACTGCCACCCAAGCTCAGGGTACATGATGTGTTTCACATATCAATGTTGGAGAAAGCCAAGAGCAGTGCACTACCAGGCTGTATGAAACACCAAGTACAGCCCCAAATCCATGAGGAGGACCTCGACTTTGAGGTGGAGGCCATCATGGGCAAATGTGGTCAAGGAGCCAACCTCAAGTACAAGGTCCTGTGGAAGGGGTACCCAGAGGAGGCTGCCTCCTGGGAGCCTCATGATCACCTCAAGTGCCCTAGCCTCATCCAGGAGTATGAGGAATTGGTGGGGGGAGGTGCTAGCACAAGCAATTAAGGAGGAGGCCTGGGTGATACAGAGCTGGAATAGCAAAGCCTGGGAAATGCAAAATCAAGGATAATGACATGTTAAACTCTATTTCACCAAAATAGAGGATAAGGGCCTCCTAAACTCAATTTCACCAAAATCAAGGATAAGGCCCCCTTAAACTCGATTTCAGGGTGCGCTCCACAGACCAAGGAACAAGGCAAAAGTTACCATGACCAGCTCACACCACACTCAGGCTTGTAGGGAGGGGAATCAAGTGTTGGGATTGCAATTCTAGAGACATGAGAAGAAGCTAGTAGTCTGCAGAATACTCTGTGGACTGAGGGACGAAGAACTTGAGGTCAAGCTCAGGAGGGGGTAGAGGGGCAGAAGAAGGAGGAGCCAGGATGTCACTAATGGGGTCAGGAGGACCCCCAGCCGTGGTGACAGACTCGTGAGGCTTACACTCAGAGTACAGGTGCTGGCATTGGACCATGTACTGCACTAAGGCAGCCATGACAGGGCAAAGGAAGGTTGCCTCCACCTCCCACACCCAGCGAAGGGTGAAGTCCCAGTCCTCATGACCATGAGGATCAAAGATGCAATCCTCCTGGCAGACCTCGCCCAGACCACAACCACAGGCACGCACTAGATGAGCCCATTTGATGCCATGCTCACCCACCTGGAACCTCCATGGCTCAGCATCACTGGTGTAACGATGGCCAGGAAAGGCCCACACAGTCCTGACACACCCTACGTGCCCAGACAAGTGGCAGTGCGCGCACTTGCTGGGCATGCGATTGCATTTGCCAAATGGGTTGGCAAAGGCAGAGGGAAAACACCTGGACAAAGGAAGGAAGAAGCGGGGGTCAACAAGGGAATGACAGATGGAAGGAGGACTTGGAACACTTATGGAATGTCCAAACAAGTGCAACACTTGCAAGACCAACTAGGCCAGGGCATGGAGCCCTCCGTCAGTCGAAGCATCACCACGGCATTGAGGTGGTGAGCAGCAGGGGACCCACAGTCCACAACCCACCACCATGGGTACAGTCCCCAAGCCACTAGCAGCAGGAGGACAGGAGCCGGCAACTTAGAGCTCCACAAGGCCAACTCCATGAAGGTGGGTGGCCTCACAGGAGGAGGGGGGCCAGGGGAGTGAGGAGGGGACCCAGGCAGTGACTCCGGGGTGAGGTGCTGCACCTCAGCCTTGTAACGAGGGGTGGGGGCTCATAAGACCCCATCCAACACAGTGTCTGCGGTAGGAGGAGGAGGAAGAGGGTGCTGAAGCTCCTCCTCCCATCAAGCCATTGCCTCTGCCGAGGACTCCCAGAATGCACCAGCCCCAGGGGCAGCAGGTGGTGCTTGCGGCACAGTGGGGCCCATGACAAAAACACCCATCAATGGATCCTCAGGATCCAGATGGCGATGATTGCTCAAAGGAGCAACCAAGCCCATGGGTCAAGAGCTCCTGCCAGCTGGGCCAGAGCTGGCAAGGAGAGAGGAGGAGGCCGCTGCTGACTGAGGGTGGTGCAGCTTAACCACCAGCCTCCATCGAGGAGGCTCTTCTGCTGCCAGAGCAGTGGGCAGGGAGGTAGGGGCCTCAAGGGGCCCTGCCAGGAGCAGAAGGTGGGCCCCTAGCACCAGGGGTGGAGTACAAGGAGGCTCCAGGGCCTCCCTGAGAGGTAAAGGAGGAGGAGAGGCCTCCTCCAGAAGGAAAAGGGCCCATAAGGGCCCTGAAGAGTTGGCAGCAGGTGCTGGTGGGGATGAGGGGCCTGGAACTGGCACAGGAGGGGAGGGTGGTGCAGCAGCACGGTGGCCCTTGCAGGCTGAGCGCCATGAGGAGGAATTAGAATGGCAAGGCATGATGATGCAACTGTCCAGGAGCAATGAGGATGAGGTGGGAGGAAAACACCACTGGTGGCATCCAAATGTTGGTCTTGTAGGCCAGGTGCAGGACTTCAATTGCCTCGATGGAGCTCAGCCTTGGAAGGGGGAGTAGTGTTACAGAGTGCACACTGGCCCAGTGCCTGAGCATGCAAAATCGAGGATAAACAGGGTCTTAACCTCGATTTCGAGCTCTACTGCACACAGGTGTGTGAACCCTCGGTATAGCACATCCTGGAAAAGGGCACAAATGAGGAAGGGGCATTAGCTCAGTAGGAGCTGGTGTAGGAGGCCTCGTGTAGAGGATAGGACATATAGGGATTAAGGGGCTTTCACAAAGAGAGCTGGGGCCTTGCTGGTTGCAGGTCCAGGAGGCCTGAGCAGGCCCAGAGCTTGAGTGCTGAAGATAGGGGCATGAGGAGGGCTCAACAAGTAGCAGAGCCTATCCTGGAGGTAGGTACCTCAAGCCAGGAGCTCAAGGAGCATGGCCTACCCTGGAGGTAGGCCTATATAGGTCCAGGTCTTGTTCACCATCAGACAAGTGGATCCTCATCCACTCTAGTCTTTACCATCCTTATCTGTTAGTATCAGTCTTTCAAGCATCGTCATGATCACAATACAAGTAGTTGCAATTACTCTGTACAGTGTGCAAGCTCCAGGAGTTGAAGGAGCACCAAGAACATCAGGTCAGCACCATCACTGACACTGCGACACCTACATTGCAGGTGGAACCTCAACTGTGGCCCTGGAACCTACACCAGTGCTTTACACAACAGCAGCGAGGGTCTTATGCTCACTCAACATGCTCCAACTAACAACTAGTGCACCCTTGGGAGTTGGAGGTGTGGTTGCATTGCTCCCATGAACGTGCCGAGTGACCTCTGGATGGGGTGCCAACAGGGTTAACTGATATCGAGTTTAAGGAGGCCTTAAACTCAATTTTGCCCAAATCGAGGATAAGGGCCTCTTAACCTCGATTTCGCACACGCGTAGGCAGATCTGTTGGAATATACAGTCACTCGCGTTTTCGACTTTGGAACAATCTGTTAGATCATGGAGCTCCAACACAGGCATCCAAGACGTGCCAATATTCCTCAAAATTATTTCGACACTGTTAGGCCATGACATGTCAAGAAAAGTCCAATTTCGGACCCCCACATCCGGCTATAGGACTGCACTTACCCAATTTCGGCTACCAGTCCACGACTGCGAGGACCCCAGATCCATATCTCTGAAACACAATTTGTGTCGGATGAGTGTGGACCGTATATATTAACAAAGATAGGAACACACTCCTCCATGATAGGGAAAGATAGCATACATATGCAACCCCACACACACATTCAAAGATAAGCTCCTGCAACACTTTACTGTCTCTACTCAAGATCCCAAATGATGCTCCATACTCTCTAAGACTCGACACAGGCATCATGCCCTCGACACAGTGAAGACATAGCCAACTTTGAGAAGGCATTGCCATCATAGGAAAATACACATATATACATCAACTCACTTGTAGATACAGTTGCAGAAAGTCATTCGAACTAGTTCCCACATCCTTGCATAGCAAGGTCTGCTTCCTCCTCTTCTCCATCTCTCTTCCTCCTGCGTGGGCCAAGTTGCCTACATTGTTAATTGCTCCTCAATCACTACTGCAAGCCTCTGATATCCTCTATCTACAGAGCATATCTAAGCTGAAATATCCTCTGACTTAGCTCTACAAGCCCCTCTGATATAGGGAAGGCACTGTCGAGATAGCTACTTGCCCCTGCCTTAGCTGATCAGCGGTTTCCCCAGGATCCCTGAACCGGCAATGGTAACACATTGCCGGTTCACTCCCTTCAATAGAGGCATGCATTCAGATGCAGCAGTTTGTGGGGCACAGGTTCCTGTGTCAGGAACGCTGGATAAATGAATGAAGTGGGGTCCCCACATTGGGAAGATGGACCCTGAATAGAGATTAGATACCCTGAATCAGGTAAAAGTTGAGATATTGTCTTTGCTGTGAAACTTTGACTTTCTTGAGTGGCTTGGTGAGACTGTCAGCAAGCTGTCCCGATGTAGGAATGTTGGTGACAATGATGGTACCATCAAGTTGTTTTTCCCTGACAAAGTGAAATTTGATGTTGATGTGTTTGTTTCTTTGATGGTCCTTGGGGTCCTTAGATAAGTATATAGCTGCTTGGTTGTCCACATATAGCAGTGTAGGCTTGTGAATCTTGAAGGAGAGTTCAGCTAGGAGTTGTCGGCTCCAGGTGATCTCCTTGCATGCTTCTGCCATAGCAATGTATTCTGCATAGGTAGTTGATGTCATGACTAAGGGTTGCCTTTTGCTTAACCAGCTGTAGGGCATCCCTTTGATGGTGTTTGCAATCCCTGATGTGGACTTTCAAGTAGCAGTGTCCCCCCCAAAGTCTGCATCAGAGTAGGTTTGCAAATGTGGGCCCCAGTCTTCCTCAGGAGGGAAGGATGTTCCCTTCTTTGTGAAGAGGAGTCCATAATCAGCTGTACCTTTGAGATAATGGAGAAGGTGCTTTGCAGCAGTCATGGCTTTGTCAGTTGGGGAAGCCAGGTAGCAACTAAGACAGTTGACAGTGAAGTCAATGTCTGGTCATGTGCAAGTGGAGATGTAGAGGATTGAGCCAATGATGGTACAATAGAGGGAGTGGTCACTGGCATTGAGTGCCACTCCATTGGCTATGTCACTCGTGATAGTGGGTGTGTGCATGATGTTCACATTGTCAAGACCAAATTGAGTAAGTAGGTGTTGTATATGGCTGGTTTGGGAGAGGTGAAGCAACATTGGAGTAGATGTGACCTGAATACCTAAGATGAACATTACTGGATCTCCTCCAGTCATCTTGAACTTGGATTGAAGTGTAGAGATGAACTTATCTGCTGTAGGCTTGTGTTTTGCAAAGATGAGGACATCATCAACATATAGGGTGAGGATGAGAGGTGGTTCATCCTTGTTCTCAATGTAATAGAGAGTGGAGTCATAGTTGGATTGCTTGGAGCCAATGTTGGTGAGTGTACTATCAGCCTTTTGATACCAGGTGCATCCAGCTTGTTTGAGGCCATAGAGAGACTTGTTGAGCTTGCAGACAAGGGATTGGGATCCCAATTGTGTCATGGAAGCTGGCAATGGAGGTTGCCTCATGTAGAGGTTGACATCTAGTTTGCCATTGAGGTAGGCAGTGACAACATTGAGCTGGTAGATCTTCATGTCATATTGGAGTGACATGATCTTGAGCATTCTAAGTGTAGCCATTTTTACCACTGGTGTGAAGGTTTCCTCATAATCAATACCATGAACTTGAGTGTAGCCTTGAGCAACCAGTCTAGCCTTGTATTTGTTGATGGTGCCATCTCCTTTCCGTTTGACTTTGAACACCCATTGACAGCCATTGATGTTGGTGTTATCGGGAGCATTCACTATGGTCCAGGTATTGTTTTCTTGGTGTGAGTTGAGCTCTTTCTGAATTGCCTCTTGCCATTTGGGCCAATCAGGTTGACATTGAGCTTGGAGAATGGTCCTAGGTTCATCATCAGATGCAGGGAAGGGAATTCCTTTATTGGCACATGCTTCATTGGTGAAGGTGCCTCTGGTGTCGTCAATGGTGACAGAGGAGAGGGAGCATATAAAATCCTCCAAGGGTGGAGTAGAGATCCCTTGATTTCTTTCCTCTTGAGTGAGGTAAGGAAATCCCACACATTCTTCCTCTTGGGAAAATGTAGGTCCGTTGTTGCTTGGAGGGTGCACAATATTGGGACTAATGGCTCAAATTGGAGTAGGGTGGATGAGGACTAGCTCTTGGAGAGCCTCATTATGAATGTCAATGGTAGTGGTATCCTCAATTTGAGGGATGTCTTGTTCCCTAAAGGGGAAGAGTTCCTCGTTGAAGGTAGCATTCCTGCTAGAAAGGATAGCCTTGGTCCTAAGGTCAAGTAGTTTGAAAGCCTTGGACCCATTGGTAACCCCAATGTAAACTGTTGGTAGGGCTCATTCATTGAGCTTTGAGCAGTTCTGCTCAGGTATGTGTGCCCACACTTGGCATCCAAAGACTCGCAACATCAAGTGGTCTCCTTCTTGTTGAAGGAAATGCTTGAAGGGTGTCTCCATGGACAGTGCCTTCATAGGAAGCCTGTTGTTCAAATAGGCAGCATGGAGCAATGCATCTCCCCATAGGTAGTGGGGAGCTCCTCCTTGAAGGAGGAGACTTCTGGTGATGTCAAAGAGGGTCCTGTTCATACACTTGGCAATCCCATTCTGTTGAGGAGTGTATGGTGCCAATGTCTCATGTTGAATCCCTGTGGCGGAAAGGTAAGTATTGAACTCTCTACTGATGTACTCACCACCATTGTCTGATCTGAGTCGTCATATCTTCTTTCCTGTCTGGTTTTCCATCAGAGTCTTATACTCTTGGAAGTGACCAAGTACCTCACTTTTGTGAGCCATGAGGTAGACCATCACAAACCTACTGTAGTCATCAATGAAGGTTACAGCAAATTGGTGACCTCCAGGCATTATATCCTTGAACTTGCCAACAATGTCAGAGTGAATGAGCTGTAGGGGCTTGGTTGTCATTGTCGTCAAGCAATTGGGAAAGGGTTGCCTGTGAGACTTGCTAATCTCACATACATGGCATTTTCCTGAGCTCATGTTGGTTTCCTTAGCAACTTCTGGGATGACTTCCAATATCTGCTTCATCCTCCCTTTGCTGGGATGACCAAGCCGCTGGTGCCAAATTGAGGTTGAGACAGCACCATAGGTGAGAGCTGCAAATTCAGGCTTTGGTTGGCATAGGTAGGTGAGCATGTGCCTCATCTCTCCCTTGAAGATGATGTTGCCTCCCTTCCTTGCAATGAGTCTGCCACCATTGATGCTGATACTAGCAACCTTGGCAACGAGGTTGAGGGAAATGAGGTTGGCTGCATAGGTTGGAACATAGAAGACGTTCTTGAGGACTAGAGTATGGGTTTTCTTGTGTCCTATATCGGCAACTACCTTAATGGTGCCTTTTCCACAGGCCGGCATGTGTTGGAAGCTGCTGCTCTGGATAGGAGGTGTAGCGGTTTTGGAGAGTTCAGTGAACAGGTTCTTGTTTAAACAGATGTGAACAGTTGAAGCAGAGTTGATGATCCAGTCATTGGCACTACCATAGCCATTATCAGATGAGGAGTAAGCCAACTTTGGGTTCACTACATCCATGATCATTGCGGTTTCATCACCCTCCTCTTTTTGAGGATTTGGGCATCTATTAGCATAATGGCCTTTCTGTTTGCACTTGAAGCAAACAACTTCTTCCAAGGGTTTGCCCTTGGGAGGGCTGCTTCCCTTCTGGGAGTTGAAGTTCCTGGATTGGTTGTTGAACTTCTTTGGCCTGCCATTGGTAACAAACATGGGGACAGAGTTCCTCAATCATTGACCTAATCCATAGACATGGAGTCCAAGTTTGATTTCCTTGGCCTTGAGTTGGTCAACTATATCATCATATTTGACCTTCTTGTCAATCTTGTCCTTGACAATAGTGACTGGCCTGATCTTGCCATTGGCATCTCTGATAGCAAAGGACTGTTCCTTGCGCCAATTGTAGTAAGATTCTTCCAATTGGCTACAGATTCCAGTGTATTCACGACATAGTCCCTTCATTAGGACAGTATACCATTTGTGCCAGGAAGTTTGAGCTCCACTGAGCTTCAATTGCTCTACCATTGTCACGATTTTGGCAGCATAGCTTGTGATGGTGAGTTTGTCTTGCCTAAGACTATTAAATTCAGTCTTGATTTCCTCAAGCCTGTACCTTAGCTTTGTGCTGAAGGACTTTTCAAGATGTTGCCAGATTTGATGCACCATAGGATAATGATCAACCATTGTAGAGAGTTCAGTTGACATACTGGAAAGAAGTAAGCCTTTGGCAGTAAGGTTGTACCTATGCCATTTGTGATGTTCCTTGGCTCCTTGAGGTGGTTCTGGTGACTCAAACATGATCATGTCATAGATATCAGGTCCCTTTTGCATGATAAGATTGATGCTGTCGGCTCTCCACTTGAAGAAGTCATTGGAGTCAGTGAGCCTGGGAAGACAGAAATTACCAGATCTGATATTGGTGGTCATTTTCCTAATGTACCTTGGTTGGATTTGAGTAAGGGTGATACTTGGTGTTGAAGAGAAGTTTGAAGAAGGTAAAGGTGTTAAAGAGTTGTCTGAGTGGCAACATGTGGCAATATTGGCAAGTTCCTTGTGGTCTGGAAATGAACTTGAAGGCTCTTGAGTGCTTGAACAAGTGTTGTAACAATGTGTGTGTGCTGATCAGTTAGGCTTTGGGCTCATAACCTATTGAAAGGAGTGAACCGGTAATGCATTACCATTGCCGGTTCAGGGATCCTGGGGGAGAAACCACTGATCAGCTAAGGCAGAGGTGAGTAGCTATCTCGACAGTGCCTTCCCTATATCAGAGGGGCTTGTAGAGCTAAGTCTGAGGATATTTCAGCTTAGATACACTCTGTAAATAGAGGATATCAGGGGGTTGCAGTAGTAATCGAGGAGCAACTACCAACATAGGCAACTTAGCTCATGCAGGAGGAAGAGGAGTGGCAAAGAAGAGGAAACAGACCTTGCCATGCAAGGATGTGGGAACTAGTTCAAATGACTTTCTGCAACTGTATCTACAAGTGAGTTGATGTATATATATGTGTTTTCCTATGATGGCAATGCCTTCTCAAAGTTGGCTATGTCTTTGCTATATTGAGGGTATGATACCTGTGTCGAGTCTTGGAGAGTATGGAGCATCATTTGGGATCTTGAGTAGGGACAGTGAAACATTGTGGGAGCTTATCTTTGAGCATGTGTATGTGGGGTTGTGTATATATGCTATCTTTCCCTATCATGGAGGAGTGTGTTCCTATCTTTGCTAACATATACGGTCCATGCTCTTCCAACACAAATTGTGTCTCAGAGATATGGGTCCGGGGTCCCCGCAGTCATGGACCAATAGCCGAAATTGGGTAAGTGCAGTCCTATAGCTGGATGTGGGGGTCCGAAATTGGACTTTTCTTGACGCGTCGTGGCCTAACAGTGTCGAAATAATTTTTGAGGAATATTGATGTGTCCTAGTTGCCTGTGTTGGACCTCCATGATCTAACAGATCATTCCGAAGTCGAAAATGCAAGTGACTGTATATTCCAACATAACAGTGTCGAAATAATTTTGAGGAATATTGACACATTTTGGATGCCTATGTTGGAGCTCCACGATCTAACAGATCGTTTTGAGGTTGAAAACGCGAGTGACTGCAGAGCGCTTGGAACGAGTGCTAGCTTCATTGGCGCGAGCTGGCACGAGGTGGGGGGACGTGTTCATATCTGGGCTCATGTTCATAGCTTATCTATGAACTCTGGGCAGTCCCACGTCCTCCCAGTTTACCATCACCTCAAACCTGGCTGATCGCGACCAAGCGATAGCTACGCTTTCTTTCGGCTCCAGCAGAACCTAGCCACGACCCCGAGTCAGCCGCCGTAAGGAAGCCGGACAGGTTCCGAATTTTGGCCTCTTTTTGACACCGCAATTTAAAAATCAGATTTTCAAACGGCGTCAATTCCGGTCACCGAATCTGGCTACTCTCCTCCCCGCTTGTTCACACTCCTATGGAACCCGACAAGCCCTGCATACGCTGCAAGCGATCCCTAGGGCCAAATCATTTTACAGGCACTAACAGTAGGATCACCAAGACTTGCTCTAGCTGCCGCACCAGGATAACAGCAGCGCGCGAGGCCCGGGTCCAACACCGCAACCCCAGCTCCAGCGCTGCGAGCCGCACAAGGTCCATCTCCCCCACACACCTTTCCCCGCCGCCAGCAGTCTCACCCGAACCGACCCCCTCCCCACTCTAAGCGGCCGCCATCGAGGCTCGAATATCTTCACACCTCAAATCCCGGCTCGACCAACGGTTTGAAGAGCTACTGGCCACCCTTCGAACCGGCCAGCCTGCACACCCAACAACGGTGCCATACAATCCCTCCCCTTCCATCTTATTGCAAACACCAACTGCGCACAACCACCCAACCGGTGAGTCCCCCCCTCTGTCCACATCTCGCTGTTTCCCTTGGATAACTGCCGATATTCTAGACAAAGTTGCACAAGACAAACTGCGCCCGGAGGAGCTAGTCAAGCTACGCAACCCGGAGTCCAAGGTCTCACGCGAACCCACACGCTCGACCGGGCTCATCCTCGAAAGCGGCCAGCTCACGTTAACGGAGGACTCCAGCAACACTCGCACCTCCACCTTCGCTAAGGTGATCCCGAATGTGGCCGCCCTTACACAGGTCTGGCTGGCGTACATAGCCATACGACTCCGTTACACGCGCAACCACGAGCTCGCCGAGGCCCTCCTAGCGCACCTGGAGTACCTCATCGACTACGAAAGCACGTACACCTGGCGGGCTGTCGTTGACTATCACCTAGCGGTGTGTCGCCTCAGGTTCGGCACAGGAGCAGTGCACGAGTGGGCGGACGTCGACAACAACATTGCCGGGAGAGTCCTCCTCACGAATCCCAGGATGGCAAGCCTCAACAACTCCTCCACTGCGTGATGGGACCAGGTGCCCCCCAACTTCAGGAAAGGGGCAGGGGGCCGCCTGAGTCGAGCCACCACCTCTACGAGCTCTGACACGTGCCGCAGGTTCAACGCGGGGCACGACTGTGCAGGGTGCACTCACCAGCACACGTGCCTTCACTGCAACGGCCCACACCTGCTCCCTTCCTGCCCCAACTTCGCCAGGAGCGGAAAAAGCACGAACACTGTCAAGTCCGGATAATGGTGAGTAACTACTCACTCAGGCGACACAGTCAAGCCGAGGCGCCCCTGGGTGTGCCAGCTCCACCCCTTCCCAGCTCAAGGGATCAGGCCACGCCGCCTTCAAGAGCGTCTTCACAGGCACTGCCGCCTCCAAGCGCGCCCTCTCCTACCCAGCCCCCGCAGCTGTCAATCGCGGAAGACAAGATCAAGGCCGTGCTGCCGCTTAAAGCGCCCCCCCAGGCCACGCCGCCTCCAAGAGCGTCTCCCAAGGCCGCGCTGCCTTCAAAAGCATTCCCCCAGGCCACGCCGCCTCCAAGAGCATCTTCCGAGGCCACGCTGCCATCAACGGTGCCTCCACAGGTCACGCCACCTCCAAGAGCGTCTCCCAAGGCCACGCTGCCATCAAACGCGCCCCTTCAGGCCACGCCACCTCCAAGAGCGTCTTCCCAGGCCACGCTGCCGTCAAATGCGTCCCCCCAGGCTATGCCGCCTTCAAGAGCACTCAGCCCCCGGGACATCCTTGCTGGCATCATTGATTTGCCCCCTGACCTAGCCACCCCTATCCTCGCCTCCATCCTCACAGGTAGACCACCGGCACCTCGTCCCAACACATCCTGCGCACGACCCATTTTTGACCAGTCAGACACGCCAGCTGCAGTCGGCACACTCAACGCACAGCACTGGTCGCCCTTCCTGAACCTCTACCCAGACCAGGCCTTTGCAGCGCAACTACAAGGGGTGCTCCTCCATGGAGTCAAGCTCGGCTATGAGGGACCGCTACGACACGAGGCCAGGCTAGGAGTAAAGAATTTGCCCATGGACAGCCTAGGCCTTGAGCACCTATGTCGAGAAATCAGCTCCAGGGTCTCCGAAGGCCGCCTCCGCCCCATAGTAAGCCCAGACGCAGTCCGGTTGGTATGCTCCCCGATGGGCATGGTACCAAAGCCGCACAGCGACAAGCTGCACACCATCTACCACCTGTCACACCCACGCATTCCAGGCACGCGCTTGCCGTCAGTCAACAGCCACATTGACACAGCGTTTGTAGCCATCAAATACGACACTTTGGACACCATCATGGACTACATTCGTGAGCACCCAGGCACACTCCTCTGGAAGGCCGACCTCGAAGACGCATTCAGGCACGTGGTCGTCGCCAAGAGTGACGCACGCTTGATGGGGATCCAGTTCGAAGGGGCCTTCTACCAAGAGTGCGCGCTAGCCTTCGGCAGTAGCTCCTCTCCCTTCCTCTTCAACCTCTTCGCGGAGTTCCTACACTGGCTCGCGGCCTTCGCACAACAGTCCATTTCGGCGCTCCAGCCACCCTCCAATCCGCAGCCCTACTTGGCCATCACACACTACCTCAATGACTTTTTCGGAGCCGCGGACGCAGGCGCCAACGCTAACATTCCCATTGCAGCATTGAGCCTCGCAGCGTCAGCCCTAGGCTTCAGGCTGAGCAGAAAAAAGACCGTCTGGAACACCACCCGCCTCGAGGTCCTAGGGATCAAACTAGACTCGGTTGCTCAGACGGCCTCAGTCACCGAGTCACGCCAAAGGCGCATCCTACAAAGCTGCGAGCGCATACTAGATTGAGGGCGAGCATCTTTGGGGGATATGCAGAAAATAGCCGGACTTCTCCAGTTCGTCACAAGAGTAGTTCCCCAAGGCCGCGCTTTCCTCCATCGCCTCTACGACGCAGTCAAAGCACGCTACAAGACCCCCTTGGAACGCCGTATCAGCAGTGCTACCTGGACAGAACTGTCGTGGTGGGTCAACACTTTATCCTCGTGGGATGGCGTGTCCCTACTACAGCCCTCCCCCTTGCTCATCAAACACATCTGGACGGATGCCTCCAAGCATTGCATAGGAGCACACCTCAGGACCATGCGTCAACCAATCGCGGTCCTCTCCCAGGAGGTATCACGACGGCACCGCAACAAGGATATTTGTTTCCTGGAAGTGCTAGCAGTGTTGGAGGCTCTAAGGCTATTCTCCCCCCTGTGGTCAGGCCCGCGTCGGGTGGTCGTCCATGTAGACAACGAAAACGTCGAGCACGGCCTATGCAAAGGGTCAATCCGCGACCCAGCCACACAGACCATTCTTCGCGCGATCTTCACCCTGTGCCTACAGAGGCACATCGACCTGGTACCACTCTGGGTGAGCTCCGAAGAGAACATCCTCGCTGACACCCTCTCCCGTCATCGTTTTCATTTCATCAAGCAGCACTACCTGACAGCCTTCTCCCTGCTAAAGTTCAAAGGAGCCAGAGCGAAGGAAACCGGAGAATTCAGCCACCAGCCTCCTTCAAAGCCGCAACACGCCTCTCCGCCCCAGCCAACTTCCTACTCTGGAACGGCCTCGCCATCAACACACGCTCTCGCTCCAGGGCAATATGCGCAGATTTCGCCGAGTTCACAGCCTCCCCCTGACCCTTCCCAGCCACCGAGCCCCAGCTCATCAAATGGGTGGCGAACCAGCACACTAAAGGGAAATCCTACAGCACCGTCAGACGCGACCTCACGGTCCTCAAGTCGTGGCATGTCGACATTGGGGCCCCAACTCCCGCTTTCGACTCCGAGTGACTCGCCAGAGTGGTGCGAGGTTTCAAGAGGGTGGCCGGGGACCCACTCCCCACCGCAAAGCTGCCCATCACCCTTCCCCTCCTGCGGAAACTCGTCCGCGCCCTGCCCAGCATTTGCACCTCACCGCACAACCGGCGCATGTTTAGAGCGGCGTTCTGCCTCGCCTTTGCATGCTTCCTGTGTGCGGGGGAGCTTATGTGGGGAGCGGAGGATCCCAGCGGGCAGCTCACGGTCGGCTCGGTCTCCTTTGCGACGGACCGCTCTCACGCGACCATCACCCTCCCAGCTAGCAAGACGGACCCCTTCCGACGAGGGGCCAAACTCATGGCGCCTGCAGTCAGGACGAGCACCTGCGCAGTTTCGGCCCTCGAGGTCATTTGCGCAGGCAGACCGACAGGTGCGCCACTCTTCACGTTGGAGGGCGGCCTCTCGTTCAGTCAGGAAGTCTTCACGCACACACTCCGGCAGTGCCTCCGGGCATGCGACATCTCCCCAGCCGATTACTCCGGCCACTCTTTTCGCCGAGGAGCCGCAACCTGGGCTGCCGCGAACGGTGTGGACGACGACACCATCCGCGGGCTCGGGTGGTGGAAGAGTGATTGTTTCCGAAGGTACATTGACAAGTCCGCCTCCGACCGTGCCACTACCACGGCTCGGGCCCTGTATTCTCACCTGCACCGCACTCTCGACCTGTCAACCCCCGCTTGGCGCGATATTTGACATCCATCACTTTCCGCCTATCTTGTGGGGAGTCGGCTCGCCTTGCTCACCAGCCATCGCTCGCAACCGACACACCTAACAGTTTGCTGCTCACCAACGGGCAATGGCCACGGCTGGGAGCTCGCCAGCGACTCCTACGAGTTAGGCATAACAATTTAACATTTCAACATTAAAAATCTAACAAATCTCAACAACTCTGATTAAATGACACCAGCGCGGGCCGGCAGCGACGATGATGTATACTCCAACAGAAATATCCTCAGACTTAGCTCTACAAGCCCCTCCGATATAGGGAAGGCACTGTCGAGATAGCTACTTGCCCCTGCCTTAGCTGATCAGTGGTTTCTTTCCCAGGATCCCTGAACCGGCAACTGTAACTCATTACTGGTTCACTCCTTTCAACAGAGCAGTCCCACAACCTCCCGACTTACCATCACCTCAAGCTCAGCCGATTGTGACCAAGCGGTAGCTGCACTTTCTTTTGCCCTCCCCTCCCCTGTTCCCAGTTTTTTCTGTACATTCCATCATGATTTCACTGTACTTAGTTATCTTGCATTCTCGCGCACACTCCGCCCCACTCCCATGTGACACTCGACCAGCCGTGGCCCCTTACGGCCACGGCTGGGAGCTCGCCAGCAACTCCTATGAGTTAGGCAAACAATTTAACATTTCGATTAAAATCTAACAAATTTCGACATCCACGGGTTAAATGCCACCAGTGCGAGCTAGCAGCGATAATGATACTACTGTATACTGTACTGCACAGTATGTAGAGGTTTGATTTGTTTATGCTGCGTCAGCGCCGTTGAATCTTACAGAACAATCCATCACGAGCGAGAAGGAGCCTTGTCCCGATTGCTCAAAGTACTGTACTACTGTATCGCCATCGCTGAACTCCTTATCAGTGTGTGTTACCCTGCTCATCTATCTTGGTGATGCCAAGTTGAAAAGCTCAAATAGGAACGGGGTTACACATTGCATCCTGCTGCTTTTCTAGGCTCCGCAAGACCTCAGATCGTATGATGCCAATCGGCTGCGATAATTTTTGCGCTGCTATTGAAAAAGTTTGCAGTGCAGCATGGAAAAGCATTATCGCAATCCAGAACAAGTGTGTATTGCGCCTTTTTGAAATGGTATGCAGAGCTCCAAAGCACTAGATCGAGCGGATTTTGGATTTTTCGATACAGGGACCTGAACGTTGAATTGGCCGCTGTGCAATTCAATTCGTCTTTCGAAGAACCACCTACCATTCGGCATTGTACGTTGTGCGTTGGCTCACCTCATCGACAGTGCAACACACGATGTGGAAGCCAAAAATGACGACCGGTTCAAGGCCGTGCTAAAGACCTGTGGTGACGGGCAAACTCCAAAGGTCACGACTTGGTGTCCCGACCTCTCTGTGCGCCCTTGCCATGATCGGAAGGTGTGAGAGAGAACACGGCACCACAGGCGGCGTCTGAAAACCGGAATGGAAAAAAGTTAACACGCCGAATTCTTCGAATAACAGAGTTTTCGAACTTTGGCTAGCACCGCGATCTGAAGTTCTAGGTGTTGGGTTCCTGCCACTTAGTCAGTGTAAAAATGGCAGTGCAGCAAGGTAGCGATTTCCATCCTCTTCACACTGCTCATACACCTGAAAATTCCACACAAGTTGTGACAGCGACCTGCAGCGACGCAAAAAAAAAAGTCGCAGCGGCTGTGTAGGGTGCTACTGCCTCCATCTTGGACGACCGCATTCGCTACAGCCAATCCCAGGCCTGGAACTCACGCAGCAGATGCAGCAAGGCTCTTTGTCCAAGTGATCGCAGTCCATCTTTTGTACCTCTTGGCTACCCACTCCGTTCGTCCTCGTCGCACATTCCCGTTCTTGGACCTCGCTGTCCCGCGACCGAACTCCCGCTGTCTCTGTCACCTCTTTATAGGCAAGCAATCGCCAAACGTCCTCTCCATCACTTCTTCCCATACCGTCTATCGACATTTCAACACATCTGTCCGACGCTCCTGACCGCGACCAACTTCGTTCGTCGCACCAACGTATCGCTCGGCTTGAAGACATCAGCGGCTGTGTCTACAAGTGCACCAGTCTCTAACTACGCAGCAAATCCGCCATCTTATCTCTAATCAGTAAGTTCGTAAACAATTATTGTTCGCTTGGAGACAACCTTTCTTGTCAATCTCACGTCCAGCCGGATCACACCTCGATCTTTTCCCTCCCGGCTTGGCATCGGATCGGAGCCGTGCACGGTCGGACTGGACATGTGGGGTAGTCTAGCTCACGGGCGGCCAGAGATTGCGCGATCATTTCCTGTTCATCCGGGGGCGGGGCGCAAATCTTCATAGTTGCTGCGATGCACAACCACCTGACGGAGGCCTTGCAGCTGCTCTCAGTGCGGGGTAAAGGGAGGGGAGTTTCACCCGGCACCGGTCATTTGCAGTGGCCATGGTGCTGCTTGACAGTCATCCCGTTTGGCCGGCATAGTCTAGGACCTGGCTGCTCTCATATTGCTGCAGTCCGGCTTGTCTGGAGCAGTGGCTAGTGGTTGGCGAGCTGGACCGCGGCAAAATTCACGCACCGAAAGAAAAAAATGTTCACTTCGTCCAGCTGATGTGTGCGAGTTGACCCGTGGCATTCAATGTTGCTTCGCTCCCTCTCCTCTCCCCTCTCCCCTCTCTTCTTGTGCTTGCTTGTCCTATTCTCCCTGGCTCCCCTTCTGTGGCTCTTGGCTCCATTTGCCGGTGTTTGCACTCGTTTCGATTGTCATCGTATCCCTGTCCCTCTCTGCCTTTTTGCTGCCTTTGGGGTTCGTTCTTCAAGGCGCATGTGCATTTGCCTACATGCTGCCCGAGGACAGACTCATGTCCGGTTGCTGTGCTTCATCTTCTTTGCCTCTTGGCGCCCGACACGGGCATTTGAGTGCATTTGTTCGCCGCTCCTGGCTGCCGTCTGCACCCTTGCTACTGCCGGTTGCATCACCCTCTCACATTGTCACACGAGCTACGCACGCTCCGAATTATTGTGCATCGTGATCCGCTGATCGGTCGGCTCTAATCCTCCTCAGTACGAGCTCCGCCACAGTGTCACGGCGTCATCATGCCTGGATCAGCCGCTTGATATTGGAAGCATCCGATCGGGGCCCGCCATCTCCCTGCCTCCTTCGCAACGTAGAGCAGAAGCAAACTTCCCGCATCTCATCGTCCCCTCATTTCGAACGTTTACTCCCCCACTTTGCTGCAGTCTCCGTCCGGCACCCCCCTTTTTCCCATCAGCCCTGGTACTCTTGCTGCCTTCTACGCTAGATCTGCCAGTCTGGTCAGGGATTAATTACTGTTGCCTCCCTCCCAGACCCTCCTTGCATTGCGTCCCCCAAGACTCGACCATCATACTTAATCCCTCTTGCGTCCAACCATCCCCCGCTTTCTTGGATCCGATCATCCGCTTCTGCGCCCCTTCCATTCTAGTCTGTCGTCACCTATACTCACCAACCGTTCACGTCGCTGACGCACTCCTCCCGCATCTTACTCATCCCCTCTCATTTGCGACCATTCCTCCATCAGCCAAGCTCAAGTGAAGTCGACCACACATTTGTGCCCGCTTCTTCAACACAAGAACTCCTACCATCATGCCGTCCTCGATATCCTCCAAGTCTTCCGGCGAGGTCAAGGCCGAAAAGGTGCCTGTTGCCAGTGCCAACGAGAATGGTGCCCGCGTGAGCCATCAGCCGGCCGAGCTCGTCAACGAGGATGACGCTATGCTCGCCTCGCGCATGGGTCACAAGTCCGAGTTTGCGAGAGAGTTCAAGAGCTTCTCGACCATCTCGTATGCATTCGCCATCATGGGTCTTGTTTCATCGGTCGCAACCACCTTCAACAGCCCATTCACGCTCGGCGGTCCCGCCTCTACGGTGTGGACCTGGTTCCTCGGTTCTTGTTTCAACATGACCCTCGGTCTCTCGATCGCCGAGCTTGTGTCTGCCTACCCTTCGGCCGGTGGTCTCTACTCGGCTTCGGGTCTCCTTGTTCCCCGTAACCAGCGGGCTTTCGTCGCCTGGCTCACCGGATGGCTCAACTTCACCGGACAAATTGCGGGTATCGCCGGTACAGAATACGGTCTTTCGCAGATGATCTTTGCCTGGGCCTACGTCATCACGAATGGCCGCTACGTCGCTACTACTGGCGCGACTGTGGGTCTGTACATTGCTCTGCTCGCTCTTCACGGTGTCATCAACTGCTTTGGTATCAAGACCCTGGCCCGCCTCACTTCGTCATACGTGATCGTCAACCTCGGCATCACCTTTATCATCATCATTGTTGTGCTGGCAAAGACGCCTCTTGACCAGATGCACTCGGCCTCGTACACCTTCACCGACGTCTCCAACCAGAGTGGTTGGAGCAGCAACGGACTTGCCTTCCTGTTTGGTCTGTACTGCGTTCAGTTCGTCATGACTGACTACGATGCCACTGCCCACATCTCGGAGGAGGTCTCGCGCGCCGCCATTGCGGCTCCTGTTGCCATCGTCGTTGCCGTTGCTGGCACCGGTGCTGTCGGTTGGGTGCTCAACATCGTCATGGTGCTCGTGAGCGGTGATGTCGCCTCCCAGGACATTTCCACGTGGCCAGGAGGACTCGCATTTGCACAGATTCTCTATCTGCGGGCTGGTAAGGTGGGCTTCCTTGTGATTTGGCCTTTCGTCTGCTCGGTTGCCTTCTTTGTCGTCACCACTGCTCTTCAGGCCAACGCTCGATCGTTCTATGCCTTCTCGCGAGACAATGCTCTTCCCGACCGCGGATTCTTCGCCAGGGTCAACAAGCGCACCGGTACCACTGTCAACGCTGTCTGGCTTGTCGTCATCCCCTGCATGGCTCTTGGCTGCCTCGCTTTCGCCTCGTACACTGCAGTCACCGCTATTTTCGCTCTGGCAGCTCTTGGAATGGACAGCAGTTACCTTGTCCCCATCGTGGCTCGATGGATCTACTGGGACCACCCCGATGTTCAGTTCAAGCCTGGTCCGTTCTACCTCGGACGTGGCCTGCTCGG
Source organism: Ustilago esculenta (assembly GCA_020827535.1). Lineage (NCBI taxonomy): Eukaryota > Fungi > Basidiomycota > Ustilaginomycetes > Ustilaginales > Ustilaginaceae > Ustilago > Ustilago esculenta. The sequence goes on from JAAKGJ010000003.1 coordinate 444,547, forward strand.
CAAGACCGTTAACGGTATTGCTATCGCCTGGACCATGTTCGAGTGCGTCATTCTTTCGATCCCGACCGTCCAGCCTATCACTCAGAACAACTTTAACTACTCGTGGGTCATCATGACCGCTGTGCTCCTTCTGGCCACCATCTGGTTCGTCGCCTTTGCTCACAAGCACTACCGCGGCCCCCGTAGTACGCTCTCCCCTGAGCAGCAGGACAAGCTTGGCGTTGTTTCTCGTGACGAAGAGGGCATCCACCACTAATGTCATCTTCACTTTACAACGAAGTTCTCGTTCAGATTTTAGATGCGGAAGATCACTTTGGAACCGCCTTTGGTCAGCTCGCTCCGGCATTCCTCTCCATTCGCCCTGTCCATATACCACTTTCTAGTGTTCGGTTTCGATACAGTCTCTCACAACATATATGTTTTCATGGTCAAAAGATGGGGATACCATGCCCGCTTGTAATTTCAGCTGTATCAAAGATAGGGCTGCGAACGCAAAAATAGCAACGAATTTAAAAAGAAATTGGGCCGAGAAATTGGGTGTGAATTCTGCACGACGGTGAATTTGAAGCGCGCTGTCAAGCAACTCTTCGGGCAACGCACCTTGAGGTCATTTGCGAGAATTCGCAGCAATGTGCTCTCGAGTGGAGGCATGGGATGCACTGACTCTGCATCCAAACCGCAACACTTCACCTCACCCGCCACGTCGGAAGCATACCGACCAGACCGTTGGATCAAGAAAGATGACACACCATCTTCTCACGTTTCCGATGAGCATGTTTCCGGAAAGCACGGTTGCGAATGCACACGCAGCCAGCCCTGTGTCGGAAGAAGCGCGCTCGACTGAGGTGCATGGTTTGCGAGGCTGGCTCGGCAAGGAGTGAGAAGGCGCAAAGGCTATGCGCGTGAGAAGCAGTGCGAGGAATCTCGAATCTCGTCTCGATTCCTTGAGTCTTGCTTAGCTGGTTGATGAGCTTCCTCCCCGTTGGGCTCATGCCAAAGTGAATCTACTTTCTTGGATCTTGCTCCCCTGCACGGGTTGGTTTGAGCCCTCGCCCCGCCTGCCCCGCCTGCCTCTATCTTTTCCCCTCGACCGTCGGCACCTTGCTTCTTTCCCATCACAACAAACAGCGTTGGCCTATCTGCATCACCCCCAGCCAGATAGTGCAGCATGTCGGCCACCACCGTCGACAACTTTGGCCTCTCGGCTATCGTGAGCTACATCTACCAGTGGATTCAGATCCTCATCGCGTATGTCTTTGCCCCCAAACTTCCTGAACATCAAGTGAACCAAAAGCCCCTCGGCCATGTTGCAGTTATCGGTGCCGGAATCACAGGTATCTCTACTGCTTCCCACCTCATCGGGCAGGGTTTTGAGGTGACCATCTTCGACCAAGCCGAAGAGATTGGTGGCATCTGGTCTCGCGTCAACTCAACTTCCGGTCTCCAGATCAGCTCGCTTATGTATCGCTTCCACCCAGCAGTCAAGTGGACCAACGGCTATCCGCATCGAGATGAGATCCTCAACAACACCCAGAAGATCTGGAAGCTGTACGATCTGGAAAAGCGTACTCGTCTCGGATTCAAGGTGGACAAGGTGACGAGGCACGCTTCGTCAACTGACCCACGCGAGGGCGGACACGCCCGTTGGGTCATCAACGGCAATGAAACCGAAGTCTTTGACGGTATCGTCGTCAGTACCGGAACATGCGGTAAGCCGAAAAAGATGGATCTTCCCGGCGAAGAGAAGTTCAAAGGTAAGATCGTCCACTCATCGCAGCTCGATGGACTCGACTGCAAGGGCAAGAAAGTGCTGGTTGTTGGCGGTGGTGCCAGTGGTGTCGAGGCGCTTGAGCTGGCTGTTGCTCAGGGTGCCGATCGTCCGACGATCCTCGCTCGTAGTGACAAGTGGATCATCCCTCGAAACACAATTGTCAACTGCGCCCTTGCGTTGCAGCCTTTGGGCCGAGAGACTTGGCTCTCTTTCATTCCCGAGTTCTTGCTCAAGAAGCTTCATTACCGTGATCTTGAAGAAAAAATGGCACCTACCCAAGGCTTCTACACCGGTACACCCATCGTCAACACCACTGCTCTCAAGTACATCCGCCAAGGTGAAGCCGACTACCAACGCGGCGACGTGCTCGACCTCGACGAGGACGGCATCCAATTCAACCTCCGCAAGCGTGGCCAGAAGAAGGGCACAGATGGTAAGAAGATCCACTTTGACGCCGACATTATCGTCGTCGCAACCGGTTTCGAGGTGCCCTCGATTGATTTTCTCCCGCAAGACCTCTTCCCAGAAGACTACGTGCGACCCAACATGTATCTGCAAGTGTTCCCGATTGAAGACTGCTCGGTGCTTTGCACCAACTCGACGTTCCGCAATGCTGTCGGCACTGTTGGCCACATTCATATCGGAATAATGGCTCGAACGCTGATGTTGTTCTTGATGGACAAGTCGACGCGACCCAAGCCTCGCGACATGCGGCTTTGGGTCGACCTGATCCGCTTCATCAAGGGCAGGGCTCCGGGTGGACAGCTTGATTTCTTCACGTACATGGAGCTGTGCATCTGGTTGGTCTCATTCCTCTTCTTTCGCATCAACCGTCTGTTCTACTTTTTCTTTGTCACTTTTGGCTGGGGCTTCTGGAGCAGGGAAGGCAAAGAGGACAAGTCTGGCAGGTTGGTCGGCGAGCCAAAGTTCCATCTTAGCATCAGCAAGTGTGAGTTGACGTAATTCGCCAAGAACACTGTAGGCTGCGCTGCTCTGAGACTGACAACAACTCTTTCTTTTTTGACTTGGTTCGTGATTGCAGTGGTTGGAAAGGGCCCCACCGCAAAATTCCTCAAGGACAACTGATTAATTTTTTAGATCCCAAGACCTGCTCTTTTCCGACTCCTCGCAGTGTTCTGCTGGTTGAACAGATTCGGCTCTGCACTCGCGTCTGTGACGAACGACTTGTCGCCATGGCTGAACAAGATGCTTCGGCGCGCGAAGCTGGGAGTTAAGCGTCTGCTTCCGTCGTGTCGACGTCCACACCCCTTCGCAAATCCTGCTCTTGCTCCTGCTCAGAATGGGAATAGCGTCGCTCATCTCCCAACCTAGACTAAGTGTTGTTGCCGTGCATCTCAATGACTTTATCGTTTCGTGTTTGCACATTCGCAACCATTTTCTTTCCGTGCAACTCATGCACGATGCTACGCTTCAGATGCACACAGCCGCCCTGAAACACAGCGTGAGAATCCATTTTGAGATGATCAGGAGAGTCCGTCGATATTACAGATGACGATTCGAATGGGTGGAAACCAATATCCGGTGAGAAACAACAAACGACGCGTTTGCAATGCTAGAGAGTGAGCGTGCCGGCGATCTACTGCTTGCCTTCGCCCTGGCTGATCTGGACCTTGATAGCAGTCTTGCCGTCGTCACCGACACCCTTTGTTGTGGTCTCAAACGCCTTGATGGCATCCTTGAAGAGGAATCGATGGGTGACCATCTTGGTGACATCAATGAGACCAGTGCTGACGAGGTTGATCGAGGTCTTGTAGGTGCCGGCACCGTAGCGGAAAGAGCCGGTGACGTTGATCTCCTTTACACAGATGCGGGTGATGGGAAACTCGACTTCGGACCTGCCCATGCCGACCTGGACAAAGCGGCCCTTGGGTCGGAGAGCCTGGATACCCATTTGAATACACGGTTCGGCACCGGTGCATTCGAGCACGAGATCGAATCCTTCGCGAGCCGCAACGTCGTCGCCAAGCAACTTTATAAGATCCTGGGCATTGCGTGAGGCGGAATCAATCTTGGACTCGCCCTCCTTGGGCAGCAAAGGCTTGAAGGTGGATGTGGCACAAAATTCTTGTGCGAACTGAAGCTTGCTGTCGACGACATCGACGACGACGACGCGCTTGGCAGAGTAGGCCTTACAGACGGCAGCGTTGAGGAGACCGATGGGACCAGCACCGAAAACAAGGACGTTCTCCATGGCCTTGACCTGACCACGCATGGCAGCCGAGTAGACAGCGACAGAAAGAGGCTCCATGAGCGAGGCTTCCTCGAGCGACATGGTGTCGGGAACGTGGTGGGCAAAGGAGGCCTGGATGTTGTAGTAGGTGCACAGCGTGCCGTCGTAAGGAGGTGTGGCAGCAAACTCGAGGTCGGCACACTGGTTGTAGTCACCGTTCAGGCAGACATGGCACGATCGGCACGGAACACCGGGCTCAAGCGCAACGCGGTCGCCGACCTTGTGAGTGGTAACGCCCTCGCCCACTGCGGTGACAATACCACTGGACTCGTGGCCGAGAACCATGGGCTTGCGAACGACAAAGTCGCCGATGCGGCCATGGTGGAGGTAGTGGCAGTCGGATGCGCACAGACCGGTCTGACGGATGTTAACCTGGACTTGGCCGGGCTTGGGCGCAACGATGGGTCGGTCCTCGAACGAGACGTTCTCGATCTCTTGAAGAACGAACGAGACGTTACCCTCGGCGGGGGCGGTGGCGAGCGAGTTGTTGGGAGCAACTTTTCCAGGCATGTTGGCGAATCTAGCAACACTTGAAGATGGAAAGAAGAGCACGTCGATGCCGACGCTTGCAGGGGTATAGATGGGGGGCAAGACGGACGGTGGGAGGAGGAGCAAGAAGAATGAGCGGTCTCTTTATGGGGAGGAAGGCTCGGCAATCAGCTCCGATTTAGGGAGGGCGAGAAGACCAAGAAACTTGGATGAGAGGAACAACAGTCGCATCTGTGGGCACGAGCGAGCGGGGATCTGCAGTCAACGCCACTTGGAGTGAGCGAATCTAGTCGGCTCGAGACTGGAGTGCAGCTGTGTTGGAATGCAGTTTTCTGTGGAAAGAGTGTCGTATGCAGAGCACTAGCACGGTCCACTCTAGGACCGCCCAAAAAAAAAAAAAAAAAAAACAGGCAACGCGAGATTGCCGGTTAGGACTTCGGTCGATCGGCAATCTTTTCGCCGCTCTGCTACCCCACACACCGGCAAACTTGGTCGGCTGTGCTGTGCTCGCGCCAACCTTGTTCAACCTGACTAGGTCCAACTTGACACTGCGCCTCGAAGTTGTTCACGTGACGGTAGCGATCACACTCACGCCTGTCAATAGGCTCGTCAGAAGAGCTGCAACAAGCTCAGCCGCCAAAGACCGGTTTTGCGTCTGCGCTTCTTTTGCACCGAAGCGCGATTTTCGCACGGCTCATCCATGGTCGCGTCACGTCACGTCGCCACTTGGGTCCCGCGATCCGAAGCTGGACGGCGCCAAGTTGGACCCTGAAAACACAAAAGTTGGCTCTCGACCCGGTCGGTCCTAGCATATCAAGGCGGCACACTGTGCACATTCTCGCGATTCTCTGTTCGGTGCCGCCACAATCGCATTCATCTGTTTCGGCCTCATGCCATCGAGTCTGTCTTACTTGAGCGACAAAGCAGCGAGGTCGGCCATGTCACCTCCTTGTCTGGACGGTCCAAACAAATCTTGACTCTCGATTCACTGCCGCAAACAGCTCCAACATGCCATCAGCGTCGCAACAAATCTCTCGTCCCGCAGTGGCCGCTGTCGGCCACTCCTCTGACTCCTCCGAGGTGCGACTTGCTCACGCGGAAAAGCAGATCTCCATAGCGCTCCAAAGCTCCGACTACGACCAGCTCATCACAGCGGCTTCCGATGCCCTGGCAGTCAACTCCAAGCCACCGGGCAAGACCGAAACCAAGGCTCGTAAGAATCTTCTCTGGGCCCGATCGCACGCATATCAACACAAGGGCCTTCACGAGCTAGCTCTCAAAGATGCCAGGGCTGCTCTCAGGATAGACCCAAGCGATCCCGCATCGTACCTCCGGACAGCCGTCATGTTGGCAAGCGCTGGCCACAACCCTCAAGCTCTCAGCTGTCTAGACAAAGCCGAATCTCTCGTGACCAGGTATGAGCCATCGTCAAAGGCAAGCTGGCTCCGAAGAGTTGACAAGCAACGAAAAAAGCTGTCGCCTTCGTCTGACCATCCTATCAAGCGACTTCCGACCGAACTTCTGATTGACATCGCCTCACACCTTCCGACTAGAGATTGCTACGCTCTGAGCCACACGTGCCGACAATGGCGCCAGACGCTGACATTTGCTCCTACGTTGTGGAAGAACCTGACCATGGTCATCGATGCCGATCGTTTTCCGGAAGCCAAGGCCCTCCGCTGGCTTCAGCACATTCAAATGCAGTCTGACAGGGCCCAAAACGCCCTCGAAAGCGCAGAATTCCTAGGGCTCTTTCCGGAGAGGCTACTTCTGGCAGTATTGAACATTCTCAGGGCTTCGTCGAAGAGCCTAAGATACATCTCTATCCCATCGCAGGATCACGTCGACTGTTACGATCTGCTCTACCGCTTCTGCCCGAATCTCAACGCACTGGCCATGAGAGGCATGTCCAATTGCTCCGTCGACATCGGCAACTTGTCTCCTTCTTCCCCTCTGCTTCGAGATCATGATTTCTCTCATCTTCTTGAATTGCCGTCGAGCGAACCTTTCTCACTGGAATCGTTACACGCAGAGGTAGAGCATCCCAGCCTAAGCCAACATCTCCAAGGTGTCCGAAGTCTCAGGGGTTATCACCCATCCAGTTACGAATTGCGCTACAAGCAGCGGCCTGATACGAGCTTGCTTCGGCCAAATCCGCAACAAGAAGAGGAGACGATTCTTCGATCTCTCGCCAACAGCCTCGAAGATTGGTCTCTAGATCACGCTTGGCCTGCCGTCTGCCGTGCCTTTCCAATCCAACAGCAGGCTGTTCGACCGCCGATCACAATATCTTTCCCAAAACTCATCAAACTAGAAAACTTCAGCCTGGATGCCAACTTCAAGTTCCATTTTCCGCGACTGCACGAACTTAATGCCTTTGTGCTCCCCTACGATGGACCCCAACGAAATGGAGGTCGTGCCGATTTTTCTATGCAAGCTGAGTTCGCACGATTGTTGAACACTAGCCCCAAGTTACGCAAGTTGCAGATGGACGCGAGTTCCATTCGCGAAATCAGGGCCGAGTTGGTTCAAGCCTTGTGTGGACTTGGAGATCTTGAGGATCTCGCCGTGTCTGGATGCAGCAACACGGACCTGATCCGTGAAATTCTGACGCCCAAATTGACGGACAACGCCACTGAGGTCGAGCTTTCCCTTCCTAAGCTGCGACGGCTCGCTCTGGACGCTTATCAATTGTCCATACCAAGTTTAGCCTCCCTGCTCTTGGTTCGCGAACGGTTACGACAGGGGCATGGGTTGCTAGAGTCTCAGCTGTTTGCACGCGGAATGACGGTAGGGCTCAGCAATACTCGAGCACCGTCTGCCAGTCCGTTCCAGCGAGGAGCAATTTCTCAGCCTCGGTCAACAGCGCGTGAAAAGGCAGTCGGACCCTTTCTCAAAAACACTGACATGGTGCAGCCTCTGGAGCACCTCAATTTGTACAACATTCGAGGTCCCTTCCAGGAGGTCAAGCCAGTGCTTGAGAGGCTTGTGCCCGACTTCATCTGCAAACATGATCGTGGATGGTGAATCCTGTCGTTGTTGGAGCTTCCGAGCAGCGAGGTAGAGGCGCAGCAACAACACAAGGCCGAAGCCGAAACGGGGCTTTGACCCGTGAAAATGTGTGTCACAGTCTCAAATCTGTCATCACTTCAGCTTTGTGACAGAGTCTGATCATGAATGCAAAAGCCGAATGGTGCCATTGCTGTGATTCTCGATTACACAAGCCTCGTTTTGTCGGGTTCACACAGCTTCGAGCTGCTCAATCACCGCGTTTGTGTACTGATCCATGCCGCCTTCGAGCCAGGTGAGAATGCCGTTCTGCAACAAGTACGTTCTTCCCGGCTGCTTCGGTGCCGTTTTCAAATCTGCGTCTGCGTCTTGATCAGCTACGTCTTCGTCCGCTTCGTCAGGATCGGCTGCCAGATCTGGGGCGAGTTCGATGATTCTTTTGACTGCGTATCTGTCGTGGCTGACGAGCAGCACTGCTCCGGTGTATGCGTGTAGAGCGTCGACGAGGGCATCGATTGTGTCGCTGTCCAAATGCGTTGTTACTTCGTCCAGCACTACCAGATCGGGACTGGGCCACATGACCTCTGCCAAACCGAGACGCACCAGCTGCCCACCGCTGAGACCAGTCAAGGGGATCGTGTCGGCAGTGCGACCTTTGAGTCCTAGTTGGCCAAGGAACGACCTTGCATTTGCATCACCTGCGTCTGGAAATCGCTCCGTAAAGTGGGCAAGAGCAGTTGTGTGTTGGGTCGAAAGTAGCTCGAGCGTGTGTTGTGCATAGATGCCGATGTTTGCCCTTGGATGCCGTTCCACCGTTCCTTTAGACGGGGTAAGTTTTCCCACCATGGCATTAAGCAGCGTTGTCTTACCATGTCCATTCGGCCCAACAATCCCAACCCTCTCCCCAGGCCCAATCGTTAATCCCACCCCCTTGATCGTATCCGTAGTATTCCCTTGATACCGTACACGAACTCCATCGAAATGGACCAAGCTTCCGGGAAATCTTAACGCCTCCGGATCCGCAAATGAAAATCGGATTCTTTCCTCCAACTCATCAATCTCTACTCCACCTCTATTGGTCAAAAAGTATCCAACCATATCGCGGTTGAGCTTGAACTTGTGTCCCTTGCTGTTCACCTCCAAGCCCCATCGCTCGTCCAGCTTTTTCTGACGCGATTTGACCATGCGCATCTTGTTATCGTCTCCCGACTTTTTGGCCGACTTTGCCGCATCCGAGATCGATTTTTGGACCGCTGCTTTCTTCTTGTCCAAAGCTTCCTGTTGGCGCAGTTTGTGGATTCGGTCTTGGCGAGACTCGCGTTCGTAGGTGGTAAGATTCCCGTCAAAGTAGGAGAGCTTTTCACCACGTAGGATGATGAGAGAGTCAGTGACGGCGTCGAGAAATTCGCGATCGTGCGAGACAGTCACGATTGTGTGCGGGATCGAAGCGATGAACTGTTGAACGAAGAGTACGGCGGGTAGGTCGAGGTAGTTGACCGGTTCGTCGAGGAGGAGAATATGTGCAGGTTGGAGCAAAGCGCTTGCGAGCGAAGCGCGGCTTTTCCACCCGCCTGAAAGGGAGGAGTAGGGAGCGTAGATTCGTTCGTTTGGGAAGCCGAGCCCGTGAAGGATTTTCTGGGCTCTTGCCTCGGTAGAGGCTGCATCCACGTCGTCAAGCAGAGCCTGCGATTCGAGAAGAAGCTTCCCCGCTTCAGAGGACCACGATGCATCCTGACCAGAAATCGCTGGCGGAAGAACCACCTCAGCCTCGGCAGCTTCAAATTCTTTCTCTGCTACGAGGAGATCTTTACGCGCACCAAGGCCCCGAGCACCAGACCATTTCACAGCTAACTTCCTTGCCTCTCTTAACCTCTCCTTCGCCCTCGCGAGTCTCACTTTCAGCACCACATCCCGAACCGCCTCCTCGTCTTGCTCTTCCAACACTTTACTCAACAACTTGCTCTCATCAACCGCTCGACTCCTCTCCACATCGCTCCTGATGACTACGCTGAGTACCGATGCATCAGGATCCTCATCTGCAGCACGGGCATTGGTCAATTGGCTAACGAAGAGGATCTTTAGTGTCCTCGGCAGACCCGGAATCAGCTTCTCCCCGATCGCGGTGAGAAGCGTAGATTTACCAGTACCGTTACGACCAACAAGTCCGTAATGTGTGCCAGCTTTGAGCCGAAGATGAGCGTCGGAAAGGAGATCGCGACCAGCGAGGGTGAGTGTGACTGACTTGAGGTCGATTTCAAGCGAGCCTGTGTCAGTGCAGTCCAGGTGGAAGCGTGATTCTTGGGAGAGAGCAGAGATAAGTCGAACTTTGGGGTCTGGATTGTCGATATACAGGTTGGCTGATACTGCGGCTGAGAGCTCGTCGTCCGAAGTGGCAGCTTTCTTTGCGGTAGTCTTGGAAGGTCGATCGGTCCTCTTTGTCTTCTTTGTCGAGTCGGGAGGTGCACTTGAAACATTGCTGACGCGCGTTCCTGTGGTGAGCATCGTGGAAGTGGCGGCCGATTTGGTTGATGGGGGAGCTGAAGGCGGGTCGGTACCTTCGGCTTGCTCCTGCTGTGCTGAGCTTGAACTAGTTGTTGCGGGAGACGCAACTCGAACCGCAAGACAGGCATCAACGATCTCGAGAACGGCTTTCTTCCCAACGCCTGCATCGGTCAAAACGGGCCTGAGCTTCTTTTCCAGTGCTACTCTGCGATCGTCGCTATTATCCCCTCTAGCAGCATGCTCCTGCAAAACAGCTTCGAGCTTAGGAAACGTCTTGAGCGCTTTGGTGGTATCCACCACCGCCTTGGGGATTGTGTCGAGGTATGGCTGTATATCGACGATCATCTTGTGCAAATTGTTCCTGTGTTAATGTGTGGCAAGCGAAAGGAAGAAACGGACATGGTCTTCTTATATTTTTGTGCCGAACCAAGTCAAGAAGGACGGAGTGACGGGCGCTGTTGGGAGAGGAGGAGAGCTGCCTTGAAACCAATGAAGCAGGGTCCTGCATGCTCCACACGGCGAGCCAAAAAATGCAGCACACGACTTGAAGGGTGGTTGCCGAAATCCGAATTCCGGGTCATATTCCTCCGAATGAGCCTCCCTGTGCACTCTCCGGCGTGAGTCATTTCGCCTCCTCACTTCGGAATCCGGACTGTCTGTGAAGCCGAGAGCACAATTTCGAGTCACTCTGGTTGGCAAATCACCCGCATGGCAGCGGTCCACACGCTTGGGATACAAAAGGCTGGTACTGCACTGACAGAGTGAAGACGGTACTGCACATGGGCGCCCAAACAAATAGAACAGCAACCCGAGTCAGCTTGGGTTCGAATAGATGCGCACGAGCATCTGCTTCATCTCGAGCCGACTCTCCCGACGTTTCACCGCTACGTCCGCAAAAGTTGCGAGAGCCGACCCCGGGGGCATCTCGACTTGTCTGAGTAGTCTCGCGCGGGTTCCGTCACTCACGGATGCTAACACGGAAGAAGAGATATCTGACACGTCTAGCGGGAAGGCAAGTGTGAACAACGCATCGTTGGTGATCCTGCGTGTGCCGTTCCGCGATTCGGCTTCAGCGAGCACATACACCTCGCACGACTGCACGAAAGTCCGCACTACCACCGCTGTGAAGGTCATACTCTCTCCCACAGCTACAGCTTGCTCGAACTCCAACCCGTCCAATGAGACCGTTCCCCAGCGCCTCCCTCGGCCGACGTGACGCACCGATAACAGTGCTGCTTCTTCCATCCAATCCATCAGCTGGCCGCCAAACAGCACTCCCACAGAATTGGTGTGTTCAGGAAACACGAGATGTAATGTGCGTGCCATCGTTTTGGCCACCTTGATTGGTTTGGAGAGCTTGGCCGCGAGACGAGCGCGGGTGAGGTCATGCGCCATGTGTGTCTTGACTGGTGTGTTGGTGGACGATTGATCAAGATCGGTATCGCCCTCTCGCTCTTGCGCTGCTTTGAGTGGCGAAAAGACCGATCTTCGGCGCGTTGTGGTTGGAACCTTGGGTGGTGAAAGCGATTCATTGTCAGAGCTTTCGTTTAGATCTGGTCCGGCGATCCTTGGTGCATTCGGTGAAGGAAGCGGTATCGACCCAGACTTGGGGATCTTCGTCGCAAAGAGCGAAGCAGACGGGAACGAAGCAAACTCCACTGTTCCCGCCTCGTCCGTAATCTGCTGCGCAAGCCTCTCGACCACTTTGAGTGGATGCCTGATGGGGATGTCGCCGGAAAGATTGATCTCGACGATTCCCTCATCATGCTTGACCGTCACTGCAGGATCTCTTGAAACATATGCCTGCACCACGAATTCGAGCTCTAACGCTTCCAACTGACACCCTTGGGATGTCTTGATTCCCGGAATTGCCGAAACATCACTGCCTACAGCAGAAGAGAGCAGATCAGACTGATCAATCTTGAGCCTGCCCGGCGTCCATCCACCAGTCTCTGTTTCTGCTGGTCCTCTCCACTTTCCACCTGTCCTGGAGACCTCCTGCACTTCTTGCTTCAACTTCTTCTTGACTTCTGTCGAGACGCCGTCTCTCGCCTCCCCTTTCTGCGCATTTGCAATGCGCTTGGCACGTCTGCGTCCAGCGAGAATATGTCGTCTTGCTTCCAGCGGCGTTCTCGGCAGCAGTGGCAGCAGTTGGGGTTTAGGAGCCTTTGGGGGCTCGCTGGGTCCAGTGAGCAGTGATGTCATCCGGTGCCATACAGATTTTGGGGCAAGGCTTTGGCGCGAGGCGAGACGAACTCGTGCTGGGGGTTGAGATGAAGAATTGGAAGACGTGGAGGGTGGGCCGGAGATAGCAACGAAAGTCATGTATGCGTGACTGACATATTCACGTTCACCGGTGCGAGGATCCTCCTTGACAACTCGTACACCGACTTCGAGGCTGCTGCCCCACGCACGGTTGACGGCGGCAGAAAGATGGACGAGATCGCCGAGGTAGATGGGTGCGAGGAGGAGCACAGAGTCAACGCTAATGGTGACGCAGCTGAGCTCGGCGTGCTTGCGTGCAGACACACCAGCAACAACGTCTATGAGCTTGAACAGGGCACCGGCACGAATCTTAGGAAGTGCCTCGGAAGTGTTGTCTGAAGGGTCCAAAGAGAAGCGATTGGCCAGCGATGCGCCAGAGTGTAAAGCGTTATCACACATCTCGACGGTGATGGGATAGGTGACCTGAACGGTACTCTCGTCAGTCAGCTTGCCTTGCTTTGTGTGTCGTTCGCTTACGACGGAATTAGTTGACCCCAGAAAGGATGTTGAGCTTCCACGTTTAACCTTTTGCTGTTCGCTCGTGCCAACTTGCCCGCATTTCTTAGTGCCATGGTCCCTACTGGCATGCTGAAGATACGCGGCAGCTACATTCGCCCCGGAAATCAACAAGAAGAAAGCACCAACGCCGATGACCCCTGCAGTGTAAATCTGTGACGCATTCGCATCTCTCCAAGTGGGTGAGGCCGTCATGCTTGGGAGCGGATGTTCACAGCCAGGTTTGGTGCAAGATGGGAGGAAGGTGATGGGTAGCAGAGTAGGATGTAGAAGCGGTCTAGCGCCTCTTTTGCTTTTAACTTGTAGACAGGGCGGATGTAGGGAAAGGATGTGTGGTTGTGATCGACGTGGCCTGTGGTCTTGGCAATATAGATGCTTGCTCGATGGTTGCAGAACGGAGAAGCCAGCCACCTGGGGAGATGCAGGGTCCACCTTCTGCTCGTTTCTCACCGCGGGATTCGGTCGGCGACTTAAACGAGAAAGGTTCCTTCACTTGGCTGAAATGTAGGTCTAACATGCTGGTATTTCCAAAACGCCAAACCTTGAGCCTCGTGCTCGCTGATTGGACGCGTTTTTCTCTGGACAAACAAAGCCCACTCTCCCTCCTTATCTGGGAGCGCCAACACGGCTTATCGTCCCTGAAACCTACCTCGCCTTGCAGCAACTGCTCTTGCTGAGTCGGCCCGACTGAGGCTGAGCGTTTGTGCCTGCCCCGCTCAGACGGCCCAATGCTCAAAGTGGAGCTTCCCCTTTGCGATAGGCAACCCCGCATCCCGTGCCCATTCAAATTCCGCCACCTGCCGTCTGAGCGCTGTCCACCTGACCCAGTTAACCCTAGATGCTATCTCTGGTTTCGGCGGAATCGTGTCGATATGCCTCATCGCAGCGGAGTCTCAACTTGGTGCCAAACTCATCATGGTAGCAGTTGAAGCTCAGCACATGGCAACGCATGGCGTTGTTGCACGGCTGATAAGCGCGGTAAGCGCATTCTAGCACACTCGTTTGAGCCTCCGTACGTCGAGTTCCTTCGGCCGCATGACCATTGGCCCTTCTAGTCGATGAGTCCAATTTCAGATCCGTCCCTTCCTTCTCGTTTCGCTTATCACCTTCGTCCTCATCAGTACCCTTGCTCCTTCCCGTCGTCTCAAGTACTCGTACCCTTGCCAGTAGCTGCATTTGGGCATCGCCTCCATCTCGGTCAGCCGTTTGTACGATTCACAGGCACCTAAGGTTGACGCTGAGAGACCCGCAAGAAGCACGCGAGCACAGATCCGCAAAGCATCGCCCCAAATATCCGCGACCTCGTCGACCGCACTCAGTCACCAAGATGACAGACATGAAACAGACAACAAGCATCCACTCGATCGTCTCCGCCGGCGCGGGTGCTGATGCCAGGCTTGCCTCGATGGGCTACGATGCCGAACTCAAGCGCAACTTGAGCATGATGACCATCCTCGGCTTGAGCTTCTCTATCATCGCTGCGCCCTTCGGTCTAAGCACCGCTTTCTCCATTGCCCTCACATGTGGTGGTCCTGTTACAATTCTCTACGGCTGGCTCGTCGTCTCACTCATTTCGCTCTGCATGGCTGCATCTTTGGCGGAGCTCTGCTCCATGTACCCGACCTCGGGCGGTGTGTATGTCTGGGCTGCCTTTGTCGCAACCAAGAAGTGGGCGCCGCTCACATCGTGGATCGTCGGATGGGTCAGTCTGGTGGCAAACTGGACACTTTGTCTCTCGATCAACTTTGGTGGTGCTCAGCTCATCATGGCTGCTGTCTCGCAGTTCCGCAACAATGAGTGGGCCCCCGAGGCTTGGCAGACCATTCTCACGTTTTGGGCCTGCATGGTCATCGCTGCTATCGTCAACGCTTATGGTGTCAAGTACAACTACCTAGATCGACTCAACACCCTTTCCTTTTACTGGACTGCGGCGGGAACCCTCATCATTGCCATCACCGTCCTCGTGCGTGCCAAGGACGGGCGCAAGGACGCCGAATTCGTATTTGCTGGTTGGGAGAATACCAGTGGCTGGCCTGACGGCTGGGCTTTCTTCGTGGGCCTCCTCCAAGCTGCTTACACGCTCACCGGTTACGGAACGGTAGCAGCGCTGTGCGAGGAGGTAGCAGAACCAGAAAAGCAGGTGCCCAGAGCCATCGTTTGGTCTGTAGTCGCAGCTAGCCTTACTGGCTTTGTTTACCTTATCCCCGTCCTCTTTATTCTCACTCCTGCTTCGGCAGATCTTCTTTCTGCGGCTGCTGGTCAACCCATCCCTGTTCTTTTCTCCCTAGCCACTGGCTCGGCAGGCGGTGGCTTCGGATTGCTTTTCATCATCCTCGGTGTTTTTACATTCGCCGGCATCGGATCCCTTACTGTCGCTCTCCGCTGTACATGGGCATTTGCCCGTGATGGCGCCATTCCAGGAAGCAAATACTGGTCGAAAGTCAACAAAAACCTCGATCTTCCCCTCAACGCACTCATCCTTTCCACCGTCGTCGTCTCCCTCCTAGGCCTCATCTACCTTGGAAACACAGCTGCATTTTCCGCTTTCACGGGCGTCGCTACTATCTGTCTCAGCATCAGCTATGGCATCCCGATCGCGGTTGCCATGTTCAGAAGGCGAAGCATGCTCAAGGGGGCGCCGTGGACACTTGGCAAGTTTGGATATGCGATTAATATGGTCACTTTTGTATGGATCGTTTTGGCGACAGTGCTGTTTTGTATGCCGACGACAGCAACAGTGGAGGCGAGTACCATGAATTATGCCTCTGTCGTGTTTGCATTCTTCTTTGTGCTCAGTGCCGGATGGTGGTTCGCCTGGGGGAGCAGACATTACGTTGGTCCTCTCGGCGCTGCATCAGACGAGGCCAAGGCACACATCCATCCCGACCATGCGCATACTGTTGCGCATCCAGCAGATTCCAAGCCAGCTGTGGACGTGGCAAGCCACAGCTCAGAGGAGAAATAAGCTCCTCGTCGTGTAGAGTTGTACGTGCTTTCAGCTCTTTATAATCTTGAATGTAATGTTTCGACGTATCTCTGGGGCTGTTTTGCGCAGTGTGATAGGTGCAAATGCCCAGGAGGGGGTCCAGGGGGAGGTTTCAAGCATTGAATTTCATCAAGGTGACAAAGATGAGATGGCTGAGCACGAGACCATTTACTCGTTTGAGGCGAAGAGAATTTGGCCTCGATGTGTGAGTGCAGCAAAGCCAGAGCGTGAGTCTACTTCATCCACCGATCTGAAGATTTGTAGCAGCAGAAGGAGAGAGAAGAAATGGAAGATGCATCAGCACAAGAACTGCGAGTGAAGAAAGGAGAAAAGGAACGGTCACCTACTTTGTGCGCATCTCGCTTGCCCAGGTGACGTTCTTCAGCGGTGCTGCTGTGAATGCTACGCCGAAGAGGATCACGATGAATGAGACAAGAGTCTCGAGTGTGATCTGTAGGCCGAGAATGTTAGAGTAGAATCGGCAGCAGAAGTGTCAACCATTTTGCTTGTAGGATTCGTAGACCAAACTTACTGGTGGACTTACGTCGATAGGCATGGATCGGGCTTCCGCGCCGACGAGACCGAGCGACTTTCTCAACGAGAGGTCTAGAAGGCAAAAGGTTCACAATATGAATGAGAGCGTAGTGCATGTCAGTTTGGGCAAGAGATCGGAGAGTGCTTCGTTTCCAAGATTCCCCCGCCCTCGAAGCATGCTGTGGAGGTCGTCTTTCGGAGCAAGTGAACTTACGCTCATATGTCGAGTATGCGGCGTGAAAGAATACAACTGTTGTAATGAGCAAACAGATTTAGAGAAGTAGGTCAGTTGTGCTGTTGGGATCGGCCATGTCTATATACCCGTTTGCCGCGAGGGAAGTAGATTCGGATGAGAACGTACGTGTGCCAACGGTGAGCAGGAATCTCCCTTTGGCAGTCATGGTGTCCGCTTCTGTTTGCAGCAAATGTTCAGGTTCTTGATACAGTAGGAGACTTTGCGGAATCGCACCTTCTGCCTGGGTTCTGCGGTTAGGCAATGTGTTGAAATGTGAAGAGAGATTGCTTCTTGGAACAAGTTCAAGCATGAAGTGATGGTCCCAGCGCTCACACGAGAACATCCATATCGGGGTCGATCGAAAAAATGGAACGTGGCGAGCCCGATACATACCCCAGCCCGATCCAGCACAATCGAGACATGCAGCCGAAGAAGGTGCATTTTGCCACGTCCAGATCGGCGCTTCGGTTTGACGTAAGCTGCAGGACGAAGGAGCGTCATGACCATCGTCTTATGGCTGAGAATCCGACCCTCAATAAGAGCCCTTTGACAATCATTCCTGTCGATATTCGCTAAGGGGGAGAAGAATTGGACCTCATGTGCAGCATCCTGCACAGCCGTGTTTGCTTTGCCCAGGAAGACTTCCAGGTTTGTGGTTGCTGTGACATGAACCGCACAGGACAGTACCGTATAGTACTGTACTATGCAAGGTAGCCTCCACCTATATGGGCTTTTCTTGAGATCATCGGATCTTGCTCTTTCTTCCTGTATCCTGAACACCTCGTCTTTGTCCTCCTCCCTAACTATCCAAGAGTTTCAAGAACATTGGCCACACTGTTGGCTCAAACCGCTCGTCTAGGGAGAAGTTCGGACAAACTGAAACCTATCACATAAATTCAGTCATCCTTACACGCATAGAAGTCCCTGCAGAGAAGACACTCGAGCAGCCATGTCAAAATCGGCTCGCGTGCTCTACTGGTTTCGCACCGACTTGCGCCTGCACGACTCACCCGCCCTCCAGGCTGCGTTGGACATCAAACCCGTCGCCCTCTTTCCTGTCTGGTGCTGGGATCCCAACTATGTCTACAAGCATCGAGTCGGCATCAACCGCTTTCGCTTCCTCCTAGAATCCATGACTGTGCTCTCGGGACGTATCACGTCGACCCAATCCAAGTCGCAGCTCCTTGTCGTTCGCGGCGAGCCCACCGAGCTTCTACCCGAACTCTGGAAGCGATGGGACATCACACACCTTGTCATCGAGAAAGATCCATCCGCGTACGGCAGGAGACGAGATAAGCTCATACTGGAGGCGGCAAAGAAGAGCAAGGTTGAGGTGCTGGCTGTCCAGGGTCACCACCTTTACGATCCAGAGGAGGTTGTGGAGCGGAATAAGGGAAAGCCAACCATGTCAATGAGCACGCTGCAGAAGATTATTGCGAACATGGGGGACGTGCCCAAGCCTATTGAGGCTCCGAAGGATTTGCCTCTACCCGTGTTAAAGGACTCGAAGTCGAAGTCGCTCAAGGACACTTTGGGTGAACTTGCCAAATCTCTGGAAGGGCTGCCTCACTACACTGGTAAGGGTAGAGAAGGCCCCGAATCAATGGACCTCAACTCCATAGAGCTGGGTGGACAGAGAGACAAGAAGGTGACCTGTTATGATACAGTCAACGGAGAAGTCTCGGAGCTCTTTTCAGTGCCAACCCTCGAGTCACTTGGAGTAGATGCCAGAAAAGTCAAGGATACGATCAAGGGAGGTGAGCCGCTGGCTCTCGATAAGCTCGCCAAGATCTGCAAAGATGCCGAATACGTCGTTGCATTTTCAAAGCCCAAGACGTCACCCGGACAATCCGCAGAGGACCCTTCAACCACGCTGATGTCTCCGTATCTCAAGTTCGGCTGTCTCAGCGTACGCAAGTTCTGGTGGGACATCGAAGAGGTCAATAAAAAGTACAAGGGTGGCAGCAAGACTGGTCCACCTGAGAATCTCATTGGCCAGCTGCTCTTCCGCGATATGTATGCTTGCGCTGAATACGCGATTGGTGACGCTTTCCAGCGCGTACGCGGTAACGAGGTGTGCAGGTACATGGATTGGTATCTTCCTACGCACTACGATAAGAACGGCGAAGTCATACTCCCTCGACCTGCTGGTGATACTGTGTCGGAAGCCCGACTGTCGGCCTTCAAGCTCGGTGAGACTGGATTCCCATGGATCGACGCCCTCATGCGACAACTTCGTCTCGAGGGCTGGATGCATCATCTCGGTCGACACTCTGTCGCAGCTTTCCTCACCCGTGGCCAGTGCTGGATCTCCTGGGAGCGAGGTGCAGAAATCTTTGACGAATACCTCATTGACTGGGACCCGTGCTCAAACCCGGGTAACTGGATGTGGCTATCCTGCTCTGCATTCTTCACACAGTACTTCCGCCTCTACGGTCTCACCACGTTCCCTGCAAAGTACGACAAGTCAGGTGCACTTGTCCGCAAATATTGCCCTGAACTAGCAAAGTTTCCAGACAAGTACATCTACGAACCTCACAACGCACCCAAGGATGTTCAGAAGAAGGCGGGCTGCATTATTGGCAAAAACTACCCGTATCCGATGTTGGATGAGAAAGAGACAAAGGGGGAGAACATGCAACGCATGAAGATCTGCTATCAAGCTGGTCTTTACGGTACGAGCAAGGAGGTGTTGGAGGGTAAGGCGGACGATATGCTGAGGAAGAAGCACGGATTCAAAGACCCGCCGAAAGAGTTTGACTCGACGAACAGGCCTGGTGCCAAAATTCCGGACCGGGCCAAGGCGTCGGAAGGTGAAGAGCACACGACGAAAGACGCCCCAGATGAAACGAATGTTGGAACGGCTCAAACGGAAGATGAAGAGGGCGATGATGGAAAAGACTCGGACGACGTTGTTATTGAGCAGGAGGATGATGAGAAAGAAGAACGGGACAGCAAGAAACGCAAGGGAGCCTCAAAGGTCGACGGAAAGAGCAAGAAGAAGAAATAGATGTACACCACACTCAATGTCATTTATAGGTGTGGTCTTTTGTATACACATGCTGTTCGTTTTCTCTGCTGCTTGATCGAAGGAAGGAGGAATCATGCTGTCGAGTGAGGTTGATGAAGGGGCTGTGACGCCCGTATCTGTGCAGACCACTCTGGGAGCTGTTTGTGGTCGCTCAATCGAAGGCGTCGATTTGGGAATGGTTCGTGAACCGTGTGTAGTTTGATCTAGGTCAAGGAATGACTTTGAATGTCATGCGGCCACTGCTCAGCGCTGTCCCAAGCTGTGGAAAGGTGTAAAGCAGCGGAGGGAAGGCTGAGACTGGCTTCAAGTCGCGTAACGATCCTATGGACCATGGGGTGGGGAAGAGGGTTCAGAATCTCGGACAGCTGCGAAGAAGAGACAGTGGAGAAAATTGATGGTAACGGACACAGCCAAATTGATGCTCGACGTGGTATTAGAGATACTGTGCAAATGTAGGAGAAAGAAACGTTATCGACTCGCTGTTACGTTTGCTGATGTTGCTACTGCACTGCCACTTTTGCTGTCTGTTGCGGGGTTTGTGCTGCCAAAGACGATACGGTCGATGCGAGCATCAAATGCGGGGCTTCTGATTTGCCGGCAGTTGATGGGCAGATTTGTCGCCTGTTTCTGCTCCAGCTCCTGCTGCGCTCTTGTGACCCCAGCCCCCTCCTCTTCGCTCTCTGCTCCGATTGCGAACTTGGTTGGCGGCAGGGCATGGAACGGGTTCGCCGAATACTTGAGATACGAAGTATACACCGCCCGGAACAGCGTCAGCATATCAATGTCTCTGACCGCATTATCTGTCAACGAGAGCATCAGGAGGAAGCGTATCCGTGCGCAAGTTTGAAAGCCATAGACAGCAACATCTTCGAGGGTGTACAGCAGCCCGAGGTACTGTTCAGAGCTGGTGCGAGAAGAAGATGCGCTGCGCTCGTCCATCACATCAAGGGCTGCGTGCGCAAAGTAATGGTATCGGAGGTCTGCATGGGAAGATTGGGATGGGGTTTTACCGAATTGGCGCGCGTAGATGGGCCCGCTTCTCGGTGAGACGATAGCGAGAGCTTGCTGCTCAGGCGGGAGAAGGACGTGGTCAAGTCAACGATCCGATGGCGTAGGCAACGATGCAGTACTTACTATTCTCGGCGCTGATGCCGACATTGTGATTCAGTAACCGTGACACGTCCGGCCTATGGATGATGTTGGTTCCGCTTGAACAAAGCTGATGAGGAAAGGACAGCGTTGGCCTGGCTGTGATTCTGAAAGGTGGCTTGAGCGCGTCTTGTGTGCGATGGTGGAGGAAAAAAAAAGAAATTTTGGCGACGGCAGACTCACTCAAAAAGCCACTTCACGCACGCTGTTGCTCGAAAATTGGCCTTCACATGAACTTGACATCGTTACAGGGAACATCATCAAGGTAGAGAAGGCTCTGATGATGGTGGTATGGTCATCGGACGAAGCTACAGACTTTGTTGCAAGCAAGATGGCGGATGAGGAACGCTGAGGATGCCAAGTTGGGCTCCTATCTCTGAGCCGGTAAATGCGATTGACGCAGCGTCACGAGGTTTGGAAGAGCAACAAATACAGCCGAGCCACTCGAATTTTAGGAAATTTTTGGGTCTGGATCCCAACAGCTTATCTTTCCCAATCACAGATCAACAACAATAAGACGTTGACTGTCGTTCGACCAACGCTCTTTTCTGCCCCACCACCAACATCATTTCATATAGACATCATGGCTACCGCAGAGCAGAAAAAGTTCATCTCGCAGATCGACGCCAACAAGGCCGGGCTGATCGACCGCTTGGCCAAGGCGGTCTCGATCCCTTCGGTCTCGGGCGATGCTGCCTACCGCAAGCACTGCTTCGAGATGGCTGACTGGCTCCTAGCCGAGCTCAAAGCGCTTGGCGCTACTGCTGAGCTCAAGCCCCTTGGTAAGCAGGTGCTTGACGGTCAGGAGATCGAGCTGCCGCCCGTCATCCTTGGTGACCTCGGCAAGGACCCCAAGAAGAAGACCATCCTGGTGTATGGCCACTTTGACGTGCAGCCCGCGCTCAAGTCGGACGGCTGGGACACCCAGCCCTTCGAGCTCGTTACTGATGAAAAAACTGGCCGCATGTACGGCCGTGGATCGACAGATGACAAGGGTCCCATCCTTGGCTGGCTCAACACCATCGAAGCTCATCAGCAGGCTGGTATCGAGATGCCCGTCAACCTCAAGTTCTGCTTCGAGGGTATGGAGGAGAGCGGCAGTGTTGGTCTGGACGAGCTCATTACCGCTGAGAAGGACTCTTTCTTCCAGGGTGTTGACGCCGTCTGCATCTCGGACAACTACTGGCTCGGCACGAAGAAGCCATGCCTGACGCACGGTTTGCGTGGTATCGCGTACTTCAAGCTTGCCATCTCGGGACCTGCTCGTGACCTCCACTCTGGTGTGTTTGGCGGTGTGGTGCACGAGCCCATGACTGACCTGTTCACGATCATGTCCAAGCTTGTGACAGCTAAGGGCGAGATCCTTATTCCCGGTATCAAGGAGCTCGTCGCTCCGCTCACTGACGAGGAGCGCCAGCGATACGACGTCATGGACTTTGCGCTTAGCGACATTGAGGGTGCCACTGGCAGCCAGACCACCGTCAGCGACGACAAGGCAGCTGTGCTCATGGGCCGAATGCGATACCCCTGCCTTTCGCTGCACGGTATCGAAGGCGCCTTCTCCGAACCGGGTACCAAGACTGTGATTCCTGCCAAGGTCGTGGGCAAGTTCTCTCTGCGTCTTGTGCCGGACATGACACCCGAGAAGGTCAACGAGCTGGTGATCAAGTACGTCAAGGAAGAGTTTGCCAAGATCGGAAGCAAGAACACGATGGACATCACCACCGAGCATGGCGGCAAGCCGTGGTTGGCCAACCCCAACCACTGGAACTACGAGGCAGCCATCAAGGCTACCGAGACCATCTACGGTGTCAAGCCCGACCTCACGCGTGAGGGTGGCTCGATCCCCGTCACGCTTACGTTTGCCGACACGCTGGAGAAGAATGTGTTGCTGCTGCCGATGGGCAGGAGCGATGACGGTGCCCACTCGATCAACGAGAAGCTCGACATCTCGAACTACATCGAGGGTACCAAGCTTCTCGGCGTGTACCTGCACGAGATTGCTGCTGCCAACTAGAGACGCAAACAGCGCGGCTCAAGCCGCCAGTCTCTTTAGAAATGCGATTGTTTTACATGGGCTCGGGTCAGATAGCGGAGTGGAAGGCTTTGAGTAGGGTTTGGCGTGTGGTCCTGAGAGTGTGCAACTTGCTGATACGCTCAAGTAGCTGCGAGGGAGACATCGGACTGCAAGCTTGGCACTGTATGCCGTACAGTACGCCGCGATGTCCTCGTCTGCATTTGCTCGAAGCAAGTGAGGGCGGAGAGCGGACTGCGTAATACGGGAGGAACTGGTTCCCCGCAAAAATAGAAGGCGGGAAGCGATTGGCCGCTGCATTGTGTGTATGGGAGCGTGAGGAGGGTGGCAAAGAGAAAGGCGGCCGAGAAAGCGCTGTGCCCGACGAACTTGGGTTCGCAAGGGGCGGGCGTGACTCGGCACTGATGGAAGGTTGGAATCGTTCCAGACAGCTGTCGGGAAAACAAAGAACATGTGAGCATGTGGAAATTCCAAAGTGAGCTGCAACTGCCGCGAAAATTTCACAAAGGGCGCAAGCGAGGCTTTATCTATTGGGTCCAGGCTGCGAATTTGGTGCAGCGCTTGGCCAATCAGGTCGTCCGCTCCTCCACCCAACCTGCAACTGGACCCCACAAACGGCTGGATGCAACCTTGGCACGCCTCTCGTCCCACTCTGACTCCAAAACAATCAATCGGTCCAACAGTGAATCAATCGGCTTGCTGCTGGCTTTGCGATTGGCCCGTTTGCAGAAGCGAGTATTGGAAGGCAACACTTTGGCCTTCGGTTTAAAAGACGAGATAGCGGGCCGCAGAGATTGTTTGCAGAGATTGTTCCGTCGCAGAGATTGTTCGTTCGCAGAGATTGCTTCCCTCCGACCGACTCCCACAATCTCGGGCCATCCGATCGCATCTTTCCACTCGATCAGTTGGCGTCGAATTCTCCCGGTCACCTCGATTGCTCTGTGGTTTCTTTTTTTTTTTTGGATCGGCCGTGCTTGACCTCGACAACACAAGAGCGTCTCGCAGAATCGTAGAATGCAGCTTCGACTGTGATCCAGTCTGCCAAAGCCTCCTTCAAGCATGGCACCGCGCACGAACTACAAAAGCATTCCCGTCCCTCGCGACCAAGCTCGTGGCTCCTCTCGAGGCGACAACCAACAGCAGGCGGCCTGGAGGAGCAGTCTCGACCTCGTCTGGTCGTACTCGCGCTCGCAAGCCTTCTATGGCAACAACATCGCAACCTCGCCCTCGTTTGTCGAACGGCGCTGGGCAGGGCAAGAATTAGAGGAAGAGGACAGCATCCACGAGGATGACCAAGAATACGTTTCAGGGGATGAGAGCGAAGATTACCACGGCAGCGCATCCCACTCGAGATCGGGCACCGATGCGGACACAGACACGGCGTCGATGGCAAGTGATGCGAGATTCGGACCTTCCGACGAGTTTGAGTGGGAGGGAGAGACGCTGCCTCCTAACGCGACGCACAGATCACGACGCCGGTCAAAGGCGAGAGATAGGAGGCTGGAGCAGCTCGAGAGTGGTGACGAGGACGAGACGAGCAGAAGCAGAAGCAGAAGTCCAAAGCGTCTAGCAGCACCACGCGAGCATGCGTCCAACAGCAAACTTAACCCGGCTCGATCCGAGCAGAACCAACGGTCCCATGATTCAACAGTCTCTCGCATGTCTTCTGCTGCAGATGTGCTTCGAGACCCTTTAGCCGAAGATCAAGCGCAGCAGGCGCGCAGCAGAGACTCGGAAGCCACGTCGCTCCTTTCGCGAACGCGCGCCTCGGATGCCAACCTAGAAAGGACCAAGCCAAACTCGTATGGCGCACTTCGGCGAGCTTCTGGATCAGCCGCGCTCTCCAACCGATCCGAATCGAGCTATCAACCCCTCGAACTTGGCAACAGCACGCTCCTCCAGTCATGGTTCAACACTGTCAACGCGCTTGTCGGGGTCGGCATTCTTGCGCTCCCTCTCGCCTTCTCCTACGCCGGCTGGATTGGTGGTACCATTCTCTTCTTGGTCTGCGGGCTGCTGACCAACTATACGGGCAAAGTGCTGGCCAAGATCATGTCCAAAGAACCCTCTTTGCGCACCTACGCAGATATCGGCAGCTACGCATTCGGCCCCTCAGCACGCATCCTCATCAGCCTTTTCTTCTGCCTTGAACTGTGGGCCGTATCCGTAGCGCTCATCATCTTGTTCGGCGATTCCATGTCGGCCCTCGTTCCCCACATCCCACCCTCCGCATTCAAGGTGCTGGGCTGCTGCCTTGTGTTGCCAAGCGTCTTCCTCCCGCTCAAGTTTCTCTCCCCCATCTCGGTCATCGGAATCGTATCGACGTTTACGCTAGTGGTAGTCGTCATCAGCGATGGACTCATCAAGAAAGAGGCTCCCGGCAGCCTTTGGTCTATCGGCCCAACCACGCTCGGTCCACGATGGGAACGCCTCCCGCTCAGCTTTGGGCTGATCATGTCCGGATTCTCTTCGCATCCCATCATCCCGTCTCTCGTGAGGGACATGAAGGATCAGTCCAAGTTCCCTCGCATGCTCAACCTAGCTTACATCGCTGCAACCATTCTCTATCTCGGAATGGGAATGGTTGGTTATGCCATGTTCGGCACAACCGTGTCGGATGAGATTACAAAAGATCTGGCCAGGACACCTGGGTTTCCCCTTGTGCTCAACAGTTTCGCGATTTGGCTTATCGTTATCAACCCTCTGTCAAAGTTTGCGCTCGCGACAAGGCCAATTCAGACGACATTTGAGATTCTGTTGGGTATTGATGACCACACTGCAGCACGCATCGAATCGCGAAACAGGAGGAGGCGAAGCTCTGCTGCGAGGTTGATCACCAAAGCGCAGGGTGCTAAACCCGACAGAGAGACAGGCGACCAGCAAGCCGGTGCAGGCGAACGCGGGATGCAACACTTGACATCTGAGGCCACAAACACTACTCTGTCCGTCTCACCGAACCAACGCGTGTCTTTCGCCACTCCCAACCCCCCCACGAATGTTACTCCGCCCATCCAAGACCCGGAACCAGAAGCAATGGCGGGTGACGGCGAAAACCCACTCAGCGGCTCAGCCGTGTCCTTGCGTGCCGCCGAATTCACTCAAAACTTGTCCAAACGCACCAGACGCAACCTGCAAACCGCACTCAAATTCACCCTCACCCTATGCATCACCATCACCGCTATCGTGCTGCCAGGCTTTGAAAAGGTGATGGCGTTCCTAGGCGCCTTCCTCGCCTTCGCCACGTGCGTGTTCGGTCCCCTGCTCGCCAACCTCAAGCTCTTCGGACCAGAGATGAGGACATGGAGGATCGGCGTTGATATCGCCATCTTGGGCTTGTCCGCCGTGGTGGCTACCACGGGCACCGTTTGGGCATTCCTCTAATTTGCCTAGCCCCAACTTTCCATGGAGATGAAGATCATGTAGCACTTCCAACTCACCTAATAAATCACACATGGCACTGGACTCCAAAATGAGATGGAAGCCAATTTCGGAGTTAGCAACCGAGTACAAGTTTCGTATTGAGCAAGTGTGGATTAGAGTTTTGTATGTTCGAGACCCGCCCATCTACGTAACAGTGGCGGGCTGAGCATAGGCATGTTGCCCACCATCGATTCCCTCATCACCGCTACTCCCGGCGCGCCCAAATGGCTTGAACCTGCCTCTGCCTCCCTTGCTCCGCCTACATTTGGAGCCAAGCTGGTCATGTTGGCGGGAGAATTCAACATGGCATATCTTTGCTGTTGCATGAGGATTTGATGAATCTGCATCCGAATTGCGTGCAGCCCGTGTCTCAAACTCGCGACTTCTTCTTGTACCCTTCCGGCATCGATTCCGGCTTTGACCGCTGCGATGTGGCCCTCTTCCGTGCGCTTATCCAAGCTCGACAGGCCTGAGCTCAAACCGGCCATGGAAGCGGTAAGCGAGGAGATGGCAGAGTCGAGGTTTCTTCTGTCCAAGTCGCGTTCAATATCGACTGTGACCAAGGGACCGATATTGAAGTTGCCTGGAGACAAGACTGAAGTACCCAAACTACTCTCTAGGGCGGTGAACATTGACGAACGACGTGTGGAAGAGCTCGGATCAGCTCCGTGGTAAGACATGCGTTCACGTGGTGGCGAAAGAGCTTGTGGCGAGTAGCCGCCAAGAACAGATGTCGAGGGCATTGATCGAGCTGCGGGTGGTACCAAATATCGTGAAGATGGTTGCGTACCGTCGTCGACCAAAGCTGCGGGATTGGAGCTTGCAGAACGCTGCAAACGCAAAGACAAAGTGGGAGGATTAACGAGGTCCCCCGCTGAAAAGTCAGAATACTGCATCCTGGCCCACGTCGCCAGATCCATGTTAGAGATAGCACTGGCGCTCTGAGACCTTGACTGCCTTGCTGCAAAATTCTGCTGGCTCAGCGATCTTTCCCAGTTTTGAGTGTCCAACGGGAACTCGTCCCACTCTCCATCCACACCAATCTGGGAACCTCTGGCCCGTTGTTCCAACTCCGCACTTCGTAGTTCACCAGCTGACCGATACCAGCTTCCCAGACTGTGCACACAATCATCCAGACGACGTGCTTGGCCATGTTGCCGGTTCTCCAGCTCATCCAGTCGAGTCTTGAGTGAAGCGTTTTCATCTTTGAGCTCGTTGACGTGCTGGACATAGACGTTGAAAAAGGCTTTGATGGGTTCAAAGCAACATTCGTTGTCAAGATGGGTCTGCTCAGCACTTTTCGAGGCTGCATCCGCGGGACGACGAAGAAGTCGACGCGGACCGATCCATGGGCAACCAAAGGCCGAATGTGGGCAGAACACAGGGGCTTCTTGACAAGTGTCGGCGATGTGAAGCGTCAATCGACTCTTGATAGTCTTGAGATCGCAAAACTCGCAGATGGCAGGCTCAGGCAAGCAAGCCTGAGTATGGTCTTCGAGCTCATCAGCAGACAGCACAACATCACAAGTGGGACAGCAGATTTTGCGCTTGGGACAGGTGAGACCGTGAGAGGCCCAGTCTTTGCGCATGACTTTAGCCGAGCAACCACAACGCTTGCCTCCGTTGAGATTCTGGTCGACGTATTCATACGCGCAGTCGGAAGCAACGTGTCCTCTGAGCAGATGACGTTCGCATTCGTAGTCACATCCTTTTCCTTTATTGGGGCAGCGCACTCGCAGAGTATCGACCATGTTTTTGATGAGGAGCGCGGTGGGGTGGAAATCGGACAGCTGGACGGTAGTCCTGCAAGTAGGACATCGCTTACTCGCTGCAGCTAGAAGAGGAACTGATTCTGTTTCTCCTTGCGTTGCATTACTGTCCGAGAGAGCAGTGGTGATGCACTGCTTGCAGAAGGTATGCGAGCAGAAGTTGGAAGCATATGGATCCAAGAAAGGGCCCAAGCAGATAGGACAGTGTAGAAAGGCATTGATGCGAGCATCGTCGTCGACATAGTCAAAGCAGTCACCCGTTGTCCAAGAGAGCTGCTGAATTCCGCTACTAATGTTGCTGGCATCTGAGCGTTGACTTATGGACGAGGTAGCTCGCGGACGGATAGGCCTTGATCGCCCAGCTCGATTGCCTGAAGACCTCCTGCGCGACATTGTCGTTGAGCTCGGTCGTTGTGGTGGACCCGAGCTTGAGCCGGCTTGGGATGCCTCCGGCATTGTACTGGAAATGTACCTTCGGATTTGGGTCTATTGTATCAGGAGTTGACAAACGTCTAGGCGAGCGCATGGATGGTGGGAAGCAGGGGAGGAAGTAAGAGCAAAAGAATACGCAGCGAGAATGGCTTATCGGCGATGCACGCTTCCGGAGACTGCAGATGCGGGGACCTGCTGGACCCTGATTTCTAGATGTGAAAGCTGTGCACCCCAGTGCCCGAACGCGTGCCCGAAATAATTGAATGTTTCTATTTCTGCCCTAACATCGTGGAATCATCTGGCGCCTCCACAACCACCACACGGTGTTTTCCCGGCTGCACGCTGACGTTTGAATTGGTACGTTGTGCGGTGTTTCTCCATCCAAGCGCGGCTGCTCCAGTTTGTTTCCGCGAGTAGCCCACGTCTCGAGCATGTGAACAGTCTCCTCTCACAAGGGCTTACACACGTCACGCTGCGGAGAAGCACTGCCAAAGCTTGGCGAGCCTGCAGGATTGGATGCAGCACAATGCGGCACGACCGCAGCCTCTCAACCACACAACGGTCAATGACGTTGTCCTCAATCGTAGCTTGACAACCGGCGTCTTTGAACTCTTGTATCCTTCTTGAGCAAGCAGACGGTCGGTCTTTCTAGCTCAAATGACCCCATTCCAGCTACCCGATGGCTGTCGTGGCATGTGTTTCTGCACAAAGACGGAAGAAGCACACTGTGATGGTAAAATGAGCCAGCCTGGCTCGTGCACACCCGAGCAGCCGAGATCCACTCCTTTTGTTCTGAAATGCTGGGGATCTCTTCTTGTTGGTCCTCGCACATCAATTGATGAGTCGTTAGGACTCATCAATCGGTGCCCCTCTCCGTGCTGTTGCAAGCTGGCTGGTACGTTTGAGCGTCCGATTTCGCTATCTTGCAATGAAACCTTTCGTCTCAGTTTTGCCTCGAGACTTGTTTGCTACCAAAAGAACTGTTTCATCTAAGTAAGAACAGACAGACGGTCAAAACTACTTCTGTCTCTCCCTAACACCTTTCTTTCTTTCCACTCCAAAGCTTGCCTGTGATCACCTTCCTACACCCTCTTCTTGTTTTCCCTTCTTCCTCCTCCTCCAGCACCACGCCAAGGGAAAGCAGTGTTGTTCATCCCTACACAACCACCTCTACTACACCTCCCAGACTCAAGACGCCAGCTGATAACTTATCATCCCCATGTCGACTCATCATCCCGGAGAGGGTTGGTCGGAACGCAACCCGGTTCCGAACGTTCAAGAGTTTCGACAACTGCAGGAAGAGCGTCTACAGCATCAAGAGCAGCTTCGAGCTGCCACTGCTCACGACAACGCATCCAAGCTTGCCAACAGTACAGCCGATGAGGCACCCCCTGCTACCGCGGGTGTGTCTCTAGGTGCTGCTATCACCAACGATGGAGTCACTTCGAGCGGAGCTGCGCCTGCCATTCAGGGCTCGCTGGAAGGCTTGAGACAGCGCAAGAGCACCTCCACTACCGATCTGTCCAACAATGGTACTTCGGCCACCGCTGCCTCCAAGCCTCCAAAGGAAGACCAAGTCCATCAGGCTCCCGGCGGTGGTGCTGAAGAAAAACAGCGCATCATGAAAGCCCAGGCCCCCAAAGGCAAAGCAAACGAGTTCGAAGAAAAGGGAGAACGCATCGTCACCGATCCTACCACCGGTGGAGATGTGCAAATCCGCGACGCTGCAGAGAACGCCAAGATCAACCCAGACAAGCTAGACTCGCGCTATGGCCCCGGTTTCTCCTCCCATATTCCCAAAGACCCTTCCAAGCACCACCCCCTCCACACCTCTCCTAACCCCGCCGAGCCTTCCAACGCTTTACTGTATCGTTTCCCTGAACCCGTCAGCACCGAGGCGATGAAACGCATGCAAGCCGCATTCAACCAGCTTGCGATCGGTCTCGGAGCTTCACTCGCGCTTATTTGGTTCTTCTTTGCCTTCGGTAACGGCTGGTGGAAGTTTTTCTTCCGCACTTCTGTTTTGCTGTCTGTTGGTTTCTGTGGCTGGACCGGCCTTCACTTGCAGTCTCGCAAGATCGAAAAAGAGCACGAGGCGATTCGAGCAGAGATGCACAAGCAAAGGGGCCAGAGCCTATCTCCACCCATGCCTGAGTCTGTGGAATGGCTCAATGCTGCAATTGCTTGTGTCTGGAAGCAGATCAACCCGGATATGTTCATCCCTATGGCTGACATGGTCGAAGACATCATGCAGCAGTCGCTGCCTGGATTCGTGGACGCAGTCAAGATCGACGACATTGGCATCGGTGACAACCCCTTCCGTCTCGTTGCAATGCGCGGTCTCTCCGATATGATGAGCGACAAGGAGTATCCTCGCGAGGAATGGATCAATCAAGGCGAGAAGGGAGCGGAGAAGAAGGCCGACGACGGGAAGAGTAAGAGCCAAGCCCAAAGAGAGTTGGATGCTTCTGAAGACGCCGATGGTGACGGCGTTGCCGACGACGACGAATCCGGTGATTTCCTCAACTACGAGATCAGCTTCAGTTATAGCGCTCGCCCCGGTCAGTCGAGCAAGGACAGGGCCAAGAATATCCATCTCATGATCGAGTTCTTCGTTGGTGCCTATGATCTCTTCCAGATCCCACTGCCTATCTGGATTCAGATCGAGCACATTTCCGGAACAGTCCGTCTGCGCTGCCAGATGGTCCAGCAGGCGCCTTACATCCGCAATCTCACTTTCACCCTGATGGGAGTTCCCAAAGTCGAGATCTCGGCCATTCCTATGCTCAAAGCCCTGCCCAATGTTTTGGATCTTCCGCTCATTTCAGGTTTCGTCCAGTCTTCGATCGCTGCTGCGGCGAACATGTACGTGGCACCCAAAAGTATGACGCTCAACATGGCCCAGATGCTTTCCGGAGATGGCATCAAGAAGGACACCGACGCTGTCGGTGTGCTGGTGGTCGACATTGAGTACGGTGAAGGTCTCAGTGCTCAAGACGCCAACGGCAAGAGCGATCCCTATGTTGTCTTGTCGTTTGCCAAATTCGGTCGCCCGCTCTACAGTTCGCGTATCATCTTCGAGGACCTCAACCCTGTTTGGCAAGAGACCGCGTTCCTGCTGGTTACCAAGGACGACGTTCGGGCCAACGAGTCGCTTTCAATCCAACTGTGGGATTCAGATGCCAGAACTGCTGACGACATTGTGGGTCGTGTCAACAAGCCGATCAAGGACTTTATCCGTGACGCCAACCACCCCCAGGACAGGAAAGACAAGCTGATGGGCTTCGAAGATGCCGACGACATGCCCGGTGAGCTCAAGTGGAAGGTCGCATTCTACGAAAAGGCCGATTTCAACAAGGCTCTCGTGCCTAAGAAGAACCAAAAAGAGATGACCAAGGTCGAAAAGGAGACGCAGCGAGAGGCATCAGCGATTGATTCAGCCGAAGAGGCTACCGCTCTGCACTGTCCGCCGGACCCGGAGTATCCCTCTGGTATCCTCAGCATTATTGTCCACCACATTTCGGGTCTCGAGAACCGAGATGTGGAGAAAGGTGTCATGGGCAAGGAGCGGGAAGGCACCCACGGTCAGGATGTCGACGCCAAGGCTGGAGAGGGCAAGGCGCTCCCCAGTGGCTATGTCGAGTTCATTGTCAACGACGACATTATCTACAAGACGCGTGTCAAGCAGTACACCAACATGCCGTTTTACGAAGCCGGTACCGAGACTTTTATCCGTGACTGGACACGTACGGAAGTGCGCCTTGCCGTACGCGATGCACGACTGCGCGAACACGACCCTATCATGGGTATCGTGTCGATGGATTTGACAGAAGTGTTTAGCGATTCATCACAGGTAACACAGTCCTTCTCACTCCAGGACGGTGTTGGATTCGGTAAGGTGCACTGCAGTCTCGTCTTCCGCAGTATCAAGGCGCAGTTGCCCAAAGCTCTGCTTGGATGGGACACGGCCACGGTCGAGCTGCTGTCGGAGATCGAGATTGAGGGTGACGAGAAGCTCAAGTCCAAGAAGATCAAGGTATCCACCGGTGACGACACACAGAAGATCTATCCTGGTCAACCGGTGCCTGACGATGCGGAGACGCTGGTGCGACTTCCCGTTTACGACCGATACAGGTCGTTGCTCACATTCGACTTCGGTGGCGGTGGGCTTTCCTTAGGCCCTCTTGGCGGTAAACCGGATGCTATTGCTGTTGCTGCGCTCCGGGACATTGCTGATGGAGAAGTGATGGATTTAGAGCTTAACATTATGGTTGGAGATAACCTTGGCACGCTCAAGCGCAACTACATTAACGAACAGACGCACAAAACACACTCCTTCGAGGTAGTTGGTAAACTCCGCGTCAAGGTTCGCATCGACGCTGGTTTGGATGACGACCACCTTCGTCTGGTGGAACACTCGAGCGGAAGGAAGGACAGGCACGAGTTTGACGTGTACAACCGACTCGAAGGTATGCCTAATCGAGCGGTTGAGAATGCACACGCCGACGATGACGGTGTGATTGACAGAAAGGAGCAAAAGCAGATCAATAAGAGTAAGAAGGAGGCGCTGCACTCTAGACATCGGGGTGCGATGGGCTACGGTGGCGCAAGGACGGCGGTTTGGGCAAAAGACGGAATCAGGGATAGGATCAGGAGGACGACAGATAAGATCAGGGGCAAGAAGGGGAGAGATCAGACTATCAAGTCTGAGGCTTGAAGGCTGTTTTCTTTCGTTGATTGTCCGCGAATTCCTTTGTCTTGAAAGCTCGTCTCTCTGCTGTAAACCGTTTCGAGTTGTCTTTGTCAAATATGTTTCCTTTGTTGCAATGCAGCTTTGTTGTGGCGCCTATTGCGGCCATGCTCACTATCTTTGTCTTTCACGGCGATGCCCTGGCTTCCGCGGAAGTGCGTGACTCTTGAACGGCTCATCGGCCACAAAAAAGGCAACGACACATGCGGATGTAACGGCCACAACTACACCCGGCTGTCTATGCACATGGCCAAGTTGTTTGACGTGACGTGCTGCACGAAGGCGCATGTGCATTTCGTGTTGGTCCCTGGGGGAATTTCTGGACGTGCGAGGGAGACTCGGGGTTCAGGGTCCCCACGTTTGCTGCCAGTGCGGAAGCGTCTCATCCGACGACCTTCTCGCTCCAGCACGTTAATGCTTTCCGGCGGAGAAATTTGCATGCCGTAGGTACAGTAGTGTGATGCTCACCAATGTAGCAAGAGTCGAGTTTGTATGTGTGGGACTCTGTTTTCTGCGGAGAAACATGGCGTGTCCTTGTCAACTGAGCTTGGTATTCCAGAGTTGGTTGTCGTTGTTGTCGGCTCGGCGGGATTTTCACGTCGTAACAATAAAAACACCCTGTTCAGAGAGTATCCTTCACACACACATCACGCATACGGCACAGAACAGCACAAATTCGCAAGAATGACGCACCCGATGTTCGACAACGATACGCTCACACTCCCCGTCTCGGGAACTCCTCTGCAGTTGCGACCGGTGCGGCTCACCGACGCCCAAAACCTGCGCGATCGATGCGCCGACCCTCTCACGGTCAAGTACATCCCGCATCTACATGGCAAGGAAAACCAGACCGTCGCCGAGGTCGAAGCATGGATAAAATCGGTGCAAGGTGGGTGGAACAAGGATAGCCTGTTCATGGTGATTGTGGACACACAATGCGGCGGAGTCATCGGCGAAGGTCCTCTTGGTTACATTGACTGGGAGAAAAAGGAAGCAGAGTCGGGGGTGATGTTGGATCGACGTGTTTGGGGAAAAGGCATCGCGACAAAGGTGTTGAATGAAAGCATGGACTTTGCATTTAATGTTTTGGGGTTGGAAACGGTGAAGTACGGGACGTTGAAGGCTAACAAGGGCATGGCAACAGTGTTGATGCACAAGTTGAGAGTGCATGGGAAGCCAGAAGAGAGGGTCAGGAAGGATGGACTGGAAGAGTACAACTTCGTATTTACCAGACAAGAGTGGTTGGCTGCCACTTCCTGAAACGGCCCTCTCAAATCACAACCCAGCGCGAGGATTTGCTATGCGATTGCTCCTCGCTCAATCTTTATCAAAGGATGCACGATGGTCGTCAACACCGACCGGTACTCAAGAAGTCATGCTGATATTATGATCAAGCTGTGGTTTGGACCTGCGTGAGCCATACCTCCGATGCCACGCCGGGCAAGCTATGACGCCGCTTTGAATTCCATCGAAGACAACTATACATGGGCCCATGGCTACTCGGAAGCCAACTTGGAGCTGGAACGCTTCTTCTTCCCCAAAGACGCACCAGCCTGCTATGCTAGCATGGAAAGAGATGTTACCTTCCTCATGAAGAGAGCTCGAAATGGGCTTTCGGTAGATACAATTTTGTAGCAAGCAGTATGGAAACACATTATTAAGATGGTTGCGGGGCAACTTCAAGTGCGTCTGCGCTCGCGCACATCTCATCTGGCGGAACGGATTTCTGTGAAGGTGTAGGCTTTAATTAAGGAATAGCCATGTTGTCCTCTAGTGAGAATAGATCAGCTAGGTGCACGATCCTTGCCTTTTAGCGAAAGCCCAGTGCTGAAATAGTCGCAAAGGCTTTGCGTGGCCATGTCGGCCGGTGCTGAAACAGAGGTCACACCAGCTTCTGCTGACGTCGCGAGCTTCGCTAGGGCATTCAAAGTTTTCCAAGGTCGATTGTGCTGACAACCGCTGCTGACACCCTTCTTGCCATGTGCGCTCTTGGATGCTTCATGTACTATGTAGCGATATCGCTTGATCTTCTCGTCGATCTGTTGAAGTCCGCTCAAGAATCCCTGAAGAGCAGACCCGTTCTGCTTGGTATCCTTCGGTGAGATCCCGGCTGGGGATGTGGTGGACGGTTTCTTCGCCTTCCCCCTCTTTCCCAGATCGAGGTGCTTGGCAAGCGAGGTCCAAAGTACCACATTAGCACTCATCCTCTCCACTTCCATCTCATCAAATGGAGAATAGCCGACACTTTGCTGATCTACATACTTGTCCATCAGATGACTGCAGCAGCGCACTATAGTTCCGAGCTCCTTCGATGTTGGGTTGAGAATCTGGCGGCTGGTTAAGGACACGTGGGACAAGGCGGCCATGATGTTGATAGTGCCAGCGGAGAGATACACTGCGTCGCCAGTCCGAAGAATGTTGATACTTGGGTTCTCAAAATCATCCAGATGGTCATATTGGTTGATCTGGATGCTACGGCTTAGACGATACCAGGAATCGAAATTGATCTCTGTGTTGGGCCAAGAGATGAGGAGTAGCGAGCCTTGCGTGACTGTATACAGGAGCCCTGAGGCGGGTCCGACGAGACTGAGGGAACGCTTGGTCCCGGCTAGAGCACAGTGCACCACATCAGTAGGCGAGTCCACCGAGATTCGAGAGAGGCCGAGGCGGCCTGGGTTGGGAGGTGCAAACCGCAACGAAGTACAGCTCGCCACACCACCGGGGAACTCTGCGAGAGCCGAATACCAGGTCAAGTGGCGCGGTACTCCAAAGTGGCACTCCCACAAGGCTTCGGTCAGTGTTAGAGGATCGGAGGGGGCTGGCAGGAGTCCAGCGTTCTCGGCAGGGTCAGTCATGGCATCATAACTCTCGCCAGCGAAGTCGAGCAACACTTGTCTGAAAGTGGGCCGAGAGAGGAAGCAGTGGTCGATGCCGTTTGCCATTACGGGCAAAGAGCGCCGAAATCTTGTCTTCTCGGTGCTGTTGCGCATGACGAGCTCCTTGATCCTGAAGGAGCTAGGCAGGGCTGTTATAGCTGGTGGCAAGCGTGCCCATTCGGCTTCGAATTCAGTAGAGCCCGTACTCTGAGTCCAGTGCTCGTTGGCATGGCTCGGGCCTGCTGCGACAGATTCTCTCCACTTGTCGATTGCTGCAGCATCGCGGATGCGTTGAGGTCGAGATTGTTCTGATTGCGGTTGCTCTTCCCGGCGTATGTGTGAGAGCTCAGCGGGCAGATCATCGCCTAGGTTGTTGAGGATCTCGAGGAGTCTAGCACGTGATGGAAGCATGTCTGCACCACCTTCGGCGTACACGTCGAAAGCCATTTTCGCTCGTACCGAGAGCCGTAGCCAATCGCAGTTTTGGCGAAAGGAGGGGAGGGGAGAATGAAAGCGTAGACTGGAGCCGTTTGAGACCTTTCTTTTATCTGTTTTCCAGACCTTTCGGTGCAAAACTGGCCGACGTACTGTGCAGCACCGAAATGTCATGCTGAAGTGCAGAGACCGAGATGCGTGGCGACTCTGGCTTTCTGCAGTCGGCCAGTGTGCTGACTAGCCGAGAGGGTTTCATGGCTACATGGGCAGAAGCGTGTGACCGTCGGCACGCTTCCGAGTAAAGCTAGGGTCCAGCCGCAATTCCACTATCCGAGAGGGTGCTCTCGTGCCTCCTCTACTTTGCTTCAGCTTCAAGTGGCAGTCGGATGCACCGAAATGCTGACTCACGGACGAGTGCGCATCCACTCGGAAGGGGGTCGTGCGGAACTCGCGTCTCTTGCTTTGTTGTCACCGGCGGCGCACCTCAGCCAAAGCTCGCGTCGCAGTGCGTTTCGGTTGATGGCCGAAGCACTGGATCGGTCCGCTGAGTGCCTCCGCGCAGTGTGAGAAGTGTGCTGCGAAAGTTACGCGTCCCCCGAAAGCTTATCTTGCAGATGCTTCAGACGTGAGTGAGAAAAGTGGCATCAACGCATGCAGCCTTTCTGCGCGAATTGAATGCTGCCATTTGAATCTTGTGTGACGGGCCGGAATACGAGTACAAAGTGGGAGAAGGGAAGGAGTGGGCAACAAAAGAGGGTGGAATGCAAAAGGTGGACGCAAAGGTAGCCCAACAGCAGATAAGTCGGCACGAGGTGGGTTGTCAGAAACCGGCCGAACATGTTGCAGAGTGAAGCGTGTAGCCTTGCTGCAGCTCCGCTGTGATCAAGTCGGCCGCCACAAAGCGTGCGAAAGCTGGAACGTGCCTCCTCCATGTCTATGTGTTGGAGCCGCCGAGTCTATATGCTGAATTGTACGGGTTGCTCAGATGTAGCATGTTGAACATCACCATATGGCGGCTCTGATCTGGCGGGAGCGTACGAGACGCTTACTCTCGAGACACATCGCGACCGAAGAGGAACACCTTGAACCAGTCGGCGGCCACGAGCGACCGGTTTCGCAGCGAGAAGAGCAACGACATGTACGCAGATCGCCAGAACATAAAGGTGACGACACCACCGGAAGCGATCTGGTTATTGCCGAGGAGAGGAATATCAGCAATGGCCTTTTCGGAGCCAATGTACGCGAGCGAACCCTGGTGCGAGTACTTGAAAGGACGGATCTTGGCGGCCTTCTCGATCTGTCGCTCGAGACCCGTGAGCTCCGAGGCGTCGGCGTTGTTCTTCTTCGCGGCCTCGAGCTTGTCCTCGAGCACATGCAGACGTGCGAGCTGGTTGAAGACGCGGGCAAGGTAAGCACCCTGTTGCGAGGCAGCCTGGGCAGTGGGGGCGAATTGAGTGGCAGTGGCATCGCCGAGCGCAAAGATCGAGTCTTCGGCACCCTTGAGACGCATGTGGTCGTCCACCTCGAGACCACGGCGGTTCTTTTGGGACTCAGGAAGCGCGCCCATCAGCTGACGGGTAAGCGGTCGAGCCGTGTTACCGGCTGCCCATACGAGCAGGCCGTATGGGATCTTCTTCTCTTCGCCCGAGGGGGTCTTTACAAGCACATCGTGCTCGTCGACGTCTCTGACCATGTGCTTGGTGAGAATGTCGATCGAGTTCTCCTTGAAGGTGGACTCGGTGTATTTGATGAGAGTCTGCGAGAACATGGGAAGAATGTTGGGCAGCGCCTCGATGAGCGTCACTCGCAGTTTGTTGGCTACTTCGGGGTACCAGCGGATCAGATCCGACTCAACAAAGTCGCGGAGCTCGGCTGCGTACTCGATCCCGGTGGGACCACCACCCACAACAACCATGTGCAGCAGACGATCGATCTCCTCCTCGGACTGACCCTTGATGGCGGCACTCTCGACGCAGTCAATGAGACGGGCGCGGATCTTTTCGGCATCGTTCAATTCCTTGAGGAAGCAGGCGTGCTTCTTGACACCCTCGATACCGAATGTCTGGTTCTCGGTACCAACCGAGTAGACGAGGTAGTCATACGGGATGGTTACCTTGGAGACAGAGCCCTTGACCTCACTCTTGTCCTCGAAGGTGACGGTCTTGTTGATTGGGTCGACATACTCGCAGTCAGCTTCATATACCTTGACCTCGCGTGTCTTGAAACGGGTGGTGTGACGGGTGGGCTGCACGATACTGCGGCCATCGAGGGTACCGACGGTGACAGAAGGCAGGAGAGGCGTGAACAGGAAGTAGTTGTGGGGCGAGATGACCACGATGTTATACTCCTCCGTGTCGATGTTCTTGAGTAGCGAGGTGGCACCCCAACCGCTTCCGAGGACAACGATCGTCTTCTTGGTGGGGTCTTGAGGAAGTTGGTCAGGAGGGTGTCGGCCTTGGTAGACAAAGTATGCATATGTTCCCAGACTGCCGAGGGCGACGACATAGAAGGTACGCTTGAGGCCTCGGAAAAAGCCGCCTCGCTTCTTTCCGTTGCCCGTATCTGGTGATGGCAATTGGGCCTGCACCTCGGACTGAGCGGCCTGGACCACTGCAGCCGTCTTGTCGTTCCTCCAGGAGCGCGTTCTGAATATGCCGCGGATCTGCTGTTGCTGTTGCCGGGCCATAGAGGCCGCTGCGGCGCTTGTGGATGGCATGCCGAGCCTCGAGGCTCGAAGCGCAAGAGAAGGCGATGCCATCGCTCGGAGCGAGCCAGCTCGGATCGCTGGAGACATCATTCCGCCGTTAATAGAGCGTCGGTTGACAGACCGAGAAGGTGATCAAAGGAAGGAGTGGTGGTGGTTTAGATATCGAGGAAGGAATTGAAGGGATCTTCGAAAAAAGTGAGTCTTCTGTTTGTTTGTTGCGTGCGCCAATTGCTATCGTGTCAACCATGCACGAATGTCTTCCTACCTTACTTTTTTTCCCCTCCTCGTGTCACAAGGCTTGGCGGCACGCAGCCACACGAACGCGAAAAAGAGAGCCTGCTGCTGAATGCCTCCCGCTCGCCCTGTGCTGCCGCCATCGGAAGATGACGAGCTTTCCCTCAAGCGAACCCTGACCGAAATTTGGCAATCTGCTTGTCCCACGGGCTCCAGCTCTGAGTTCAGGGACCGAGTTGGAATTTTTTGCAAGAAAAAAAAAAATCCGGAAGTAGAACAACGTTGACGCTCACGTACCTTGAAATCTTCCGACCCTAGGGCCTGCAGGTGATGCCAGAGCTTGCGTCCTCCTGACGAAGTGAGTTCAAACGCCAGCTACGTGATTTGCTCGGCGCACAATCTGTGTCTGCCTGCCCTGCCTGCCCTGCCTGTCCGCGAGTCTTAGATAAACACCGAGGCTACTACCGAAGTAGGATGGAAGTGCGGCCCCACTCAAGTTCGAAGAGCTCCCTGTCTCTCTGAGTACCCAATTCGCAGGGACACAAGCGGGAGTCTGCCACGCCGCTTCGTCACATACGGGAGCAAGAGCTCGTGACCAACGCAAGCCTAGTGAGAAGGGTTTGACCATTTGCGGTTCATCGCCGAGTCAGCGAGCACGAGAGTTGAGTTCGCCCGATTAGCAATCCCCGGCGGATGCGCTTCTCAGCGACTAGGCCCCAATGCTGTATCGAACGGAAACTTTTCTTCGGCTTATCGATCCAGAGATACGTGGATCATTCGCGCCTGTTTCTGTATGAATTAAATATTTAATTCTTATCCGAAGTATTTTCCTATGATCCATGAAAAAGCTCCAAAGTGTGCAGCCGTCTTTACACTCACACTTGCACTGGCCTGGCTGTTAAGCCCAAGTCTCCACAAGTGGGTGTGGGATCAATCAAGCCAGAGCCGTTGTTGTTTGCGAAACCCAACCCTCTTGGAGCTCAAATATTGTTTGCATCTAAGAGCTGAATGTGAGATTGTAGCTAGTGACATTCTGGAGCGATCAGAACTCATCCCATCGTTCGAAGCTGCTCCTCCTGATCGGGACTTCCCTTTTGCATGAAGCTTCATGGCTGTGCTATTAATACAACTTCGGGAGTGAAATTTTCAAAGGCATGACTGTGACTTGAGGTGGTGACGTTTGCTCAAAGGTACTGTAAACACGGCCGTAAGGTGCGGAGGTGGAGAAGCCCAAAATTGGAAACTTTGAAAGCTCTCTCTTCGTGCACATTCCGAACAGCGAAAGCAACAGAGTGTTGCAGCACAACATGCATGCCTCGTCGCCATTGACCAAACGAGCGCGTCCCTCCACCTTGCCCTTCATCCTTCCATCATCTCGGTCGCAATCCAACAGCGTGACCATATCATCACAGTATCACGATAATGTTGCGACGCATTGCTAGTCGCACCCTGAGGGAGCCGGTCCTTCGGCCTTGCCCTCCCGGCCCCCAGCCTGCTGCTGCCACCTCGGCAGCTGTGCTCTCGTACCAGTACCAGCTTCTGCAGCAGTCGCGAGGTCTCGTATCTTCCGTCCTCCTCAGCAGCACTCGTGATGCCTACGAGAGCAAGAAAATGGCTGAGCTCAAGGCCGAGCTCAAGTCGCGCGGTCTGGCTTTCTCCGGTCGCAAGGAAGACCTCATCAAGCGTCTTGTGGACCACGACTCGTACATCAACGGCAGCACCGCAAACATGGATTCCGCCCCAGGTGCCCGCCCACAGCTTCGCAAGAAGTCCACGCTTGCTTCGCTCCGAAATGGCGAGAACGACACCAAGAAGAAGGACGGCTCTGCACCTCCTGCTCCCACTTCGCAGTCAGGCCACACTACCATCAAGGGCACTCCACCTACCACTGACGGCGGTGAGCCCGAGGGTCCCGTCATCGACGATGCCACCGCAAAGGCTGTCGCTCAGGCTAGCAAGCCTCTCGGTAGCATGAAGGAGTCCGAGACCCCGTCCAATCTCGAGGCCGGTACCGTCCACAACGCTGCTGCCGATGGTCTCGCCGGAGACACTACTGCCAAGGCTTCGCCTTCGCAAGCTGAGGAGGGCCCCGCTAAGAAGACCAGCCCGCCTGGTCTGCCTCCTCAGAAGGCACCGCCTGCGAAGGAGACCTTCAACATTCAGATTCCTTACTACCCGGACCCTCCAGTTCCTGGCGCCAATATCCCCGTCGTCACCTCCTACACCTCGCCCCACCTGCGTCAGTCCGAAGACGCCAGCGACGCGGAGTCGTCGCCATTTGTACCAAAGGCTATCAGTGTTTCAGCCAGCTCTGCGCTGTCGCACGCCTCCGACATGTCCGACCATGCCGAGCCTGACAGCGACCGCAAGCCCAAGGGCATTTTGGCCGAGATCCTTGCGGACCTACAGGCTTCCACTGGCTCCAGCAGCAACAGCCCTGACTCTGCACTCTCTAGTATCAACAAGGGCATTGGTGCTGCCAAGAATGCGTTCAACAGTGTGGCAGAACAAGCCAAGGGTGCCTTCGTCTCAACTTCTGAGAGTGGACCTTCTCCCTCTCCCTCCTCCTCCTCTTCATCACACTCTCGCAGGAATGCCAACCGACCTCTAAACGATCAAGAGCGCACAGGTGCGTACGTGCTTGCTGGTATCCTTACTGGTGGTTTCGTCCTCGGTGGCCTCGGTAAGCCCGGCAAGAGCAAGGACCACAATCACCACGACGCTGACGTCATTAAGTCGCATGAAGGCAAGACTACTGTCACCAAGGTCGTCCCCGTTGCTGCGATTCCTCGAGGCGATGGAGCCAACAAGTCCGAGTCCAAACCCAGTGGCTCTTCGATCCAGGCGCCTGCAGGAAGCAAGGTTTTGGCGCCCGTCATGTGTCTGCCCAAGGGCACGCAGCTCTCAAGCTCGTCTGGAGCGGGTGCTGTCGCCAGTGAGGCATCGGCAACACTGGCGAGGCTTGCACAGCTGTCCACTTGCGAGGTGAGCAAGTCGCGTTCCTAAACTCTCGCCAAACTGTTCCCGCACATGTAGATCCACTTGCCAAAGTGTCACCTATGCATATGCACACCGTTCCTCAATCTCATGAAGTTTCCCTAGGCTTTGGATTTGGATGGTTGTGCTGACGCAAGTACTTTTTTTCTGTCTGTTGGTTTTGTGGTGCAAGGTATCGGATGCATTGCTCAAGCTCAAGGTGGAAGGAGGAGGGTATTTGCCCGGAATTGAGATGTACTCTCCGTCGTATCTGGCTTCGCCGAATGTGCGGGTGTGTGGGCCGGCTTTTACAGTCAAGATGGTTTCTCAGCAGGATAAGGATGCGCCCAAGCTCAAGCAGCACTTTATGGATGCGGCAGAGGCGTTCCCAGGACATGTGATGGTGGTGACGGCGCCTTTGTTGAACCGTTCAGCGGTGTGGGGTGGACTTATGACGGCAAGGGCCCAGAAGCTTGATTTGAAGGGTGTTGTGCTCGATGGGAGATGTAGAGATCTGATCGAGCATCGCGATGCAGAGTTTGCCGTGTTTGCGAGGGGTCATTCGATTCAAGGCCAAAGTCCGTTTACCAGGCCGTCTGAGTTGCAGGTACCCATCATTATCACGGATCCGACAGCAGAGGGAAAGGATGGAAATGCGGTCACAAACCCAAAGATGCCCAGTGTCACTGTAAGACCAGGTGATCTGGTATTGGCTGATGTGGATGGTGTGGTGATTATACCACCAGCGGTAGCCGAGGATGTGATCAGGCTAGCAGAGAAGGGAAGGAGGGAGGACGAAAAGTGCAGGCAGGATATTAAAGCTGGAATGCCCGTCAAGGAAGCTTTCGCCAAGAATCGCACCAAGTAGAGCCTCAGATCCCAGGACTAGCCCTGTTCTCACTCGATCGTTGTATCTACCAGCTCCTTGTATATGTCATCTCGATCGCTAAACTATTCTGAAAGCACAGTTAATGAGATGACGCTGTTGTCTGCCGTTCTCGCAAAGAGACAGAAAGATGCGGTATACGAGCTGGTTTTGCAAGCGTATTTACAGTGTGGCGAAGCTAAAAGAGTGCACGGATAATCATGCAGTGATGGCAGGGTTCTGCAACCAATCCAGCAACGGATCTTCAAGGTGATCTGCAGTGTCACAAAGGTCAGGAGGGAAACGGCTAGAGTCAACTTGGTCATATTCAATTCTGATGTTGCAAGCGTTTTGTATGCTTACCATCAAAGTCGGAAATCTTTTCCCATGTCCTATCTTTCCTCACGGCATTCTCGAGCTCCTTTGCTTTGGTCTGATCCTGCAGCGAGACCGCTGATCCAGGCAGCGCCTTGGGCTTGGCCTCACCCTTTCCTGAAGCGTTGGCTTGCACCGTGTATCCGCTCAATGAATGGTTGTTGGGATTGAGTAGTGTCGCATTATTGACGAGAAGAAGGAGCGCTTCTCTGTTAGCAAGGGAAGCGATCTTTTCGGTAAGCTTGGCTGCTTGTTGCGAGGGATCGCGCTCCATGATCAGCTCGGGTGCTTCGTAGAGGCCAACGACAGCAAGCTTTTTCGACGATGCGTAAGAGGTGGCCAGGGAGAGAGCTACTTCGGCCATGGGAGCGAGAGCAGTCCAGTGATGTGAGAGCGGGATGGAGTCGGTGATGGTGAGCGTTTGAGAGCTTGGGTCGGCAAGAAGGAAGCCGAGGACATGGTCGGTGGGATACTTGGCTGTGTGTAGGATAAGCTTCTTGTATGCGAGTGGCGAG
This sequence comes from Ustilago esculenta, assembly GCA_020827535.1. NCBI lineage: Eukaryota > Fungi > Basidiomycota > Ustilaginomycetes > Ustilaginales > Ustilaginaceae > Ustilago > Ustilago esculenta. The sequence goes on from JAAKGJ010000003.1 coordinate 488,674, forward strand.
ACGCTCGCCAAAGAAACGGTCGACATTGTGAGGATTAAGGCCTGCGATGATCTGGGTCAAAGCAGTACCAAGTTGAGGAACAAGGTCAGGATCAAGAAGAGGTCATATCAAGGGGCCGTGGCTACACTGAGTAGCAGCCGTGTGGATGAGGTGTGCTGCAGTGCGTTCGTGCGGAACCCTTTCTTCGCAAGGGAGCAATCGGGGACAATAAGAGAATGTCTCCCGATAGAATTGCGATGACTTTCGGCAATTGATGATCGTTTTCAGGGTCCAGTGGCGCAAGCTGAGCTCAGCGAAGACATCTCAAATCATTCGCTCCACTTTGATCCCACCACTCTGGAGACGGAGTGTCTGTTCCGCTTCAGTGCCACGAGCTGCCAAGTTAGCTTAGCTTTACATCGAGGCTAGCACATGGAGCTGGTTATACGGAACGCAAGTACACGAGACCCCCCGTGCTACGGCTCGTGATTCTCACCACCTCGACACGAACTACATCAAGTCCCGGGACATACACGATGCTCACCTCGGCCGCACAATCAACAACGCTCACCAGGACAGCCTGGTTCCCGGCTCGGCAACGCATGTGCATCGCGGCTCAGCGTCGATCGTACGCCAAGCCGGCTGATGCTCCAGGTTTGAACGGAAAGGTGGCTGCCAGCAGCTCCCAGCAGGGCGGTCAGCAGCAATGGCAGCGTAAGCAACCCTTGGCGACAGCGCAGACCTTGACACTCTTCTCGGAGACACCACAAGGTCTCTTGATTGCGTTGCGCTCAACCCTTAACAGCATGACCTCGCTTGCATCGAGGCTTGGGCCAGCACCAAATACGAACGCATCCGCTCGGAAAGGTCACCATGACCACGTGCTACTGTACGCTCTCAGCAAAGATCTGCCATCGCAGTTCCTCAGCGAGGCTGTAGCTATTCTTCGAGGCCCGGATCCAGCCCCTGAGGCGTCTTCGCAGACCAAGAACAAGGAAAAAAACGGAATGACCGCATCGCAAATCGCGACGGCTGAAACAGAGGCCGCGAAAGCGCAGCCATCTGGGAGTGATGCAGCGTCCAGAATCGCACGAGTCGGGATCTTGTCCTCGCCGCTTCCCGCGTCCTTGATTCCAGCAAACGCTATCGAGCCAGGCTCACCGCCCATTGCAACCCCCACACTCTATTCTGCTGCACTCTCGCTGCTTCCAGGTGTCAATGCGATCCCGTTCAGATCGACCATCCCTGGTCGCGCAGAGGTAGCAGTTGGTCGCTGGATGGACCGAAAGCCCTCGTGGCAACAAGGTGCTGAACGCAGAGCCGACCTACTCGACGATGGCAACGGAGCGCTTCCTGGAGGTAGCCGTGATTGGCGCGACATCTGGGGACGAGAGAACCTCGAAGGAAAGGTTCCCGAAGGTCTCGAGACGCTGCATCCTAAGTCGGCGGCTTCGTTCATCTTTTTCTCCGACACCTCCTCGCACGGTCTGGTGGAAGGTCTCGCGACTCGGTTCCCCGCCAGCTCCGTTCTCGGCCTCACTGCTCCACCCACTCCGTTTGAGACGGGTCGAGACCAGACGCTTCTCATCTCGCTCCCTCAAGGAAGTCCTGCGGGCGTGCAACCCCACAGCAGCATCCACACGAACGGCGCAGTCGGTGTAGCGCTCGTACCCAGTAACGACGCCAATGATTCCGACCATCTTCCCATCCCGAGTGTCAAGACCAACTTTGAAGGGCTGAAGCCGTTCGGTCCGCGGAGAGAAATCACCGCTGCACAGGGTAACATTATTTCGAGTCTCGACAATGCCAACGCTGCACAGCAATTTCTGCGCGACATTCAAACACGGGAGCACCCGCTCGACCTCAGCTCAGCCAATGTGTCGAAAGGAAGCGCAGAGAGGCAAGTAGAGCAAATGTCCGAGTTGCATGCCAGAGAGATTGCATCCAAGGTCAAGAAGGAGGAAGACTTTTTCATCGCCATCTATGCACAACCCGTTGCGGGCTCTGCCGACTTTGCAGAGCCTGAGCCGCTTTTGCTCGCACAGATCCTCTCTGGTCATCCTTCGCGTGGAACACTGTCAATAGAGACCCAGGTCGAACTCGGTCCCGGTCCCGGTCAGCCTCAAGGCACGATGAAGACTTATGCTCAGTTCTACAAGATCGACCCTGCTTTTGTTTCAAAGTCGAATAAGAGTGGTGAACTGGTCAAGGCGGGTGTTAAGCTGATTAGTCCGAGTGCGATCGAGATTCCAGGTCCCGATCCAAGTGTTTGGGTCACCCCAAGATTCATATTCCTCTCTCTGCCTGCTTCGAACGAGCAGTTACCCAAAGTGGACCAAGTGGACCGGGGAAAGAAGGGTGGGAAGCACGAGGTGATGGCGCTGCCAAACTTGTTCATCGCAGCTTCGGAGCGCGGGTGGATCGCAGGAAAGGGCCAGAAATCGCCCTCTGCAACACGAGCTTCGCATCAGAACCGGGAGACCGAAAAGGTGAGCTCAGTCTTGGGTCTCCAGAAGGACGGCTCGTCCATCGTAAACTGCACCGTCCCTTTGGCAAAGGCGACGCTTTCGCTACGAGCTTCTTCACAGTAGTTAGTCAAGATAGACTTGAGAATCACACTTGATTTTTTCAATCACATATAATTCAACCCGCTTTTGCCCCGGTTATAACTTGGTATGGTTGTGCTGTCAGACAGTTTAGAAGGACGAGAGATGTAGAAGTAAGGTTTCACCGTGGCTTAGTTCAACGACGAAACTTTCCATCAGTGATCCGTGTTGAAAAAGTGTGTGGACATGCGGCATGCAACAGATTTGGAATGGGTCTAACGGAACATTCTGAGGTAGGCCAAAAGCAAAGCACCCGCACCTGTTGCCACACCGACAAGATACTGTTCAAACCCAATGCCCGATTTATTTGTGTGTCAGTCATCAACGCTTGGAACTTGCAAAGAGATAGTGGGGGAAGGGCGGGAGAGAGACTTACCTGCAATACGTTGAACTTTGCGCTCTGAATACTGGTTCGAAGGCCAGCGATTTCGGACTCAATACGGGTGTCAACTTCCTTGATCTTGAGTGCATGGACGGCTGACTCGTCTCGGATTCGACCTGTGCAATCACAGACAAGAAGATGTTTTGATACCCAAAGGTCAGAATCATCTTGATATCATTCTTGATTCGATCACACGCTGGAAAAATACCCTTTTCAAGATTCAAATCGAGCCTAACGCCAGCGGTGGTCCTGGTGATCTCCTCTCGCAATCTCTGCTTTAGTTTCTCTACGTCGGCCATGAGTCTTTCGTTTTCGCTCTTCATCAGCGCAAAGTCATTTCTCTCGAGAAGCTGTAGCTCCGACTTGAGCCTGGTAAAGTCGACCTTTTGGGTGTAATTGGTCTGGTCGCCTTCCTCGCGCGTGACGAGGCCTTTAGCGAGGTTGGTGATGCTTTCGTCAATCACATCGCGCAGAGCTTCGGTGAGGACGTCGGCCTGTTCACGCGAGATCCCCGACGCTTCGAGACGCTGTGCAAAGGCTTGCGTGTCAAAGTGGTGCGATGTATAGAGTGAGGATGTTGTCGAAAAGTGTTTCGAGTACGGTGGATAGGTGGAGGAAGAGGAAGAGGAGGAGGAGTTGGAGTTGGAAAAGATACGTGCTGGTAAAGGGTGTAGTGGCGGAGACTGTTGTTGAGCTGTACCATATGGCTGGGCAGAGAGGTTGGTGTTGGGGTCGGGTGACGATGTCCAGGACGACGAGGTGGACCAGGATGATGCACTGTCACGAATAAAGGTGCGAAGAGGAACGGAAGATGGGACAGGTGCAGAGGCCAAAATGCGAGGGCGGAGATGTATACCTGTCGCAAGCGCTCTTTTGCTATTCATCGCCACGGTACGGGCGCCGCGTGAGGTAGATGCAACATTCAGACCGATGGAAGCCATCCTGAAGATGCTTTTGGTTGAACCGAGTGACGAGTGTCTGTGCACAGCGATCAGAGGTTCCTGAGGTGATGCAAAAGTGTTTGCTTTGCGTTTCTTCGGTTCCCGACCTGGAGCCTATTACAGTTGGCGGTTGGCGTATGCTCTTCAGAGAACTCGAGTCGAAGTCAGAGCGAAGGAAGGTGGTTGCGAGATGAACACGCTCCGAAGCAATCAAATGCTGTTGGTGATGAGACGGGCGCAACACTTGACGGATCAAGATCGGGTTTAGCGTTGCCACCGAGCTCAAGTTGAGCCAAGACAGTATCTAATCGGATTGACACCATTTCCGATCGGGTCGCGATCTGTCAGCGCCGGCTTTCCAAAAAGTCCAACACCACATGAGGCGCGTGGAGCAAGCGCAGGGTCCAAACTCACCAATCCCCCTCAACTCAACCTTCTGCTCGACTCCGCTCGGAAGCATCGCTTGTCCTCGAGACGCAGTCCGACCTTGTTGTGGAGCTGAACTGGAGGCTGCCAGTCTGCTAAGCTGCCAAACCTCGACTCGAGATGTACCATCTCATCACCGGTCTGTATGGTAAGTGGACCCAACCGCCTTGTTCTATGCTGGCATTCCCAACCACTGATATGCATTTGCTCATGAATCACCATCCTCATACACTCCATCACTCCTTCATCGGGCAGCTGAATGGACGAAAAAGGCGCGCTATAATGTGCTCATCGTTGGTCCATCGGGTGTCGGCAAGTCGTGTCTTCTCGAAAAGATCAAAAGCTTGTATCTCAAGAGACCCGCGCTACCCCCCAACAAGATCGCCCCTACAGTCGGACAGAATGTCCTCGAGCTGAACCTTGCAACGATGCATCTCCACTTTTGGGATCTTGGAGGATCACCATCGGTACGCACGCTGTGGAGCAAGTACTACGACGAATCGGATGCTGTAGTTTGGGTCGTCGACGCGCGTCACTTTGTCGCTCTGGACGCACAAAGCCAGCATGGTGACGTGAAAGGCAAGGGTAAGGCTTTGGCCCCTGATGTAGGCACGAAAGCATTTGACGCCCGCGAATCATCATGGAAGCTTTTATGTAAGTGTTGCAACCCCACATCTCGAAAACCTACAGCATCGACGATGAGCTTGATGCTGACGCTGGTACAGACGCTCTGGATTTTGCAACGGGACAGCCGAGCTTTTGATGCATCCGAGTCTCGAAGGCCGACCGATCCTCATTGTGGCGAACAAGGTCGACAAATGCGAATCAATATCCACCGACCTCGCGCGCACCACCAAAAATTGGTTTGCCGACAAACTCGCACACATCGACGATGATCCTGAGCAAGCACCAGCGGACACGATTCAAGGTGACCAAAGAAAGAAGCAACGCCACGTCTTTGTCGATGACGATGAGGGTGATGCAGCGTATCGCGCTCGAGCAGGTGCTGGGTCGACTTTAAACGATAGAGAGTACGAGTGGGATGTGCTGTTCACAAGTGCTATTGAAGGGTGAGTTCTCACTTTTGTTGGTGACATTCTGGGAAGAAGGATGTGTACTGATATCCGATCTTGATCTTGTTTGATTTGGTTGAATTGGGTGGAATAGGACTGGTGTGTATGATGCGGTGGAATGGCTATCTGTCCGTGTACAAGCGTCCAAGAATAGTCGCACAAGATAGACATCAGGAATGCGCCTTTTGTTTCCTGTGTTTCATCGTTAGCATCAAAGAAGCGCTATCACTCAACACAACCCACTCGTTAGCAGTGTACTGCATCTTTCTCAAGGTGAACATGGCCATTGCACGAACAGCATCACCAAGTGAAAGGTGGGGGGTGCTTTCTTGAGCGTCACGTGTTCCCAGCCCATTTTTGTCCCACTTTTTTTTTTCCCCTGGTTGTACCCATGCATCTTGCCGTTTCCACGACCGCTTTATATCTTCCTCTCTTCCACTAACACCCACATCTTAAAGTAAGTATTCAGTTCATCGACCATCGAAAACCACATCCTCCCACCGCTTCCCGTCCAGTTTTTGTCCAGTCGTCGACTTGAAATGATGCATCTCTTTACCTAAATGGGTAGGTCGATCTGTCCTGCAAGACGGTCGTCTCAATGAACTCTTTACAACAACATACAACTTTAATATACTCTGAATCCTTGACCGCTTCCCGCGATGCTCGGACATGAAGGACGGGAAGCATGCAAACCATGGCTCGGAACCACGACGATCTATTGCTGACAGCCTGCACCTTTTCCATCCTGCTTTTTTTCCGCTTGCCCAAGCTGTTCACCGGTAACTATGGAGCAATGACCCGAATGAATACAGGATTTCTTGTGAAAAGTGATGCGAACGCAGTGAAGGGTGCGGTTCGATGTGTGATTGCTGTTGGGTCTGGCTTGTCTACTTGAATGTGGTTGAGTGAGGGTTGCTTTTACTTGGCGGGGTAGTCGTAGAAGCCCTATGGCAATCAATTGTTGGAAAAGGAAAAGGCGACCTAAAGTCAGTGAACCCGTTGGAGAAACATCTTATTCGAGCTCGCTGTACACATACCTTTCCGCTCTTTTTGCCATACCAACCGGCGTCGACCATCCTACCGAGGAGTACGGCTGGTCTGTACTTGCTATCCGCAGTCTCTCTGTACAGAGTCTCCATGATGCTGAGACAGGTGTCAAGGCCGATAAAGTCTGCGAGGGTGAGGGGACCCATGGGATGGTTCATGCCAAGACGGAGGGTTTTGTCAATATCCTCCTTAGAGGCGATGCCTTTTTCGAGGGCCATGACGGCTTCGTTGATGAAGGGCATGAGGAGACGGTTTGAGACAAAGCCGGGGACGTCTTTGGAGATGGTGACTTCCTTTCCGCATGCCTGGGCAAATGCACGGGAACGGTCTACGACGTCTGTGCTGGTTTGGATGGCGGGGATGAGTTCGACGAGTGGCATAACCGGGACTGGGTTGAAAAAGTGAATGCCCAAAGCCTGTACAACACAACGAAACGAGGTGAAGTGAAAATCAGTCTTGCTGCACTTGAACGCGCGCAGATAGGGAGAAAGGGATACTTACACGAGCGGGACTCTTCCAAGCCTCTTCAGAGCCCGGCTTGACGTGTGCACCCACCGCACTAGCAGCGATCTTGCTGACACTGATGCTGCTCGTGTTGGTGGCAAGAATCGTCTCAAGTGGCAGACTCGACGCGAGCGTGCCAAAGATCTTTTGCTTCACCGAAAGGTTCTCGGTAGCTGCTTCGATGACCATATCCGCCGCGCCCTTGCCGCCCTTATCGGCAAAGTCCTCGAGCTTGTTCACCGTAATCAGACGTGCTCTTGCCGCGTCCGCATCAGCCTGCTGGATCTTACCCTTGCTAACATCCTTCTTGAGCAGTGTTTCGAAAAAGCTGACGCCCTTCTGTAGCTGTTCCGACGAGGTATCACAAAGGAGCACGGCAGGGATCTGAGCACGCAGCGCAGCAACATACGCGATACCAAGACCCATCTGACCAGCACCAACGACGCCAAGCGTCTTGACACCGTGAGCTACGCTTGAAGCCATTTCTGCAGAAACGAGAGACACAAAAACGTTGAACAGACTGCAGAATGGAAGCAATGATGAAGGGGGATAGGAACGTCGTTGGCGTCTCACCGTCAGCACAGAGTCTGGTGCGTCAAGCACCCCCAATCTTGCAACGTTCCGGGGCTCCAAACGCATTGCGGGCAAACCACACTCGGCTTTGGTCCGGCCCGCATTTTTTGGTGAAACGCGACACACTTTTGGGCTCAGCTCGTGTTGAATTTCATGTCCGCTAAGACCGAACTACCTCCACGCACTTACCCGCTTCCACAACCTCAACCTACACGGCAGCCATGAGTGTGAGTACATCCCTCACTTTTCACCTTGCCTCCAGAAACCCACTCCTCCAAGCGAACATGTTCACTGGCACCATGTCGAAGCATATACGTAAAAATCACGCAATGAATCTTGAAGACAGATGGAAACAAACGCAATGTGATTAGAGAGCCAATGTAGTTCGAGATGAAAGGATACAACCGCGCCTCTGGCGGAAGGCACAATGACAAATATTAGCAAGAGACCGTGAAGTGGTGGGTAGAGATAATGGTAGGCATGGAAACTGTGTCATTGAAGCGACATGCCAAGTGCAAGGAAAAGTCATCATAAGTCGTAGCAGATGCGTTTGGGGAGAGAGAAGAAAGGTTGCAGCTGTCCTAGCAGCATCATTGAAGAAATCGAGCTTCAAGTGCACCACAGCGCAAAGAGCAGTGCATGCGTGCGTGGATCAAAGCCATGGATCGAGCATCAACAGATGTTGGGCGAAGGAGCCACAACACCACTGGCAGCAGCATCGGTAGCATGGGCAGGGATCGGTGGCACGGCTGGCACAGATTTGGTCGCCTTGTGCCGACTGGAGCCCGAGTCTGCCGACTTGCGGGTGTCGTTGCTGTGCTGCGAGAGCATGTCTATCGACTTGAGCTGCATCGCTTCAAACACGGCTCTGCCCACTGCTGGACCAGCGTGCTGCTCGGGATCGATGCGACCCGCCTCAAGCGCCTCGGTGTACTCCTCGACGGATCGAACCAGCTGGATGAACCGAGCGTCCTTGATGAAGCGCGGCACCGAGTCGGTCGCCATCAGTCTAAAGATGTAATCTTGGATGCGCTCATACAGCCGGACCATCACCTGCAGCTGGCTTGCATGCAGTGGGATCCGAATGCGTTTGGCCACCACAGCCGCTTTTCTCTCCTCGATGGACGTCGCCTCGCTTGCAGGGCCATGTGGCGTGTCGCTGCCTGTCAATGTTGCGCTCAGCTGCGTTGTCGATGCAGAGGGAGATGCAGTCTGTGACGAGGTCGTCGTGATTTTGGCCTCGGCAAGGATCTTGTTCATGTAGAGAATCAACTCGGTACGCAGGTTGTGGTCGATATTGAGTTCGCACGGCGATGAAGGCGCAAGGTAGGTGTCGTAGATCACAAAGGCCATGCTCACCAGATCCTGCTGATGCTTCTCCATCGCACTCAAGCCCTGGCCGTCCTCGTCGTGCTTGTCCCTGTTCGTACAACCCAAGGCACCAGTAACGCTGCGGCCGAGACGGCGCCCGACGCCGCCCTTTTGATCCTTGGACGGGGTCTGAACCGCCACCGCACTCGAGGTAGTGTGGAAACGACGCTTAAAGTCTTGCACGTCGAGCCAGAAGCTGAGATTCTCTTCGCAAAAGTTCTGTCGGAGAAACTCGCGGAACAGGGAACGCAGTGCGGGTTCCTCAAGAATGTTCTTGAGTCGGTTGGTGTTGCTGTCCCTGCTGCTATATGACGAAGAGTCGTGCAACCCTTGGCCAATGCCTGCTGCCACCGCCGCTGGAGGAGTCGCGTTGCGCATCTTGGTTGATGGTTTGCGCGCGAGGCGAGAATCTTGCGAGCCTGGACTGCCCATCTCGCGTGATGATTGGGGCAAACCACCCTTGGACGGATTGGCTGGATCGTCGCCCAGTCGGGTGCTATCGTCTCTTGCCGGGCTAGCAACGCCGGAAGAAGGCGTGCCGCTGCCATCCCATCGTGCCACTTTCCGCCCCTTTTCGGTGACGCTGTACAATGATTTGGAGTGGCATCGGTAGTGGCCGTCACTGACACTGCCACGTCCATCTTCGACGCGGATGATGACGTCGCGATCGTCATATGGCTCGACCTCGCGCTTCGACTTGTCAAGCACCAGACGGATCAAGCCCAGACGCTGGAAGTGAGCCATGATCTCTGCGGCCTCATCCTTGCCCCCTACCGTTGTGAAGTCGCACAGCCAGTCGAGCGCGTCCATCGAATTGAAGGCGTTTTTGACGGTGCGGTATCCACGACCTTTGACCTTTTCCTGGACATCGGTCATCTCCATGCCCAAAGTGCGATCAACACCGGCGTCGGTTGCATCTGTCCTGGCACCACCAGCTGAGCCAGTCGCGTAGTTGGGCGAGCGCCCGACAAAGCGACGGAAAATGACTTCGAGCACGGGAGAGTTGATAAGCAACTCATCGTCAGATATTCGTCTCTCGAGGTGGAGCAGCTTCATGCAGATGGGTTGGGAGGAAAACACCTTGAGTAGGTGGTCGCCGTTGATGCCGTTTTTGGTGATGAATCTCTCGAGAATGTGGAGGCCCTTTGGGGTAAGCACGTAGACACCTTTGTCCTTGAAAATGGAGTTGGTGGCATCGCCTGCACTCTCGATGAGGCGGGCGTCCATGAAATGTTGGCAGATGCCCTTGGCCATCTCTCGATTCATGCTGAAGGTAGTGGTGGTAGTGGTGGTGACAACACGATTTGGCTCATTGGGATCGGGTTCGCGGTGTGACTGCGAGAATTTGAGATGCGAAAGGTTCTCGGCAGCCTCATCGGTGGTGAATGAGTTGTGATAGGTCTTGAAGTATTGACGATGCGTGCCGAGCTCGAGCGAGACGATGAGGGTGGCAAAGAGATCGTGGGTGTCCTTGGCGAAGGGTCTTCCTCGTCTGGTGGTCTTCATCATGCGGCTGGTGGTCTGCTGTTTGGTCCTGGTCGCCAAGTCGCCAGGCAAGCTTCCGGAGCTGTCGGTGGGGGCCATGTTTGGAATGACGGTACTCGCTGTTTAAATGAGGAGCGAGCAGAACAGGACAGAGGTGTGATGTGCGGTGAGTTGTGTTGGGGCCTAAACGAAGCGAGTTTGGCGAGAACAGTGGGATCTGAAGGTGAGCTAGCAGCGTTTGATGGAAGAAGCTAGACGTGGATGTTGCGACAATGAAGACAACCCTAAAGACAGAAGGCCAGGGCGCGCGGATGGTAGGAAGTGGCTCTTGCGGAGCGAGGCCGATTGCCGCAGAGGAGAAAGCGGTTGAGCTTGGGGGCGAGGGCCGGTTGGATTGCCGAAGCTGCGTTGAGGCCGGTGACAAGAGAGAAGGAGTGTGGTGATGCGGAGGGCAGCGCAAATATGATTGGTGGTTGATGGACGAGCTGGACGCAAGCGAAAGTGGGCACGCGGGACGTGAGTTTGCAGGCGCTTGTGTGTTGGCGAAGGGGTATTTCAACAAACGAGAATCGAAGGATGGATGTAGATTTCGGAGGCGATGACAACAAGCTAGAGCGAGAGGAGCCAAGCAGAAGCTGCGATAAGGAAGAAAGACTATAACCAGAACTGATGGCCGCCAAGGTCGTATGGATCGTGTAGGCGATTTATTGTTTGAGTAGCGCGGCGACCTCGAAGGAGGTCAAAGCGAGAAGGAAGTATTCCCCTGCGTGGTTGTGATGAAGGAATTGAGCTTGGACCTCTAGAGCAGCAGAGTCGAGTGCTGAGAGAACAAGGAGTGTGGGTGCGAGCTGAATTGAGGCGAGCAGGTATGCGGCGAAGACGAGCTCTGAAATGGGATGCGGAATTAAAAGAACGAGGAACGGGACCAGGAAAACGACGTTCCGTTGTTTGGGGGGAAAAGCGGAAGTGTAGGAGAGAGTATGAGGCAGCCAATGATGAGATGAGTTGGGCAAGGGCTGAAGGAAGAGGAAGGGGGAGGACGAAGACAAAGGGACAATAGCAACAAGGGAAACAAGGGAACAAAGGGGGAAAGATGTTTGTCAAGTCACGACAGAGATACGGCATGCAGTCGAACCATACTGTGCAGTGCGGTACGGCCAAATTATGCCCAATGAAGCACAGTCGAGACTAAAGAAATCAGGGTGGGCCGCCGCTGCAGCTGCCAACCGACAGGACACACTGGACGAGGCGCGGGAAAGTGTGTTAAGCAAACACAGCAAACACATTGAAAATGATCTGGACGAGATCGTTGACCGACACCGACACCGGCTGTGTTCATGCAGCGGAACCACCAAATCTCTGGATTTCACGCCAGAAACTCGCAGTACAGTACCACGTACAGTATTGTGCCGTGCTACTGGGTGGAGGGCTAACATGGCATTCGACGGAGCTAAATCGAACTGAGCAAGCACAGCTCATGACAACGCCCGTGCTCGTTGCAGCCCACCGTGTGGAGAACATGCAATAGTGCCCACGGCAAGCAAAGGCTCAAAGTGTCGCTGCGTGCTGCATTTCGTCTTTCACACACACGCTTGGAAAGTAGCCAGTTTCTTGTGCCTAATTGAGTCGCAGAGGTGGCGCAAAATTGGCACAAGTCCCCACGCCTCGTTCCCGTTGATTGCCACGAGTACTGTACTGTTGTAGCAAACCTCAAAATTGGTGTGTGTTGCTCAAGGTTAAACCCCTCGACGCCATCCAATACTGTATGCGGCGCTTCGGTGGGGCATGAGAGCGGAAAAGGACTCGCCCCCACACTGTGCATCGAACTCATCTGCTGCACAGAGTGCGATTTCTGAAACTTTCAAACAAACTTCGCCCGATAGCTTCGCAGCACAGTTCTGCTAGGATACACAGCTCCTGCTCCGCGATTGTTGAAGCTTCACTTTTGGTGGAGTGGGTTTTCCAACAAGTTCCACTGTCCTGGTGCTCGCCCGCCACTTCGACATGCAGTTTATAATAAATTCGTATGATTTTAATGTTGCGGAAGATTATAAAAGAAATGCATGTACAGCCACTACACTCGAACCAGAGGCTGTCACGATGTCGACTCTTCGTAATACTCTCAGTGGCCACCTCCTCGACCAGCCTGCCAAGCTGCGCCATGACTATCTACCTGAGCGTGCTGCTGACATTGCTCATCTTGGTCCGAAGCATCGTTGAGTGCTTATCATGCTGCGTACCGTATTGTGAAGCCTGGCGCAACAGTCTCGCGGGGCGTCGGCACAGCGCGCAGATGCGTGTCATGCTCTTCCAACGTGGCAACTGTCAACCAACCAATGGTCCATCGCTCTCCCGAGCTCCACGAGTTGCCACATTGGCACATGCTTTCTCCTGCCTGGATTTGCCTGCCGCTTTTCTGCCAGTGCTTTCGATACAAAAACATGTCCTTGCTCTTCTTGAATGCTTTCTTCCGTGTTCCTCCCATTTGGTTGTAGTGAGATAGCAGCTCATCGAAGCAAAAACATTCCCATCTCTGCTCTACGTCCTGCCCAGAATAGCTTTCGCATTAATCCGTTGAACATGAGCACACAGAGCCACGCTGTGCAGGTGGCAAATGTGTGCGGGAAATCTTGCGACTGACAAGCTGATGCGGACCCTGAACAAGCAATCGCTCCAAAACCCGCAAGCCTTCGCCTCGGCCTGTTTGCCACTTCTAAGACATCATTCGTTTATCTCGGCGACACTACCCCGAACACCAGGCTCGCAGCTCTCGGCTCGCATCCTGTTGTCCTTTCCCGCTGCTTCCCCGTTGCTTGCGCCTCTTGGGCACTCACTCAAGCCTTCAAATTTGTGTGCACACAGAGTTAAGCGGGTCTCGCTTCATCCATGTTGACCTTTTCAGTCTAACATCTTGGATATTCTCACACGCAGACGCGGAAAGAAGACCCTTGCGGCTGCGCCAACTGGTGTTTGCGAGTGTGGAGGCTTTAAGGCTTCCTCGACTACAACCTTCTGCACCCTTCGCAGTATTGGCGTGTTCGTCTCTTGTTGCTCAGCAACGACACCTTCTACTCTTTGCCCAACCATCTTTCACTCTACCTCCACATTACCTCCCGAGCTAGCTGCTGCGCTGCTATCTCCCCATCCAATACTGTCTTGACTTACAAAATGGCACCTGCAGCTCTGCAGCCACCTGTTCCCGATGCAGCAAAGGACGCCATCATCTCCAAGCTGCGTCAGCCTCTCGGCGCTGGGGCAGCCTCAGAATCGCTTGAGGCCATTCAGATCCCATCAGAAGTACCTTCTTCAAGCGCTGTAGAGCCACAAGCCTCAGCAACTCACATCGAGACTGTGTCCATACAGCAACACACCTTCCAGGAACCGCGCAAACGTATCGTTTCACCCGCCTCCCTTGACAGATTCGAGCACTCTAGTGTTTTTGCCGAGATCCTTGCCTTCATTCGTGTCTGTAACACAAGCGTCGTTGGAAAGACGCTCGCCGACGACATCCAAACAGCGCCAGCATGCCGTGCTCTCCTCTCCATCCTCGACGAGGTCTCTGCGCTCCGCAAATCCACACCACCCGACGCATCCATTGGCGCTTCCCGCTTCGGTAACCCCGCTTTCCGCACCTTCTATGCCAAGATCCATGAGAACAACGACAGACTTCACCGCATGATCCCAGGCCTCCAAGATGATTCAGAGCCATCCCGCACCGCTCGTTCCGAGCTGGCAGTCTATTTTCAGGAAAGTTGGGGCAACGAAAAAAGAATCGACTATGGAAGCGGCATGGAACTCAACATGGCTTGCTGGCTGTAAGTATCCTCTGCTCTTCCCTCTGCTATTGCTCAAAGCGCAGATCCGAGCTGACACTAGAGACTTGACGCTGAACCCTTGCTCTGTCCGTCCGGTTTCCACTTCTGACTAATACAGGCTCTGTTTGGTCAAGCTACGCATTCTGCATTTGCCCCAAGATGGCCCAGCGATTGTTCTCCGCGTCTTTTGGAGCTACATTCAAGTGATGCGTGATATCCAGTCTACCTACTGGCTCGAGCCCGCAGGCAGCCATGGTGTGTGGGGACTCGATGATTACCACTTCCTTCCTTTCCTCTGGGGAGCTGGACAGCTTAGCAACCACCGCCACCTCCGCCCCAAGGCGATCCACGATTCAGAGATCGTGGATGAGTTTGCCTCCAAGTACATGTACTTGGCCTGCATTCAGTTCATCAATTCGGTCAAGACGGCTTCGCTGCGCTGGCATTCGCCCATGCTCGATGACATTTCGGGTGCAAAGTCATGGGCCAAGGTAAATGAAGGCATGATCAAGATGTACCGCGCCGAGGTGCTCAAGAAGCTCCCCATTGCCCAGCACATTTTTTTTGGAAGCTTACTTTGCTTCCCAGAACCTGCTGCTGGTGAGGTCGAGGACGAAGACGTCCAAGAAGATGCGCACGGTCACATCCATCCTGTCGGAAAACCACATGCTCACGGCACTGGTGAGGGCCAAACTGCAGGTTGGGGCGACTGCTGTGGTATCCCTATCCCAAGCGCATTCGCAGCTGCCGAAGAGGAAAAGAAGCGTCAGCAAGGCTTTAGCTCCACGATACGCGGCGAGAAGCCGTTTGGTTCCGGCGTTCGTCGCATTCCGTTCGACTGATCGCTGTGCGGCATTCTCATCTTTGCTAGCTTTCCAATCGCGCACTGTCTTACACAGCAGGCAGAATCGTCGCGTCTCTGCAAAGCATTTGTAACCATCAGCTTTTCCAATGCCAATCCTGGAATTCATCTCGTGTCTGAACTGTCGGCTCCGTGCGCGAATGGTTGAGCGAGCTCTCTGTGACTGACTTGGTATCCTTGATACAACATTAATTCCCGCTTTCATACAAATTTAAAGGGAAGCAAGACTTTGACAATGTGGACAGATGAGCGTGCTGCATAGTCTCGAAGCGATTGTTCAGGGCGCTCTAGCGCTACCGCGCTCCGTGTGCGCTCCGTGAAGTCCAGGGTCCAATTTCTCGAGGTTGCCAAAAAATCGCGACCACTGTCAACCTGTTCATCCTTCGTCTCTCTTCGCTAACCCACCTTCTGAATCTTCGTGAGACGATTCTTAGCTTCTTGTTCCCTGGCTTATTTTCTCTCTCCATACTTTCTGCCTCGCTGACCTCCTCTGCCGGTTTGCTTGACTGTAAGCAGGTCACAAATCACCTGTTCGAGTTCTTCGGGCAACCAAGACGCCCCAATCGTCACTTGCTGCCCTCTCTTCCTGAACCCCGTCGTGGGGATTGCTTCAGCTCGACTGAAATTTAAAGTATAGCGATATGGCAGAGTCTTCTTCCAGGACTCCGCCTGTCTCCAGCAGGGAAGCCCCGATCGTCCTCGACGATGACGATGACGATGATGATTTCGAGATAGCACCGGCTAAGCAGACATCGGCGCCCTCCCCATCCGCTTCGCTTCGAGATATCACGCCAGCCATGTCTGTATCGACGTCCTCCTCTAACGGTAATGGTCATATCAATGGTATCGTGCCAAACGGTGCAGAGTTTGGTGCAGCTCATGGTACACTCGGCCAGTATTCCCCTCTCGACCAGTACAGGACCGGATACGTCTTCAGCTCCGACATGACGCTCCATGCCAACCCCATTGACCCTGATCACCCGGAGAAGCCTCTAAGAATCTGGATGATCTACCAGCAATTCAAGGCCAACAGGCTGTTTGCCCGTATGAAGCGCATCAACATTCGCGAAGTCACAGAGGACGAGGTCAAGCTCGTACATGACCAAGGCATCTGGAACGGTGTCTGGAACTCTGCATGTAAGCTGGCACACATCAGTCTCACACTCTCGGATGTCCTCGTACTTTTCTGACCATGATGTGACGATTGCTTTGCCTCCATTTTTTGCAGTCTTGAACCCGGATTTTATCAAGTCTCAGGTGCATATGCTCGAGACCAGCAGCTCGCTGTATGTCAACGAGCATTCCGCGTATGCTGCGAGACTGTCGTGCGGAGGAGCCATCGAGCTTTGCGATGCCATTGCGTCGGGTCGCATTCAAAATGGCTTTGCCATTATTCGTCCTCCAGGACACCACGCGGAACCTCACAAGAGCATGGGTTTTTGCTTCTTCAACAATGTCGCCGTTGCGACTCGATACCTCCAGCAGAAGCACGAAAGGATCAAAAAGATTCTGATTCTCGACTGGGATGTCCACCACGGCAACGGAACACAGCGTGCCTTTGAGAGCGATGCCGACGTCCTCTACATCTCGCTGCATCGATACGATGAGGATGGCAGCTTCTACCCCGGTTCCACGTATGGCAACTACGACAGCGCTGGTACGGGGCCGGGACTGGGCAAGTCGGTCAACATCCCATGGCCTGTGCACGGAATGGGGGATGCCGACTACCTGTACGCGTTCCACCATGTGGTCATGCCGATCGCACACGAGTTCGCGCCAGACTTTGTCATCGTTTCTGCGGGCTTTGACGCAGCGGAGGGCGATCCGATCGGACTCAACAGGGTTTCTCCCGGTGGGTTTGCGCAAATGACCCACCAGCTCACCTCACTGTGCGAAGGCAAGGTGGCTGTGGTGCTCGAGGGAGGCTACAATCCCGAAGCCGTCGCCGACAGTGCTATGGCGGTGACGGATGTGTTGCTTTCGCTGAAGATAGCGGAGCCGCGCAATACTGTGGCGAGCAGTATCGCTGCTGCTACCGTGCAGCGAGTGCGTCGCTTCCACGCCAAGTGGTGGAAATCGCTGCGCGTGCCCGCACTTGAGGCGGATGATGTAAACACCGACTCTCCCAACGCTCCTTCTGCTATCGCGATCGGCGAGCTGCTCGCTGCCTACCGCAGCACCGTCATCACTCGCGAGTATGGACTTTTCGAGGTGCCTCTGTACGACACACATCACAGCAAGTTTGCCGGCGATGTCCTGTGCTCCGAGGGCATTCTCAACCAGTACCCCACCATCCTCTTCTTTGTGCACGATATGGGCAACTTGCGAATGGATCGACCGCAACCGACCAAACCGTACGAGCAGTCAGCGATGCAACTCATCGATGCGTCCAAACGCATTCTTGACTACGCCCGCTCTCGCGGCTACGGCATCGTTGACATGAACATCATCAAAGAGTTCTCCGCCATCAATCCGAATGCTCCTCCGGGAGTTCGGCGCATGTTGAACTCGGAAGAGGTTGAGAGCAAGGCTGAAGGGTGTCGGGCGGCTGCGTTTGTTTGGGACAATGTGGTATCGTCGGCGAGGATGTCGGGGATGGCGAAGAATGTGGTTTTGATTGGGTTGGGGTCGGGGTGCAATGTTTTGGCGTCGCTGGTGGATCAGCGGGATGTTCAGACGTCCGTGAGGGCGGTGGTTAATGTGGTTGGGTATGATGATATGCCGCATATCTCATTGGGGTCTGATTTGGCCAGGAAGAAATGGTACTATTCAAAGTCAAAGGTTTTCGCTCCGGTCGATCATCGTCATCTGCTCGAGCGCGGGGATTCTGCACCGTTGAAGCGTTTCGGTCGCATCACTCCCGTCAGTAAGTACCTCTAACCTCATTTTGATATATCCTTACCCCCACCTCAATTGCCCTTATTAAACCCCCTTTTTTTCTCCTCGTTGGTTTACTACAGAGGACGTAGCAGCGATTAACATTCTCTCCGAACACTTGGACAAGATAATCGCTTTCGTCGATAAACAGCTCCGCATCGCAAACGCAGCCCCCTAAATCTTCCCCTGTCGAATGCATTCCCTTCCTCTCAAGCTTGCACGTGATTCGTGCATGGTTTTTCCAACATTGTGTTCATATAGCATCTCAACCATAAGTTGTAAAAGGCGATTGAGGACGAATCCCATTTTCACAATCATCACGATACACACAAGTCCACTGATGACGGGAATAAAAGAGTGAGATGCGGGTAGGTCAGGACACGGCCAAAGCAGGCAAATGGAACAAAGGGTGAACAAGAGTGCAAAAGAGTGTGGACTGGTCTAGTAACGACTGTGATTGGATTGGACTACGGAATGGGTCCAGGTCTATATCGAGAGCAGCCGCTGAAAAGCGGAAGCTAGTCGAGCTCATCGAGCGATGCTTGCGTTTGGGGCGATGCTGCAGCAAACGCGCGCCCAAAGTGGTGTTTGCGCATCTTCTGTGCGCCAAGCTCGTGTTTAGCAGCGCGGCGCTGATGTCTCTTGACAAGGTCGCCGGCGATGGCTTCAGCAGGCAGCGACCTGGAGTAGTAGCTTGAGCTGCCAGTGGAGGTTGCTGTTGCCTTTGCCTTCTTGCTCGTGCTTGTGGCAGAGCTGAGAGTGCTAGATGATGCGCTGCCCTTAGCACCGAGGTTCGCCTTGTAAATCGACGAGGGCTCGCCCGAAGGCGATCCGGATGGCGAGACAATCTCTCTCCACGCGATGACGCTGGCAATGATGCCGACGAGAGAGACGAGGGCGATGATACCCATAATAATGAGCTTCCTCCTGCCGCTCGCCATACTCGCCATCCACGCCCTGCTACCATCTTCGAGCTTGTGTGAGCCGGCATTCTTCTGCGCCATAGAGAAGCGTCGCCAGAATTTGGCACCCTCGCCGTTGGTATCCCACTCTGCCCCTTCACCGCCAGCACCAAGGAATTGCGACTTTCGCGGGTGGTCGGGCTTCTCATAGTCGCCCTGCAAGCCCTGAACGCGTGGCGCTTGCGGAGCACGAGATACGGCGGGAGCGGGCATCCGCATCTGCTGGCCACCTTGCTGAGGTGGAGCACCACCGTTATTGTTCTGACCATTTCCTCCGGTGAGCATGGCCATGCTTCGTCGGAACAACGACTGGCGCTTCTGCGGAGCCTGCGCTCGTGGAGGATTGTTAGGTCTATATCCGTTGCCAGCAGGACCCGCCTGGGGCCCTACGCCGAACATGGCCATAGACCTGCGGAAGATAGATTGTCGTTTCGAGGGGCCGGGGGCGTCTGAGAAGGAGGGCCCAAAGTTGCTGTTCGGTCCAGGTGGACCATTTTGGCCTTGGGGACCTGGCACCCGAGACATGTTGTTGGGAGGGGGCCGCGCGCCACCTGCCTGCAGCGAAGAGGGGTACGCCGAATTGGCGTCATTCTCTTGGCCATGGCCAGGCCCCGGACGGGTGGGTCCAGCGTTGTACGATTGCTGGTTCCCTCTTCCAAAGTTTCCAGGACCATTGGGTCCACCGGGGCCGCCTTGAGGGCTAGGCTGTCTGTTCGGTGAAGGGGGTCCTCGCTGCAATACGCTGGGAGGCATGTGGCCCTGGCCTTGCGGATGGTTGGGAGACGGTATGCCGCCAGGGCCATAGCCTGGAGATCGAAGTGGCGTAGCGCTGTTGGGGGACGAAATGGACTCTATGGGCGAGAGCACACCACGGCCGCCTTGCGGGCCATAGGCAGGCTGTTGAGCTCGGTACACGTCGATAGGAGGTGGAGGCCCAGCATGGCGTGGTGGAGATGCAGCTCGTGTAGCATTGGGTACGCGGTAGTCAAAGTAGTCCTGTGGGCCAGGACGTTGATTTGGAGAAGCAGCGCGGTTGGATGACGCTCCAGCTGGTTCAGGGTTTGGACTGGCAAGTCCGAGTTGCTTGGTCAAGGCTGTCCTTGCGCTCAACCGCTTGGAACCGTTGGCGGCTTCGGCAGAGCTCGAAGTGGTCTGGCTCTCCATGGGGTGTGCAGCAAAGCCAATTGTACTGCCGTGACGGGAGGTACGGTCAACAAAGTTGGTGTCGACAGCAAGCCTGCTGTTTCTCTCATCTTGGGAGGAGGCGGAAAGATCTGCACGTTCCTTGGCCGACTTGAGGACCATTAGCTTGAGAGATGGCGGGTTTTGGGAAGCGTGATCAGGAGGACGATGACCGACGGCATTTGCGCGGTCAGTCCAGCTGTCGGGTCTATCAGAGTTGCTTGTATGTTTGAGCTTATCCAAAGCTGGATTTCTGGGTGCCGGGTGACCATCGTCGCTGTCAGAATACGACTCGGAGTCGCTTCCGCCGAGCATGCCGAGACCTAGGCCGAAAGCACCAGAGTCTCTATCGTGGGTCTCTTCGGAGGCATCAGCGTAGCTAGGTCGATGATTGTGCCGCTGGCGATGCTGTGAGTGGTGCGAAGGGTTGACGCCAGCATTGTGGGATGAAGCAATGTTGCCATCGGCAAGTTTGGTGTTTTGGGAGAAGGCGATGCTCTTGCGCTGGGAAGGAGGAGTGTTGGAAGGGCCAACTGAGCGCAAGCCATTGGCGTCCAAGTGGTTTGCAGGACGACCGTGAAGTTTAAGCTGGCTCGCTTTACGAGCGAGTTCACGGCGACGAGGGTCGGAGGACTCGAGATCCTTGGGATCGTAAAGGTACTTGTCGTAGATGCTGACGACACGAGAGTCGCGAGGGTTCATGGAGAAAGCTATGCTGGATTGAGACTCGCCCGCCCAGTTGTTTGGAGCCATTGTTGGCAGGAAGGGCGAGTGGGCCTAGACGAATAGAAAGGGCGTGAGCGCTTTATGAGCGGCAGCGCCGAATTCGAAGGGTACGAGCAAGGATGTCAAATTGAGAATGAGCAAGAACGAAAGAGGCAGAGCAGGAGAGAGACGAACTGCAAGGATGGGTGGAAACGGAATGGAAAGAAGAGGCAGCCACCAGGGTTGTCGACAGGAATGCGATGAAGGAAAGCCGTTTGGGATTGCAAGGTGCGTCGAGCTTGGCAATGAAGACAGCAGCTGACGAGACTGACACGAAGACGAGCAGGAAGATGCGGATGTCCAGAGGCGCTTAAGAGCGATGAATAAGCGAATGTGTAAGTTGAAGAAACGACCGGCGTCCAGAGATGTGGATGGTGTCCACGTAGAGAGAGTGATGGACGAATGATTCGGGCGTGATCAACGAGCGAAGGGTGGAGGGTGGAGGGTGGAGGGATGCTTCTGGGAACGGAAGGCGAGAGGGTGAAGGTATCGGGAGAGGGAGAGGGAGAGGGAGAGGGAGAGGGAGAGGGAGAGGGAGAGGGAGAGGGAGAGAGGGAGAGGGATAGAAAGGGGTGGATGTGTGAGAAAGGGGATGGAGGCAAGGAGGCCAAGGCAGAAACCGATAGCCAAGAAGTGGTAGCAGCCGAGAGGGACGAGACTGAGAGATAGAAGAGACTGAGAGATAGAAGAGACTGAGAGAGAAAGAGAGGAGACTGAGAGGGACGAGACTGAGAGGGAGCTAGCGTGTGCAAGCGTGTGTTTGCTCAAGACGAGTGAGCACGATGACAGCACGTTCACCGGACGACTCTGTTTCCAGACTGAACTTGGAGTCCACGACCACACTATGTTTGCTTCACAGCCTGGAGCATTGATCGGGCGTTGCGAGCGTCTCTCAGCGAGGTTGATGAATCGCAGAGTCGCGTCCTTGTCACAATCATGAACGATACTTGGAGGGGTTTGCGCACAGGGGGAACTGCAGATTGCACACTCAAACAAGAATCGATGCGGATCTGCCGACAGGATGGCTGCAAATCCATCGGTCGGTGAGACTCGACTCGGACACCTGCCGGAGGAGTGGGCGCGTTGTGCATGAGCTGGGCATCCTGCATCCTGTAACCTGCATCCAGCCTCCAGCCTCCAGCATCCATCCTGCATCCTGCGTGGTGCGCGCGTGTTGTGTGCTTTTCCAGAAATGCACCGGCGCAACCCAACCCGCAAAGCTAGAAAAGCGCAATTTTCCACCATTCCCCCCCTCCCCATTCAAAGAACCAGAGCGAGTGAGACAGCAGCTGAATCCACTCATTGTGTCGTTCTTCTAGCTACCCTTGCACCGCTGTAGCTCTCAATAGCTTAGATCGCCTCTCCGGAATTCCTTGGGCTTGCTTGCATTCGCTCCTCCCCATGTCCAGATACCTCCTTTGCGTCCCCTGTCCAGTTTCAATTTCACCTTGTTGAGCGTGAAGCCCAAAGACTTGATTGAGACCACATCTCTAGCTGCGTTACACGTTCAACTCGATCGCGGTCTACTTGGCAACATGTTCGGTAGTGCACATGTCGACGCTATTATTATAAATCACCGTCACGGCACACCGAATCTCATTAATCTGAAATTTTTCCATCTCCGAGCGGCCATGTTGCGGAATCTGCGTCGGCGTCTCTCTTCATACCGTTTGAGATGCACCTCGGTTTCAACGCTGGTGGGAACATCGGGCGTTGCAGTGCAGATCCGCCTCACTCCCGCCCCTGTTTCCATCCACCTTTCATCGCCGATCC
Organism: Ustilago esculenta; assembly: GCA_020827535.1. Lineage (NCBI taxonomy): Eukaryota > Fungi > Basidiomycota > Ustilaginomycetes > Ustilaginales > Ustilaginaceae > Ustilago > Ustilago esculenta. The sequence goes on from JAAKGJ010000003.1 coordinate 511,297, forward strand.
TGGCCTTCCTTGGCTCGGATCCCGCAAATCCTCTCCGTTCTCTTGCATCCACCGCTTTTCCACCATCATGCGCGTGGCGCGTGGCGCTCGTCTGCCGCTGTTAAGCCTATCAAGGCTCAAGCTTGTGTGTGCTTGCTTCAACAGCGTGATCACCCATCCCAGTGGAAAATTCTGGTGCGCATCAGCTGTGCAGCTCGTGCCTTGCTGTTGGCCTCGCAAATCCGCCTCCGCACCTCGCTTATGCAACCTGGATCGACAGCCCTCACCCACACACCGTTGGTTTCAGATTTTCCACCCAAGCGTCGGTACAGAAGATTTTCCCGGTTGGAGCCTGATGCCTTATATAATCATGACAAGAAACAAAATTGAGTCCAACACTAATAACCAACACACGCCCACACACCGTGCACACGCATGCACGCTTGAATTGCAAGTGATTGGCGACTCAGCAAAGGCTGTGTAAAGGATCCAGTGTCGTGCGTACAGTGCCATGTTGCAGCGTGCTCAGCTCTTGACTCTTCTCCATCTTTGATCAAAACCACAACCTTCAACATGCCGTCACCGGAGCCCCTAGGCGTCAGTCACGACGACGCCACAGACACATCATCCCATGATGTTTGGGCAGACGTGGGCAGCTCTGCAGCCCAACCTGAACCCACTCGCTCTTGCATCGACGATGCCAATGGCGGAGCAAGCGCCAGCATGCATGCTCCACCACACGTAAAGGCCAGCTTTGCAACTCAATCCCCCAACGACACTTCAGGCTTCCCTTCCATCGGCCTATCAACCAGGATCGCCCGCCAAGACTCTTCCTTCGGCTCAAAGCCGTCTGCCAAAGTTAGCGACGCACGTAGGCCTGCGTTCGCTCCATATGAAGCAGAAAATCTTGACTTTGCTTGGGCCTCATCTTCGCAACCTGCAAAGCCCTCCCATGGCACTTTGTCCGCAAGTGCCTCGGTCTTTCGGCCCTCTCTGCACATCCAACAGCAGTCAGACCTCGCACCCAGCACCCACGACTTTCAAGACCCGCTCACCAGCTCACACGGCTCCGATCCATTGTCCAATCATGACAACCACCTCCACCTCTCTTCTGATGATCCTGTCAGTTTGACAGATGCTGGTGTGCAACAAGCTGATGAGACGATTCGCCAAGAGGGTGCATATGCGAGGGACATTGCAGACCCGAGTTCGAACGAAGCTGATGCTTATCTTGATACAGAGGTGTTCCCGGTATCGCCAGAGGGAAAAGCACCAGATGGAGCAGATGCAGAGGACACTGAAGATGAAGAAGACGATGGATTCGTCTACCCGGGCGCCATCGACTCAAACGATAATGAGCCGACTTCTTCTGAGCAGAAGCAGCCTCAACCAATCTCCGTCCCAGCCGAGACCAACACTCAGGCAAACCAGGCTGCAAGCGATCAAACAGCTACCACCCTTGTGCGTGAACAAGAAGCTGAGATCTCTGCACCCGAGACGGAGGACGAACAGCACGCGACCTCGCGCCCAACGGCCGGCCAAGTGCCTCACATCGACTACGACAGCCTTGCTGAGCTTTGCAGCCGCGGGACCCTCGTTGATTTGCAGTCATTCGTGGAGATGGCCTGCTCGAACGGCATCTCCATGTTCGCCATTGCCAACGATCCTAATCCAAGCAATGGTCTTGTCCCTCTCCACTTCGCTGCCAAGGAGGGCAAGACCGACATTGTTCGATGGCTTATCACCGAGGCTGGTGCTATCGTGGAAATGGAGGACCGCGAGGGTGAGACGCCTCTGCACAAGGCTGCGATGGCCGGAAAGCTCTCCGTCACTTCCCTCCTTCTCTCACACGGCGCCGATGCCAATGCAAGGGACTCAGACGGCTGGACCGCGTTGCACAACGCTTGTAGTCGTGGCTATCTCGATCTTGTACGCCTTCTCATCGATCGTGGAGGCGCCGATATTGACATGCAGGGCGGAAGAGGTGCATGGACACCCCTCATGAACGCTGCATCCAAAGGTCATCTCCCCATCGTCCGTCACCTTACCGTCAAATATCACGCCGATCCGTTCGTCCGAAACGCAGCCGGTGAAACTGCCTTTGACGTCGCAGCTGCTACTTTTGAAGTATACATCTGCGAAGTACTGGAACGCTATGAAGCTGAGCGATGGAACGCATCCAAGTATACCTCTGCTGCTCCTTCCAGACCTGGTCAGATCGTTCCCGGCCATGGTCCTTACGAGCCTCTCGCTTTGCATACGACCGTCCCTATCGTTTTGCACGAGAATCAGCGTCTCGATACGCGGCTCCAAACTCTTGCCATGAATGGTGGAAAGCCGCGATGGAGCTCCTCGAGCGCCGCCCGCGCTCACAAGCCAGACAGACGGTCACCCAGCTCGATTCCGCCCGGTCCTCTCGCTCCTAGTCGCACACGACACATGCCCATGCGCCAGGATGACGTCGACCTTCCATCCCGCTCCGTGCCTTACAAGCTGCGTCTCCGCTCTCGCGTAGGTCCAGCAGCCGCCAGACGACGGGCCGCAGCTCTCGCGGCGCATCGTGCTTCCCATTCCCACAACAACGATGATGACGACCTGGCCAGCACACCGACGCCCGAGTCTGTCCTTCAGGCTCGCCACGGCAGCCGAGCTGGGAGTGCAGGAGCTCCCAACGGCGCCGTCGAAGAGAGCTCTCACTTCTGGCTGTGCGAGTGGCAGTTGGACACCACCCATCCGCTGGTCGATGTTGAGCACGGCTGGCAATATGCCCAGTCCTTTGATGCACTCGACGATAAGTGGTCTTCACAGCCTCCACCTCCGCTCGAACGATTGCTCGAGGGTCGCGGTCTCAGTGCCTCGGTCACTAGGGCTTTAACCGGTGGTGCGGGCTTGGCAAACACCCAAGCCGATCAAGAAGCTTCGATAAGCGGATGGGTACGTCGAAGACGATGGATCCGCGTCTTGCGACGCCGCCTCGACATCGAGTTTGGCGATGATCTGGAAGCTTGTGAAGGCGTCGTCTCGGCCGATGACTACGATCTCGGACGGGGTGGTGACGTTGGTTCGCATGGAGGCGAAGCTCACGGCCTATCGACCGCTGCGATCATGGCTGCGCAGGAGGCGGCCAAACTCGAGTGCTCACAGCTTGGTTCCGACGCCGACTACGTCAGTAGGGCCAAAGCCCTCGCTGGATCCAGCGCAGCCTCTGGCGCCACACCAGCAGATGCGCTCGGTGATGATCGTGATGAGCTTGCGAGGCGTATCGCTCGCCTTGTCATGGCCATCACAGAACTTCGCGCCGCCTTCGAAGATGACGATGTCGAGCGTAGAAGCCGCGCTGAGGAGCTGCGCAAGGAATATACTCTGCAGCTTGGCCAGCTTCGACAAGCTGCCGGGCTGGACGAAGATGAAGATGAGGATGCGGCAGATGACGATGATGATGACTTCATATACCCCAACTCATATAAAGACGATGGAGCATCCGTTTTCACTCGTTTAGTCAATGGAGACACCTCGGGCACCCTCTCTCGACCCTCTATCTCGCAGCGTCAAAGCAGCGCTGCGTCATTTCTGCGAAGCAGCGTTGCGCCTTCAGAGGCTGGTACGTCGATCGCCGCGGCACGCAGCGCCGATCTCGCTGCCAACCGCGAGTTCCGTGTGCCCACCAACGAAGCGCCGAACAAGGTGACATTGCGCCGTGGACCAGCGATGCGCGAGCAGAATCTGCAGCCGCAGTGGGAACGCAATGAAGAGGCGAGGGACTGCAGGGGCTGTGGACGCCACTTTACCTTCTTCCTCCGCAAGCATCACTGCCGACGCTGTGGCCGAATCTTTTGCGATTCTTGCTCGTCAAAGCGTGCGCAGCTGAGACTTGCTGAGATCGTGGTGGATCCCAGTCTTCCCGGCATGGCGGTTTCGGAAGCGCTCGCGCCGACGCGGGTGTGCAACGGATGCCATGCGGAGCTGCAATTGCCTCCCCAGCTGCAGAATGTGAGGGGAGCTGAAGCGATGATGGCTGCATCACGCACTCGTGCTGGAGGCGATCCTTCCAACCGCAGCGGTGTGGAAACGCGCCTGGACGAGGATGATTTCCGATCAACGTTGGCACCCCCGAGCGATGTCTCGAGTCGGGCCAGCGAACTCACAGAGTGTCCCGTGTGCTCCACCTCGCTCTCCGCGCTCGGGGGCACCGAAGAGCAAGAGGCACATGTGCGCAACTGTCTCGAGAACGGCGGAGGAGGAAGCATGCAAGGCGGGAGGTATTTGGTGTACAGACTGCCCGAAGACTCGCCAATCGTCGGAAAGGAGTGTTCGATCTGCATGGAGGATTTCGTGGCCAACAGCACCATTGCACGACTACCGTGCCTTTGCTACTTCCACCGAGGCTGCATCGATTCGTGGTTCAAGCGGGGAAGGGAGTGTCCTGTTCACGCAAGATCTTGGTAGGATGTCGAGTTGTGGACCAGGCGTGGAATCATTAATTTATATCACTTTCATTTGCTGTAATGCAGTTCCTCGGCGGGTGTTTGTCTTCTGCTGTCAGTGTGTGACTTTTTCAGGGCAGGTGTTTGGGAATACTAATCAGGACGTGGGGGAAAAACGGGGTTTTTGTTAGGTCTCAGAATTCGTATGCAAGATGCGCGTCACGCGTTGAGAACAACATGAGACGCACCCTGCGTTGTGGATTTTTGGCGTGTTCTCTACCTCCACCAGCTCGACTCTTGACGTTTAGCCATCAGTCCCTTGTTCGAATCGGTGACTTTTCGTTTGTTTACCGTCATATGCACCAGAGTGCGAGCGATTTCGGAAAACTCTATACCGTCAATCGACTGCTCTTTTGACCGTCATAGCGCAAGGTCTTTTTGGGACACGTTTCATCCGGTTTAACGGTGAAATCTGGAGAGGTTTCACGAGGGGTTCATCGACTTTTTTTGGACGAATCCAGCAGTAGGAAGGGAAATGTCGGAGGAGGAACCGGCTGTTTCGGGAGCGCATATTTCGGACGAACAGGCAGCTATTGAGCAGGAGAGGGTGGATGAGGAGCGGGAGACGTCGTTCCAGTTCCAGAGAGAGGAGCGGGATGTGGTGTCGGAAACAGCTGCGCGAGAGGATGTCGAGGCAGGGAGAGATGCGGGTGTATTGACGGACTTGATGGCCACACAGATTGAAGGGGGTACCCAAGATGATGATGGAAGAGGAGTGGCGGCTGTAGAGAAGGAGGAGGAGGAGGCTACAGCCGCGTCAGGGAGTAACTCGGCACGAAGCGGGAGGAAAGGCTGGGCATCAGGCCCATCTGGCGCACAAGCAGATGAAGAGCATGCCAAAAAGCGCGCCCGTAAATCTGCTGTCGCTAACCTCGCATCCGCACCGGATACCGATGTCAACGTAAGACTCGGACGTCTCCGTCAAGCGCTCCTCCGCTTCCTTGATCTAATCGAACACCGCGCAACCCGCTCGAGCTTCGCCAAAGCACTCCCGCACATCGACGAGGAATCCATCGAAGCACTCCGACAACAATTCGTGAGCCAACTAAAAGAAGCGATCATCGACGAATCAGAAAAGCTGATCGAGAGCAACGAACTTGAATCGAAACTTGCATCCTTGCACCGACTTGCGCAGGAGGCAGATGCACGCTACCAGGCAGGATATGACGAAACCGCCGACGAAATCAAGGACGTTTGGCGGAAAGATCTCGATCTCGAAACGGCCATCTCGGCGCGTGCGATTCCAGAACAGGAATCAAGAGTGACCGAGTTAAAAGCGGAACTAGAACAAGTTAGGAAACAGAACCGTTCCATTCATTCAGAACTGCTCAATACCCGCACAAGGTGCGAGGCGATACAGAACGATGCCAGAGACTCTCTCGACGCTCTCGAATCGGTAAGTCCCCTAATCTACTTGCCATACACACTTCGCACTTCCGCTAACATATAACCCACCCACCATCCCCTATCTGCTATCCCCACAAACAAATAGGCGATCAAAGGCCTCGAAGCTACTCCAGACATGCAGAAACAGCTCCGACAAACCATGGACGATCTTCTCCAAGATCTTGGCGCCCGTGTATGATCTTTTTTTTTTTTTTCATCTCAATCCTGTGCAACGCCACACTTGGTCACAGAGGTTCGTGACACAAAGCTGTCGCTTTCACTGCATGTGTATACGCTGGTGACTGAGCGCCAGTCGTGGAACTGGGATGCAAATGCACAATGTTTATTGAACGTTGACATTGGTGTCGAGACAAGATCTGAAGCTCTGAGGCGTAGGCCGCAGACGCTGCGCGTGTTGAACGGCAGATGCGGGAAGGGCACGGGTATAGCAGGAATTGTTTGGTAGGAAGAAACTGCACATAGTTAGCTGCATTCACGAAAGTTGCTTAGACCTGTCGGCCGTTTTTGCTTGGTTCTGATTGCTCTGGAGTCGACGGTCGGATGTCACCCAAGCGCTGACCGACTTTGACCTTCTGATCCGGCTTGAGATCGAAGCGGAAGTCATTTGGCGCTTCAAAGACGAGCACGATCGTGGAGCCCAGCAGGAAGCCGCCCATTTCGTCTCCGGCACCCAAGGGCTGTCCACCAAGCAGTTTGCTTGCGCCCGAGTAAGATGCCTCAGAGTACGTGCCGGCGAGGTAGCGCTGCATTCGGACATTGGTGCGCAGCGCCTTGTCAAAGTTGATGCGGATCGAGCCGACGTTGGTGGCACCGACGGGGACCATACCAAAAAAGCCATGTCTCCAGCGACCCAGCAGAGCAACGCGCTCGTTGAGCACAAACAGGTTGGCAAGGCGGTTAGCCATGTAAGGAGAAACAGAGTAAAGCTCACCACGGAAGTGTCGACGACGCTCAGCGACCCAGTTAGTAGGGCTGTGGAAGCGATGATAGTCTCCTGGCGCAAGATAAATGACGCAGAAGAAGAGCTTGTTTCCTTCCTTGACACCCTTGGCACCAGGCGAATGCGGTTGCAGGAGTGGCGGGAGAGCGCTGACACCCATCTCGTAGGCAACGTTGGCGTAACGGCCGAGCACTTCGGGTGTATCTGGCTCGGGCATACCTGCGTCGTCGATCTTGGGCTTCTTCTCCGTCGCAGCAACTGTGCTGGACTGTTCTGCGCCGGCTGCCTCGTCGTCAGACTCGTCTGAATCAGTGGTAGCGCCAGAGGAAAATGTCGTCGTGTCGGTGCCTGGAGCTGGCTGTCGCTTGACCCAAGACTTCCAGTAGGATGCCTTGACGAATCTCATCCACTTGGACTTGCGCTTTGGCGTATCCTCAGGGTCAGGCACGGCAGATTTGCTCTTTGCGTCGCCGAGAAGCTCATCGAGAGTATAGTCGATGCCATTGACTGTCGCAAACTGTCGGTCATCGATGCGCTCGTGATCTGCTTGGTCGTCGGAGTGACCAACCACCTTTTCTGTGGCTTCAGGAGAGCTCGTCACACCCAGAAGGGCATCAAGAGAATAGGTGATACCCTTGACCTGCTCCACACGGCGACCAACGACCTCGCCAAAGTGCAGCACTTTGCCATCGGCAGGCGAGACAAGGATGCTGTCATCGATCTCGCGGGCGCCATGCTTGAGCTCGCGATAAAAGAACTCGCCTAGACTCTTGTAGTGTGTGAGATCGGGGTCCTTCATCTCGTCCAGATTGCAGCCAAAGATACGAGAATAGAGTTTAAAGCCGAACGGACGGAACCAGACGGGGAGGGTAAGGTTGTTGGCCCAGCCCCAAGCACGAGAGATTGCATTCAGGGGAAGCGCCCCAACAACATAGACTGTCCAAGGACCTTGCATCTTGACAACTTGGCCGTTCTCGTCGACAATCTTGGTACCGACACCCTTTCCGTCGCGCTCAGCCACGTAGTTGCGGCGTGCCTGCACGCCGACAAGCACTACGGCTCCAAGCAGGATGGGAATTGGGTACCACTTGATCTGTGTGCCTGACCATGATCTCGATAGTTTCTCTGTGAGATCAATACGGGTTGAAGGCAAGGATGTGATGGGTTAGAGCACTGAAAGGCAGTCCACATAAAAGCAAAATCTGAACAAAACGAACCTTTATAAGAACCTCCTTCTTCGTCCTGCTTGCCTCGCTGTTGTTGTCGTGCCTGCTCTTCAGCGCGGCGTCGAGCCGCGCGGTTGCCTCGCACAGTGTTGGCCTCATGTTCAGCTTGGAGCGGATCACGGCTATAGTAGCGCCTTGACGAGACCGAAGCAAGACTGTGGCGATTCAAGGATTGCTCGAGCAAGAGTCCATGCCCGATGGAAAGCGGAGCTGCTGTTCTACGAGAACGGGCAGGTGTAGGGGACTCGACGCGTGCTAGGGAGCGGAGAAGGTCGGCGCGGCCACGAGGCCGCAAAAGTGTTGCTCGCATCTACTTGATGGATCGATTGAATCGATTGTCTCGAAGCGGATGACTCAAAAGACGAGCGGCGTTGTCGTAGGGGATGAAGCTGTCCCAGGCGGAATCAATCGCTTTCGTGAAGCTCGAGATTGGGTGGTTTAGCCAAATCTGCACGGCGCTGGAAGAACGCGCTTTGGCTGGAAGAGTGAGCTTGGACCAGTCAACGTTGACGCTCATTGAACAGAGCTTAACAAACCAATTGTGTGTACATAGTGAAGTGCTGTGCTATGCTGGTTGGGCTCGAAATTTGCTCACGTCACCTGGGCTCCCGATATTACCCCGATTTCGAGCTTCCTTTCTTGGCACACAGAGCTGCTGCTGCGCTTTGCCGTCGCTACCTCATGTCTGACTGAGTATTTCGCGCCTTCAGCTTGCACTCGCTCCTTTGCCTACTCTCTAAACGAACAATAGCAACTAAAGCTTTGTTGCACAAATCCACACTTATCCACGATCAAAAGTCTCGCCTTCAAGATGGATAACATGTCGGGGGAGTACAAAGAATAAAGCACGCGTGAGAAGCGGAGCAGCGGTCAACAAGACAGAATCCGAATCGGGCCAAAGTCGTGGACACGTGTTCGATGCCGGCATTCAGCGCAGACGATTTGCAATCGTGAATGAGTGCAACTTTACCGAGTGGCTCCGTACGACGGAGGCGGTGCTTGGTAGATGGGCTCGGTGTACTTGGGGGCCCATTCGCCGTTGCCCGTGTATTGGACAGCGCCGTTGTAACGCTCTTCGGCTTTCATCTTCTTGTAGATTAGCCAGACTGTCATATAGAAGGCAATCCGAAACATGAGTTAGCTCGGATCGGCCAGCAGCGTCACGAAGTTACTTGAACAGATGAATCCACTTACATGCATGAATATGTCCGGGGAGGTAGCTGTAAGCGAGGCCAGAGGAGATGGGAGGCACGTATGATTTACGAGACACCCAAAGTCAGAACTTGACTTCCATGACACTGAGCAGCGCTCAAATTGTGTTGCAGACTTACCCTAGAATAGTCAAGAGGATGTTGATCATCAAGTCGCAGGAGCACTGTGGTCATCGCACGAACAGGAATCGTTGATGTGAGTGCGCCAGCCTCCAAGCCATTTCTTCCGTATTCCATTATGCCTCCAAACATACACCTGTGAGGAAAGCTACCGCAGCTGGTGGGAAGATCAGAGCCACTATTCATCGTTATGAAGAATCATGCAAAGTAAGTCAGGCACTGGTCAACACGAGAAGCTGAAAGGGCACGGACAAAGATTGGATGCTATCCGTGCAATAAGGCATCTGTTTTAAACTCACCCAAAATCAAAATGATGTCGGCGCCGTCGGTCATCTTGTTAATCTGTCCAAAGATTGAGGATAAAAGCTTGGTTGTGTATCGGATCGGCGGTGTGGGCGCAATGGTAGGATGAAGGAGTGTTGCGCCGCACAATCTCTTCACGGCATATGATTTAGAGCTTCATGGAGCAGAGGCAGTGCATGCGTCTTGGGCTAGCCGCCGGTGCTGCAGCGCGGGTCGCTGCGCTCAGTGTGACGATGAGGCAGGCACTTCGCTGGTCATTCGCCAAGCAAGATTGTTCAAAACGCGCAGTTTTGTGGAGGAATTGAGATCAGATTTACCGACATTCTGATCGGGATAATCCGATCGGGCTCCCTTCCCTGCAATTTGGGTTTCGCTTGTGCCGGACACGAATGGCCGGCGACCGGCTCAGCCATGTGTATTGCCCCAGCCGTGCGCAAACCATGTGGCGCCCCACGTCACCTTCCCATTCACTAGGGCTCCCAATGAAAGGCTGGACAGCGTATAAGAACCCGCAATAAGTAGCCTTGTGCCCCGATCTGAAAACAAACACATTTCCCTCGGAACGCAAAAAGAAGACCGAGTGTACCACGGATACAGAACAACTCACAGCGCGCAGCTGCTCGGCTCACTCGGAAGTCCTCGACAAAAAGCTACATGTCTTCCTCTCACTTGATGATGCCCAAAGTGGGCTCTCACTTGATTCTCACCACCCCTGCAAGACATGTGCTCCAGATGACGCTCAACAGGCCAAAACAGCTCAATGCCATGACAGACGCTATGGAGGAGGACATCTGCCGCGTTTTCGATTGGTTCGAGACCGAGCCTTCTCTCTGGGTCATCATCATCGCGGGTAAAGGTAGGGCCTTTTGTGCCGGACAGGATCTTAAAGACTGGCTCAGTAAGAGCCAAACATCCGAGACTGTGAGGCATGCATCAGGTGAGCCCATGCTTTCCGACGCCGAGGTCAACATTTCGATCCAGAGGCTAAAGCGTGGCGGCTTCGGAGGAATGAGCACGCGAAGAAGCGCCAAGCCCATCATTGCCGCTGTCGATGGCATCTGCATGGGTGGCGGTACTGAAACCATCCTGAACTGCGATATGGTTGTGGCCAGCACTCGTTCCGTCATTGGCTTGCCGGAGGTGGCCAGAGGCGTGGTGGCTGCTATGGGCGGTATTCCTCGTCTCTCTCAGCTGTGTGGTCATGTAAGTCACCCTTACCGCTACAGGTAGAGGAAACCCACCATCCTGAGGTTGCGATTCTGACATGGTCCTTGCTTTGCCCTCTCATTGTCTCTTTGGCTGTTCTTGCCGCTTTCTCTTGCTCTTGCGGAAACGCTGCTCTCAAGCAACGTGCCTCGGAACTTCTCCTCCTCGGAAAGCCGATTAGCGCTACGGAGGCCCATGATCGATACAACATGGTCAACCGCCTCGTCGAGGTGGCCAAGTCCACGTCCCAGGAGCTTGGCCAGGCTGCAGTCAATCAAGCTGCAGTCGATATTGCCATCCAGCTGACGCAGAACAGCCCTGATAGCGTGCTTGTCACCAAGTCGGCACTCGTCATGGCTCGCGATGCGACTGATGGCGACATCAACGCTTCCGCTCGCAGCAACATGCTCTCTGACAGGAGTAGACTCTTGTACGTCGGCAAGAACATTAATGAAGGCCTGGAAGCGTTCAAAGGCGTAAGTTCTCGATAGACAACCTGCGTCACCCAGCTTATGGTTTCCCTCTCGCTGGGTCTGAGACGCCCTTACTGATCATTGTCTCGTCCACCACGTTCGACAACAGAAACGCAACCCCAAATGGTTCAACCCTGTGCCCCTTGCGGCTTCCGTCGGCGATCCGAAATCGAAGCTTTGAACACACTCATCTCTCGCCCTTCCCGGCCTGTGAGGGTCGGATCTCGGTCCCTTGTAAGACTTTATGAGGGGCTTTACGTTTTGCTTGTTGTGCTCGCTTCGTACCAACACATCTTGCAATTCTACTGGTTGGAACTCATTCTACGCAGGGTGACGCTCCCCTACCGCTTTACCCGTCATTCTATGATCATGTCCACTTACATCATTCGCGAGCGTGTCATCAGATATCGACAGTCAAAAAGCTCGAGATGATTTGCTGAATAAATATGTTATACTGTGAAGATACAGCGAAGCACCTGGACTGGGGCACATAGGCGGACGAATATCGGATGTCCTTCAGCGAATAGATCTCTCCTAGGAGCCGCTGGGATTCGCACACCTTTTCTGGAGATTTGGGGGTGATGCTGGTCGCTGGTTTCAATCCGACGCTCGTGTCAGTCTTGTGCAGTCAAGGACGACTGAGAGTGACTTGTGTATTGAGTACGCTGATCCCCCGCGCGGATATGACGTCACAACCGATACTCTCTGATGGAAGCCCCGATGATCGGTGATGATTGCTTATCGCGTAACCGATTTGGTCCGATGTTCTTCGAGACATATTTCTGCTTTTGCTAGGAGGGTCTTATCTGGCTTCAGCAGAAACAAATCAAGCCACGATGAGCCCTTATCTGCCTGTCTGCTCCTACACTTGGTACAGAGGCAAGTGGAGTGGGGCTATACCGCTTCCACGCTAGCAAGGCATGAGGTTTCCAACATGTTTCACAAGAGTATCTGAGGCATGACGGCGGTCAGTGAACGAGGCTACTGCCGATCGTGCATAGTAGTGGAAAGCACGTTGCGTGGTGCTGGGAAAAGCCGAACTTCATTGGGCTCTGACGAAGCGAGACTAGGCGAAACGTGGCAACAGGGTGCATATGGTGGAACCGACAGCGCTGAATCAAGTGGACTCAGAAGAAAAGAATGAGGCAGAAAACGGCAGTGACCATGTTGGTCGTAGCAACTCGGCGAAACACGCCTGATGCTATGCACGGCGGGTCTCGGTCGAACAAACCACTGTGGGAGACTGGCGGAGGATGCTTTGCGTTGGCCAGTGGTAAGAGGGTTTTAATGTGATTCGTGCCGAACGTGCATTGAGGTCCACCGCTGTGAGTGCGAACAAGCGACTCGAGTAGCAAGTAATTTTATAGTGCATACATAGTAGCAGCAATAAAGTGCAGCGTCGGATTTGCTCCTCACAAACTTGGGTCAAAAACGGCCGGGGTTGGGCCAACGTGCGACAGAAGAGACAGCCGAAGCATCGACACTTCGGTTGCATACCTGTCTGGGCAGGCGAGCTGTCTCAAACCTGAAGAACTGGCCAAAGTGTCGGAGTAGCTCGAACATAGAATGCAGACACAAAAACCTGCCTGTGTACAAGTAGGATACGTTCACGCAGAAGAGAATCGAAAGGAAGAGCCGAAGAAAGAGAACGGTAAGCTGAGGCAGTTGGTGCGGTGGTAGGGCCGCCGATGGTACCAGGTTCAAGTGGGTCGACTGTATCCGAAATCGGATGTGCTGCCCAACGCACGTCTGTGCAATATTTCAAGAGCGAGGCTGCAGATGTGGGAAATTTCAGCCGTGACCGGTGGGTGCAGGTCTCAGAGCGAGATCATGCCACTTGCAAGTGGACTGCTCTGTCTCGACGGCACGCCTCGTCCTTGAGTCTCCGACTCGCTCTGCAAGAACAGCCCAGGCAATGCACACGCATCGGTTGCCAGCATCGGGTTTGGGCCTCTGCCTCGTCAACGTCAGGTGCCTGATGTTTGAGGTTTCAGACCGCCGCACAGGTGTGACATGGTCCAGGAAGGGTGGCACTTTGCTTCCATTGCGATTCAGCACGGTGCAGGATCTCAACTCGGGTGCACCTGAGTTCGTGCCCGTTAGCACAAAGAGTTAAGCTGGGTCAAAAGAGAAGACGGCATACAGTAGCATCAACAGCAACGATGAGAAAGCAGTTGCAGGATGGCCATGGATCGGGCGTGACCGCCCGATATCCAGCGAGCCTAGGAGGTCAAGAGTGTGAACCACTCTCGTCAGTTGAGATTTATGCCACAGCGCTGGCTGCCTAGAGTTGCTTCAAGCCATGGTGTGAGACTCTGACACTTTCTTTTTTTGCTTCCGACTGCAACTTGCCAATCTCAATAAGACAAGCTATGCGAGAAGGACATCGGCCAAAGCACATGGCGAATTGACAGGCACCACTTCATCGAGAGGGACGCTGCTTGTTGCGGTAATGCATGGTAGGACACATCCGAGGATAAGGAGCACTGTAACCCGAAACGGGGCATTTTCAAGTTGTGTCAAGGTGGGATGCTTGTCTTCTTTCGTCCTCCATTGTGTCATTAAAGCAAGGCGTGGATCGACCAGTCTTCTCTCCATAAAATCGACTACGATATCGCCAAAGGGGTTGCACTCTGCTGTGAAGTACAGTACTTGTGTACCTTCCAAGCTTATCTTTCTTCTCACGCGGCTATAGCGGCAGGGATGGGCAACTCAAGACGGTTAATAGCTCCTTCGTTACCAAGTGCGCAGGAAATCCGTTTGGAGGCAAGACGTGAGTGTCCCCTGGTACAACAATGGGCGGCTCCGCAGATCCACCGATTGTGCTCGCGTCGCAAAACATCGTCAGCCGCACCCGTGCGCAGAGTCAGGACGATTAGATGCTCCCTTCCATCCAAGCGATGTGGGAAAAGGACTGTCACAGAAGAATACGCCGCCTTTGAGGATGTCAAGGATGAGCCGTCGCTGTCTGGTGCGAATTGGTAGACGAGACCTGAGTACTCACAATCAGTCACCCGAGGCATTTTGGAAATGTGTTGGTCTTGCACATCGGTGGGTTACCAAATCGGGCAAGCCCATTGTGCTCGCCTTATTGTCGCCTGAGAGACGCGTACAGTACAGCCGAGCTTGTCCCCCACAGAGGCAGAGTTCTGTGTGGGACGGGTGCTGGGTAAGGCGACACATGCCATGCCCGTGAGGACTGTCAGCTAATCGTTCTTCGACACAATGCCGCGCTGGTACGTTTGCGTCTCACGCTGAACAGCCGAGCCGAGTGGAGTATCCCCATGAAAGGCCGAATTGTTCGTGACAAGAGGCAACCCCAAATGGAGATACCTCTCGCCTACCATTCAAAAACGTGGGTAGATAAGCAAGCTTGGGGGTTGCAGCTTCTGTAAAGTTTCCTGATCAAGCATCCTCGGCCTGAGTGGAGATGGGCATGCGCTCAAACAGTGTTCATGGTTTAGACAAAAATGGAATCCCATTGCTTCTTCGAGCTAGTTTACCACTGGTAGGGTGGCAGAATTACAACTCCGATCACTGTAGATGCAGCCATGGGAAACAAAAATAATAATAATATATATATTTATAAATAAAAATAAAAATAAAAATAAAAAATAAAAAACTAAAACTAAAAAAGGCATTCGTGTGCTCGAAAGATCCTATTTTCCCATTGTTTCCAGCTGCATTTCGTGCGAGGTGAGAGTGGTGCATTGCATGATTTTCGCTGAATCACATTGTTGGCGATATGGGCTACCTGCTGCAGGCGGACTACGATCACTGACGCCACGGGTATGATGTGGTTTGGGTGGTGGAGGCACATGATATTAAACTACAAGACGAACCAACGCGGGAGAGCCGCTATTTCGTTCTCCGCTACGCTCACTGCGAGTTCCAATTCAAGCCTCTAGGTGCAGAGAATCAGGGCGCCCAGCTCCAAGACAAAAGGCGTGCTAGACTTTAACATGCAAACCAATCCTGTCTCCAGTCCCTGTCCCGTTCCACGTTGTATTTTGCCCCACGCCTGCTAGAATCCCAACCCCCCACTCGCTCCAGTATCCTGCTGGTCCTCTTCGTGCTTGACAGGACGACCGCATCTTCTCGTCCGGCGGAATGATTCCATTCCTCGATCTCGCGTAGTCTAGGCTGGTGCCTGATTTCTACTATACGAATATGCCATGTCGCAATGGGCATGTGGACAGAGGCACATGGTGGGCTATTTAATGTGGGCGTACCGGATCACGTGCGTATCTTGCTAGGTGCTGACACTAGGGGGTTTCAATTGAGGTTGTGTCCTCGAAAACTCAAGTTTTCAAAAACTCAAATACTGTCTTGATTTGACGTCCCTTTTTTTGAAAAGGAAGACTGCATTTAATTGTAGGAGTTTAATAGACATTTCAGGTCATAAATAAAGGACAAAAAGTGTGAAGAAAATGGAGCTACGCATGGTCATGAGTGTACATGCACGTATATGTACCTTCAAGCCCGATATCGGGCCCACAGGGCCTGAAAACTCTCAAATTACACACTAGATGGTCACAAATAGGCTGGGGTGGGTGTGTTTTTGAAAACCCGTGGGTTTCATTTTGGCAGAGCTTACATAAGAATTTATAGTCAGGGGGTTTTGAACCCCCAGAGAAAATTGAATGCCCCTACTGGCAGAAAATAGCACGCGTCTTTGAGCATGTTGTACATTTTGTAACCTTTATTTCGGCATCCTTTTTTGACAGGTCATGAAACATATTTTTGATAAACTCTGACACCTTTTTTTGTCATAGCACGTCGTGTTAGGCCGTCGCGTCTGGAATGGTCAGACTATTCTCGCAGCTGCGCTTGAAGGAAGAAGTTTCCGAACAAAAGCTGTCCATACCCGGAACGATCGACAGGACGAAGAAGGTCCACTCACACAGAAAGCGTTGAAGCGTGCACCGTG
The DNA here is from genome assembly GCA_020827535.1 of Ustilago esculenta. Classification (NCBI taxonomy): domain Eukaryota; kingdom Fungi; phylum Basidiomycota; class Ustilaginomycetes; order Ustilaginales; family Ustilaginaceae; genus Ustilago; species Ustilago esculenta. The sequence continues at coordinate 527,576 of JAAKGJ010000003.1, forward strand.
AAAGAGACGGAGCGGCTCCAGGAAAGCGAGCTTGAAGCCCCTGATCGAGACGACACGCTACGCCGCTTCTCAACACTCGCTATCCACACATGCGGCTAGTAGACCCACAAGTCCGCCAGTATTTTGATCACAGCGTTATCCACACGGAAGCTTATGCAAAGACCTGAATCGAATATGAACCCGATACCGAGAAGCGATCCACAAGCCGACGATGCTGCACTGCCATGCTTGAAATCGTAAAGGAAGACAATGATGCAACGTGCAGAAAGAACAGCAGGGTGGCGGGCAAATTCCAGGATGGGCAGCGTCGCCAAGTAAAATGTCGATCGGGCTAAATTTTAGCGTGCTCTGGCGTACAGACATCGTACTCTACCAGATTGATCTAGTTAAAGGCTCGATCCGAAAATCTTTCAAAGCTGTGCGGGACACACGATTACCCAAGAGAACCAAATATGGCTGCCCGCTGTGGAAAGAAAAGGCACGAGGCACTACCATACTGACAGCACCATATTCACACCACACTTGTTAGAAACGCGCGAGACTGAGCAAATAACAGATCCCGGTCGTACCAGACTTTTTCCCCTTCCAAAGCAGGCTTGACGCGCTGGCAGACGACTGCGAACGAGATCGAGCGTTGGACTTTGCCGATTTCATGACACACACAGTACACATCTTCCGACTCGTGCATTAAGGGGTAGAAAACTACGGCGACTCCGCCGAGCCGAAGGCCAGAAAGTGCATAAAGCGGGTTCCCACGACTTACTTCGCAGGAGCATGAGCATCCACCAGGGCCAGACACGGCCTGAGCCTCAGGTTGTGCTGCGAATCCATGGCCGAGGCACATCAATATGGCTTCCTGCTTCGCGCATGCATGAAAGCGTCGGCAGAAGAGCCTCATCCCAGCTTACCACTAGATTCGGTTTCTCACCCTTTGCATAAGAACAGTGTTGGTGCTAGCGACGAAGAACCTGCCCAGATAGATCGGCGGGAACCTTGGCATCGCTTCAAATCAAAAGTTCACGTATTGCTGCACACACCAGTAGGAAAAAACTCGGATACGAAACAGTGCCCCCAGCACGACACCTCCGGCACCGTCCAGAACCAATCATACCATATCGGAGAGACAGATTAGCTCATCGATTTTCATGATATTGGTCGTAACACTTGGACGGAAGAAACGGCTTTTATCCACGGTGGCTCCGCCATCAACCACAGACTGCATAACTCTTCAGTTCGGCCTCGGCATGCTCGCAGAATTCTCATGCCAGGTCTAAGGCCAGATAACGACTTGCATCTAGTGAGTGCATCGCAAGGGCTATGGGAGCGACAGATTCGGTCAACTTGCTAGCATTAGCGGCAAGCGGGACTAAAGTGAACCAATCACGAAGAAGGTTTGCCGCCTCGAACAGCACATGCTGCAGGAATCAAGCGCGAGGCCCTTCTGCGAGAAGGTCAAAGCGTAACCCAAACCGAGGGCGGTCAGTGACCGTCAAGGTGACCGGCAAAACCGACAAGCACACATGAATCGGAAGAAGCAGAAGGGTTGCCCAGCAAGAGTAGAGCCAAGAGAGTCGAGAGACGCGTTGTAGAATGAGAGCAGTGCGCCAGCGAGGTACAGCTGGTGGCTCATGTAGCGGAGGTTCAAACGTAGGCAGGCACTGGGTGGCAAATGTGGCTTATGAGCATTTGCGTTGTCTGCTTCTATGCAGTTGATTCCCAAGCGATGATTTGCAACTCAAATCTTAGGCCTCGAAAATCGTGTACTGTACACCCAGAATGTCCAGAGATCACAATACGTTCCGCATACTCGCAGAAATAGGTAAATGAACCAAACTTAATTAATACCTTTTCAACCTGGTTGAATTTAATGGAAAGATGGGTCCTGAGACCAACACTTTGGCTAGACGCGTTTCGCTGCGAATCTCACGCGTCCGACGTGCGAAACCACTCATTTGAACTTACGACGATGCCGTGCATCAGCGTCGTCTCAAGTTTGCGTCGCATCTGCTGATGGCGGCTGGCGTCCATGATCCGCGCTCCGCGTCCTTGTCTTGACCGATGGCATTACTTTCGCCAAATGACACACGTTCGTCGCTGGCCACCGACCTCTCATGCAAGGAAGCTTGACACCATGCTAATTGTTGACTTGCACTGTTTGGGGTTGGTACGCCCGAGCGAATTATGTCTACGAGACAGCATTCTGCCTGAACAGGAATAGTGCAGATCGATCGAGAGAGTGCTTTCCGTTGTGAGATGGTGTCTCGCTTCTCGGCGGGAATTTTATCGAACGTCAAGTTGGCACATTCACGGGCTCACTACTGTGCTGAAAGGCGTTCCTACTGTATAGTTGATCATACCGGGGCACAGGACGACTTGAACATGCTACCCTTAACAAAATGCAAATCAAATGGCGAATGCTCGAAATGAAATTGTCGATTGTCTCTGGATTCATTTGTGTGCGTCGCTATCGGTAGAACGGTTCCGTTGCGCATATTTCATACCGCGAAATTTCAAAAGGCGATAGGTATTGACTTGCGTGGCGCTATTGTCCATCTCTCCCCGTGTGCGCCTGCGATCATCCTCATCGAGACTTAATCGCCACGGGTAAAGCAGCCTCAGAGTAGTTGCTGTATTATGTCCTTTCAAAAAAACAAAACAACAAAAACCTGATAGGGAGCAAGGCTCAGGGCGCAATTCCGCCTCTCCACGAGCTATAGTACCATAAAGCCCCGTCTGAAACAGGGGCGCCTCTGTCTATTAGCACGCCGTGTTTCCAGCGCCGCTAATTAGGATGGCTGCCGTTTTTAGGATTTATCCACCTCCCCTTTCAAGTTGGCTTTTGATTGTCTCTAGCAGAGACATCAAATACCCCGTAGGTTGATTTCAGTCTTTTATTAGGCAATCTATGATCAAGGCTTAGCTAGACTTGGATCCAAGATAATATCAGGTATAGGTAGGATCACTTGGCATCATCTTCGCAGAGGGTTCTGTTGCGTAATGAAACTAGTTTACAGCGTCATCGCACGTGCTTATTTGCTTGTGTGCCTATCTTGGAGGGCAAGCTATGCTAGCCAAGGGCTTGCTCCACTGTACACCACACCTCTTCTTAGTGCTGTTCTCGCTTCTTCTGTTTGCTCGAAGTCGAGTTGCGCACACGTAATCCGATGTTGCGGCTTTTGCGCGTGTCATCGATCGCAAAGTGCATAGCTACAGTAATTAAGAGTTGCAAAATTCATCTTCCTCGTGCCCTACTCCTTCGAGGCGTGATGGGCATATTCATGCAAGTCTATGCACCAACTTTGTCTTCCAAGTGGGATTCGCCTCGTCTGCCACTGACGAGCAGACGTCTCGCTTCGGCGGGATTGTGCGCTTCCGGTGCACTTCGCTTCTTGAAGCGCCTGTCTCCGCTGCTATCGTTTAAGGCCGGCATTTCGGTCATGTCTGCAACGCGTGGGCGAATTTGCCCCACTCGATCCAAGCGTGCGCCTGAGCTGGCGCCTTTCCGCCGCATTGCTTCATTAAATGCATCAGCAGCTGCTCTGTCTGTGCCAAGACGAGGCGACCACGCCCACCTGCTCCTTGGTTTCTCAATGCGGTCCAATCATGGATTAATAACCATCACGGATTAATAACCGGTCGATCAGGATCGTCCCGGAATCAAGGTCATCATTGTTCGTTCCATTGTGCAGTAGGCAATTTGTCCGTGCACTGCGTCGCTTCTTGAACTTTGAGCGACATTGTCAAATTTCATAGTCATGACCAATCCGACATGTTGCCACTCTTCCATAAGCACCCTGCCCGAACCAGGGGGAAAACGAGAGACTCGACTTTGACTAAAAATGCCCTGTTCCTCCCTTCGTTTTCAATTTTCTTTCAATCTTGGCTCCTACATGATAAAGTGTATGAAACCTAGGGCCTGGAAAACTGTTACCTTTTTAATGACCGGCCGGGACACAGCCTTGAGCTAACGCGTCGTACTCGAACAGGGTGCCGGCCTTTGCAGCCTTCGGCGTGGGTTAGTAAAAAAAGTAAGAAAAAAGGTGGGGGTACCACTTCCTTTCGGTAACAATGAGGTTGAAGGGCTGTGGCTTTCATTACAGAACAGCGTAGCCAAAGGTGGAGATTCGCAGAATGAAGTGGGAGACGTGGATCGACAATTTTCCCACCGAGGCTGGTGGCACACGGGAAGCGGCATTTGGGCTATAATGGCGTCCACGGTCCAGGTCCATCTCGCTTGAGTGGGTGACAATTGTACCCGATTTTCCGGCCGATCCGTGGACGCTGTTGCCGAGCAAACTCCGTCGGGGAGGTGCCTTTAAGTCAGTGTCACCCAGTTCGGTGGTGCTGCACATTTGAAGAATGGCGCTGCGCAACCACAACCAAATTTGAGTTTACCTGTATCGGTAACAGGTGGCTTGAGTGCATTCTAGGCAACGCTCCAGCACACAAAAGAGGCGTTTTTCCGTCTCGTTTAACTTTGAGCCGCTTAGAATTCAACCGAGCGGGGAATGGTCACTCTTGGAGCGGAGGCGAGGCCTCTCGTTCAGGACTTTGCCAGGATATCATTTTTGTCTGGTCCATCCCTCCCTTAACAGGGTTATTCTTCTTGATGCTGGAAAAAGGCTAGAGATGGGTGAAGCTTTCCGGACGATAGTGCGTTCCATCTCTCTGTCGCCCGACTTTGCACCGAAATGCGGAGCAGACTATTTTTATCAAATTCTCAGTACTGACTTGTTCAATATTGAATATCCCGCTGAATAGAATCAACCTTTGTAGGACTTTAAATGAGAGAGCACAGTCGAAAGAGAAAACGCGCCCCTGTGAGGCCTACGTGATTAGCGTCAGGCGACGGACGCCTTCCCGCGTTCTGTTTGCTCATCCCAGCTCAGACTTTAAGCGGCCGAAACATGAGTGAGACCTAATTGGGTGTTAGATTGCGGGTCAGCGAGGTGGCTCGCTGGCTCTAAGGCTCCCGGCCCGCCGTAGGGGCCGGTTGAGCGCAGAGTAGAGCGGTACCTACAGGCGGGATGCAATAAAGGAGGGCACGGGCAGGTGACAAAAGCTCTGCAAGGTCGGTTTGCGACGACGCTTGCAGGAGAAAAATGAGATGGTGGGAGAGCGAAAGGTACGATGGAGCGGTGGGAGGAGAGGAGGTGACGCGTCAAGTCCAGCTCAGATGCGCACGCCGGTCACGTGCTCCAACCAAAGAAATACGACAGGCTTTGATTCAATGTATTGATCCCGGTCAAGCAATGCGATTCTCGAACCGCTCCGCCTATGCCTTGTGTCGCAGGAACTGCTTTCTTCGATCGGGTCACTGGGAGAGGGTAGACAGTCTGAGTTGCTCAGTACAATCGGAAAATTTGATGGCTTGGAATGGGGGGAAGCAGGCCGCACGAGAGTCTCAGCCATGTGTCCCATCTGCGTTGCTCTCTTGTCAAGGCCCTTCTTTTTTTTTTTTGGCGATTCAGGCGAGCTTCTGTTTCTCTTTTTACCGGTGAACCCCGCGTCGATTTGAAATTAGCCACCTTGTCTCTGTTGTCCAGTTCAGGTGAAATCCATATCAACCTTAGCTTGGCCGAGAGACAGTCTACACACTCTATGACCGCTGTGGAGGCGGGCGGTGAGGATTGGGAACAACTTGCATTTTGCCTAACTCTGGGGAGTCGCTTGCGAGCTCCCAGCCGTGGCCGTAAGGGGCACGGGTGGTCGAGCGTCGCATGAGAGCTGGCGGAGTGTGCGCGAGAACTATCTACACCGCATAATAAAATAAATCTATGTACAAAAACTGCGTAATAAAATAGGTCGTTAAATGAGGTCGCGAAAATATAGGTCTGTGGGAACTGCGTGGCATCAATATTGGACAGGGGAAGGGGGGGTGGGGTGAGCAAAAAGGGAACACTGTAGACAGTCCAGCGTTGTAGGAAGATGATGGGGTAAGGAACAGGATGTTGAGCGGAAACTGGGCTTGACTGCTAGCGAGCGGTGGCCCAGTTTGGCTTGTGATGACGTGTATATAAGTGTGTGTCTGCCTTCTCGGCCGGTAGCTAATTAATTGATTCGCGCGCAAATGCTTGCGCTCGCACAGTCTTTTCCACTTCTTCGCTAGCGTACTGCGTCTTTGACATTTGTGTGTTGGTCTCGCGTAACTTGAGGAGAGTGAATTTTGTTCGACGTGACATGCCTTACATTAAGTGACTTGTCACCAATGCTGTTTCCCTCTCCCTCTCTCCAGAGTCCCTCTGGCCAAAGCCGTCTTCTTCAGATTGTGAAACAGAGACAAACAGGCTAAATCCACTTATGAAGGGTTGGCAGCCCCCACCTCAGAACCCACAACTGGTACACGCCTTCCACTTGCTCCGTCACATTTTGAGTGCCTGGCACAACCCGTGCTATCAGTTGTGACCATGAACTTTCATTGACTGAACAGCAGAACGTAAAAGACAGCAAGATGAGGACGGATGGGGATTCGCTTGGGTGTTGGGAACGAAACGTAGGAGGCCGAGGCGGGACGAGCAACGATTGTGACTGATGTTATGCCCGCCCGTAGGCGTTTCGCCTTCACACAAATATTCTCGGCCACCATTTCTCGCATTCAAATTCAGCCATGATCGACGTGCTTAGATGGAGTAAGGTCTCTTTGCTCTCAGAGGACCCAAATCAGTGGCTTTCAAGGTCGTTCAAGCCTTCTCTCGTGCACTGGAGCTTGGTTGGCCGGTGGACTCAATTCGTGCTTGTGCACGCAAGCAATCGTATCCGCGAGTGGAAATGATGAGCTGTGATTGAGACGATTGAATCCAATGGCTCGGCTTCCTCCTCCCGCGTAACGGGGAGGGAAAAGTGCTGCATGTGACTGCTCGATGCCGACCAAAGTTCGTTCGTGAGGCCCTAAACCTGGACAACCCTGCCAAGGGCAGTTTATGTGCTGTTGTACATATGTAGTTGCTAGCAATTGCATGCCTGCATATACGCACGACAAGCCGAGGGCAGGCTATCTCGCAGTCCGATCGGGTGGAGTTGCGATGATGAGTGCATGCTTGCAGCCGAAATTTAATACAGTTTGGGCGTTTGCAGCGAGAATCCTGCGACTGTGGTCACACATGCAGCACTCTTGTGGCCAAGGGGTTCACTTTACCGCAGACCCCCCCAATCTCAAGGGTCGTGTGGCGGCTGAATTGTAAGAAAAAAAAAGGAAACAAAAAGATACAAAAAGAGGGGTCGCAGGACGAAGCCGCGTGAGATCATTTCCCACACTCTCTGGTTCAGAGATGCCGTCGAATTTACGCACGATTGATTCCAGTTATTGAGGCTGACCCTAGGCCCCAGTGGTGGCGCTTTGGTGGCCGGGGATCTTCATTGCTCCCCAGCGCGAGCGAGAAAGCCCCACTCCCTTCATTTGGCCTTTCAGTCTCATTGTCCTTCTACGGAGACAGAGACCGTGCCACAACTTATTCTCCAGCTTAATGTTCATAAACCTAAATCTAGGCTGCTGTGTACAACTTGTAAGATCACTGCGGAAAATCGTCAATGTGAGCCATTTATAGGCTGGTAGCATGTAGGCCTATTTTAGAGACAAGGGCCCAAATTCTTAAAAAAAAGGTTAAGGCAAAATTGACAGCTGGCACCAATCTTCTTGAGACAGACGCTCGTGCACTTTAATTTAGCTGATCTCAGCCCGCTGTGCCAACAGCGACGTTGCGCCTCCCCGCTGACATTGTGTGGAAGATGGGCAATCTGGTAAGCACTTCCCGTGCTCGTTTCTGGCATCTGTGCGTTCAGAAAGGAGATCTCTAGGACAGAGGCGCAACGACACCTTATCGCACATCAGGCTCCTCTTCCTCCAGTTTCACAAATCGATGGCACAGTTACATGTTGCCCCTCTTTCTCTCTCCGGCCTGCCAACCATTGACTCTAGCATTACACACACCTGCAAAACATTGTTCCAAGGTATTTACAACGCTTGGAGCGGTTGTCCATGCTACAGACAAGATAAAGCACAAAAGGTGAAAAGCTAGAGCGAGCCCAGTTCGGGTGTAGGCAGCGAGCACAGACGGCCAGCGCGAACCGCAAGAGCGCGGCAGGATAGAGAAAGAGGGGAAACATGATTCGCAATCGTGGGCTGCAAGAGCGCTTGGTGAGTTTGAAGTGGAAACTGGGTGTTGTGGTGAATTGGGCCGCTTTCTGGGTTGCAGTTGCGGCTGACTGCTGCCCGAATTGCAGATTATGGATCCTCACATTATGGATCCTCCACGCGTGGGGATGCAAGCGCGCACAGACGCATCGAGTGCCCGTTCGACGCTTCGGAGTTACAAGCAGCTCGGCCTTCAAGGCCGTTGACTCTCGAGGAAGCCGGGCTGGGAACTTTGGCCTTTTTAGCACTCACATCGCTGGCCATACCTCGCTAGCCTAGTACTCCAGTGCACCTGCCGTTCGCTCGATGCCTCCATTTTCTTTGGCCAGCTACCACCAATTTGCCACTGGGCTTTCGCCTCTACAGGTTCTTTTGACAAACTGTAAGCAATTTTGAATGCAAATTTCGAATCTACAGGCCAATTGTTCTGGGCTCCTCATCTTTTGTCTTTTCTCTGTTTTCCCTTCTTTTCCCTGTTCTTTTTCTTTTTCTTTTTCCACCCTTCTGCGGTTTCGCTAGGCGCAGCTTCATACTGGCTGGAGTGCTAGCTTAGATTTTTGCAGACGCAGATATTAGGTTCGGGCTGCAAACCATGGCGCAATATGGTCTGCATCTCGATTCCTTCGAACTGCAAGTTGCTGCACCTGGATCCACAAACCCAGCCAGCATTTTCGCCACTCGCAGTAGCGTGTGGTTTTTTGATTTCTGGCTCCTGTCGTCCGGCGTTTCCTCTTCCACCATAATAGTGGCGAGTTTGAGAGAATCGCCCAGGCGCCCGAAATTCCGACGGTTCCTTAACGTTGAAGCATGTGCCTGACCCCTGTGGCCACCCGTGTGGTGCATGAGCTTGCTGGACTGTGAAGGTCCGCACCAATCACTTCCTCGTCCTGTCAGACTGTGCTCGCTTCTGCCAGTCGCATCTTTGAGGGGCCTGTCAAACTGCTGCCTGTGACCGTGGTGCCCCTCGACCGTGCCGAATTGCTCCATCAGAGACAACCGTTCAGATCTCTCTGTCTTAGCCCTTCATTCAGAACCCTTAATTTTCCCTCCTGTCACACCCGTTCCTTGGAAGTGCTGACACTGAAACAGCTTGACTCAGTTTCTCGGTCCGCCTGAAGCACCTCGGACGTGCCTCCGCCCTACCAACCTGTGCTATCACCGAGTCCTCACCAATTACTTATAAGCATCCCCCTCGGATCGCTCGGTGATGGTCACATCCCAGCATCTCCCCCATCCTCTAGCCCCCCTCCCTTCCCTGCCCTTTCCTGCTTGCACTACTCCCATCATATCTGTTGGATACGCGACTACTACTGCCTTCTTGCTTGCATCTTCTCTGCACTCTTTGATTCGTTCCATCTTTGCACGTCTTTCTCCTTCCATTTCTGCACCTCGGACTACCTGGTTTCTTACGCCAGTCGTATCTTAACCTCTCCCCTACACACTACACATACCATTCCAGCAGCATGTTGACCCCTATCAACACCAACACATCTTCTCCTGTGAGACCGGGCCTTGAGAGCCCTACCCACAAGCTCTGCCGTTCGGCCGAGAGCAAGAAGCTCGATGTCGAACTTGCTGCCAAGGTAAAGTCCTTGAAGGACGGTGCCAAGGCTAGGAAAGAATCCAAGGGTCCTATCCTGAAGCGAAAGATGGCTTGTGCCACCTGTCGCCGCCGTAAGGTAAGCTTCGCATCGCGGAAAATATTATAAAGATGTTCAATACAATACCTCTTTGATTTCTAACGGAATTCTAACTTGTGTTTTTCTGTCGCCATCCCTCGCCAGCTTCGATGCGACGCTGCTCGACCTCGTTGCTCCACTTGCGCACGATCGCAGGCATCGGCCGAGGCTGCTGGTCACCCTTCGGCCGTGCCTCCTGGTCCTTGCAGCTACGACTGCGACCAGCACGAGGAGCCTGTGCCCAACCGCTTCTTTGCCAACGGCTCTTTCCATTCGCTCACCTTCCACAGCCACGCACGCATGCCAATGACTCCTGGCTTCGGTCCTAGCCCATACGACACCATGAATGGTGCTCCCATGGTCGACAGCCTCAACTTCTTGCCACCAACCAGCCCTCACGGTGTGTGGGCATACGGTGATTTCCCCATGACTCCGTCGCGTGTCTCGGGTCATGGCTGCAACTCCTCATCGTGTCACACCACACCCCTTGTCACCACTCCAACACGTCCAACATTCCTCACCTCCACCCCGATGCGAAGGATCATCAGTCCGAGCCTCGCTATCAACTCGACACCAGTCCAGGAGCACGATGTCTTCTACTCGCCGCCATCGCACGAGCAGTGGACTCCATCTTCGGCCATGAGCACCGAGTCGATCTACTACAGCCCTATGGTCGCGTCCTTGTCTGAGGGTCTCGCCTCTGCTTCGGGTCTTTCATCAGCTGCTTCGACACCGTCACTTGCCTCGACCCGTGCTATCCGATCTCCCTTCCACATGAGCCAGGATCTTGGCACTCCCCTTAGCATGCCCCCCACCACACCGATCTCCGAGTCGTTCGACGTCAACTGCCTTGGTCCCCCCATGGTGCCACGAGCCTCTCTTTCGCCAAACGAGCAGCAAATGAAGTGCACCAACTTCCTGCAATCGCTCGAGCCCATGCCCTACAACCTGATTGACTTCACCGCCGCTGGCGCATTCCATGCTGGAGCCAATCCCTCTATGGTCCACACACCCATGATGGCTGCTGACTCGATGGAGATCATGGCTGGCAACGACCTTGGTCTCATCAATGGTCCTCCTATGGACGGCAAGCTTCAAGACCCCTTCACTACCATGTCGGGTCTGGAGATGCCCGACGCTAGCCTGCTTGCCAGCGCCGGTGCTGCCGACATGTCGAGCATGACTTCCATGACTCTCACCTCGGCAATGCCCTCGGATATGTTCAGCGCAACCACAACGCCTGCCGCAACGGAATGGGCTTAATAGTCTGCCTCTTATTTCTGCCCCCTGTCTCGCAACTTCGAACCTCGCATCGCCGTCACCGTTCTTCCCACTATCATAGCTGCATTCTTCCTCCTCTCGACGTTCCGTCTTGTGCTCTGTAGCATCTACAGTCTCTGCTCTCATCTCCACTCCTTTCGAGTTGGGTGGCCGGTCCGGCTATCGGGCCCTAGGCACACCACTCTTTTCCCCGCTCACGGTCTCTACTCGGTTCTCCAACTTGACTTCACACGTGCCTCATCACGCTCGTTTAGTCCCACCCTTTCTCCTTGTCGTGGATCTGTATTTTTTTCTTTATTCTCGGACCCTTTCTGCTCCTGTCTTTACTCGCCGTTATGTTGACTTTTGGATCCTGTTTCTTGTATTTCTACCTCAGACCCCAAAAGCGACAAGATCGTTGTCAATATACCCAAGTATTCTCAAACATTTCTAAAGCGAATTTGCCCGCATGGGAGCTGGGCTGAGACATGTCAAAAGATTTCATGAGAGTGCTCAAGTGTTTGACTGATTATGTCCTTGTTTTGCGTCTGCCTTCACACTCTGGGCCGAGTCACTGCCAATTTTTTCTCTCCCAGTCTTTACATACAGTATTTTTGCTTAAAGAGGAATTGCCCGTTACCAACTGACTCAGAATGATACTGATACGCCCTCGAAAGTCTGCATTAGGTCCTCATCGTCTTACATCGACATCAATACGGAGCGGGAGACGTTGTTGTGGAGGCATTTCAGACACCGACAATGTTCGCCGAACAAGGATGCACCGGCCCGAGTTCGAAGAATAAGGGTTGTTACTGTAGACAGTGCTGTACATACGTTACTTTATTTTAAGAACAATGCGGAAAACGAAAAAAATATAAAATAAAATAAAATCTGCTCTATCGAGAATCGGGTCACATGCGAGCAGCTTCGAACCAAGCCACCACTACCACGGCAGCCAGAGCCGCGACATGGAGTTCCGTGAACCGACCGGGACGCACATATATTTCCATCTGCTGCGTAGGGTACCTGGAATTTCCGTGGCGGAGTGCAACCCTGTTGCGCACAATTGAGGCGGAACAAAAGTACTGTGGCTTCAGTGGGAACTCTCCCGGAGAACAAAGGGGTGCAAACTGTTCACCGATCGGAAGCCAGGATTTCGGAACTCTGGATCGCTCAGAACAATGAATTGGGTCGAGAAGAATGATCGCGAGGGGGGGCACAAGGGTGACAGAGGTGAGGTAGGGCAGGTTTCTGCAACTCGGGTTTGAACCAGTGTTCCGCGGAAGTTTACGTAGTTGCAAAGTCACATTCGTCCGCTGTCTCCTTTTCTGTCGCATTTCAAGCCTGGTTCGAAATGGTGTGGTGACATTGAATGTGGCGCAGCAGTGACGTTGTGTCTGACTCACCCGTTGAGGGCATTCACAATGAGCCCCAACGAACACAATCGCGGATGCAGGGTGACTAAACAACGGGATCAAGCACAACGGAAGATGCATTGCTGGGAGAGGTTTTCTCGAACGGTTCTGGTTGGGTGAAATTTAGAGCTCGCAAAAAAAGGGTCTCGCTGAGGAGGGATGAGCTTGTTTCGGCACATTAGCTGCGTCTTACCACATATCCTGCCCTGCACATTTGCGTCAAATCCCCCCTCCCAAGACTGTACGTGGCAGGCTGTAAGGAGTGCAGAGCGCTTGGAACGAGCGCTAGCTTCATTGGCGCGAGCTGGCACGAGGTGGGGGGACACGTTCATATCCGGGCTCATGTTCATAGCTTATCTAGGAACTCTGGGTAGTCCCACGTCCTCCCAGTTACCATCACCTCAAACTTAGCTGATCTCAAACTTAGCTGATCGCGACCAAGCGATAGCTACACTTTCTTTCGGCTCCAGCAGAACCTAGCCACAACCCCAAGTCAGCCGCCGTAAGGAAGCCGGACAGGTTCCGAATTTTGGCCTCTTTTCGACGCCGCAATTTAAAAATCAGATTTTCAAACGGCGTCAATTCCGGTCACCGAATCTGGCTACTCTCCTCCCCGCTTGTTCACGCCCCTATGGAACCCAACAAGCCCTGCATACGCTGCAAGCGATCCCTAGGGCCAAATCATTTTGCAGGCACTAACGGTAGGATCACCAAGACTTGCTCTAGCTGCCGCACCAGGATAACAGCAGCGCGCGAGGCCTGGGTCCAACACCGCAACCCCAGCTCCAGCGCTGCGAGCCGCACGAGGTCCATCTCCCCCGCACACCTTTCCCCGCCGCCAGCAGTCTCACCCAAATCGACCCCCTCCCCACTCTCAGCGGCCGCCATCAAGGCTCGAATATCTTCACACCTCGAATCCCGGCTCGACCAACGGTTCGAAGAGCTACTGGCCACCCTTCGAACCAGCCAGCCTGCACACCCAACGACGGTGCCGTACAATCCCTCCCCTTCCGTCTTATCGCAAACACCAACCGCGCACAACCACCCAACCGGTGAGTCCCCCCCTCTGTCCACGTCTCGCTGTTTCCCCTGGATAACTGCCGATATTCTAGACAAAGTTGCACAAGACAAACTGCGCCCGGAGGAGCTAGTCAAGCTACGCAACCTGGAGTCCAAGGTCTCACGCGAACCCACATGCTCGACTGGGCTCGTCCTCGAAAGCGGCCAGCTCACGTTAACGGAGGACTCCAGCGACACTCGCACCTCCACCTTCGCTAAGGCGATCCCGAACGTGGCCGCCCTTACACAGGTCTGGCTGGCGTACGTAGCCATACGACTCCGTTACACGCGCAACCACGAGCTCGCCGAGGCCCTCCTAGCGCACCTGGAGTACCTCATCGACTACGAAAGCACGTACACCTGGCGGGCTGTCGTTGCCTATCACCTAGCAGTGTGTCGCCTCAGGTTCGGCACAGGAGCAGTGCACGAGTGGGCGGACGTCGACAACAACATTGCCGGGAGAGTCCTCCTCACGAACCCCAGGACGGCAAGCCTCAACAACTCCTCCACTGCGCGACGGGACCAGGCACCCCCCAACTTCAGGAAAGGGACAGGGGGCCGCCAGAGTCGAGCCACCACCTCTACGAGCTCTGACACGTGCCGCAGGTTCAACGCGGGGCACGACTGCGCAGGGTGCACTCGCCAGCACACGTGCCTTCACTGCAACGGCCCACACCCGCTCCCTTCCTGCCCCAACTTCGCCAGGAGCGGGAAAAGCACGAACACTGCCAAGTCCGGATAATGGTGAGTAACTACTCACTCAGGCGACACAGTCAAGCCGAGGCGCCCCTGGGCGTGCCAGCCCCACCCTTTCCCAGCTCAAGGGATCAGGCCACGCCGCCTTCAAGAGCGTCTTCACAGGCTCTGCCGCCTCCAAGCGCGCCCTCTCCTACCCAGCCCCCGCAGCTGTCAATCGCGGAAGACAAGATCAAGGCCGCGCTGCCACTCAAAGCGCCCCCCCAGGCCACGCCGCCTCCAAGAGCGTCTCCCAAGGCCGCGCTGCCTTCAAAAGCGTTCCCCCAGGCCACGCTGCCTCCAAGAGCGTCTTCCGAGGCCACACTGCCATCAACGGTGCCTCCACAGGTCACGCCACCTCCAAGAGTGTCTCCCAAGGCCACGCTGCCGTCAAACGCGCCCCTTCAGGCCACGCCGCCTCCAAGAGCGTCTTCCCAGGCCACACTGCCATCAAATGCATCCCCCCAGGCTATGCCGCCTTCAAGAGCACTCAGCCCCCGGGACATCCTTGCCGGCATCATTGATTTGCCCCCTGACCTAGCCACCCCTATCCTCACCTCCATCCTCACAGGTAGACCACCGGCACCTCGTCCCAACACATCCTGCGCACGACCCATTTTCGACCAGTCAGACACGCCAGCTGCAGTCGGCACACTCAACGCATGGCACTGGTCGCCCTTCCTGAACCTCTACCCAGACCAGGCCTTTGCAGCACAACTACGAGGGGTGCTCCTCCACGGAGTCAAGCTTGGCTACGAGGGACCGCTGCGACACGAGGCCAGGCTAGGAGTAAAGAATTTGCCCATGGACAGCACAGGCCTCGAGCATCTACGTCGAGAAATCAGCTCCAGGGTATCCGAAGGCCGCCTCCACCCTGTAGTAAGCCCAGACGCAGTCCGGTTGGTATGCTCCCCGATGGGCATGGTACCGAAGCCGCACAGCGACAAGCTGCGCACCATCTACCACCTGTCACACCCATGCATTCCAGGCACGCGCTTGCCGTCAGTCAACAGCCACATTGACACAGCGTTTGTAGCCATCAAATACGACACTTTGGACGCCATCATGGACTACATTTGCGAGCACCCAGGCGCACTCCTCTGGAAGGCTGACCTCGAAGACGCATTCAGGCATGTGGTCGTCGCCGAGAGTGACGCACGCTTGATGGGGATCCAGTTCGAAGGGGCCTTCTACCAAGAGTGCGCGCTAGCCTTCGGCGGTAGCTCCTCTCCCTTCCTCTTCAACCTCTTCGCGGAGTTCCTACACTGGCTCGCGGCCTTCACACAACAGTCCATTTCGGCGCTCCAGCCACCCTCCAATCCGCAGCCCTACTCGGTCGTCACACACTACCTCGACGACTTTTTCGGAGCTGTGGATGCAGGCGCCAATGCTAACGTTCCCATTGCAGCATTGAGCCTCGCAGTGTCAGCCCTAGGCTTCAAGCTGAGCAGAAAAAAGACCGTCTGGAACACCACCCGCCTCGAGGTCCTAGGGATCAAACTAAACTCGGTGGCTCAGACGGCCTCAGTCACCGAGTCACGCCAAAGGCGCATCCTACAAAGCTGCGAGCGCATACTAGATCAAGGGCAAGCATCCTTGGGGGATATGCAGAAAATAGCTGGACTCCTCCAGTTTGTCACAAGAGTAGTTCCCCAAGGCCGCACTTTCCTCCGTCGCCTCTACGACGCAGTCAAAGCTCGCTACAAGACCCCCTTCGAACGCCATATCAGTAGTGCTACCCGAACAGAACTGTCGTGGTGGGTCAACACTTTATCCTCGTGGGATGGCGTGTCCCTACTACAGCCCTCCCCCTTGCTCATCGAACACATCTGGACGGATGCCTCCAAGCGTAGCATAGGAGCGCACCTCGGGACCATGCGTCAACCAATCGCGGTCCTCTCCCACGAGGTATCACGATGGCACCGCAACAAGGATATTCGTTTCCTGGAAGCGCTAGCAGTGTTGGAGGCTCTAAGGCTATTCTCCCCCCTGTGGTCAGGCCCGCGTCGGGTGGTCGTCCATGTAGACAACGAAAACGTCGAGCACGGCCTACGCAAAGGGTCAATCCGCGACCCAGCCACACAGACCATTCTTCGCGCGATCTTCACCCTGTGCCTACAGAGGCACATCGACCTGGTACCACTCCGGGTGAGCTCCGAAGAGAACATCCTCGCTGACGCCCTCTCCCGTCGTCGTTTTCATTTCATCGAGCAGCACTACCCGACAGCCTTCTCCCTGCTAAAGTTCAAAGGGGCCAGGGCGAAGGAAACCGGAGAATTCAGCCGCCAGCCTCCTTCAAAGCCGCAACACACCTCTCTGCCCCGGCCAACTTCCTACTCTGGAACGGCCTCGCCATCAACACACGCTCTCGCTCCAGGGCAATATGCGCAGATTTCGCCGAGTTCACGGCCTCCCCCTGACCCTTCCCAGCCACCAAGCCCCAGCTCATCGAATGGGTGGTGAACCAGCACACTAAAGGGAAATCCTACAGCACCGTCAGACGCGACCTCGCGGTCCTCAAGTCGTGGCATGTCAACATCGGGGCCCCAACTCCCGCTTTCGACTCCGAGCGACTCGCCAGAGTGGTGCGAGGCTTCAAGAGGGTGGCTGGGGACCCACTCCCCACCGCAAAGCTGCCCATCACCCTTCCCCTCCTGTGGAAACTCGTCCGCACCCTGCCCAGCATTTGCACCTCACCGCATGACCGGCGCATGTTTAGAGCGGTGTTCTGCCTCGCCTTTGTGTGCTTCCTGCGCGCAGGGGAGCTTACGTGGGGAGCAGAGGAACTCAGCGGGCAGCTCACGGTCGGCTCGGTCTCCTTTGCGACGGACCGCTCTCACGTGACCATCACCCTCCCAGCTAGCAAGACGGACCCCTTCCGACGAGGGGCCAAACTCACGGCGCCTGCAGTCAGGACGAGCACCTGCGCAGTTTCGGCCCTCGAGGTCATTTGCGCAGGCAGACCGACAGGTGCGCCGCTCTTCACGTTGGAGGGCGGCCTCCCGTTCAGTCGGGAAGTCTTCACGCGCACACTCCGGCAGTGCCTCCGGGCATGCGACATCTCCCCAGCCGATTACTCCGGCCACTCTTTTCGCCGAGGAGCCGCAACCTGGGCTGCCGTGAACGGTGTGGACGACGACACCATCCGAGGGCTCGGGCGGTGGAAGAGCGATTGTTTCCGAAGGTACATTGACAAGTCCGCCTCCGACCATGCCGCTACCACAGCTCGAGCCCTGTACTCTCACCCGCACCGCGCGCTCGACCTGTCAACCCCCACTTGGCGTGATATTTGACATCCATCACCTTCCGCCTATCTTGTGGGGAGTCGGCTCGCCCTGCTCACCAGCCATCGCTCGCAACCAACACACCTAACGGTTCGCTGCTCACCAACGGGTAATGGCCATGGCTGGGAGCTCGCCAGCGACTCCTACGAGTTAGGCATAACAATTTAACATTTCAACATTAAAAATCTAACAAAAATCTCAACAACTCCGATTAAATGACACCAGCGCGGGCCGGCAGCGACGATGATACAGTAGCACCTTCTGTTTCCATCAGAGAGACGCCCACACGACCCTGGCTTTGGCGAACAAGTGGCCGAAACTTTCGGTAAGCTCGTCATCATACCGGCTCCTTCCAACAACTTGCGCTGGTGTCTTCATCCAAATCATGGCATAGTTCATAGCGAAGCAGCACATAGCCATGTCAGCGGTACCATCACCAACACGTCGCACAGACGGCGACGATGACGACGACGAAGCCTACGAAGAGCGCCAGCGTAGGCAAGTGCTCTGGAAGCCGCAACAAGCTGGCGCAACTACGGCACTCAAACCGCACCGACACATCTACATCGATTGGCCAAATGCATCTATCAAGAAGACCCTCGCTATTGGAGCTTCTGCGCCCGACGCCTCGCCGCCGGTCTTCGATCGACCGCGGGTGGAGAACGAGACGAATAACGCATCTTCTTGTGTGCTCGTCACAAAGTCGAGTCCGATCAACGCTACCGTGCATATAGTCAAGGAGAAAAAGTCCGAAAAAACCTCACCTTCAACAACCACAGCCAAGAAACCGACGGAAAAGCCCATCATTGTCGCTGCCGGCCCGCGCTGGTGTCATTAATCAGTGTTGCTGAAATTGTTAGATTTTAATGTTGAAATGTTAAATTGTTTGCCTAACTCGTAGGAGTCGCTGGCAAGCTCCCAGCCGTGGCCATTGTCCGTTGGTGAGCAGCAAACCATTAGGTGTATCGGTTGCGAGCGATGGCTGGTGAGCAAGGCGAGCCGACTCCCCACAAGATAGGCGGAAAGCGATGGATGTCAGATATTGCGCCAAGCGGGGGTTGATAGGTCGAGCGCGCGGTGCGGGTGAGAATACAGGGCCTGGGCCGTGGTAGCGGCACAGTCGGAGGTGGACTTGTCAATGTACCTTCGGAAACAATCACTCTTCCACTGCCCAAGCCCGCGGATGGTGTTGTCATCCATGCCATTTGCGGCAGCCCAGGTCGCGGCACCTCGGCGAAACGAGTGGCCAGAGTAATCGGCTGGGGAGATGTTGCATGCCCAGAGGCACTGACGGAGTGTGCGCGTGAAGACTCCCTGACTGAACGGGAGGCCGCCCTCCAACGTGAAGAGCGGCGCACATGTCGGTCTGCCTGCGCAAATGACCTCGAGGGCCAAGACTGTGCAGGTGCTAGTCCTGACTGCAGGCGCTGTGAGCTTGGCCCCTCGTTGGAAGGGGTCCGTCTTGCTAGCTGGGAGGGTGATGGTCGCATGAGAGCGGTCCGTTGCAAAGGAGACGGAGCCGACCGTGAGCTGCGCGCTGGGGTCCTCCGCTCCCCACGTAAGCTCCCCAGCACGCAGGAAGCACGCAAAAGCGAGGCAGAACACCGCTCTAAACATATGCCGGTCGTGAGGTGAGGTGCAGATGCTGGGCAGGACGCGGATGAGTTTCTGTAGGAGGGGGAGGGTGATGGGCAGCTTTGCGGTGGGGAGTGGGTCCCTGGCCACCCTCTTGAAACCTCACACCACTCTAGCGAGTCGCTCAGTGTCGAAGGCGGGAGTTGGGGCACTGATGTCGATATGCCACAACTTGAGGACCGCGAGGTTGCGTCTGACGGTGCTGTATGACTTCCCTTTGGTGTGCTGGTTCACCACCCATTCGATGAGCTGGGGCTTGGTGGCTGGGAAGGGTCAGGGGGAGGCCGTGAACTCGGCGAAATCTGTGCATATTGCCCTGGAGCGAGAGCGTGTGTTGATGGCGAGGCCGTTCCAGAGTAGGAAGTTGGCCGGGGCAGAGAGGCGTGTTGCGGCTTTGAAGGAGGCTGGCGGCTGAATTCTCCGGTTTCCTTCGCCCTGGCCCCTTTGAACTTTAGCAGGGAGA
Source organism: Ustilago esculenta (assembly GCA_020827535.1). Classification (NCBI taxonomy): domain Eukaryota; kingdom Fungi; phylum Basidiomycota; class Ustilaginomycetes; order Ustilaginales; family Ustilaginaceae; genus Ustilago; species Ustilago esculenta. The sequence continues at coordinate 547,237 of JAAKGJ010000003.1, forward strand.
AGGCTGTCGGGTAGTGCTGCTCGATGAAATGAAAACAACGATGGGAGAGGGTGTCAGCGAGGATGTTCTCTTCAGAGCTCACCCGGAGTGGCAACAGGTCGATGTGCCTCTGTAGGCACAGGGTGAAGATCGCGCGAAGAATGGTCTGTGTGGCTGGGTCGCGAATTGACCCTTTGCGTAGGCTGTGCTCGATGTTTTCGTTGCCTACATGGACAACCACCCGACGCGGGCCTGACCACAGGGGGGAGAATAGCCTTAGAGCCTCCAACACTGCTAGCGCTTCCAGGAAACGAATATCTTTGTTGCAATGCCGTCATGATATCTCCCAGGAGAGGACCGCGATTGGTTGACGCATGGTCCCGAGGTGCGCTCCTATGCTGCGCTTGGAGGCATCCATCCAGATGTGTTCGATGAGCAAGGGGGAGGGCTGTAGTAGGGACACGCCATCCCATGAGGATAAAGTGTTGACCCACCACGACAGTTCTGTCTGGGTTGCACTGCTGATATGGCATTCTGAGGGGGTCTTGTAGCGTGCTTTGACTGCATCGTAGAGACGGCGGAGGAAAGCGCGGCCTTGGGGTACTACTCTTGTGACAAACTGGAGGAGTCCAGCTATTTTCTGCATATCCCCCAAAGATGCTCACCCATGATCTAGTATGTGCTCACAGCTTTGTAGGATGCGCCTTCGGCGTGACTCGGTGACTGAGGCCGTCTGAGCAACCGAGTCCAATTCAATCCCTAGGACCTCGAGGCGGGTGGTGTTCCAGACGGTCTTTTTTCCGCTCAGCCTGAAGCCTAGGGCTGACGCTGCGAGGCTCAATGCTGCAATGGGAACATTAGCGTTGGCGCCTGTGTCTGCGGCTCCGAAAAAGTTGTCGAGGTAGTGTGTGATAGCCGAGTAGGGCTGCGGATTGGAGGGTGGCTGGAGTGCCGAAATGGACTGTTGTGCGAAGGCCGCGAGCCAGTGTAGGAACTCAGCAAAAAGGTTGAAGAGAAAGGGGGAGGATCTACCGCCGAAGGCTAGCGCGCACTCTTGATAGAAGGCCCCCTCAAACTGGATCCCCATCAAGCGTGCGTTGCTCTCGGCGACGACCACGTGCCTGAATGCGTCTTCGAGGTCGGCCTTCCAGAGGAGTGCGCCTGGGTGCTCGCGAATGTAGTCCATGATGGTGTCCAAAGTGTTGTATTTAATGGCTACAAGTGCTGTGTCAATGTGGCTGTTGACTGACGGCAAGCGTGTGCCTGGAAGGCGTGGGTGTGACAGATGGTAAATGGTGCGCAGCTTGTTGCTGTGCAGCTTCAGTACCACACCCACCGGGGAGCACACCAACCGGACTGCGTCCGGGTTTGCTACTGGGCGGAGGCGGCCTTCAAAGACCCTGGAGCTGATTTCTCGATGGAGGTGCTCGAGGCCGAGGTCGTCCATGGGCAAATTCCTTACCCCTATCCTGGCCTCGTGTCGTAGCAGTCCCTCGTAGCCAAGCTTGACCCCGTGGAGGAGCACCCCGAATAGTTGCGCTGCGAAGGCCTGGTCTGGGTAGAGGTTTAGGAAAGGAGACCAGTGTTGCGCGTTGAGTGTACCGACCGCAGCTGGTGTGTCTGTCTGGTCGAAAAAGGGCTGTACACAGGACGTATTGGGGCGAGGTGCCAGTGGTCTACCTGTGAGGATGGAGGTGAGGAGAGGGGTGGCTAGGTCAGGGGGCATGTCAACGATGCCGGAAAGGATGTCCCAGGGGGGGCAGATTGCTCTTGAAGGCGGCGTGGCCTGGGGGGATGCATTTGACGGCAGCGTGGCCTTGGGAGACGCTCTTGGAGGCAGCGTGGCCTGGGGGAATGCATTTGACGGCAGCGCGGCCTTGGGAGATGCTCTTGGAGGCGGCGTAGCCTGGGGAGGCGCTTTAGGCGGCAGCACGGCCTTGATCTTGTCTTCCGCAATCAACAGCTGCGGGGGCTGGGTAGGAGAGGGCGCGTTTGGAGGCAGCGGTGCCTGAGAAGACGCTCTTGAAGGCGGCGTGGCCTGAACCCATGAGCTGGGTAAGAGTGGTGCTGGTACACCCAGGGGTGCCTCGACTTGACTGTGTCGCCTGAGTGAGTAATTACTCACCATTACCTGGATTTGACAGTGTTCGTACTTTTTCCGCTCCTGGCGAAGTTGGGACAGGAAGGAAGTGGGTGTGGGCCGTTGCAGTGAAGGCATGTGTGCTTGCGAGTGCACCCTGCGCAGTCGTGCCCCGCGTTGAACCTGCGGCATGTGTCGGAGCTCGTGGAGGTGGTGGTTCAACTCGGGCAGCCCCCTGCTCCTATCCTGAAGTTGGGGGGTGCCTGGTCCCGTCGCGCAGTTGAGGAGTTGTTGAGGCTTACCGGCCTGGGGTTTGTGAGGAGGACCCGCCCGGCAATGTTGTTGTCAACGTCCGCCCACTTGTGCACTGCCCCTGTGCCGAACCTGAGGCGACACACCACTAGGTGATAGTCAACGATAGTGCACCAGGTGTACATGCTTTCGTAGTCGATGAGGTACTCCAGGTGCGCTAGGAGGGCCTCGGCGAGCTCGTGGTTGCGCGTGTAACGGAGTCGTATGGCTACGTACGCCAGCCAGACCTGTGTAAGGGCGGCTACGTTGGGGATCGCTTTAGCGAAGGTGGAGGTGTGAGTGTCGCTGGAGTCCTCCGTTAGCGTGAGCTGGCCGCTTTCGAGGACGAGCCCGGTCGAGCACGTAGGCTCATGTGAGACCTTGGACTCTGGGTTGCGTAGCTTAACTAGCTCCTCCGGGCGCAGTTTGTCTTGTGCTACTTTGTCTAGAATATCGGCAGTTACCCAAGGGAAGCAGCGAGACGTGGACAGAGGGAGGGACTCACCAGTTGGGTGGTTGTGCGCGGTTGGCGGAGTTTGCAAGAAGACGGAAGGGGAGGGATTGTACGGTGCCGTCGTCGGGTGTGCAGGCTGGCCCGTTTGAAGGGTGGCCAGTAGCTCCTCAAACCATTGGTCGAGCCGGGATTCGAGGTGTGAAGATATACGAGCTTCGACGGCGGCCGCTGAGAGTGGGGAGAGGGTTGATTTGGGTGAGACTGCTGGCGGTGGGGAAAGGTGTGTGGGGGGGGAGATGGACCTGGTGCGGCTCGTGGTGCTGGGGCTGGGGTTGCGGTGTTGGACCCGGGCCATGCGCGCTGCTGTTATCCTGGTGCGGCAGCTAGAGCAAGTCTTGGTGACTCTACCGTTAGTGCCTGTAAAATGACTTAGCCCTAGGGATCGCTTGCAGCGTATGCAAGGCTTGTCGGGTTCCATAGGGGCGTGAACAAGCGGGGAGGAGAGTAGCCAGATTTGGTGACCGGAATTGGCGCCGTTGGAAAATCCGGCAGAGTTCATAGATAAGCTATGAACATGAGCCCGAATATGAACGCGTCCCCCCACCACGTGCCAGCTCGCGCTAATGAAGCTAGCGCTCGTTCCAAGCGCTCTGCATCCTCATCAGCGCCAAAACCGGCTCGGTCGGCTTGATCTCGCTCACAGTCCCCGAATACTTTGGTGCTCGACCACTCGACATCCGCGCAAAGTCCGGCAGCGGAAACATCACTGTCTACCTCCCAACCAGCTTCTCCGGTCTCCTCCACTGGAACTCAGAAAGAGGCTCGCTCAAAGTCTCCCCCGCCATGCAGTACCGATTCAAAGCTCTGGATTCACAACCCCACACAGGGGCACCGCCAAGATTGTTCCAAGCACAGCTTCCGGAATGCCTGTAGACGTTTGTACCGTGACAACCAACCATGGCTCGATTACGATCAAGGAATTTGACGAAGATGCTTTGGCAGCAGACGCGGCCAAGTTTTGCGTCATACAGTAGCACTTGTTTCTTTCACCACGCTTGGATTTGAAACACACAGACACTCGATGTATAGACTTTCCTAGACCCCTACGGCGACACAGCACACAGATTGGTGGGTCCAATTTCACTGTTAGAAAGTATATCTGATCAAGTATGGCGCTCTTAGCCCCCAAGATAATCGCCAATTCATAGAGATGCATGGGGTAAAGCCTTTGCATGGCGCCGCAAGCCACCCCGCTCATGGACGCCTCTTAGTACTTTACCAGGGCTAACAGGCTCCAGGCTCCACTCCCACAGTGGCTACCATCCATGCCGCAGTGCGTGATAGATGCTCTCTGTTTATGCAGCAAAACAGAATCCATCTCATTGTCAACATTCACTGTCAACATCAACGTTGTTGAGTACAGCTGAACTACAAGAGGACGTGTTTTGAAAATGGGATGGGATTGCAAAAGTACAGTCGTGAATGAGATTCTAGAAAAGCTTGGCATTGGTCGGAGTACCCTTGCCAACCCTCTTACCGGTCTCGGATCTGCCTTCACGGCGAAGCTGCTCGACCTGCGGATGGCGGACAACCTGGGAAGGCATGACTCCCGGCGTCGATGCGGGCCGTGTAATGCCGTCGGGATCCGATACAGCCAATTCAGGTGTTCCAAGACCAAGGTCGATCAACGTGTGACTGGAGCCTAAATTGTCCACGCCAAAGTAGCGGCCTTTGGCTGATTGTACAGACGGTCCATGCGATGCTAGATCCTCTAGCGCTATGCTCGAAGTCGAACTCGAAAGGGTGCCGGCAGTGCTTGGGCCTGTCGGCGTGACTGTTCCGCTGCCTCTTTCTGAGCCTGACAGATCAAGCGAGACTAGGCTCGATCCCCATCTAGGCGTGGAAACCGTCATCATGTCGCTGTCGCCATCTTCCTCGGAAATTATGCCGATGTCACGAGATGTGGTACCGCCAAGCACATCGCGGCAAATTTCTTTGAACGATCGCGATCGTGACCTTAGGCCGTCGGTACCGTTCACTACACTGGTGCCAGGAACCGGCAACGCGCCGGTCGAGAGTGCCAAGGTGGAGCTGGAGCGATTCCGTGACCTCTTGGCTGCCAGTCTGGTGATTCTGGTTCTAGCATCACCGCCATCTACGATGGAGGCATAGCTATACCCTATGCCGATGCCAAACGGTAGAGAGAGGTAATGCAGGTCGGCCTGCGTCTTACGCTCAAGATCTTCATCTTCCGAGTCTGGGCCGTTCTCGTTGTGCGGGGAGGGTGCCAATGACGAAGCTGCGGCGCTGCTGCGACGTGACAGGGTGGGCGGAGTCTTGATGCGCTCTTCCTCCTCCTCCAACGATGGAGCTGCAAGTCCACTGGGTGTGATCGAGGTGTAGCTGGAGTCGCTTCGGAACAGCGGACGCGATGGTCGACCCTCGCCTGATCTTCTTCGCAGAGGCGAACGCGGCTGACCCACCGTGCACATGCGCCTGTACATCTCCTGAGCTGCAAGGGTAAGTACACCGACAGCGATGATGCAGATGATGACGAGTCCAATCAATAATCTTGAATTCGAGTTCGGTACCAACGGAGGACGGCTGACGGGAGAGTCGCGCCGTGAAAAGAGCGTGACAAGCGCTGCACCGGCGCCCGAGATAGAAAGGTCTGGATCTGTGTGGCGAACAAAGATGTAGCTACTCCCGGTCTGCTTGCCTATGAGGTCCTCATGGTAGACGCTGGAACGCCCAACTGATCCTTTGGTTTCGTAACGGCGAGGGTTTGAGAGTTGCAACAGATGAGAGCCAGGCTGTGGTGATGCAGCCAAATCCGTATCTGCCCGTAGCGTCGCATCCAGATCTGCAGAGGGTACATCTACGTATTGGAGGACGGACGGAGACGCAGGCCCGTCAGAAGCCTCGATCCTCATGCGATCGGATGCAGACGAGTCTTGCTGCTGGTCAACATCCTGAAACGTGACATGCTTTCGGCGGTTGAGTGAGTCAGGCGCATCTGGTAGAGTACCTAAAGATTGATCCTGCTTTGAGCGCTTTGACACTGCCTCTTTCCCTACTGCGCTTGCATCGCTGACAGCTGAGAGCTTTGCACGGGACAAGTCGGTTGTGAGTGATGTTGGCGATGAGGAGGGGCCAGCTGCAGAAGCACACGACGGGCTGAGGAGGAACGCAAAGAGGGCAGGAGTTGATGCTACCAGTAATGTGGTAGCGAAACGTCGTCTGCTCGACCTCAATCTTCGAGGACGGGACTGCGACCGGCTATTTGTATGCAGCATGGTGAGGTCAGTTGAGCGAGCCGAGGCGTTGCTAAGTTAACTTTCACCGAAGCGCCGCTGATGGCGTAAGTTAATGCTGCTAGAAAGATTGGGTAGTTTCACAAAAAGTCGCAGAAGAGCATCGCAGGTTGCGACTGAATTCTATGTTTGTGAGCGAGTCATAGCAATGCAAAGCAGCAGGCGTGTTGGTCAAGATATAGAAATCTAGCCTTTTATAGTGCAAAGGTTGCTGATTCCGGAGCCCCCTTTGGAGCTGTTTGATTTTGTTGTGATGCGAGCGAGAATGTTGATAGGGTCTGTTGTCAGGAATGCTGTGGATGCAGATGTTAAACGTAGTAAGATGCTTTTGATCCTGCGGGCGAGTGTGGTAGCAGCAGCTGAGAATGGTGACCCTGATAGAGGTTGAACCAAGCCAATACCAAGTCACTGTGTGGCCGTTGGTGAGGCAGATATGTCGGAAGGTCAAAGGCCAAAAGGATACGAACTGGTTTGAAGGCAACAAAACGGTCGTGGAGGTCACCTGAGCGTGAATCGTGCGGGTGGAATAATGGAAGCCGGGTTTGAAGCGGGGTGAGGAGTTGATCGAGGGGTATGCGGATGTGATAGACGCAATGAACGGAGCGAGCACAAGGGAACAAGTCGACAGAAGAGCAACGCTGTAGTCGTTGAGAATGAGCCGGATGGGATTCTCTGTCGAGATATGGCCAAGTTGCAACGAAGCTCAAGACTGGCGGATGGGTGTACGTGCACTGCCCATCGGAGAGCGTAGAGTGGGCAAGCGCTACAAAGTGGAGTGGAAATAGGAAACAGAGGGAGTCGAAATTGTCGCTGCGAGTTTCCGGGCGACGGAAGAGCGTCAACAGAACCACGCTTGCGCTCCAAATTCAACTCTACACGCACGCACGCACGCACGCACGCACGCACACACACACACACATGCACACACACGCACACACACGTACACTCTCGACAGGAGCACCTGCCTCATCGCCATACGCGGCAACTTCCTCCTAAAACAGGAGCGACCAAACTTGGAACACGTCTTGAACGAGTTTCATGTACCATCATAGCCCGGCAACAACGGTGAACTGACACAAAATCGAACGGTTCGTTCGTCCACGTTCCGGTTAAAGGGTCAAAATTAATTTCCCAAAAAAGTAATCGTTTTTGCTTGCGGCCTGGAGGAATCGAACATCCGTTTGCTCGGAACAAGTTCCGGACAACTCAAGTGGGTGTTTCTGGCGAAAGACCACAACGAGCCGTAATAACCACTATACGAAAGCCGCCAATGATATTTAAAAAACATATTGCATACAAAACCACCAATTCTATTTCACTTAATCAGCACCATGTTCTTGGTCAGTACGCTCAACGATGTCTGTTAGTACGTCACAGTCGTTCCTATGATCTTTCCCGTTTCCATTCATTTTGATTACGACATATTTACTGTTTTGCATTGGACAGAGGGGGAGGGCCATGAGATGTGTAAAGAGACAAGGGACGGAAAGATCTGGAGGCATTGATTTCGGGAGCGCGCGGAAGATCCCTGCGGTAGAGCGAGGCAATGGTGTCTTGTCGCAAAGAGGAGAACTGAGACTCCTGTTTCGGAAGACCAAGGTTTACGATGGGTGGGAGTCGCTGACGGCCAAGATATGCGGCCTGGCTACCTGCACTAATGGCTGGCCACTTGACCGGCATCGGCGGAGGTGAAGCAAGATCGTCGGAAGCGTCCGAGGAGACTTCTGAGCTCTGCTCTTCCTCTCGGCAGCATGAGTGCCTTGTTCTGCAGTACGAGTGACAAGAGCTTGCCTCAGAAGCGGAGGTGCACGGGAGCGACGAGCGGCACAGCTCTCGATTTTCGTGCTCCAAAGGTAAGACAGCCAAGTTCTCATCCGCCGAGTCACGACGCGCTTCTCCTTTGGTCAGCGACGATGAACGCGCGTGCTGGCACGGCTCCTTCAAAGAGTTGGCACCACATGTGTGGCGGCACACGTTGCTGCGAATAGATGCCTCGCGAACATCATCACTGCCCCAGTGCAGCCTTCGCTTGGCTGGCCTCTGCTGTTCGTCTTGAGGCGAACAGTCCTGGTCCGACGAAGACGGCGATAGAGAAGGACGCTTGGCGTACAGGTTGTCGCTGTCATTGGGCAGGCGCGACTCTTGCAAGCCCTCGTAGCTGTGTGCGCTGCGATAGTGTTCGTCAAGCTCGACGTCGCTGCTGATCGAGGCTTGGCGCTCGGCTCGGCAATCGCACAGCGCTCGCAGCGCCTTGTTCTCCTCTTGCAGCTTGACCACAAAGTCGAGCGTGTGGCTGATGATGCAAAGCTTCTCGAGCACCATGCTCGTTCGGATCTTTTCACTCATCTCGTTTTTGGCCTTGTCGAGTCTTTCCTCTTCGCGCTTGCGCTTTGCGTTCCTCTTGGTGTTTGGGCTGTTCCCTGCGTCATTGTCCTCGGGCTCCCGAAGCGGCGTGACGAACTTGCGCTCGATGAGGTCCTGGCATTCTTTGCGGCAAGCGGGCACAATGTTCTGTAAGGAGATGAGCTTCTCATTGATCTTTTCTCTTCTTCGTCGCTCAATGATCGAGTGGTCCGTTTTACGACGCAGCACGCGGGATTTACGGCGGGTACCATCCTTGTTTAGCAGCTGCTCGTTCTCATCCGCCTGGGTCGTCACAGACGCAGGCGAGGTGCTGACGGAACCTTTTCTCTTGGCTGGTGCCATCGTGCTAAAGAGAGAGATGTATGGTCAAGATAAAGGTGGTGTACAGGGATGATTGTTGGCAGATGAGAAAGATGGATTGGTGTTATAGGGAACGAACGACACTCACGACGACAAGACCCTGAGCTATAAGATTCAGGACCAGGACACCCATGGGCGCTTGTGCCGCCTACTGTATAACCCCGCAAGGTATGGACCAAGGCCGGCAGAGTAAGAAGGCATAGGCTGCAGTCACAGTCAACGAGGGGGAAACGAGTACCGTCCCAGTCACGTCGAGTTGATTCGATGATGCCTACACACGACATCGGCGTTGCTGTTGATGCAGAAAGTTTTTCGTGGGGTTGGGTGGGCAAATGCGCACAAGAATTGTGTTCCATCAGGCGAAAAAACGACATATGTAGTGTCGTGATTATGGCCAAAGCACGCTATCTGAACTGTAACCCACACGGTCGTTTCTTGTGACAGCTCCTTCACGCTGTGTCCTTATCGTGCACCATGGCGAGGACCTTTCAGGTCATGGCATCATCTCGGCGTGAGGTTTCGATGAGGATGTTAGACTTTGATTTCATCAGAAACTCGGTTTTTCGTTCTTCGGGTCGCGGATGTGACAAGCTGTCCGAGATTCGATGCGAAGACTTTCTTCTTAGGGTTCCGTGTCCCGTATGAACAAGGATGATAGACGCTCTGCAAATCAACCTTGCGAGCGGATCGCTGTAAACGATACCGCTCTGTTTCGCATTTGAGAGTAGCTGCTCTGCTACCTTGTACTGAAAAGTAGCTGGTCATACTGATGAGTGGTGGAAACCTCGGTCCGCTTCGAGGCTCTCTCGCCTCCACCCTTCAGAGAGCTACGAGGGTTCCAGAACGCAAGCTGCATATCGTGGCGTCCTTATTAACACCTACTTCTGGTGCCCCCAAGGCGTTAAGACCACCGAGAGGCCTGTCATCAAACACATCATTTTCAACACCATGGCGGGCAATACCCTTCAGGAGGCCCATCCCGACCTGTCATTACAGGACGCAGACCGGCGAGGCGTCCGGGCAGGGGAGTCCCTCTCTGGAAATCGACCGTGATCCGGTGGTGCGCTTAGCACAGCTCAGAATGGCAAAGCGTCAACGCTTGCTTGAGTCCTCTGAAGGCGTCGACAGCGCTGAAGTAGGTAAACAGCTGAAGGAGCTCGATCCCCTTCGACAAGCATGGGAAGCATTCTCGGTCAAACGCAAGCAACTTGTCAGCACAATCAACATGAGCGAGAATGACCCGGACGAAGACATGCGTGCACTCGCATACGAAGAAATTCCCCTGCTGGAAGAAGAGCTTTCAAACCTTCGAACAGACATGGAGAAACTGGTCCTGGCATCTGTGACCGATGCGATCGAGGCACAAGCTGTGGGTGCAGTCTTGGAAGTTCGACCAGGTGTCGGAGGCCAGGAGTCGACCCTCTTCACCGCAGAAGTTGCCCGCATGTACGAGAGATTCTGCGAGCAGAAGCCCGTGGAAGAGGATGGATCGGGAGAATGGCAGGTAGAGATGCTGTCGAGCACGAGCGTGGATGTCTCTACTTCGTCTCCAGGATCAGGAGCTGGTCTCAAGGAAGCCATCATTGAGGTCAAGGGCAAAGGCGTGTTTCAGAAGCTCAAATTCGAGGCAGGTGTACACCGCGTGCAGCGCATCCCGACAACGCAAAGTCTGGGTAAGCTTCAGACATCGACGATTGCAGTGATGGTGTTGCCCATCTCGGAAGGCTCAGAAAGCAAAGCGGACGACTTGGTAGACCCGAAGGACGTCAAGGTCGAAGTGATGAGATCACGAGGAGCAGGAGGCCAGCACGTCAACAAGACCGAGTCGGCCATCCGACTGACGCATGAGCCCACAGGCATCTCGGTCTCTATGCAGGACAGTCGTTCACAGCATCAGAACCGAACCAAGGCGTGGGCGGTGCTGCGTGCACGATTGCTCGACCGCAAGCTGAAGCAAGAGGTGGAAGGAAACCGAGAAAGAAGACTTGCGCAGGTGGCGAGCATGGATCGAAGCGACCGTGTTCGCACGTACAATTTCCCACAGGATCGCGTTACGGACCACCGAGTCAACCTCAGCCTGAACGGCATCGATGCGATCATGGAGGGCGAGCACGACCCGGGAACCGGTCTGGACTACATCATGGAAAGCCTTCGTATCGAAAGCGAGATGCGCAAGATCAAAGCGCTGCTGGAGAACGAGGAGGCTGTCGAAGCTGCATCGCCGACTACTGCCAAAGGTCGAAAGTGACAGCCGATCTCGATGTACGTCCCAGTCGAGTATGCGTAAAGCGGAGAGCGCGACAAGGATCCAGTGTCGGGCCCATTCGTCGAGCATTGACGAGGGTCACAGGAACACACTTATTGCACGCATGTGACCGGTGCCAATCCAATCCCACCACCGACCAAATTCACACACAAGCGCTCGAGCCTCTTCGGCATCACACATTCAGGCCCCGAAATGCGCTTGGCCCCCCTTTGCAACCTGGAAACAAAAGCCTGCATGACAACAATGACCCACAATGGCTTCAACTGCATACAATCACCAACCTGATCCCAATCACAAGTGCCACCGCAACTGAGCCACATTTCGGGCATTCTGTCATGCTGGACACAAGAACCAATCAAGCGGCTTGGGGCAGGGGAGAAGTAAGTGTTCGAATGTGCGCGAATGCGATGCCGATTGACACACAATGGTTGTTCTGATGCCAAAAAGAAACAGCGCTGGCGTACTTGCTCTGCACAAGCTTTGACAGGGCGATTAGCCCACGCTCGTCGGCAAGCTCACGTCGGCGGTGGTGGAGGCGCTTCTATCTGCTGCGCACAGATGAGATGAGTTCCATTCAATCTTTCCCTTTCCCACTCCTCCCTTGCTCACCTACATTCATCGTCACCTAGTCTCCACAGCATCGCCTCATAGAAGCAGCATCACCGAGGCTAAGCCACTCTTCCCCTCCAGCATCTCCACATTATCAATGAGCGACGCAGTTGCCCAAGCGCACCCCGCGCCTACGATTGAAGGGCAAGGCGGCTTGGCCAACAATGAAACACGCACGCTGCGTCGCAGACGATCTCATGCGTCTGCGGCGCTCCTGACGCGTCCATCTATGCTTACGCTCGGCGAACTCGATCCTTGTTTCGAGACCTGCGTTCTCGTCTATGCCACATCTGACATCGGCAAAGCCGGAACAATCCAATGTGGAGAAAAGGAGCCATCGAGGTTGATCTACGCCCTGTTTGAGCCCAACTATCTCGTAGATGGTGCAAGCAGAAGCGTGCGCAAGCTCGACCGTGCTTCGTGGGAACGGCTGCGCTCCCACGTTGAGGAGCTTCGCATCGTCGCGCACTCGTTCCGCTACGGCGATGAACCGCTTTCCGAACCCAACAGCCCTATCTCTGCCGCTTCTGGCTCTCTCCGCAAGCCAGATTGCGTCTTTGACCTGTCGATGCCTACCGACGAGCCATCACATCACACCGTATCGCAGATATACCTCCAGCCAGAGTCGTACACCTCGATACCGGCACGAAGCAGAGACGAGTTGCTAGAGATTGAAATCCACGCACCATCCGATGCAGCTTTGGCAGAGCACAGAAGGGTCTGCCTCCCCACCCAAGTTCGTGCCGTTTTGCACGATGCCGAGCAACTTATGACCGCAACAATGCCGACATTGACACCTCCCAACGTGGAAGAGTCGCAGCTTGGCGGTCAAGATGAGGTCGACTTTGCAGCAGTGTGCACGCGCATCCTTCGACTCGTTCAGAGCCCGCTTTCAACCTCGTAGCACACACGAGACAAGGAGTGATTCACAGATTCGGTCACCGAGACGCATCCCTCACGCTAACCACATTCACAGCATGTACATATAGAGTCAAGTTGCCATCCGGGGCAAGGCGAAGCCAAATGAATTGAAAACCAAAGACGCTCAACGGCGAGAGGGGAAAACAGGTCAACAGAGTGAAGGAGTGTTACGGGGTATGCGATCTCTGATGCGAACGGGACGAGAGGGAACGATGACGTTTTTGTGGCACACTGGTTGCGCCAGCCAGTTGCGGCCTGTCGTGTTGGTCGGAATGATGTGGTGTATGATTGGATCCAACGGGAGTGGCAGAGAAGAGATCCTCGATGTACGAGTGATCGAGTTGGCCTGATGGTAAAGTCGAGTGCGGTTCCTTGTTTGAAGTCGGCTTATCGTGCTTTGGTGTGTGGTCGTGAGCTGTGCTGTCTTGTTGGCAAGGCGCTGGAGAGGAAGCGTATCTCTGCGGTTCGCTGGGATTGGGCGACGCTCGCTCTGCCTTAGGAACTGGATGCTTTGCGTTGGATTCGACGACGTCTTGTTGCAAATCCGACCTCTGACGTTTGCTGGAGTTGTGCATGTCTGTTGGTTTCTGAGAATTATGGTGATGCCGCACATGAGGTGAGTGACTGTTACTGGAAGGGTGGGCATGATACTTTTTGCTGGTGCTCTTGCCCTTGCTCTTGACGTTATTGCCATTGCCCTCTGTTTGAGGCTTTTTAAGACGCTCCTGGAGGAGCCAGACTTGTCTGGCGTGCTCTCTTGCAATCTTTACGTCTGTCGCATTGATGCTAGTGTCTGCAGGTGGACGGATGCTTCCTGCACTAACACAGAGCATCAATCCGTCGTAGACGACATTGCAATCGAGGCTTGGATTGTTGTTCTGCAAACGCTGAGTGGAGATGCCGTAAGCGTTAGCGATACTTTCGCATGTGTCCTGGGCAGTACACTGATGAACGAATTGACAGTCGTTTCCGTAGCGGCCGAGACAGAGCTTTGAGCCAATCTGGAGTGTGTAGCAGTCGGCACCAGCATCGAGAAGGTTGAATGCAAGGATCTGGTAGGTTGATGTAAGCGTCTTCTGACCGATCTTGTCACACGTGTCACCAGGCTGAACAGTGTAATGACGTGTGCAGGCGGTGTTATTGGAGTGGAAGGCAGCTCGCGCTAAGCATGGTAAGAGCGCCGCTGATAGCAGCGTCGAGAAAAGGCGCATGGCGGATGATGGTGCGGGCCAAGCAGCGATGGAAATGTATATGTGCGAAAATTCAAGATTGTCCTTGGTCGTTTTTCTCGGAGAGGCGTCGAAAGTTCGGGCAGAGTGGACCAGAAGATGCTGCACGGCTTGGAGAGAAAAGGTAGAAGAGAGATGGATGCGCTAAGATGACACCAGATGATAGAGGCAGGTGGTTGAGGATGACGGGACTGTGCAGAAGAATTGTGCTTGAAACGCGGGAGAAAAAGAATGTAGAACGCTGAAGAGCAGTGTGTGCAAGACGATTGAAGCTTGCGTTGATTTCGAGACAGGATCGAGGTGGGTTAATCGGGGTGTGATGGAATGGAAGAGATGGAGTGAAGTTCAAGCCGGGGGGTGGGGGATAGTAGTATTAGAAGAAAAGGGAGGAGGAGGAGGTGCTGGTGGTGCTGGAAATGAGTGGGTATGAAACAAAGACGAAAGAGGGTGTTGGTTGCTGTGACGGAAGTGTGAGCACGCCGAGTGCGAGCTACAACCGAGTTGCGTGTGCTTGGATCTCAAAATCCGCCCACTGGCTCGGGTTAGCAAATCAAGAAAACAAGGAAAGGGGCTTGCATGCCTGCAGTGGTCACACAGCTCGTCGCCCCTGCAATGCGCCAAGACCTTCATATGCGTTCATGTCCCACACAAACAACGTGGATCTACATGGTACCAACCAGTGGTATTATCTCTGTTTGAAGCTAGGCTGTGTTGGCGCTATTCAACCATGACGACTGTAGGGCGTGTTGTTGGATGGGCGCTCGCGATGCACGCTCGGTCCGCGCATGCGTTGTCGATCCTTTTGCGATACGCTGTGTGCCTTTTGTTGTGCTGTATGTCTCGGAACGGAGTTCAGCCAGGCGGATTCAATTATCGAATCACATTCAAATTCCCCACTCGGCCATCCAAATTAAAAATCCAGTAGAGAGGGAATTCCTTAATTAACACGTTACTCGGCCGTGTACACAGCACGGCGGGCGATGCACACATCAGATCGTCCAATGCTCAGCGCTAGATGAGTGTTGTAAGTCATTTCGAGTCGCGAGCGCGCGGCGCTACATTTTGTATTTCTTGTTTGGAGCCGCTCAAAAGCGAGCGGAGCTGCGGGTGCATATCAACACCTGTTGCAGCGCACATGCTTCACACTCTTCCTGTCAATAACTCATCCTGTGCACCTCGTCATCCTCTTCTCCGCCTCCTCATCATCACAAACAACCTGGCTTACCTTTTCAACGCCGCAACATCTACACAGCTTCCGAGAGCCGTGTTGTAGGCTTTTATAGGCTATTATCGCACAAAAGTGCCGTTTCTTTGCGATCAACCTGTGCCCAGCAGCGGGAGGTTGGGCAGCGTACCTGTCATCATCCCCGTTAGTGTGATGGTTCCATGTTGCTATACTAACCGCATCGGCATGCTAATCGCCTAAACGGCCTCGACACTGATCAAAGTCTGTGGCGCTCCAGGGGCTACAAGCTTTCGGAAATGCCGCTCGCTGCGACTGCTCCAAAGTCGCGCTTGGCCGCACCCAAATCTCGCCAGCCTTTCGCTTCCACCTCGTCCTCATCGGAAAATCCGTCAGTCAATCCCACATCCACATCCGCTCGATCCAAAGCGACACCAGCAGCGACGACAGCGACTCGCTCAGCACCGCCGCCTCTGCTGCTTCAGCTGCCTCCTCCGCTTCCAACCATCTCCCACCTGCAATCAGCGCACGCCATCAAGCCATCGCCCCAACTTATCGCCCGTCGTCTCATCTCACTCGCACGCTCCTTTCTAGCATTGCATCACGATGACACTTCGCCTGACCCTCTCGACCGCGAACTCGATCTTTGTTCGGCAACCTTCTTCTCCATTTACGCCGTGTGCCTCGACGACTCCTCCATCGTCGCTCGCAGAACGCTTGCCAGATGTGCCCGTCTTGGAGGCTTCAATATCGTTCTTCCATTCACTCCGTCAGGCAGCGCTGCCTCTGCTTCTCTTTCTGCTGCCAAGCTCAGCTCCCATGACCCTCACGACCTCGCAGGCGCACACGCCTGCATTCACATCCTACAGCATGGCTCAACCACCACTTTCCAGGATCCTGGAAGCGCGAGAGAATACCGCGACGCTTGTCACACCCTTGGCATGTCCTCGAATGCCGTTCAAGTTTCCGACATCCTCCAGCACAAACCACTAGGCAAGCGCAAGACCATAGATGCCTCAGCTGACGGTTCTTCGCTCCCGCAACCAGTCTCGATGCAGTCTCGCTACCATTCACAGCTGCACACAGACACAGCTTACCACGAGGCTAGTCGTGGACGCATCGACCAAGCACAGTCCAGCTTTCTCAAGGCCCTCGAGCAGGACCCTTTCAATTGGCGTGCATGGACGGGCCTCTGCGACACAGGCTATGGCTCTGGCTCCGCCAGCAAGCAATTCAGCACAGCCATTCTCGATCAGCTCTATTCATCCCTTGTTGCCAGCGTCCACAAGACCTACTCGATAACCGAGACCTCTCTCAAGTCCAGTCCGCCTTTCTCAAATGGGCATCTGCAATCTTCTACCATGGTCCGCAAGGTATCCGAAGATGGTTCCAACAAGAAGCTCAAAGTCGCACCAGAGATCCCTCCTGTGCCATCCTTGGCTGACAAAGCCGCTCGCTACGCTGCGGCGTCCGTACCCATCGACAAGGTCACACCCCCGCTGCCAACTACATCAGCAAGTGCCGTCACAGCAACTTGCCTTCATCCAGCATCCCGTGCTCTTTCGGCAGCCCAGACCAACACACACCATGTCGAGCCTTCGTCCGCAGATCAGAACGACGTCAAGGTTGCCAAAGCCACGAGTATCAGTGCTCGACCCACCCGCACTGCTGCCGTACGCACCGCCACTGTGTCGGATTCCGCAAATGCCACCAACGGTAGACAGCTGCGGTCGACTGCACATCGGGCTAATCCAAGCGCCCTCGTAGCAGGTGCCGCTGCCCGTGCCAATGCCGTCGCGAGCAGGGCAGGTGCCACAAGTCAGGCTGGAAGCGTGTCTTCCACCTCATCGGGCTCATCCGCCTCATCTCTCTCGTCTCGTGCAACCGTCTCTACAGCTCGTACCGCTGTATCCTCCCGCAGGGTTGGCTCAGCAGCGCCCAACCAGGCGTCTGCGCGTGTCGCTGCGTCCAAACCGGTTGCCACATTCTCCGCTCGTAACGCAACAACTGCGAATGAAACTGGCGCTCCACCGAAGAGGGTACCTGCGTCTATGTCAATACGTACCACGACTGCTGGCAGCGTAAGTCGCCCAGGAAGCGCCATGTCCAAAGCCAGCTCCATCTCTGGCGGCGGCACAAGCGCAGCTACACGATCCAATGGCACGCTTGTATCAAGCCGCACAGCCGCCGAAGCTATGCGTCAGAAGGAAGAAATGATGGCGAAATCGCAGCTCGAGCTGCTTTGCACCATCCGTAAGACTTGTGTGCAAGAGCTGACGACGCTGGCACACCAGCATGCTGCAGACAGGTTCGTGCTAGGTCTGCTTGCGCAGGTTGGAGAGGCTTACAGGCTGCTCCGCCTCTGTGAAGGCAGTAAAGCTGCTGCTGTGCTCTTGCTCCCTGTGGCCGTCGAAGCCAGCGTTCAAGCAGAAGCGTCGGAGGGTGCGATGCATGCTGATGAGGCAGGAGACCAAGGTACGACGGCAGCGATGGCTGCCGACAATACTTGCTTGCTCGACTTTCAGGTCAAAGACAGCCTCTTGCACCATCTGCTACTTGGCCGAAGCTACTCTGAATGCTCGCAGTATGCCTCTGCAGAGACTCATTTTAGCACGGTGCGCAAGATGAACCCCTTCGTAGCGAGCCACATGGATGTCTTTTCGCTCGTTCTGTTCCACCTTTCTCGCGAGGTGAACCTATCTGCCCTTGCACAGCATCTTTCTATGGTGGCCCCCGGCACTGCGTCGACGCACATTGTAGTCGGCAACGCGTTTTCGTTGCAGAAGGAGCATCAGACTGCCCTGGTGTGTTTCCAGCGCGCCGCGGCGGCTGCTCCCGAATACGCGTACGCCTATACCTTGGCCGGACACGAAGCACATGATCTCGGGCTGCATGACGAAGCGATTGCTTACTTTCGCAGTGCGATTCGTTGCGATCGTCGGCACTGGAATGCGTGGGCTGGGCTCGGACGTGTCTATTTGGGCATTGGAGAGCATGAACATGCGGCCTGCAAGAGCTTGCAGCAGGCGATCCGTCTCAATCCGGGCAACCACATCCTTTGGGATCTAGTAGGGTGGACTTTTTCGCTGATCAACGCACCGACGAAAGCGCTGGAATGCTACGATCGGGCGATTGAGCTGGCGCCGAGTGCGTCGGTACTGACGTACTTACGCCGGGCAGAGTTGCTGTTGCAGCATGGGGATCCCGAGTCGAGCCACAAGGATCTTGTCAAGGCGCATGATTTGGCGTCGGAGGAAGCGAGCATCCATATTCTGCTGGCACAGTCTTACATGCGGCTAGGTGGGGGTTCATTCTGCCACCTCGAGGGAGGTGCCAATGGCCAAGGTGCACCCAAGGCGAGCGCGGCACTCCGGGCGACTGGCATGATGGTGATGCCCTCGGCATACCATGCTGAGATCACACACCATCTCAGCGTCGCCATCGATCTGGACCCGTCGCTACTTCGCGTAGTCAAGGGCATGTGTGAAGGTTACAAGATGCTCCCTGGCAGCAAACTTAGCATTCACCCGCACGACCTCACCTCGGCTTCGTTCACCCAGTCTCACCTCTCCATGGCAGATTCAGCAGCCAGCGGATACGATCACTCTGGTGTCGACGTCCAGGGCGATGATCAGATGCAGATGGCGGCAGGTCACAGTGGATATGGAGGACACAGCCATCAGAGCTTCAACCACAGCTACAGGAGTGGGGTGGCCAATTCCACCCCACAGCATCATCCGGCTTTGTTGGCTCCCGCTGACTTTGCAGCAAGCCATCCGCACGACTCAAGCAGCTTTCTCAGCATGACGGCGCCATCAGGTCACAGCTCCAACGACATTGTTTTGGAGGATGCCGAGGTGTCGATCTAGTCAATTCTCGCTCCATTGTATTGTCGTGCCCCTCTTTCATCCAGCAATGTTCAGACGCAGACGCATGCCGTCCACATTTCCTCTTGCCTTTGATCTCCCCGCCATGTGGAGTGAATCTCACAGATTCGCGAGGCGGTGCTTTTCTCGTGCGACTCGAGGAGAAAAAATAAAGGGAAAAAAAAAAAAAACGGTCAAGTGCGCAGAAGAAGAAAGCAGAAAATCGCAGTCGATCGCGGAATGGAAGTCGCACACCAGGATGGACGGGATAGGGAATTGGTCGCCCTGCAAACCTTGGCAGTGGCAGAAGCCGGATTTATTTACACATGGTCGCCGCTCTTCTCATACTCTGTCCGAAAGACGCACCATGTCGACCGGCATCCAAACATCATGTGTTGAATTGAGAGCACATTACGGGCTATCAAATTATGAATTCCAAATGCGATTGAGAAAGATGGTGTAGATTGTTGTGAGTTGTAAGTTGTGAGGACAGTGGAAAAAAAAACAGGCGATGGTGGGATCATACCGAAGAAGAAGGCGTCAGAGTGCCGCGAATGGTTGAGAGCTGGGATTGGTCCCCGGTGCACACAGTGACAGACGGGTTGGACGGGCTTTCAGGCTGGAGTGGCCCGGTGCCGAAAACGTGTTTCTTCCAATCATGTCCGCTCCCATGATACTCCACTTTTCCACCTTGCTCCTAGCCTCTCCATCCTTCTTCTTTGTATTATAACACACCAATTCGTACATTATACTTTTGCACATCATGGCTACTACTACTACCCGCGGTTCCAGGGATAGCCCCTTCCCTCCTCGTAAGTATGCGCATTGTTGCTACCTTTGCAGGAAGAATTTCAAGTCGCTGATCTTTTCCCCATCTGTGTTCTTCTCTTTTGCTACCCGTCATCCGTTCACGATGGCTCAACTTTCCGCGGTGGCCCTTTTGCCTGTGTGATATAGCCACCGAGGCTGAGGTGAAGAAGGAGCTCGGTATGAAGAGTGATACCATCTCTGCTGGCTCTGCTGAGCTTTCCTACCTCAAGAGCCTTGTTTCGCAGCTCAATGACAAGATTGCTCAGCTCGAATCCAAGGCTTCTTCCGCCGTTGCAGCCGTCACCGGAGGCTCGCAGGAGGGTGTTCGCATGATCATCATCGGCCCCCCTGGTGCTGGTAAGGGTACTCAGGCACCCAAAATTCTGGAAAAGTTCAACAACTGTGTCTGCCACCTTGCTACCGGTGACATGCTCCGCGAACAGGTTTCCCGGCAGACCGAGCTGGGAAAGATGGCCAAGAAGATCATGGACCAGGGAGGTCTCGTTTCGGACGAGATCATGGTTAGCATCATCAAGGATCAGTTGGAGACCAACCCGGCTTGCAAGTCTGGTTTCATCCTCGACGGTTTCCCGCGTACCACTCCTCAGGCTGAAAAGCTAGATGGAATGCTTCGCGAGAAGAACCAGAAGCTCGACCATGTTGTTGAGCTCAAGATCAATGACAACCTGCTTATCTCGCGTATCACTGGTCGTCTCATCCACCCCGCATCTGGAAGGAGCTACCACAAGGAGTTTAGTCCTCCCAAGAAACCCATGACCGACGACGTCACCGGTGAACCCCTCATCCAGCGTTCCGACGACAATGCCGAAACCCTAAAGAAGCGTCTTGCTACTTACCACGCCCAAACCACCGCCGTCACCGACTACTACAGGAAACAGGGCATCTGGGCCCCCGTAGACGCTTCCCAGTCCCCAAAGGTCGTCTGGCAATCTATCAACGCCATCTTCAACTCCAACACCAAACAACCCACCAAGTAGACCATCACCCTTCCTGAACCCCCTACACCCATGCTGCAATTAAAAAAAAAAACGTTGTCCTTTCCCACCCAAACACTACAAACATCAAACTCCACTCGTGTCGTACAACCACAGAAAAGCGAGAATGTTGGCGATTGCATGCCGGCCGTTACATCTAGAGACACAGCAGAAAGTGAGAGAAAGTGAGAGAAAATGAGAGAAAATGAGAGATGGGATGACAACAGAGAGAAAGGAAAGCAGGAAGGGGAGAGGCAAACTCGTACTCCAGCCCATAAACGTGGATTGTAATACAGAAAAGGTTACACGAAACATCAAAGTGCGGGCTTTCCTCTGCTAAGTGGGGAGGACAAGCCAACGTCGAAAGCGTAGCATTTTGGGGGATGAGAGAGTGGGATCGTGAGGGCTGGTGGACAGATGATTAGATGAGGACAAGACGATTCGTGCAAAAGAGTCAAAAGGAGAAGGAATGACTGAGATGAGAGAAAGAGGTGGCAAGACCCAAGAAAAGGTGGCAGAAACGAGTGTCCTGAGACGAACGAAATTCTATGTTCGGATGCGTGGCCGTGTGCGCGCACGCGCAAAGCAAGCTCAGCAGCAAAGCAAGCGGCCGCGCTTTCCAGAGTAAGAGGGGGCACTTTCATTGGTTCACACCCTGCTGTCCATGCTGGGACGGATCCGGCTGTTCGCTCTTGAGTCCCAACTGGATCCCCGCTTCGCCCTGCGCATCGAAGCCAATGTTCAAGGCGGGCGAAAGTGTGGCATCACCGTTGAGAGCGTTGGGTGCCATGCCGCTCGCCAGCGATTGGTTGGGAGGAAGTGAGCTCATGGCTGGCAGTTGCGCCGCCATCTCTGCCGGCATCGACGACATCGGCGTCGTCTGGCCCGATGCAGGGCGAGTGGTTTCTGCAGCAATCACTGCTTTTCGTGAAGGTATCGAGAGCATAAAGTTGGCGGCTTGCGCCTGCTGCTTCCTCTCGATCATACTGCGCACCTGGTGCACCTGGACCTCTTCACTTGAAGCCTTTCCGTTGGGCTGCTGCGCCTCGGGTTGTGATGCCACCATTGGAGCCGACTGCGGCGGTGGCACGAAACTCGCCTGCATTTGCTGCTGAAGCGCTTGCGACGACGCTGGCCCCTGTAGCGGCTGCGCAGCTCCCAGCTGATTCGCTGGTGCGCTCTGGAACGGACTATGATTCATCTGTGGCGGCATTGGCGAAACCATGGCAGATGACAGCTGTGAGCCGGATCTGCCCGCTTCAGCGCCGGAGCCAGGAGCATCCGAGAGCTGGGGCGTCAGCATAGCTGCTTCGTTGCTCAACGATTGAAAGTACTGCGGACGCGCGTCGGAGTGGACTGGCGGCGTGAAAGGGAACGAGATGGCGTTTAGCACCGCAGGCACTTTGGACGGCTCGACAATCTGATGGTTGATCGACTCGCCTGGGAAGTTGGCTGGCGGCTGCCCATTAATGAAAGCATGGCCAGGAGGAGGTAAGCCCGGCTGCAGTGGGTGAGACATCAAGTTATTGACCATCGGAGCTGCAGACATAACAGCGGGCGGGACAGGTCCACTCTCAGCTGACGGAGCAGTGGCGATTCCAGCAGAGAGCTCAGGCGCGAGGGCTGCGTTACCAGCCGAGGGTCCAGCATCATTGGCTTGCAATTCGTCAGCGGCGATGGACGCGACCTGCAGATAGAAAGAGTGTTGGAGCTGATGCAGCTGACCGCCATGAACGTAATGAGCGGTAACGCTGACTTCACCACTCTCACTGCCAGCCGTGGGTGTGCCAGAGAGAACCCGGTTGTTCTCCTCCCACTGGATCCAAGAAGGAACTTTGTTGCATGAGAACACGGCCTTTATGCTCGTTGAGGAAGCCTGAGGGTCCCACACTTTGAGTGGCCATGTCCACTTGAGCCCAACATATGCGATTTTCTCGGGTGCACCAGCAATCTTGCGGCTGAACTCGCGGAACTCCCAACCGCCCTCAGGTATCTTCTTGGCCTCGACGATCCAGATGTGGTTACCTTTGGACTTGGCCTTCTTGCCGTCCTCGTTGAAACGCGAGATGTATGGCTGTGTCCACAGGAATTGCTTGACCTTCTTGATCGAGCAATCAGCCTCGCTGATGCCGTTGCGGTACACCTCAGCCTGGAACGCGTTGGTGAATGCCTGGATACGGAACTTGAAAGGACGGAAATCAGGAGACTCATCCAACCGGGCCATCTTCTTGGGCATGAGCGTCTGGTGCAGCAGCTCGCCACGGTCGTCGGTGATCTCGAGGTCGGAGCAGACTGCCGTGAGGAAAGTGTGGAAGATGGACTCGAGCTTGCTGCGGAGCTCCGGGGAGAGTGTGGTACTGGGTCCGTTCTTGTCCAAGCTGGCCATCGAGGTGTCTCCTGCTCCGCAGTCCTCTTGAGCGACAAAGTCGAAGGAAGCGCCACTCGAGAAGAAGCCGCTGCTTCGGTGTCGACGATGCTTGGTGAGGTGGCGTTCACTGGGTTGGTTCGCTTCGTCGCCACTGTCGCCATTGCTGAATGACTCCTCAGGCGATGAAGGCCCCGAGTCAATTGCGGAGTGGTTCGCGGAAGTGTCAGCGCTGGAGATGGCAGACATTTGCAGTGCACTTCTAGAGATCTTGGTCTGCCCACGCTCGTTGCCGCTTGGCCCCTCGTTGCCGCCCATCTTGTTCTGACTAGACTGTGGCGTCATGGTCATGGCATCATGCAAGGATCCTCCGCGCATATGGCCTTGCTGTCGCACAGAGGGACTTGAGGGCATCGACTGTGCTACCGCGACGCCAGTGGATGCGCCAGACAAACTTTGCCCCTGTGGAAACTCGAATGGCGTCTGCGGCGTTGTTGGGGATGCATTCAGCGACTGGACCCCGTGTGGCAACGTAGCCGTCGCCTGGGCCAGCAGGGTGTGGGATGGGCCGCTTCCTGGTATACCGTTGGTCATTTGCGTTGGCGGAGCGCTTGATGGAGGCGCTGGAGCTTGCACGTGTGATATCATGGAGGCGGAGCCGGTCGCAGTCAGGGGCGCCGATGGCGGAGCCGGGGGAGGATGGATCGGCGTTGCGGCCTCAGAACGTTGAGCTTTGTACGGCTGTTCAGCCAGGTCGCTATCGGATTGGACAGGTCGCTTGCGCGCGGTCGGACTCACTGGGCCACTGTGCAGGGAGTCGCTCTGGCCAGCACTCTGTTGCTGCTGCGTTTCTGAACCCTGCATTTGGCTGAGGGTCAGGTTCCCGAGCAGGTGCATGTCCTGCTGCTGCTGAGACTGTTGCTGCTGTTGTTGTCCCTGCTCGAGCATCAATGCAGGCCCTAGACCGGACTGAGCCTGATGCGGCTGACGTGATATTTGCAAGGACTGTGCCACCAACGCTGCATCGGCAAAAGGTTGCGAAGACTGAGGGTTCGCTGGCATGGCGGGCACCGAAACGGTCGTAGGAGGCGCAAAATTCTGGTGCGAGAGATGCTGGATGTGCTGCAAGTCCTTTTGCAAATCGCCCAGACATCGATTACTCAGCATGCCATCGCCCTTGTGGAAAGACTCTCGAGCAGTATTGGCTTGCAGCACTACGTCGTCGAGCAACTTGGCGATCTGATTCATCAGTTCCGAATGCTCAGAAGAGGATCGCTGAGTTGAGGTCGAGGCGGCGCGGATAGCTGCAGCTTGTGCTTCGGCCTGCGCCTGCTGAGCTTGTGCCTGAAACTGAGCCTGAACCTGCGCCTGGGCTTGAGCCACCTGTGCTTGCAATTGAGCCTGCGCCTGGGCTTGTGCGCGCGCCTGTGCCTGTGCCTGTGCCTGTGCCTGTGCCTGTGCCTGTGCCTGTGCTTGTGCTTGTGCTTGTGCTTGTGCTTGTGCTTGTGCGTGCGTCATGTCCATGGGCGTGGAAGGTAAAGGGTGCATGTTCATTCCGAGCGACTGCATCTGCATAGCCACAGCTGTATTAGGGCCCATACTGTGGGAGGCGGCTCGCTGGTGGTTGAAGCGTTCGGGAGCTTGGACGGGCGTAGCCGACATCAGGAGCTCATTTTGGGACGGTGCAGTGGGCCAGCCAAACGATTGAAGGCTTTCGGCAGAAGCAGGCACTGAATGCTGAGGCATGGACTGAGATGCTATCTGATGTAAATGCAAACCTAGCGAGAGGGAGCGTTGGTGGGATGACATGGACGGCCTCTGTGCAACGGCTTCATTCGCCATGGCCTGAGACGACGATACCGCTGGTGCCTGCGACATTGCTTGGACGTGCACTGGATGACCTGGCTGCGTCAAGTGCATGGGCATCATCTGGGGTTGCGAGGATGCCTGCTGTGACTCGTGCTGTTGAGCTTGCTGCTCGACTTGCTGTTGCTGTTGCTGTTGATGTTGATGTTGCTGCTGCTGCTGTTGCTGGCCAGGCTGCTGCATGTGCTGCTGAGATTCGAGCTGCATGGATTGCATCTGCAGATGCTGCGCTGAGACCTGCTGTTGTAGAGGCGAAGGCAGCGCCGAGTACGACTGCTGAGCAAGGTTCTGTGTTTGGATCCGCTGCGGCGTAGCTGGATGCTGTTGAGGCTGCTGGCTGCCCATAATGCCATCGGTGACTTGTTGAGCTTGCAGGTGCTGGCCAGACTGCATCTCGCTGTGCTGCATCGCTTGCTGACTTTGTCTATCGGTATGCTGTTCCTGGTTAAAGTGTGCCGAGGAGTTGACGGACGTAGTCTGAGAGTCCATGGGCTGGGCTGTCATTGGCGACGCGAGGGAAGAGCGCGGATGCTGTTGCTGCTGGTTCGGTTGCTGGTGCGACTGCTGTTGCTGATGAGCATGAAGTTGCTGGTGTTGTTGTTGCTGTTGGTGCTGTTGGTGGTGATGGTGGTGGTGGTGCTGCTGCTGCTGTTGATGTTGAAAGGTATGTTGTTGTATGTCTGAGGAAGCGCTCATGACAATGTCAAATCCTGGGGGATGGACGAGCTGCTGTGGTTGCGATTGAGCAGCATCCATGGTGGGTAGCAAGGTAAATGGGGCTGGCGAGCGAGGTCGCCTTCTCACTTCGTCGGGAACAGGGATGGCAAGGGTTGAGTGCGAGAAATGAAGGAAGCTGGGAGCTGGCTGCGAGGCATGCAACTCGCCAAAGCTTAGGCGCGGGGAGGGTCGGGGGGTGCGAGCTGCGTCGGGGTTGGTGAAGCGGCGACGAGCTTGGGATTGGGAGAAGCCTTGGCTGAGGAGCTGAGGAGAGGCGGTGGTAGATTCGATACTCTGCGGCGAGAAAGTTGCTGACAATGGAGCCGAGTCGATGGCGTCTGTGTCCTCAAATACTGAAGGCAGCTGGCCGGTGCTCCAAGTCGAAAGCTTGGGATGGGGAGACGTTTGGTGTGAAAGTGGGCCGGGTGAGTCTAGCTGTGCCGCTAGCCACTGCGGCTGCTGGGGGGAGATCGTGTTGGGCAGCGACGACTGCGTAAGAACCCCTAGAGGAACCTACGCTGAAGCAATGCAGTGTAGTGGTTGTCCGCTTAGCGTCGTCAGGTGAGCTGTACGAGTACTGTGTTGCAACTAGATCGAAGCGAATGATGCGGGCGATCAAGGAGGACGTCAAAGAGGGACTTTCTCGACCAGAGTGGGCACTTGACGGCGTGTATGCGGGATCAACCAAAGGCTTTGTCGAAGGCCAGCTTCGAGGTAGCGTAACTACGCAGATGCAGCTGAGCGGGTGGAGGCGAGAGGCAGATGTCAATTGCTGGGGTTACAGATATTGTATGTCGGATCCAGGCAGGATTGCTTCTGGATCTACAACTAATGCAGCAAGCGGGGTGCAACGGTGGTTCTGTATGTATATGAAGAGCCGCGATGGTACTCTGGAGCAAAGGTGATGGGAATTGTAAATGGACGATGAGAAAGTTGGCGCAGGTAATCTTACAGTCGCGGGCTGAAATGAATCTAGGATGAGATTAGGAGGAGTGGATGTGCTGGCTCGACTGGTGCATATCTGCAGATCTTATGGAAAAGCCAATCGGAAGCGAACGGTTGTAATCGGCGAGTTTGGTGGCGAGGTTGCTTGGTGGCGTCGAAGAGATGAAGGTGAGGAGGGGGAAAGGTGCAGGGAGGCGTAGCTGGAGGAGAGAGTGATGGGGTGGATGGTGCGGCAAGGTGCAGATGGAGAGGATGGAAGAAAGGTAGGTGGATGAGAGAGTGACAAGTTGGAGGCCGATAATCTGATGGTGCATCCGTGTTGCGCATGGCTCTGCTGCAATCAAAAATACATTCACATTCTTCTCACACGCACTTGGGCTCAAGCACAAGCTCGCAACCAAATCTGTCACCATACTTGGCTGCTACAAACAAGCTCAAAGAGTGCATGCTTGGGCATCCAGCCTCTAACAGCATTCAACCGCCCAACTGCCCATCTTGCTCTGCTTGCTCTGCTTGCTCTGCTTGCTAGCCAGCCAAGCTTCTATCCAGTAGCTGCTGCCGACCATGGTCTTTCAAACAAGCTGCAGCGCTTTGTCTCGAACGTCTCACGTCATGTCCAGCCACGTCCCCGCTTTTTGATGAATCGGCGCAGCCTCGCTCCTCGGTACTGCACAGCTTTTGCGCGAGATGAAGTGCAACACATTCGTTGCCGGAATTGTCAAACGGGCGTATGCTTGGCCGACCATCCATATCGGTTTGCCTTCTGCAACCCCCAGCGCAGAGTGCTGTTCATCCTCGGTCTCTTTCTTCGCTTTGTGCCGACCAAAAATTCTCTCAGAAACAAAAAAGGAGTCTACAAAAGTGCACTAGAAATTCTTTACTCTTGAAAATCCAAGGATTTTATTTTATTTATTTATTTCTAAAAAAAGTCAACTCTTCTGCACCGCCAGGAAGCGGCCAAGGATGGGACTTCTCCTTCCGTGCTATCCGTATAGACAGAGCTGAACGGACGGCCGCTCTGACGCGGCGGAACTTACTGAACCTACGGCGCCTAAAAGTGCCTATAAGTGCCCGTGGTGCATCTGCTGAATCCGAGCTCTGTCAACCGCACCTCAATCTTGATCCCCTTTTTGCACTCCGTCGCTGCGTTCTGTAGCTTTGGCACGCAGCTGAGCGCGTTCGTTTCGGTTTAATCACGTCGGCATCGTGTTTGGGCGACTTGACTCCTGAGCAGCCCGCAGAGAGGAGGATCGGCAGCTTTTGATTGCCGCCCGGGAACCCAATGCGTTACTGCGGTATATGCATGAATCTGAAGTCCGTCCTAACAACAAATTGAAATGAGGGAGCAGTGCATTTTAGAAAACTGGATCAAATTTAAAATTGGACTTTCGAGTCTAGGCTGTGGAGCAAACTAAAAAAAACGCACTTGAAAGGGCCAAGGAGCCCCAGGCATGTCACTGCCACGAGCTGCTTCGCTTTGCGTTGATCGGCTTGCTCCGTGCCGTTGCGCCCTCAAGACACTTGAAACCGAGCACATTCCGACTTTCAGCACATCCCGCTGCAACCCGCAGACTGACGACCTCCGGCCTGTTTTATCTCGAACCGATCTCGATAATGGGCTCGCTCTCCCTCTATGTCTGCAGCAAATCGTCTTGGAATGCAGCACTCAGTATTCCAGCTTGTTGTTCCACCAAATGTTAGCACTGCAGTACAACTTTTGCTCCACATCGAATCAATTCAAGAGAACGACGAGTCGACAGCCAAACATGGCTGTGGGCAGTACCAACGCAGCAATGCGCTATCACCGATTTGCTGTGCCGTCGGACTCGCCGCTAGCGCACGGCCGCTATGGCTGATAAGCTCGTGAGGTTGCTGCCCCCATTTTCCCACGTTCGAATGACAACCAGCTCCGCTAGATTGCTGCATCCACTCTTCGCTAGAAAAGAGTGCGACGCAGATATGCAATTCGGGACGCTTCCGACACAGATAAAGGCCAAGACATGTGTGCTGGTTTCGCTCTTTGTCGGCACAACGTGATAGCAATGTCTTGTTGGGGTAACAAAGAGCGGACCAGCTTCTTGGATCGCTCGAGAATAACTGGGCGGGTGGCAACGGCAAGCGGGGCATCGGTTGGTTCACCCCTTTCGCAGTCACTGGTACCGAGCATTGCATCTTCCCAGCGTTGCGACCAGGCACACCTCCGAGCAGAGGTTCGCCGAACACGGCATGGCAAAGCCAACCGTCCACGCTCAATGCACGCCTGTGAGACGGGGCGCGCTCAAGTTGACTTGGACGCGGCGGCAATCAGAAGCTTCAAGCAGGCTTCCTCGTGGCTAGGTTGACTGATGGGCGGTGCACACCACTTTAGCGTTGGCGCTCCTTCTTCGGCCTCTACGTTCTTCGACCCTTGAACACTACCTCTAAAATCCTTCGGGGTGTTTGGTTGCTCCATCCTGTTGGTCGCGATTGAGGCGAATACTAGCTTTCTCCAAGCTTGCTGCCAAGCTCGGCCGTATTATTCACAGTTGCAGCCTCGGTGTTGACCCGAGATGCTAAGAAGCACTGTGCACAGTACTTGTCGCTGAACGTTCCAGGAATGTAAGCTAGGCGCCTCACGGGGTCTACAGCAGTTCTTGGCAGCATGCCAGCTGAGCCCTGTTGGCGAGTTCACCTTTTGCTTCGCACACCATGACGACGTTGACACGCCACTCACGCGAAATCGCCTTAGTTGTGTTGCATCCGATTCGCGTACAAACGAACAAGGTCGGTCGGCAAAGCAGTCAGGCGAACGAGGCTCAATTCTGGACGCTCACTCTGGCCAACTTCAATCATCAACGGTGCGGTTTGTTCGCGTTCTTCTTGGCTTAGAAACAAACAGAGCTACGCATCCAATGAATCGCGCTTGAACCCCCCCAAAAAACGCAACTTTCCGTTGCCGTCACTGTGTTGAAAGCGGTTAATGCAACGACCAACCCTCGTCAGGAACGGAAAAGTTGGTGACGTTTCGAACTCGTCTCCGAGCTGCGACTGGTACCGAGGGTCTGCCGTAGTGTCCGATGATGCGCTCACGATCGAAGCACTTGGCTTGCATTGCATCCACTCTGTTTAGCCGACCAACTCCCGGACCACGATTCAAGCTCGACAACAGGTCGTAGTACTGGAACGGGAGCAAGTCAACGCAATCGAGCTCCGCCTCACTCTTGTTAGCCGAGCAGATTTTCTCTCGTCTGGATGTCCTTGATCCTTTTGGAGTTTTTGCGTCCTTGCCCCTCCACGATTCAAAAAGAAGGCGTGTTCCTGCCGGCGTCTTTGCACCCCGCCATTTCTTTTCGCAGACATCGCCGCGCGCGCTCTCAGCGTTCGCAACAAGTCAGTGTGGAATCATCAGTTGCGCAGCCCTCTTGTCGGTTTACAATATGCTCTGGCTGAGACCAGATGGATCCCGCAAGGGCTTCAAGGGGAAGGACTGGCGACAGGGTTATTTTCGGCTTCTTTACGTTTCCCGTTGTGTTGGCTCGAAGTCGCCGCAACCTTTTCCATCTGCTGCCAGTACAAACCTGTCGTAGTGCGATACAAGGGCAAACAGACTCTGGCCTCAGACCCTAGCAGCTCGAACGTCCAGTTCTTGGCTAGCTTCAACAGGAGGGCACCGGTTAAAGTTCTTAAAGTTCTTGGCTTGAGGTGGAAAAAGTAAACAAGTTTTCATCCTTGATTTCCGCGCGCGTCTTCCACGAGGTGTGTGACAAAGGAGAAAAAAGGCGTAACCACAGGACGCCGGGAGCTACAGCTTCTGTGTGTGTGTGTGTGTGTGTGTGTGTGTGTGTGTGTGTGTGTGTGTGTGTGTGTGTGCACTGCATCTCGGCCCACTGTGACCCCTCTGTCGGGTCGAAACGCATTGAGCCCTGTTTCACATCCACGCCTTCCATTGGCGGTCGACTGAGCCTTCCAAACAAACCCGTTCGACCTTTTTCCTGATCCCCGCGTGACACACTCTCGGCGGTAAAGTGAACGAACAGAAGTGCAACCGGGGCAAATGCTTCTTGACACGATCTGTTCGTTCCTCTCTAAACAGATCTACTTTGGAAAAAGGGAGGTGGAGTTTGTGGGTGATTGCCGCAGTATGGCGAGCAAGCAGCTCGCATACGCGGAATGCACATTTCTTACAGCGGCAAGTGTCTGTCTGTTATCAAGGCCAAAGTTCTAGAAAGCAATCTACATCGAGTTTCACCCGTCCTTTCTCGCGCAAATGCTCTTGCAGAACCGCCTGTTTCACGGCGTGAGTACACTCCTCTCATAGCCATTCAATGCTACGCTCCACACCCCGCCCGATGCTGGAAACTGTTGTTCAAGATTGCAAATGAGGAGAAAATACTATGGACAGAAAACGAAGGGGGAATCCATCGAAAGTGTGTGCTATACCAAACGGGAACTGAGTCAAGTTTGTTTCTGTTGATACATGCTGCAACATGGGTTCGATGCAAAAGCCTTTAGACGAAACAGGTTTAGCGAAGGTTGCGCAACACTGGAGCATTGAAGCTGGGCACGCCACTATTTGCCGTCTTCATATACTCTGGCACTGTCACGACGGAGCTCGCTGCACTTCTGCCATCCTCACTTTCTGCAGTCGACATCCAACTCCCCTTCCTTCCCAACCTTGTCGAAGGTGACGGTGTGAGACCACTCGCTCTTTCAGCACTTGTCGCGAGCTGGGCAACCTTACCCATCGATGCGGATGCCTTGATTGGTGATCCTGCCAGGCTACCTCCACCGCTTGTTGCAGCACCTGTAAACTCGCGCAATGCGGCACTACGACTTTCGAGCATCGCAATCTTGTTGCGAACTGAGGGCACCATTACGGCTGTACCGCGAAGATTGTGTGTCGAATGAGAGCGGGAAGGCGCACCCGGCATTTCGGTGCCCGACTCGCTAACGAGGGAAGAAGTGCTGTCTGAATGACGCAGCACGTGCGGCTTTGTTTCAGCGACGACGAATTGAAGCGTTGAAGATCGAGGCAGACCAGCTCTCGCATTGGCTGTGCTGGCGATGGAAGCATCCGAGAATTCCTTTCTCATTGCCAACGGCTCAAGATTTCCGCTTTCAACAGATCTACTGTTAACTGGTATCCTCTGCGACTCTACTTGTCCTGTCTCAGGCATTTCGCTTGACAGGCTGTCTGGAGTCTTGACACCCTCGCTGCCACCCCCGCTCTCCATCGCACCGATACTGGGCGATGCGGTATTTGGAGTGCGAGAACCGGCCGAAAAACCCCTGTCCCTCCTCCCCTCGCTCGTCGCTTTGGGTTTTAGAATCAATGGCTTGAGCCCGCTAACAGAATGTGTTGCTTGATGTCGACTCTGCACGACCTGCTTCTGTTATTGCTGCTGCTGTTGGCGGTAAGATAGGTTGTCGGAATGGCGTTTCAGATTGACCATGCTGAGAGCTTGTTGCACGGCAACTTCTCGAGAGGGATTGAAGAGCGGGATGCTGGAGGAGCGACTAGCGATTTGTTCGGAGGAGGGTTTCGCTCGGATCACCTGCTGCGGCAACAGGGTAGAAGTAGTACTGGTGGGGTCTTTTGTGATCTTGAGCGGTTTGGTGATGTGAGTGGTCGAGTAGGTTTGTGAAGTGGGTGAGACAGAATCCCAATCCACTGCGGTAGATGGACGAGAATAGCCACGCGTAGGGATGTGGGGTCTTGTCGCGGCTGTTTGAGGCTCTTGACGCTGAGAAGTAGCGAACGGGGAAACGGACGAAGATGTTGAAGCAGCTGAAGGTGGCGGTGCGGACTGCTTCTCACCCAACTCTAATTGAGACGATGTGATGCTGACAGCCTGCATAATCGACGAAACCTCAGCAACATCATTTGCCTCATCTTCTCCCATCTCGCCACCCGCAAACTCGTCTTCTTCTTCAGTTGAACTTCGACGACGTAGCGACCAACCAGCGGCCTCCCCACCTTCATTTTCCTCCGGCCTCTCCTCCAGCACCGGAATATTGTGGTGGTCGACCTCGTCGTTGACCAAAACACTGTCATCGGACTGTCCATACTCCTCATTGTTGTCGAGGAGAGCAGAACCGATGACCATGTTCATCTCGGCCATTGACTCGTCGTTGAGCCCCAAAGTCTGGTCTCGAGCCGTTTCAAGATCATCGTTGTCTTAGTCATCTCCGATATCGTCGAGCGAGACAGCGTTGGCGTTATTAATGCGCAGCATCGGAAGCATCCCCCTTGCGGCTGGGTTGGTTCTCTGCAGGTACGTCGGATTGGACAATTGCATCTGGTACATCTGCATCTGCATTTGCAATTGTATCTGTTGCATGCGATGCATGCTACCTGGAAGATGCAGATTGATGGGGAGCTGGGAGTAGGTTCCATTGTGTCGTGCTTGGTGCGCTTGATGATGATGCGGCTCGTAGGGCTCACAACCTGGAGGGTAAAGTGGGGGGGAGCCGGTCGAACGACTTTTAGTTGCCATGGGTGTCTTTGCGTTGTCTTCTTCCTCCGTTTGGTCCTCATCCGCGCCAGCAGCGCCATCGGTGCTGCTGTTTCCACCATGGCTGTGGCCAGTGTTGCTATGTGAAGCCGATCCGCTCTCGAGCAGTCCAATCCCAAGACCTGCAGGACTGGGAGTGCGGGCCGACGAGCTCGTGGTCAGAGTAACATCAACACCGCGCCGAGCAGCAGCGCTACGAATGGCATGGTTGATAAAGTCGAGCGACTTCTGGTGTTGCAATCTTCGTGTCTGCTCCGCCTCGACCTCTCCCGGAGAAAGGATTTGTGCCGCTTGCAGATGCTGATCGTAATTTTGGAGCGAGATCTCGGTCTTTCCCGGCGAACGCATCGCATCGACCGACTTGAGTCTTGCTACCATCTGGTCTGCACCACCAACCGAACCTCTACCGCTCGCACTGCCCGGGGACCTTGAACCGCTAAACACGCTGCCCAGTGTAGCCCAGAATCTAGTGGCATCAGAGATTAGCTTTCCGCTTCTTGCTTCCTTCAAAGGCGGCGGATCGAGCGATACAAAGTTGATCACTCGCAGAGGTAGCTCTACAGACACGTCGGAAGACAGTGAGCTGCCGACCGAGATCTTGATACTGTACACCACCTCGACATGTCGACCGCGGGAAATGGAAAGCGCATCAACAGGAATGTGCATGTAGTGCGACGATTCCGCCCGCTGACCTGCCTCGACTCCAGTCCACCAGCCACGTGCTGTCACGACACCTCTACTGCCCTTCTGGCCCATTTCGAGCTCTTCCTCTGCGATCTTCTTGCGTGTTGTCGAGGTCTGGCATGCATCCGGATCCAAATCAATTCGCGCCTTCTGACCATCCAAATCCAGGTCCGGTCGCGGCTTGTATAACGTCACTGTGCGGATGAGGGAGAGTGTCATTCCGTTGATCTTCTTGCTCGTGTCGTTCTGGATCCCCACATTGATGTACACCCGCTGACCGGCAACCCATGTGTTGCGATGCAGACTCGCCATGAGATGGAATTTACCCGACCCGCCGAGGAAGAGACTTTTGGAGCTGCTCGCTTGGATAGCTTTGAGCCCGGTTGACCGCACCACTGCTGGGTTCAGATATGGGAAGATATCTACATGACGATAAAAGTGGGCGATGGATCTATTGGCACCCGAGGCAGCCTTTAGTTTGACAGATCCTATTACAATGTAACGGACCACGGCATTCTTACCGCGGTAGCTGCCATTTGCACCCTTGGAGACAGGCAGTTCGAGGGAGAACGGGATTGAATGCGAACCAACCTTACCCTCAGCGTATCCCTCGGCATCCGGTGCACCCGTGAAACAGGCCAGGACGGAAAAGGGCGCTATCTCGGGCGAGGAAAGCGTCGGTGAGCCGTGCAAGTAGTACGGCTCGCTCGGTCCATTGTTCGAGCGATCGCCGTCGATGACCGATGCATGGTGGTAGAAAATGTATCTCGCTTCATCCGCGAGCAGCTCCTCAAATCCGACAACACGGATCTTGGGCTGAGCCAGAAAGACTCCACCTTCTTTTTCCGAGCCTTTTCGCACGTGGATTTGCATGCGACCTTGGAGTGTACCTCCCTCGACAACGAGATCGGATTCGAGCACAAGGTCCACTTCGACGCGCGCCTTGTTCGCTTTACCCTGCTCGAGAGCTGCAGGTGGAGGTGCCACGTTGGCCGCGACGGCGTTACTGCGCTTGAGAGCGTTCTTGGTCTCTGTCTCTGTCGTCTTTTGCTGGGCAGTGGAAGCATGCAGCTTGCGGTCCGAGTTTCCGAGAAGTCGATTGAGCTCCTTGTTCCTGCGCAGTGGATTGGCTGTCGTGCTGAGAAGCGTTCCATGACGCTCAAGGAGAGTCACATCTACCCTGGCTTCAGAAAGGCTCCTTCGAGGGCGGTTCCTGATAGTGCAGCTAGTATTGGTTCCCTCGATGCCTGTCTCTTCAGCCTTTTTAGGCGAGACAGCGAGGTGGTTCTGGACAGACGACGATGGCTGTACACCGCTATGACTGAGGGAATTCTTCATCGTCTGTGCGTCGCCGAGTCGTACTGATCCCATGATGCTCTCTTGATCTAGAGCTTTGATCTCATGGGGTAGAATGTGCAATCCAGTATCGTAGGTCATACGATAATTGTCAAGACTCACAAGAGCACCTCCTCGTTCTGCCTCTTCCAAGCCTTGCAGACCACGCTTGCTTCTCATCGAGATGCTAGCGAGAGAAATGCGCGACCGTCTGTTCTGCTCCTGAGCCACTGCCTTGGTAGAGCCTTCCACCCGAGCTTCTTCCTGGTCTAGCTCAGCCTGAAGCTCTGTCTGATTGTTCGGGCTCTGCATAAGGCTAGCCTTTGGTCCATTGCCCAAGGTCTGAGAACGCGACAGGGAGAAAGCAGTGTTTTCTGAACCGGTGAGCAAATGGATGGCGACAGGGCCTGCATCTGAACCTGCAACTTGAGAGCCAAGCTCACTGAACGTACCGGTCTCAGTATCGATACGTCCAGTCTCGGAACCGTCAGGGCCGTAGAAGCTGTCAACTCGCCACTTTGCCGCTAGTCGAATAGCTTGAGACTCGGAAGCACCATGGCCATTCGTCATGTCGATCCTGTGGAGCAAGGCGGGAACCGGTGCCGCTGCTGCGTTCTTTGCAGACTCGGGCCAGGCTGTCTAACGCGAGTGTGACCTCCAAAGCCGTCAGGAACCATGATCTCGGTATTTTCGTCTGAAATGGGTCCTTGGAAATTCGCAGTGCTTGAAGGGTTGTTCGGCGAATTCATGAAAGTTGAAGCCGAACTTTGGACAGTTTTGGGCCCTAGACGTGCATGGAGGGCTCCCTGATGACTGGCGGCACCTCGGATACTGACTCGCTGCCGTCCGACACCCCGAGGGATCTCAGCTGATCTGCCAAGACTGGATGTACCATCGGATCTGTACCTTGATGCAAGACTGAGGTTACTTTTGCTCTTCTGCACACTCCTGTCACATACTGTGATGAGCTGTTCCGAAGTGGGGCGACCTTTGTGCGATGTTGGGTACCCGAGTCCAGCTGTCTTGTGGACGAGAGCGTTGAGCAGAGGCTGGCTGGCGTGTTTCTTGAGGGTTGAAATCTTGTGCGCACCACTTGAACCAGACGAGACGCTGGTGACTGAGGACTCGGTGAGCGTCGGACTCTGCTCACTGTCGGTCTCAGCGCTGCTGGTAGCTGCGTCGGTGGTGTAGCCGCCCATGGCAGCCACTGCCGCGCTCAAGCTGTGCAGATGGTGAGGCTGAACTACGATCTCCTCGCCGGCACAGGAGGGCGACATGAAGTCTTCATCGGTATAAGCGCCATGACCGAGCACAGACGGCTCTCCAGAGACGATGCGGACACGCCTCGCATCCTCCTCGGCTGTCTTGGGTCTTGCACCACGCATCTTGTTCATGGACGACTTCTTTGGAATCATGTGTGCTCGTGTGCGGTTGTGGAATCCAGATATGGAGTTGGAGACTGCCGAAACGAGAGAACCGGTGTCAGTTGAGTAAGCCTCTGACTCGTGGCCAAAGTCTATTCCCAAACCAGACATGTTGAAACGCTAGAGGGCGATCAAAGTTGTACGCTTGTTGAAAAAAATCCTGTGCCGTACTTTCAGGATGGCCCAACGGGACCTGTTAGCGAGATTGTCTAGATCTCAATCAGGGCGATGCCGTTACTGCTGATAATGCCAAAAAAAAAGCTGTAACTGCCTAGTAGAGTCGCGATGATGTGTGACGCAGTGTGAATGAGTGACTGTGATGGAGGGAAGGAGCAAAGGTTGAATGGCTCAAGGACTGATCATTGCGCCAGGTTGGTTAAGGGGGGGGAACGTGGACTGGGGTTTCCCGGATGTCTCAGCATAAAAGACAACTCGGATTTGGCTCAGAAGGCGGAAACACTGATTGCTGAGTTGAGGCCGGCATCTTCGGCAGCTAGCTAAGGTAAAAACTTGGAATACAGGACAGCCTCACAACATCTACTGGCACCAACACGGAGAACGAGTTAATGCTGACATGCAAACAGCGGCGAGGCGTGATTTCTGGGTGACAAGACGATGATGTACAGAGAATGGACGGCTGGTGCATTGCAGAGGGGTTAGTGATGGTCTTGTTTGAGACGAACAAAGCTTCCCCTGACTTGTTTTAGGGGCAGCTTGGGCCTCAGACAGGGCGCAACCTAGGACCTTGTATGCAGAAAAATGCGCATCTGAGACGGAGGGCGCATGTTGTGGCGAGAGGGAGGCTGTCTGACTAGATGGAAACGTGACGATAATATCAACCGCAGCACGCGTTCTGTGAGCTATATCATTTTCTTGGCCTTCCGCTGCATCGCTCACTTGCACTCTTTCTTGTTTCCAGCTCAACAGGCTGCCAGATCGACAGAGTGCTGCACGATGGACCTGCGGTGTGATCTGCAAACAGGGCTAGGTGGCTTGGGTCACTATGACATTTGGCGTCTGTCCCGAACCTGAGACATGGCGTCCCGCTTTGTGATTCAAGCGCGGTAACTGACAGTTGAGATCGACGAGGTACTCGGACGAGAAGGCCAAGGGTTCAAAATTTGTGAGTTTCATAGCCCTAACATATGATATTTTCGAAAATGAAGTTGCAATGACGCCGCTGCCAAATTAGGGAAATGAAACTAAGCTACGAGCACCAGTCGTGCAGCTCCCCCTTTCTGTTGGAAATCCCACTCCACCAAAAGTTGATGCACGGAGCAGTGTATCCTAACACTTTCCCCCACTCGAATTCGGCGCTCGCACGCCTGCAACACGCTTGCTCGCACGTCCGCACCCAACATCGCAAGGAACTGCACCAAGTCGCAAATTCAACCTCTCTCAGGTTAGCGATCAACTTCTGCCTCGCCGAATTTGGTGACCGATACGCTACGGTACAAAGATCCACGAGTCAGGGTCAAGTGGATCCCTTCCGGATCATCGACCCATCTTTCTCCAACGCTACTTTTCGTCCTTTTCGTTCGCTCTCACCCTTCTTTGGATCACCCAGGCCTGCTCTCCTTCTGGCGAGTTTGTTATCATCGGCGTAGGCTGCCTTGCCTGCACCACACGAGGGGATCAGTCAGCTCTGATTGGAAATTCCCGCCTGCTCGTTCTTTCCTTTCGGCCATTGATCCCCGGTCCAGAACGCCAGACATACCTCATGCCCATCGACATTTGATACCATATTTGATCGTTCGGCTCGATCCAATACTTTCCGGCTCAATCGTCCTTTGCGCCATCAGTGCCCGGCTAGTCGGCTGTTCGCACACCATCACAGAAGGCGAGCTTGCAAGTTGCCGAGACTGGAGACACCATGATGGGGGATCGCGGATCGCCCCACAAATCTGGCTCAGGATCCTTTTCCGGGACGGGAGGAGCAAGATCGGGTGGCGCCATGAGCCCCACCGCTGTCCAGCGATACCCTTTCACGCGGACGTCTTCGACAGAGCCACCACGTTTCCATCTTTCCCGGGAGTCAAATCACTCTTCTCCCGGATTGCATCCATCCTCCAGCATCGATGGAACTCTAGCCGTAGATCTTAGCTCGAACGCATCCAGTGACCACGATCATCCGTCGCTCGACGCTTCCGTCAACAGCCTACCGTCCTCAGCAGAGTCGTTCGCAGGTCACGCCAGCAATGTTGTTGGTCGATCCTCTACAGTGGGATCGCCTTCGTCCTCAAAGTACTGGCCAGAGCCATCCAGTTCCCATTCACATCCCATGTCTTATGGGGCGAACAATCTCGAGCAGCATGATAGCTTCATTGCAAATGAACGTTCAGGTTCTCATGCCAGAACAGCAAGACTACACAGCAAGTCCGGCTACGCATCTTCTACCGATGGTGACCTCACTCCTATCGCATCTTCTTCTCGTGCCGCCGCAGCCTCGAGCGCCCGTATACCCACGCCGCTGGTCGGCGTCAACCTCACAGACCAACAGATTGCCGATATGACTGAATCCGACGTCTCCGAGTATGACGACAGTGCAAAATTGCGACGTGCAAGACGGGGCAGTGGCACGAATCCAGTTGCCTCATCCGTCTTCAGCTCCATCACGAATAGTCTCCGTGGCGAGCCTTTCTGGAACAAGTCCAGTGGATCTTACGCCTCGCTTACTGCCACTCGGTCGCGCAGCATCAAAAAGTCCAAATGGAATCGTAATTCAAAGACGGACAAACTGCTCTTCTCCTCTTCCTCTTCAGTCTCGTCTAAGGACCGCAATCGCGGTCGCAGAGCCGCGAAAATATGGTCACATCCGTTGGGCATGATCTCCTCCTTCTTCAGCAAGATCTTTAGGACTGCTTTTGGCCCAATCCATCCTGTTACCATCGTACTGGCGCTAGTGCTCATCGCGAGCTTTGTAGCTTCAGTGACCAAGCTCATCATCTATATTCTCAACCCAGACAAGGAACCTCTGCCCTGGCGCACGTACTGCCAGAAACAGCCATCCTTTCCGCACGCCTACGCCGATGCACTTGCTCCGGTCGATGTGTTCGTGGGGGTCTTCAGCATCGATAGCGCCTATGAGCGACGTCATCTCATCAGAAGCACCTATGCCACACACACGCTTCCTGTTGACCCGCATACAGGCACGCCTACCAGCAATGTCCAGGTCAAATTCATCATCGGCAAGCCGCGACAGGCACATGCTAGGCGAGTTGCTCTCGAGATGGAGACATTCAACGACCTTGTGGTGCTTGATATGGACGAAAACATGAATCGAGGCAAGACGCACGCTTTCTTTACATGGGCGGCGGAAAACGCTACAGTGCCCTTCTTACGCGCCCTCGATGTCGATCAGCAGCAACCTCTGGGTTCCAGCCAGGATGGTGCGCTGCTAGGCGAGCGTGGACTGCATGGTAATGGGCACGGCCAGACCCGTGAAGTCCTTGGTGGCTCTGCTGACCAGGCGCAACGCTACCAAGTGCTTTGGAAGAAAGCTGACTACGTGGTCAAGGCGGACGACGATGCGTTCATCATACTCGAGGAGCTCGAACGCCATCTTCGGGTAGCCCCACGCCAGATGACTTATTGGGGCTATCTGATCCGCAACTGGTTCATGGGCGGAGAGTGCTATGCGCTCTCCAGTGACTTGGTACAATACGTGGCGCATTCCGAGAATGTCTTGCACTACATCAAGGGAAAGGAGGACAAGAAAGTGGCACAATGGATCAACCTCCATCCGAATCGGTCGGCGATCCACTGGGTGTCGGAACACTGCTGGATCTATGACCATCCAAAGGCGGGAACAGCCTATTCCCATGGTTTCCTGTTCCCAGACTATGTCGAAAAGATCAAGTTGGAAGGTCGACGCGGCCTGACGGACCAGGAGATTGCCCGACGCGGGGGCGAGCATCGCGCCAAATCGTACTCAACTGTATCCCGCTGGCATTCTCCTTACGTCGAGCCTCGTAGCGATCTCACCATCGAAGAAGAAGTGGAGGCGCTGGTTGAGGGCGGAGGACGATGGGCGGGGACATGGGTTAGAGGCGAAGAAGGTAATGATACGCAAATTTGGGTGCCGTGGCAGCAGATCGTCTTCGAGGCCGACGATGACCGGCTAAAGCCACCCATTTCGGATCATCTCGGAACCCATCCCACGCTCGCCGAAGAAGTGGGTATCGACCCTGCCTCGGGTTTGACAGTTCGGCACATCAACACGCTAGACCCAAAGCCTCTCGATCCGCTCGCCAGCACCGACGGCGATCTGCAGCAGTCAAAACGACGCAAACGCGATATACCCTTCCTAGCGCATCTGCCCTCGGTGCCTGGCTTTGATTTCGGTGCTGGTGGCGTGTCGCGCAGCGCGGCTGAGGAACGCAAGCGATCGTATGCCAATGCAGCCATGCAGCCACGCATGATACCCCTCCCTACGCACAAGGACGGAAATGGCGAGGCAGACGAGCTGCGACGCCGACGATACATTGGACGACATTTTGGTGGAACAGTGGTGGTGCACTATCTCAAGAAGAGCGAATGGTTCTACGAGACCGCATTGGCGTTCTCGGGTCGTGGTCGCTTCTGGCCGGACGGTGCTGGCGGTACGGGAAGTGAGTGGAGAATGTACGGCAGTCCGTTGGTGCGACATGAGGATGGATACATCAGTGGAGGCAGAAGCCAGCCACGTCCAGACATGGAGATGGCGTACCTGCAACAGGCGAGGATCCAGGCGCAGGCCAACGCAGCACAGGCACAGGCCCTGGCGGCAAGAATGGGCAGCTTTACCAAGCCCAAGCCGGCCAATGCAGCACCGCTTGCATCGCCACCAAAGGAGCAGCCACAGCAACAGCAGCACTAACATTCACACGAAGCTGATCGACGACGACCCAGCGACCCTTTGAACGGGGAATATGCTTGCAATTCTTAGCCAAGTCTCGTTCACCCATAGTCAACCTCAGTTTATGCCCTGTTATCCAAGATACAGCATGAGCCTCAACCCATGCTGGTGTATTTGAGTCGTAGCGCTTCCAGCATTGAGTCAGCAGTAATCCTTCAACACGCCGAAAAGACAAAGTCAATTTAGTCTTGGCTGTGAGGTGACTCGGTTGACCAAGACGACATCAGCGCCAGTCAGTGTTGGAGCCAAAGAAGCGCAGTGGAGCCGCTCTGGAGCGGTTCCAAATGACTGCGCTCTGCAAACTTCGTCGCGTGACTTTACGCGACTCGCGAATGGGAAAATCAAGAAAGTGTCACTTTACTATTCCCACGCTCTACTGTACCGATGTTTCGATTGTATGCGAGATGAAAGTGCGTGCGTGCTGCTGCTGACTAGAAAGTGGGCGTGGCGTGGAGCGGCATGCGAGCATGGAAATGGCTGAGCCAAAGCCACCGAAGATGCTCAGCCGGTCTGATCAAGCAGGCCGAGCTGAGCTATGCTTTTGGCGGAGGTATTTCCTATCTCTCCCCACTTCCTCATGTTCTTGCCGCCATTCTGATACCGCACCTTATCCAGCTCAATACAAACGCTGCAAGCTTGTCGGCGCGACGCGACTCGACGCGACTCGACTCGACTCTTGCCGCTGCATACCATCTTTGGACGCACGCACACATACAGGCTACTTTTTGGCAACCACCAAAGAGACGGCACGTTTGGCGAAGCAAGCACCAAAGGCGTCAAGAGCTTGTACGGGCAGCCTCGTTAAGGCATCGGCGAGCATCATGCGCAGAAGTGTTATCCTCGCAGCGCTTGGCGGCTCGCCCTCGCCAGGCCCAGGTGATGGCGGCAAGGATGCCGCCACCCCTCTCAAAGGAAAGGGCTCGCCCTACTCCCGACCCTCACCGCTGACAGAAGTTTCCCGGAATGCCAATGCTGCCGGCTTTGGTCCGCTCCTGGGAAGGAAACCGTTCAAGCCGCCGTCTTTCGCCAACCAACGCGAAAAGGATAATCCGGAGGGTGGCAGGAAGCGAAAGAAGGTCGACTATCGGGGCATGGACTCGGGCGCTGCCAACGATGGCGAGGCGGGCGCAGAGTCGGATTCTGATGACCAAGTCACAGCTAAAACTGCTAAGGCTGGCACCAAAAAGAAGAGCAAAGCAGCCATGAAGACACTCGAGGGCGTTTACAAGGGTATCGACGCCACCGGCGTGTCGCTGAATGTCGACCGCCGCAAATGGGATGTGTTCCAAGTCAAGCCGAACGCTATCAAGAAGGGTTTCTCCGTGCCGATCATGACTAACAAGCAGGGCCAAGTGGTCGAGACAAGGCTGTCGTATGCAGCGTTAGGCACTCGCAGAAAAATCGACATCCCGCCACGCCCCTTGCACGATCCGATGGGCGAGCACGCCATTGTCCTTTTTGATCCCACTGTCGACGATCTCGAAGCGGAGCGCAGGAAAGCAGAGATCCAACAGGAGCAACAGGCGGCGGAAGCCCGCATTGAGGCAGGTGCAGAAATCCAGACACCGCACAAGAGCCTTGCAGAGATCCTCGGTCTCAACAAGTCCAAGTCCAAGGAAGTGGAAAAGGTGCCCGTCGTCATCGACCCACGTCTAAGCAAGGTGCTTCGTCCGCATCAAGTGGAGGGCGTCAAGTTCCTATACCGATGTACCACGGGTCTCGTCGTCGAGAATGCGTATGGCTGTATCATGGCCGACGAGATGGGTCTCGGCAAGACGCTTCAGTGCATTACGCTCATGTGGACACTCCTAAAACAATCACCTGTTGCTGGCAAGTCGACCATCGACAAGTGCATCATCGTATGCCCGTCTTCTCTCGTGAGGAACTGGGCCAACGAGCTGGTCAAGTGGCTCGGTGCCGCAGCACCTGGCAACCTTGCGCTGGACGGCAAGCTGAGCAAGGACGAGATGATCGAGGCGACTCGCCGTTGGTGCAACGCCTCAGGACGCGCTATCACACAGCCAGTCATGATTGTCTCCTATGAGACACTACGAAATCTTCAGGAAGAGCTGGGTAACACCGACGTCGGCCTACTTCTCTGCGACGAGGGCCATCGTCTCAAAAACGCAGACTCGCTCACATTCCAGGCCCTCACGCAGATCAAGGTCCGTCGCCGCGTCATTCTGTCCGGTACGCCGATCCAGAACGATTTGTCCGAGTACTTTGCGCTGCTCAATTTTGCCAACCCGGAGCTCCTGGGTAGCCGCATCGAGTTCCGCAAGAACTTTGAGATCGCCATTCTCAAGGGTCGGGATGCTGAGGCGACAGATAAGCAGCAACAGGAGGCCAACGAGAAGCTCGGCCAGCTGTCTGCGCTGGTGAGCCGCTTCATCATCCGACGCACTAATGACCTTCTGTCCAAGTACTTGCCTGTCAAGTACGAGCATGTGGTGTTTTGCAAGATGTCACCCTTCCAGCTTGAGCTGTATAGGCTCTTTATTCGATCGCCCGAGATCAGGAAGCTGCTTCGCGGTACAGGCAGTCAGCCGCTCAAAGCGATTGGCATCCTCAAGAAGCTTTGCAACCATCCAGACCTGCTGGACCTGCCCAGAGACCTGGAAGGGAGCGAGCAGTATTTCCCTGAAGGCTATACACCTCGCGATCACCGCCATGTCAACCCGGAGCTCTCCGGCAAAATGATGGTGCTGCAGCGATTCCTCGAGACGATTCGTGCGACGACGAACGACAAGATCGTGCTCATCTCCAACTACACACAGACGCTGGATGTATTTGAGCGCATGTGCCGAGCC
Organism: Ustilago esculenta; assembly: GCA_020827535.1. NCBI lineage: Eukaryota > Fungi > Basidiomycota > Ustilaginomycetes > Ustilaginales > Ustilaginaceae > Ustilago > Ustilago esculenta. Next base: position 591,495 of record JAAKGJ010000003.1, read on the forward strand.
AACCGATGGGGCATGTTCCGTCTGGACGGTACTATGACGATCAACAAACGACAGAAGCTGGTGGACCGGTTCAACGATCCGGAGGGCAAGGAGTTTATCTTTTTGCTATCGTCCAAGGCAGGAGGATGTGGTCTTAACCTGATTGGCGCGAATCGTCTGGTGCTATTCGACCCAGACTGGAACCCTGCTTCGGATCAGCAAGCCTTAGCTAGAGTGTGGCGAGATGGACAGAAAAAGTCGTGCTTCGTGTACCGCTTCATCGCGACAGGATCGATCGAAGAAAAGATCTTGCAGCGGCAATCGCACAAGCAGTCGCTGTCGTCGTGCGTGGTGGACGAGGCTCAGGATGCTGCACGACACTTTTCAGGTGAAGATCTGCGAGCGTTGTTCACGTTTAAAGAAGAGACGGCGTGCGACACGCATGATACATACAAGTGCAAGCGTTGCAAGAGCGGCAAGCAGTTTATCAAGGCGCCAGCGCTGCTGTACGGAGACACAAGCACGTGGAACCACTACGGCAAAGTCGAGATGCACAACCTACACGACGATTTGCTGCGGGCGGAGCAGGCATACGACGATGTCAGTTTCGTGTTCCAGTACTGCAGCCACTAGTGTCGACTGCCGGATACGTACTGTCGCATCTTGGTCTTTGTTTGCCAGCTTTGTTTATTTGCCTGTTTGCCGCATATGTTTTTATACCCTCGTCGACACAATCTGAATTTTCGAACGAACGATGCTTGTGCGGGTATGAGTCTCACCAGGAAGTCGAGTTGTGTTTCGGAAAGAGAGAGATGCAACCTTGGCCGATGCTGCGCGGAAAAGAATGCATGCTCGGAATTCCATGACCAGAGAGGCGATTATTGCGATCGGAGATAAGATGCTATCGCTTGTCAAGGATGAGGGTTAGATGATTCGACTAGTGTACAGAAGGAATGTGGGAGAGGGAAAGTGATTTGGGGAACAGCATGGAATGAGGATTAGTAACCGACTGGGTTTTCCCTGATGGTTTTTCTTGTCCATTTGGGCACCTTGTGGATGCTCTTTCTGAAGCCTCGATCGTGTTTGCTGAAGGTAGTGTATTTGTCCTTTGCTTCCATCTGAGATTCGGTGGGCAAAGCTAGAGCACGTTGCAAAGCACTACATTGGACGTTGGATTGTTGAAGGGTGGAGATAACATCATCGACGGCACGAAGTCGCATACGAACACGGTTTTTACGTGTGACAGAAAGTCGCCATGGGTTCTTCCACAAGAGACCACCGAGAGACGGGACAGAAGGACGGAATGCACCGAACATTGTGACGACAAGGGGCGGAGCGAGCAACAAGCGTTGCTGAAGAAAGATCGCTGAGTAGGATCGAAAGGAAAGAGGATGAATGCCCCAACGTTGCTAGAGCTGCAATATGGTATGTGTCTATCGTATGTGTTTTTCGTAGTTGTCGATTGCCGTTGACAGGAGGTGGAGATGCGATGGACGACAAGCGATCGAAGATGTTGAGGCAATGATGTTGGCAAGATGCCAAAGTGTAGGAAGAACCAAAATTTCCCGACTCAGGTTGTTCAGCGGAGCCGACTTTCGCATTTTCACTGTTACATCGAAGAATGTTTCTGCTACTCTGGTAAATTCGGGACGCCGATTTGATCGTGCCGATAAAGGGGCGCGTGTCGTGCAACCAAGGAACCAAAGACAGGCCTCCACGTGTCGATCACGACCACACTGAAACATGGTCACTTGACCTCGCCCAGGAATGCCTTGTACATGCTCTTCACGCAGAAATGTGACGGAGCAGACTGGCAGTAGCAAAGAGCTGGCTGTCAAAAGTCAGATTGGAAGATGGTTGAGCCAAGTATGGTCACGAACCACCATGTTGGGTAAACCCCGCACTGGGGAAATGGCCTCTACACAAACGAAAAGGCTTTGACTGTTTCTTCTAAAAAATGAGAGTTGCGCATCGAAATGTGGATTCTTCGCGCATTTTCTTCCAACTAGCCGCGTCACGCACGCAAACGTGTCAGGCCAAGAACTTCCGCTTCCTGCTCGTCCACCCCGGCTCTGGCTATGTTAGCTTATGCATTGCGACGGGCGACAACGACGCATTTGTTGCTATGAGTTCATGTCAATGGTGGCGGCATTTGGATGGGATTCGTGACAGAATGTTTCGACGGGTACCGTGCAAGTTGAACGGCTAAGCAACGGGAAAGGCATTAAAGTGACACGTAGGCTTTGCCCACGTCGAAATCGACAAACCCCGAACCACGAGCAGAGAGCCAGCCGCAGTTGAACCTTTTCCCTTTCGATTCAGTCGGAAGACAGTCCCCGTGCGCTCCTCTGGAAAGACTTGCAGCCAACAGCTCTCCACCCACCAAGGGGAACTCCACGTTGAAGCATACCCCGTGCTTTGGTTTTAGATTCTTGCTCCTCACTCCTCTCACTCACCACCTTCTTCCTTCTTGTCTTTCTTGCACTTCTACCTTACTGTAGATTTTGAGCAAGTGACTGGCGAGCAAAGGTTCCGTCGTAGATCACGCGTGCATCCTTTCGCCCACCATGGACGCAGCATGGACGAAGAGTGTCCACGAGGCGCTCACCCAGCTCCAAGTCGATCCCTCCAAGGGTCTCTCGGATCACGAGGTCGAGAAGCGCCGTGAAAGGTACGGCTCCAACACCTTGCCCGAACAGCCGCCCACCCCGCTCTGGGAGCTCATCCTTGAGCAGTTCAAGGACCAGCTTGTGCTCATCCTTCTCGCCTCGGCCGTCATCTCGTTCGTCCTCGCCCTTCTTGAGGAAGACACTACCCTCGGTGCTGCTCTCATCGAGCCTGGTGTCATCTTCCTCATCCTAATCGCAAATGCTACCGTCGGCGTCGTCCAGGAGCGCAATGCTGACAAGGCTATTGACGCTCTCAAGGAGTACAGCCCCGACACCGCCAACGTCATCCGCAAAGGTGCCACTGAAAAGGTCCGCTCCGAAGACCTTGTCCCCGGTGATGTCCTCATCCTTACCGTCGGTGACAAGATCCCTGCCGACTGCCGTCTCATTGCCATCAACTCGTCCTCCTTCCGTGTGGACCAGGCCATCCTCACCGGCGAATCAATCTCGGTCAATAAAACCCTCGAGCCCATTTCCGACACCAGCGCCGTCAAACAGGACCAGACCAACATCCTCTTTTCCGGCACTACCGTCGCCAATGGCACTGCCCTTGCTGTCGTTGCTCTCACTGGCACCCGCACCGCCATCGGCGACATACACGCAGAGATCTCCAAGGACGACGACGACAAGACCCCGCTCAAGCAGAAGCTCGACGACTTTGGTGAGCTCCTCGCCAAGGTCATCAGCATCATCTGCATTCTCGTCTGGATTGTCAACTTCCGTCACTTCAATGACCCATCCCACCACGGTTGGGTTCGTGGCGCTATGTACTACTTCAAGATTGCCGTAGCCCTCGCTGTCGCCGCTATCCCCGAAGGTCTCGCCGCCGTCATCACCGCCTGCCTCGCTCTTGGAACCAAAAAGATGGCCAAGAAGAACGCTATCGTCCGTCATCTTCCCTCTGTAGAGACGCTCGGATCCACCAATGTGATTTGCTCCGACAAGACCGGTACCCTCACCACCAACCAGATGAGTGTCACCCACTTTTCCGTTTTCGATCTCAAGGGTTCCCTTGCCGACCACTCGGTCTCCGGCAGCACTTTTGCTCCTACCGGCGAAATCTCTGACTCGTACGGCAAGAAGCTCGTTAGCCTCAACCAACCCCGCACCGCCTTCCACGCGCTTGCTGAGGTCTGCTCCATTTGCAACGACTCTTACGTCCACATCGATGACCACAACAACCACACCATCGTCGGCCAGCCCACCGAGGCTGCACTCAAGGTGCTCGTCGAGAAGCTCGGCCACCACGACGCCGCCGTCAACGAGAGTGCTGCGAAGCTTGATGCTGCCGAGCGCGCCAATGCAATCACCAATGAGTATGGAAAGGCCCATCCTCGTCTGCTTACGTTTGAATTCAGCCGCGACCGCAAGAGTATGTCGACACTCATTCAGCGTTCTTCCGCCACCGGTTGCCTCCTCGTCAAAGGTGCCCCTGAGAGCGTCGTCGAGCGCTGCGATACTGTGCTTCTAGGCAAGTCCACCGCTCCGCTTGACTCGGCCCTCCGCGCTCAGGTTGGAGACAAGGTGCTTGAATACGGTCGTCTCGGTCTGCGTACGCTTGCGATTGCCATCAAGGAGGATGTGCCTCTCGATGTCGAGTCTTACCGAAGCAGTAGCCCAAGCGAGTATGCCCAGTTTGAACAGCGCATGACTCTCGTCGGTCTTGTCGGCATGCTAGATCCTCCTCGTCCCGAAGTGCGACACGCGATCAAGCGATGTAGGCAGGCAGGTATCCGCGTCATCGTCATCACCGGTGATAACAAGAACACCGCCGAGACCATCTGCCGCCAGATTGGCGTCTTTGGCGAAAACGAGGATCTCGAAGGCAAGTCGTTCACCGGACGTGAGTTCGATGCGCTTTCTTCGCAGCAGGAAAAGCTCGAGGCCGTCTCACAGGCGTCGCTGTTTTCGCGGGTGGAGCCTTCGCACAAGTCGCAGTTGGTCGATTTGCTTCAGAGCCAAGGTTTGGTCGTTGCCATGACGGGTGACGGTGTCAACGACGCGCCGGCGCTCAAGAAGGCCGACATTGGTATCGCTATGGGGTCTGGAACTGATGTTGCCAAGCTTGCTGCTGATATGGTTCTGGCGGATGACAATTTTGCCACGATTGAAGCGGCGGTTCAGGAGGGCAGGAGCATCTTTAACAACATGCAGAGCTTTATCCGTTACTTGATCAGCTCCAACATTGGTGAGGTTGTTTCGATTTTCCTCACCGTGCTGCTTGGCTTGCCTGAGGCTCTGATCCCGGTGCAGTTGCTTTGGGTCAACTTGGTCACGGATGGTTTGCCGGCCACTGCGCTTGGTTTCAACCCGCCGAGCACTACCATCATGCGCGAGAAGCCGAGGAGCAGGAACGACCCACTCATCTCGGGTTGGATCTTTACGCGGTATTTGCTGGTCGGTGCGTTTGTGGGTGCTGCGACCATCTTTGGTTACGCGTGGTGGTTCATCTTCTCCACAGGTGGACCTCAGATTTCGTATGACCAACTATCGCATTTCCATCAGTGTGCGCTTCCGTCTGCACAGGCTCCGGGTGGGCTGTTCCACGGTGTCGATTGCAGTATTTTTACCTCGTACCGTCAGCCGGCCACCATTGCGCTCAGTGTTTTGGTCGTGGTCGAGATGTTTAACGCTCTCAACGCCATCTCGGAGACCGACTCGTTGCTTACTTTTGGACCTTGGAAGAACCCTTTGCTCATCGGTGCGATCGGGTTGTCTCTCGCTTTGCACTACGCCATTTGCACCATTCCCTTCCTCCAGGACTGGTTCCAAGTCACTCGTCTCACAATGGAAGAGGTCAAAGCGGTCGTATACATCAGTGCTCCCGTAATCCTCATCGAAGAGGTGTGCAAGCTCGTCACCCGTCTCGTCTTCCTCCAAACCCCTGATCAGAGTATCAAGCAGAAGAAGGATCTCTAAAGATTTCATCACTACTTCCTGGTGCTAGAGGGAGACAAGGGTCGAATCGTTGTCTCGACCTTTTCAAAACGTTTAACTTGGGAGTTGGTGTGGGTGCGGATACTCATCGTGAAGATAGATGTCGCATGCTCTTGTTGACGAAATATAACTTATGACCGGTTTGAATGCGACACATTGGATGAAAGATAGTCGAACATTAGATGGTGTGTGGGACAGGGCTATGTGGGATGAGTCCACGTCTCGCATCGACGTGCTTAAACTACCGGAACGACGGTCAGGTTTAGCAGCCTTGAACCTTCCAAGCGACCAACTCCTTCGGATCTGTGAGTAACTTTTCCAATTCATGGCAACCCTGACAAAACTTATCCTGGGCACCCTCGCACTGCCAAATCTGCCGACCCTTGACCTGACTTATTGTATCCGCAAATCTGCAATCGATGCCGTCAATTTTGGGGAATGCAACGCGGGAGAGCCAGCAAACGGCGTTGGAACCACCAACACCATCGCTGTGGAAGTATTGGTATGGTTCATTGGCGACACTCGCCAGATCCACTGCTGGAGATGCCGCTGTGAAGGTGGAGAAGAGGCCCAGGAGCGAGAGGAGGAGGAGGAGGGGGAGGGTGGGGAGGGACAGTGGCGTTGTGCGTGGCCTCATGGTTCGTAATTGATGCGCTACTTTCGATGTATACGGTGTGATGATGCAGAGACTGTCTTTTCTTGTCTGGGATGTAGTCGAGGCAGGGCTGTAGAAGGTGTGGTTGATCGCCACTATCGGATGGTCAACCTGTGAAACCAATCCGAATTGTCGAATGTTTGATGGGAATGCTCCTATGAGATCGATTCTACACTGCTAGTGTCTGTGATTTCGCTTTGGGAAAGCCACGAGTTTGCGCGTTCGATAGACTCAGTGTGAGTGTAGATGGTTGAGAGGGAGATCACCTCAAGATGCCACCATAGATGCGTTGTGGGTACGGGTGGGTGTAATGTGGTTCAAGCCCCGTCAATGTACAGAGCACACTGACGGCCAAGTTTCGGAACAAGTTTAAAATCAGGCACCCGTGCCCTTGCATGCCTTCTCCCTTTTCCCCAAAGTTATTGTGTTAGATTCTGTATCGGGCTAGGGGTGTGAGTGAGCATCAACGTCATCACCTGTCAAACAAGAGGCAGGTCAATTTTGGAACGCGTGGCTGTCCAGCCCCTGTCATTCTTGCGCCTGTGCTGCTTCCCGGCGACGAGTCCACAAGTCACAGGCGTGGGGTTTGCATAGCTGAGTCTAATCTATCTGACGCTTTGAAGCGGCGGGGCAGAAAAGGGTCCAAATCGTCAAGTGCGACAGTTGGACGGAATGATGAATGTCCTCATACGCGATACTGTACAGTACTGATGCGCTGGTTGTGCTTGGTGGTGTGAAAGTATATATATATATATATAGTTCGCCTTGCGTCGCTTTCCCATTGATCGGGTCTTACCAGATTGCATCTCAACCTGAAGGAAACGCCAAGTTCCGATACCATGTCTCCCCCTCGACTTACCGCTACCCGTCCTACGGTTCACTCCATTCCACGCAACACCTTTGCAAGACCGCTGACTGTGTTCGCATTTCGACCATCCTCGACGACGTACTCGGCAGTGAAGCCGGGATCCGATAGCGAAGCTACCACCCCTGGTGCTGGATCCGTGAGTCTTCCCCCTACTCCATCAGTACTTGCTGACACGAATCTTATTTTGAACAGCTCATTTTCCCTACCATGATTGGTAATCTGAAATGTGCGTCTTGTGGTGGAACAATAGACCGAGGACATCGCCCACAGTACCGCCGCTTACGACGGGGATAAGACCAACCCTACCTCCTCAACCCACCAGATCGAACGCGAGACAACTGCCGATTTCAGTTCCAGCAGCGCCAATCGACAAGCCTCCGAAATGGCAACGCAAACCCAACACTCACACTCGCACAACAACTATCCGAGCCAACCTAAACCCCACTCCAAATCAACCAAATCGAGCAAGTAGATCCTTTTCTACCGTTAGCCAAAAGCCGCTTGCGAATGTTGATCCTGCAAATCAAGCTCGACTCAACTCAGCAGCTTCACAAGATTGTGTGCGATAACCGATGCAAGGCAGGTGAGGGTGGAGGACTGTTTTTCAACGACAAAACAGATGCAAATACAACCACAGTGTGCAGAAAAGTGAATGGGATGGGGGAAACAGAAAGACTAAGGGCGCCTGCCCGACGTTGGATTTTGGAATGTATGGACTACTCTTAAGGAAGGTTTGAAAAACAGTGTGAGAAAAACGAACCAGAAAAAGAATACCTAAAGAGGATAGCATACATGTTGTAGTATCCTACGTGTCCAACTGCATCCCATGTGTTGGATAAAGATTTGATTGAAACGGGAGTGGGCCGAGAGGAGACCAGTGACGACAGGGGCTGAAAGTGTGTGACTGAACGTCTCTTTTTTGTAGAACAAAGTAGTATACGTGGCGCGGATGCTGCAAAAAAGTATCAAATCTTTGAAACGCAATTGACCAGGTGCCAAGCGGTTCAAGCGATGAGGCTGTGATTAGAGAGCGCAACGTGTTTACTGGCGGGGAGCGCCACGGCCAACACCGGCGAATCGGGGACGGTACTCGCCCGAGGGAGCACCGTCCTTCTTGTCACCAGCAGCGGCACCGTCACGGCGGCGGTACTCGCGGTCACCACCGTCACGGTCGCCACGGGGAGCACGGTAGGCACCGTCACGGCCACCAACGGGGGCACGGGCGGGGCGAGCAGGGCGCTTGTGGGTAGCAGGCACAATCTCGGCAGGGAGGTGGAGGAACTCACGGAGGTACTCAACACCCTCATCGGTGAGGGTGTAGAAGTACCACTGCCACGAGAACTGGGTGTGGACGTAGCCGCGCGAGGTGAGCGACTGGAGAGCCTTGACAACCTCGAG